>CM077665.1:389207030-389807030 GCA_039707655.1 Elymus sibiricus | reverse complement strand
GTATCTATAATTTATGAAGTATTCATGCCATGTTTGCAATAATTTTATATGATTTTGGTGTGATTTTATTAGAACTAACCCGGACTGACGTTGTTTTCAGCAGAACTACCGTGGTGTTGTTTTTGTGCAGAAATAAAAGTTCTCGGAATGAGCTGAAAATTTACAGAGAATATTTTTGGAAAATATAAAAAATACTGGAGCAAAAAGTCACCGGAGAGGAAGGCCGAGGAGGCCACAAGCCTAGGGGCGCCCCCCCCTAGGGCGCGCCCCCCCTAGCTTGTGACTTCCTCGGGAACCTTTTGGACGTGGGACCGACGCCAAAAACTCCTATAAATACAGAAACCTCCGAAAAGAAACCTAGATCGGGAGTTCCGCCGACGCAAGCCTCCAGAGCCACGAAAAACCAATCGGGAGCCCGTTCCGGCACCCTGCCGGAGGGGGAAACATCATCGGAGGCCATCTTCATCATCCCGGCGGTCTCCATGATGAGGAGGGATTAGTTCACCCTCGGGGCTGAGGGTATGTACCAGTAGCTATGTGTTTGATCTCTCTCTCTCGTGTTCTTGAGATGACACGATCTTGATGTACCGCGAGCTTTATTAATATAGATGAATCATATGGAGTTTTCCCCTCTCTATCTTCTTATGAGGAATTGAGTTTTACCTTTGAAGTTTTCTTATCGGATTGAGTCTTTAAGGATTTGAGAACACTTGATGTATGTTTTGGTGATCAACTTGCGGGTTCCGTGACCTTGGGAATCTATGCATAGGGGTTGCCACACGTTTTTGTCTTGACTCTCCGGTAGAAACTTTGGGGCACTCTTTGAAGTTCTTTGTGTTGGATTGAACATGATGAATCTGAAATTGTGTGATGCATATCGTATAATCAAGCCCATGGGTACTCGTGGTGACATTGGAGTATCTAGGTGACATTAGGGTTTTGGTTGATGTGTATCTTAAGGTGTTATTTTAGTACGAACTCTAGGGCTGTTCGTGACACTTATAGGGATAGCTCATACGATTGATCGGAAAAGATAACTTTGAGGTGGTTTCGTACCCTACAATAAGCTCTTTGTTTGTTCTCCGCTATTTGTGACTTTGGAGTGAACTCTTTGTCGCACGTGAGGGATTTACATATGATTCAACTATGTTAGTATTGTTGAGAGAACTTGCACTAGTGAAAGTATGAACCCTAGGCCTTGTTTTCAAGCATTGCAATACCATTTTTTGCTCACTTTTGTTAATTGCTACCTTGCTGTTTTTTTATTTTCAGATTACAAAAACCTATATCTACCATCCATATTGCACTTGTATCACCATCTCTTCGGCGAACTAGTGCACCTATACAATTTACCATTGTATTGGGTGTGTTGGGGACACAAGAGACTCTTTGTTATTTGGTTGCAGGGTTGCTTGACAGAGACCATCTTCATCCTACACCTCCCACGGATTGATAAACCTTAGGTCATCCACTTGAGGGAAATTTGCTACTGTCCTACAAAACTCTGCGCTTGGAGGCCCAACACGAGTCTACAAGAAGAAGGTTGCGTAGTAGACATCACAACCCAACAGTTTACCTTCTGTTTTGGTGTGTTCACATGATTAATCTACTGTATTAATCATGTTTTATAGCTTTTGTTTCAATAAAGTGCCAAGTAAAGCCTTTGGGATAGTGTGGATGATAGTTGACTTGACTCTGTGCAAAAACAGAAACTTTTGCTCTTAGTCCAGGAATTTTGTAAATTCACTGAAACTTGATTTTGATCTGCATTTTTTACACATGATTGATATACAAATTTCCTAGATTGTCCTAATTTTTCAGAATTTTTAAAGACAGGGAAGTATGGTTAAGCTACATATCTTCACAGACTGTTCTGTTTTTGACAGATTCTGTTTTGCATGCATAGTTTACTTGTTTTAGTGTTTCTATAGCTTATATTGAGTGATATAAATTATGGGAATGATATAATACAGTAGGTATGATGTGGGAACAATTATGAATCTTGTCTTGACAGTACCTAAGTGAATGATTTATCTTTACTACACTAACCCTTCTCACGAAGTTCCGTTAAGTTTTGTGTGATTGAAGTTTTCAAGTTTTAGGTGAGACACCGATATGAGGAGAATAAGGAGTGACAAGAACCTAAGATTGGGGATGCCCAAGGCACGCCCAAGGTAATATCCAAGGAAGACTCAAGCGCCTAAGCTTGGGGATGCCCCGGAAGGCATCCCCTCTTTCGTCTTCAACATTATCGGTATATCTTACTTGGAGCTATATTTTTATTCGTCACATAATATGAGTTTTTCTTGGAGCGTCATTTTATTTTCTTTTTCTCTGTTAGGTGTTATTTATAATCTTGTTTTTCAATAAAAAGTTCCAAGAATTGCCTTAGGATGCTTGCATTGCATGTTTTGATGAGTGCTGTGTAAAAACAGAAACTTTGGCTGTAGTGTTTGAATTTTCATATTTTACTGGAACGTGGAAAGTTTCTGAAATTTTTACACAGTGATGTCATATAAATTATTTAGCATGTACTAAATTTTCAGAATTTTTTGAGTTACATAAGTACACTGGTTTAATAGATTGCTACAGACTGTTCTGTTTGGACAGATTGCTGTCACAGTTTTGTTATCTACTCATCCTATAGTTTCCATAGCCTATATTGGTAGATATAAATTGTGGAAATGATAGTATACATTACCTAATGTTTGAAAATTATTATGCAACTTGTCCTGGCTGTACATAAAGAGTTGATTTATTATTATGTGTACTAACCTATCTCACGAGTTCTTTTCAAGTTTTGTGTGGATGAAGTTTTTGATAATAGGTGAAACCGGGATATGAGAGGATTGAACGAGATACAAAAGCTAAATCTTGGGGATGCCCAAGGCACCCCAAGTAAATATTTCAAGAAGTCTCAAGCATCTAAGCTTGGGGATGCTACGCATCCCACCGCTCTTCATTAACAATTATCGGTTAGCCTATGTTGAGCCTAAATTTTTATTCGTTCACATGTTGCGTCGTATTCTTGGAGTGCTATTATTTTTCTTTTGCTTGCTGCTTAATAAAATGCTTAAGATCTCAAAATATTTATTGAGAGAGAGAGAGTCCTCACATAGCTACTTAATTGTTTGACTACTCATTGATCTTCACTTATATCTTTTGAGAGTAGCTTGTCATTTCCTCTCATGCTTCACTTATACCTTTTTGAGAGATGAAATTTTTATGCTCCTGTACTTCACTTAAATTTGTTTGAGCTTGCCAAAAAGCAATAGCAACATATGAAACTAGTCCCAAAGTGATAGATATCCAAGGAGGATATAATAAAAACTTTCATGAAGATCATTGGACAAATTAAACTTGATTCCTTGTAATAGTTTTGAAACATGATGATAGTAATATGTGAGTCATGTTAGTGAGTAATTATGCTTTAGTAGGAATATTGGTGTTAAGGTTTGTGATTCCCTATGCAAGTACGAAAGTCAATAGTTATGCAATGAAGTTACATCCTACTTGTGGTGCATTATTCGGTGTTAGTTATGTTCAATGCTCATTTATGTGGATTTTCGTTTATTGGTTTGGTTGCTTCCTAATCTATTTGCTAGCCTCCATTTGTACTAAGTAGAAATACTACTTGTGCATCCAAAATCCTTAAACCAAGTTTTGCCTTATGAGTCCACCATACCTACCTATATGCGGTATTTCCATGCCGTTCCAAGCAAATTTGTATGTGCCATCTCTAAATTTTAAAAATAAATTTTCTCTTTTGTGTGCCCGTACCGCTCATGAAACGGTGGGGAGTATCCAATATTTTTCCATGCTAGGTGTGTTATTCTCACGATATGTGTTGATTCACTATCATTCACGAGAAAGTGGCTGGTATTCGGGATGCCCAGTTCCATGCTCAAAATTCAAATCAAAATATAACGAAACAAAACTCCCCCAGGATTGTTGTTTGTATGGACGGTACCCGTGGATTCGGCTCGCCGTGGAGTGTGATTGATTGGTGGAAGGGGAGTAAAAACTTTACCATTCTGTTTGGGAACCGCCTATAATGTATCTAGCATGGAAAGTATAGTGAGCTACTTTGTCGTTTTTGTTGACAGGAAAAGCATGCCACTCAAAATATTTTTCTCTCTCAATTTAAACCTTGAGCTCTGGCACCTCTACAAATCCCTACTTCCCTCTGCGAAGGGCCTATCTATTTACTTTATGCAATTTTTATTTTTGCTTTGAGTCTCCATCTTCTCTTATAAGCACCAACTAGGGGGCACTATGATCGTACTTGACCATTGGGCATAGCTAATATTTGAGTGTGTTTCATGAATGGATCAATGATTGAGCATGACGGGCTAGGGATAACTTTCTTTAGTGTTGATATTTTGAAAGACATGGTTGCTTGTTGATATGCTTGAGTATTGAAGTCATTATGTTAAAACTAAACTATTGCTTTGAATCATTTACAAGTCCAAATGTCCATGCTATACAAAGAAGAATAGAATATGATGAACATGTTAGGTAGCATTCACACTTCATAAATTATTTCTTTTATCATCTACCTACTCGAGGACGAGCAGGAATTAAGCTTGGGGATGCTGATACGTCTCCAACGTATCTATAATTTATGAAGTATTCATGCCATGTTTACAATAATTCTATATGATTTTGGTATGATTTTATTAGAACTAACCCAGACTGACGTTGTTTTCAGCAGAGCTACCGTGGTGTTGTTTTTGTGCAGAAATAAAAGTTCTCGGAATGGGCTGAAAATTTACGGAGAATATTTTTGGAAAATATAAAAAATACTGGAGCAAAAAGCTGGGCCAGGAAGTGACCGAGGAGGCCACAAGCCTGGGGGCGCCCCCTAGGGTGCGCCCCCCTGGCTTGTGGACTCCTAGGGCACCGCCTTGAGGTGAGACCGACGCCAAAACTTCCTATAAATACTAAAACCCCCAGAAAGAAACCGAGATCGGGAGTTCCGCCGCCGCAAGCCTCCAGAGCCACGAAAAAGCAATCGGGAGCCCGTTGCGGCACCCTGTCGGAGGGGGAAACCATCACCGGAGGCCATCTTCATCATCCCGGCGGTCTCCATGACGAGGAGGGAGTAGTTCACCCTCGGGGCTGAGGGTATGTACCAGTAGCTATGTGTTTGATCTCTCTCTCTCGTGTTCTTGAGATGACACGATCTTGATGTACCGCGAGCTTTATTAATATAGATGAATCATATGGAGTTTTCCCCTCTCTATCTTCTTGTGATGAATTGAGTTTTCCCTTTGAAGTTTTCTTATCGGATTGAGTCTTTAAAGGATTTGAGAATACTTGATGGGATATCCGTGGTGACAATGGGATGTTCTATTGATCCACTTGATGTATGTTTTGGTGATCAACTTGCGGGTTCCGTGACCTTGGGAATCTATGCATAGGGGTTGGCACATGTTTTCGTCTTGACTCTCCGGTAGAAACTTTGGGGCACTCTTTGCAGTTCTTTGTGTTGGATTGAACATGATGAATCTGAAATTGTGTGATGCATATCGTATAATCAAGCCCATGGGTACTCGTGGTGACATTGGAGTATCTAGGTGACATTAGGGTTTTGGTTGATGTGTATCTTAAGGTGTTATTTTAGTACGAACTCTAGGGTTGTTCGTGACACTTATAGGGATAGCTCATAAGATTGATCGGAAAAGATAACTTTGAGGTGGTTTCGTACCCTACAATAATTTCTTCGTTTGTTCTCCGCTATTTGTGACTTTGGAGTGAACTCTTTGTCGCACGTAAGGGATTTACATATGATTCAACTATGTTAGTATTGTTGAGAGAACTTGCACTAGTGAAAGTATGAACCTTAGGCCTTGTTTCTAAGCATTGCAATACCGTTTGTGCTCACTTTTGTTACTTGCTACCTTGCTGTTTTTATATTTTCAGATTACAAAAACCCATATCTACCATCCATATTACACTTGTATCACCATCTCTTCACCGAACTAGTGCACCTATACAATTTACCATTGTATTGGGTGTGTTGGGGACACAAGAGACTCTTTGTTATTTGATTGCAGGGTTGCTTGACAGAGACCATCTTCATCCTATGCCTCCCACGGATTGATAAACCTTAGGTCATCCACTTGAGGGAAATTTGCTACTGTCCTACAAAACTCTGCGCTTGGAGGCCCAACACGAGTCTACAAGAAGAAGGTTGCGTAGTAGACATCACTAGCCTCCGTTTATTCCGTAGCTTTTATTTCGAGTTACTAACATTTAGCAACCGAACCGGTATCCAATACCCAGGTGCTACTAGGAGTACTAGTAAGGTACACATCAATAACACGTATATCAAATATGTTTCTGTCGACGTTGCCAGCCTTCTTATCTACCAAGTATCTAGGGCAGTTCCGCTTCAGTGACCGTTCTCCTCATAATAGAAGCACTCAGTCTCGGGTTTGGGTTTAACCTTGGGTTTCTTTAATGGAGCAGCAACTGGCTTGCCATCCATGAAGTAACCCTCCTTGCCCTTGCCCTTCTCGAAACTAGTGGTTTTACTAACCATCAACACTTGATGCTCCTTCTTGATTTCTACCTTCGCGGTGTCAAACATCGCGAATAGCTCGGGGATCATTATTTCCATCCCTGGCATTTTATAGTTCATCACGAAGCTCTAGTAGCTTTGTGGCAGTGACTTGGAGAACTATATCAACCACTATCTTATCTGGAAGATCAACTCCCACTCGATTCAAGCGATTGTAGCACCCAGACAATCTAAACACATGCTCACCGATTGAGCTATTCTCCTTCATCTTGCAGGCAAATAATCTTGTTGGAGGTCTCATACCTCTCAACACGGGCACGAGCCTAAGATCCCAATTTCAGCTCTTAGAACATCTCATATGTTCCGTGACGTTCAAAACGTTTTGGAGCCTCAATTCTAAGCTGTAATGCATGACGCACTGAACTATCAAGTAGTCATCAAAACGTGCCTATCAGATGTTCACAACATCTACAGACGACGCTTGAGGGGGTGGCACATCGAGCGGTGCATTAAGGACATAAGCCTTCTGTGCAGCAAATGAGGACAATCCTCAGATCACGGAGCCAGTCCGCATTATTGCTGCCATCATCTTTCAACTCTATTTCTCTAGGAACATATAAAAATTCAAGGGAGCTACAGCGTGAGCTAGTAATCTACAACATAATTTGCAAAGACATTTCGACTATGTTCATGATAATGAGTTTAGTTAATCATATTACTTAAAAAATCCCACTCAAATTGACATCCCTCTGATCATTCGAGTGTCACATGATCCAAATTCACCAACCCAAGTCCGATCATCACGTGAGATGAGGTGGTTTCAATGGTGAACATCTTCATGTTGATCATATCTACTATATGACTCATGTTCGACCTTTCGGTCTCTTGTGTTCCGAGGCCATGTCTGTACATGCTAGGCTCGTCAAGTTTAACCCGAGTGTTCCGCACGTGCAACACTGGCTTGCACCCGTTGTATGTGAACATAGAGTCTATCACACCCGATCATCACGTGGTGTCTCGAAACGACGAACTTTCGCAACGGTGCACACTCCGGGAGAACACAAATTTATCTTGAAATTTTAGTGAGGAATCACCTTATAATGCTACCGTCGTCCTAAGCAAAATAAGATGCATAAAAGGATTAACATCACATGCAAATCATAAGTGACATGATATGTCCATGAATTTGTGCTTTTGATCTCCATCTCCAAAGCACCGGCATGATCTCCATCGTCACCGGCATGACACCATGATCTCCATCATCTTGATCTCCATCAACGTGTCGCCATGAGGTTGTCGCGCCAACTGTTGCTTCTACGACTATTGCTAACTCATAGCGATAAAGTAAAGCAAAACGGCGAAAACAAATTAAAGACAACCCTATGGCTCCTGCCTGTTGCCGTACTCATCGACATGCAAGTCGTGATATTCTATACAATACATGATCATATCATATATCACATATATCTCATCATGTAATTGGCCATATCACATCACAACATACCCTGCAAAAACAAGTTAGACGTCCTCTAATTGTTGTTGCATGTTTTACCTGGCTGCTACGGGTATCGAGCAAGAACTATTCTTACCTACGCAAAAACCACAGCGGTGATACAAAAATTGCTATTCAACCTTCTCAAGGACCGCCTTTGTCAAATCCGATCCGACTAAAGTAGGAGAGACAAACACCCGCCAGCCATCTTTATGCAACGAAGTTACATGTCATTTGATGGAACCGGTCTCTCGTAAGCGTACGAGTAATGTTGGTCTGGACCGCTTCTTCCCACAATACCGCCGAATCAAGAAAAGACCAAGGGAGGAAGCAATCTGAATATCAACGCCCACAAACTCCTTTGTGTTCTACTCGTGATCTCATCTACACATAGACCTAGCTCATGATGCCACTGTTGGGGAACGTTGCATGGGAAACAAAAAAATTCCTACGCACACACAAGATCTATCCATGGTGACGAGCATCTACGAGAGGGAGAGTGGATCTACATACCCTTGTAGATCGCTAAGAGGGAAGCGTTAAGAAACGTGGTTGATGTAGTCGAACGTCTTTGCGATCCAAATCGCCGAGCGTCCCGCGATCCAATCACGATCTAGTACCGAACGGACGGCACCTCCGCGTTCAGCACACGTACAGCTCGATGACGAACTCCGCCTTCTTGATCCAGCAAGAGGGAGAGGAGAAGTAGATGAGTTCTCCGGCAGCGCGACGGCGCGGCGGCGGTGGTGGTGGAACTATTCCAGCAGGGCTTCGCCTAAGCACTACTGAAAAACTAGAGGACTTGATCTATCGGGGAGAGAGGGCTGCACCGTGGCTTAGGGTTTTCTGGTGCAGCTGCCCTCTCTCCCCTCCAGTATGTATAGAAGGAAGGGGAGGGAGGCCGACGCCCCTAGGGCTGCCCCTAGGTGCGGCCGAAGTGGGAGAGGTGGAGGAGTCCTACTCCAATCCTACTCCAAGTAGGATTCCACTTCCACTTGTTTTTCCTTATCTCCACTTGGACTTTCCCACCCCTAGCCGCATGGGCCTTGTTGGGGGGGTTCGGCCAGCCCACTAGGGGCTGGTTCACCTCCTCCTAAATCCCATGAGGCCCTTTGGGGCGAGAGGCCCCTCCCGATGGTCCCCCGGTACCCTCCCGGCACTCCCGGTACACTATCGAAGTACCCGAAACTTTTCCGGTGACCAAAACGGGACTTCCTATATATCAATCTTTACCTCCGGACCATTCCGGAGTTCCTCGTGACATCCGGGATCTCATCCGGGACTCCGAACAACCTTCGGTCACCACCATACATAACTCTATACTACCGAAACATCACTAAACCTTAAGTGTGCAGACCCTGCGGGTTCGAGAACAATGTAGACATGACCGAGACACCTCTACGGTCAATAACCAATAGCGGGACCTGGATGCCCATATTGGTTCCTACATATTCTACGAAGATCTTTATCGGTTGAACCTCTATGTCAAGGATTCAGTTAATCCTGTATGTTGTTCCCTTTGTTCTTCGGTATGTTACTTGCCCGAGATTCGATCGTTGGTATCTCTATACCTAGTTCAATCTCGTTACCGGCAAGTCTCTTTACTCGTTCCGTAATACAAGATCCCGTGGCTAACACTTTAGTCACATTGCTTGCAAGGCTTGTTGTGATGTTGTATTACCGAGTGGCCCTGAGATACCTCTCCGTCACACGGAGTAACAAATCCCAGTCTTGATCCATGCCCACTCAACAGACACCCTCGGAGATACCTGTAGAGCATCTTTATAGTCACCCATTTACGTTGTGACGTTTGATACACACAAGGTATTCCTCCGGTGTCAGTGAGTTGCATGATCTCATGGTCATAGAAACAGATACTTGACATGCAGAAAACAATAGCAATAAACTGACACGATCATATGCTACGTTCATAGTTTGGGTCTTGTCCATCACATCATTCTCCTAATGATGTGATCCCGTTATCAAATGACAACTCTTGTCCATGGCTAGGAAACCATAGCCATCTTTGATCAACGAGCTAGTCCATTAGAGGCTTACTAGGGACACATTGTCATCTATGTACCCACACATGTATTTGCGTTTCCAATCAATACAATTATAGCATGGATAATAAATATTTATCATGAACAAGGAAATATAATAATAACCAATTTATTATTGCCTCTAGGGCATATTTCCAACACCATGTGTGCCTCATACGGCATACACTTTTTCCCGACCAAAAGCCTGCTCTGGACACGGCGTGACGT
Organism: Elymus sibiricus; assembly: GCA_039707655.1. Classification (NCBI taxonomy): domain Eukaryota; kingdom Viridiplantae; phylum Streptophyta; class Magnoliopsida; order Poales; family Poaceae; genus Elymus; species Elymus sibiricus. The sequence goes on along the minus strand of CM077665.1, from coordinate 389,796,742 downwards.
GGTGACTACGCCATCGACATGCAGAAACAGTGCTCTGCCACTTGTCTTTGTTTAGTAGCACGTGTCCGGCAGCGGCAAGATACCCACGCGCGCCAAGGAACCCCTCCTTGCCTCCCACGCCCCTCCACGACGGCAGGAAGATTCCAACGCGGTGAAGGCACGTGCGCGCTTCGCGCCCGAGCAAGTCCGAGACGCACCCGAGCTCCTCCTTCTCCGCTCCCCCTATTTCTACCCTCCCCGAGCGACCTCTCGTGCGCAATGACGCACCTCTAGCCACAGGAGTCCCCCTAGCAAGACAATTTGAGCTCCCGAGCTCGGCCCATTCCTCCATGGTTGCCCTGGCTCCGCCACGGCCTCGTTCGGATTCGAGCTCCCACGAGCCCCTCCTCTGCTCTAAGTTCCTCTAGAGCCCCCACAACGTCACATACACACTTCCCCCGCGCTCCTTTCCTTCCTCCCGGTGGCCGGAGTACCCCTACCATGGCCGTCCTATGTCGGCCTCCACCACGACCGCGGCCCCACTTCCCCGACGCTCCCCCGGCAGAAATAGAACCCCAAGCGGATGCGGCTCGCCGTCCTGAATGCTTCGGTGGCCAGCTCGCCCGAAACGGTGGCCGGTGTCGCCGGCGGACGTCGCCAATGCCCCCTGCTCCTCCTCTAATCGGGCGGGAGGAGGCAGACGAAGCTGCCAGTCGGGTCCCGCCGGTCAGCCAGTGTACCGGGGCCGAGCCACTGACGGGTGGGTCGGGCCCTTTAAGTGGATACGACCCCAGCCAGGAGCCGCTTTCTCATGGGGGAGGCATATCCAAGTGAATACACCTTCGGCGTGGCCCCTCTGCGGGCACAATCGGCCTGCTGGGCCGGCCCAGCTTCTATTCGGCGCCCAGTGCGCAGTTTAGCCGTCAGGGCCTTTGGTAAAATCCATTTTCCTTTTTGTTTTTTTATACAGAATCAAAAATCCATGGAAAAATCATTTTTACTCCAAATCCATTGATTCAAACTCCTAAATGTTTCTAAAATCCTTCTCTACCCAGAAAAATATCTTACACATTTTTCTTACAAATTTTTCTGTAGAGTTCAAATTTGAATTTGAATTTGAACTATGAAATGCCCCACTTGTAAAAACCCTAGACCATCTGTTGCTAATACAAACTTGATGATTCAAATTTCTAGGGACTCCAAAAATGTTGCTTAATTTATCTAGCTATGTTCAACATTTTTCCATGGCCATGTTTCTGTTGGATCTAATAAAGAGTCCCCTTTTTTCCATTTAATTCATCTTAGGAAAATCATAGGAAATTCATCCCAACTCCAAATCCAGTGAAACAACTTCCCAAATGTTTCTAAAATCATGCCCTATTCGATGAGTGCATCCACTCATTTTTATAAAAGTGTTTCTTGTAGACATCTTATAGGATCATCATTTCCTCCATTTCCACCATTCAAAACTCCCCCTTGATCCACATCCAATAAAACCTCCTTGGTTATTTTTCTTATAGCCAGAGGTGTCCAAGAAAAATGACCTTCCTATTTTAGAACGCTTTTATTTTCCTTCTTGTTGTATTGCTCATTGTGGTTGTTTCCGACGGTGGTTGAGGAAGTAGACGGAGTGCTCGGAGTTGGGCTAGGAGTGTGTGAAGACCTCGAAGACTTTGCTGAGCCAGGCAAGCAGCCCTTTGACCATGTCTAAGAAACCATTTTATGCATGACATATGGCACTTTATTATGTTGCATAAAATCATGATGAAACGGTGACCACCGTAGTGGGTTACCTCCGTACTTTCCTCTTTGATACTTGCACTGAGCATGGCCCTACCTTCTTATGAGGGTTGTGCGGGTGGGAAGTAGTTAGGATGCTAAGTAGTTGCTACGCAAGTAGGATGGGAATATGCATGGTATCGGAAAGGAACTGATTTCAAAGACTTTTCGAAAACCCGTCGGGTGCCACTAATGCCTGAGGGAGATGGTGTTGAGCTAGGTAACCACTTGATAAAGAAGTGGTGTATCGAGGCAAGTGAGTGTGTGTATTTTCGAAAATGGATTAGATTTAAGATTTGTCGACCGTCCCAACGTTAGATGTACAACCACTCTACCCCTATATGGGAAGGGGCTTTGTTGATTACCTTGGTCGTTGCTAGCAGAGAGCCCGCATTACTAGTGGCAGGAGTGACGTGGTCACTCTCGATACGGGGTCGTGCCAGGTAGGGCAACCATGGGCTGTTTTTACAGACACCGGGCACACCGTTGCGTCCCTTCATGGATGGTACTATGTTCAGCGAGGCTCGTGTTTGTACATCATGAAGACGTGGGCCAACGAGTGGACTCTTTGTTTGGTGTCGTCAAGGGAAAGGCATTGTTCGGGTGATTACCTCGGGTATGTAATATACCGCGAGTCATGGATGACACGGAAGTTCCCCGAGTCTTGTGGGTAAAATGTGCAACCTCTGTGGAGCGTAAAACTATTCGAATAGCCGTGTCCACAGTCAAGGACAGTTGGGTGGTGCTGCTTATACTATGTCGAGATGTTTTCCCAAAACTTGGTGTGTGTGTGTGTGAGTGGGAAAGATGATACCTGAGTTAAGTCAAATGACTTGGCATGACGATTGAACATGAGATGTTCAACCCCCTGTTTATATTGATATATGTAACATGTTCATATGGATATCTGCAACCTGTTGATGCATGCTTTTACAAGTTGATTGAACATGTCATTGCACTCAAAATTAGCTTTCTGCAACTTACCTACTTAGTGCTATATCATGCATTGCTAAACCTTGTCCCGAACATGGGTTGCTTGTGAGTACATTCAAAGTACTCATTGGCTTGCCACCGGTTATTTTATTGGCCAGGCATGAAAGACCAGGTTATGATGAAGATTACCTTGGTGACGTACGTGCGAGCTAGGATGCTTCCCAGTCTGAATGCCTGTAGGGTTAAGGCAGATGGCATGGGTTCACGCTATCGCTGAAGATTTCCGCTGCGAGATTATGAAGACTTGGCCATAAAGGCCATATTTGAGTACAAACGGTATGTAATGGATGTAAGACTCTTTGAAAGGACGTGGATGTCGCCTAGAGGGGGGGTGAATAGGCGCTTTAAAATAATTACGGTTTAGGCTTGAATAAATGCGGAATAAAACTAACGTTTAATATGATAAGCACAAAACCTAAAACAACTAGGCTCACCTATGTGCACCAACAACTTATGCTAAGCAAGATAGACAACTAAGTGATAGCAAGATATATAACAAGAAACAATATGGCTATCACAAAGTAAAGTGCATAAGTAAAGGGCTCAGGTAAGAGATAACCGAGGCACGCGGAGACGACGATGTATCCCGAAGTTCACACCCTTGCGGATGCTAATCTCCGTTCGGAGCGGTGTGGAGGCACAATGCTCCCCAAGAAGCCACTAGGGCCACCGTAATCTCCTCACGCCCTCGCACAATGCAAGATGCCGTGATTCCACTAAGGGACCCTTGAGGGCGGTCACCGATGTAGGAGATATGCCCTAGAGGCAATGATAAATGTTATTGATTATCTCCCTGTTCATAATTAGGTTTATGTTCCATGCTATAACTGCTATGGTTCTCGAGTCTACAATAACCACGAGGCTCGGAGGAAGACTCATATGCACGTGTGGAATAATAAACGGTAAAATGTATTCCTAGTCTGGCCTCTAAGACTGGCTCAAGTATTGCATGATGATCCTGTTTTCCTGATCATGGGCATGGCTATGCTGGCAATTTTGAGGGCACAATGTTAGAAGAACATTTGTGTTGAATCGACCCGAATTGATGTTATGCTATGAGATACATTCGTCACTAGTTAAATGGTTTATAACACAGAGATGGTTTACGTTTGCATGATTCCTTAGACCATGAGAGTATCGAGTTTCTTCATGCTTGCTTCATGAACTTTGGGGTTTGTTAAACGTCATCCGTAAATGGGTGGCTATTACGGCGGCTTACGGGTTCATGGAAAAGTATGTCAAGTAACTTGATAGCTCAAGATTGGGATTTGCTCCTCCGACGATGGAGAGATATCTTTGGGCCCTCTCGGTGTTACGGTATCCATCATCGTCTGGCCAGACACTTTGTGATTTGATCACGGGGATGCCGGAACACGGGAACGAGAAAAGAGAACAATACCGGTAACGAGGTAACTGGCATAGTGGACAAGTTGTTGATCCACGGGGATGCCAACATATCTCACCTCGGGTATTTGTAACATATCGCGAAGCAACAGGAATAGCACACGGCAACTGGAGGTTCACTCGAATATTCATTCGTGTGGGTATAGGGGTCAATATGGGTGTCCACGGCTCCGATGTTGATCATTGATCGGAAGGGGTTCCCGGTCATGTCTATGCTTCACCGAACCTGCAGGGTCACACGCTTAAGGGTCATCTATCTGTTGAATACTAGACAGGGAGTCTGAGAGAAATTCACCGAAAAAGTTTCGGAGACAACGGAAGAGTTCCGGAGAGAGAACACCGGAAGAGTTTCGGTAAAACCGAAAAGTTGTTTCGGAGTGTACCATAAAGTCAAATTGGTTTCGGCACATGCCTGGAAATTATTGGAAGGTACCAGAATTGTTCCGGTAACTTCTGAGATTTTTCAGAGACAAAAACCGGAAATGTTCCGGACTGTCGGAACCGCTTTAGTTGCTTTTCACAGATGAAAATCACTAAACCGAAAAATTGTTTCGGAGTACACCAAAAAGTCAAATTGGTTTTGGCACATGCCTGATAATTCTTGGAGGGTGCCAGAATCGTTCTGGAAACTTTCTGGAATTTTCCGGGATGAAAACCGGAAATGTTCCGGAGCTGCCGGAACCGCTTCAGATGCTTTTCGCCGATGAAAATCACTAAACCGGAATTGTTTCGGATCGCGTTGAAAATTATTTTAGTGGGTACTGGAAATGTTCTAAGCCCACATAAATATTTTCAGTTCGAACGGACGCTGAAATATGCCGTCGTGAATAGTGAAAGTGCTTTTTGGATTACTTTATGGAAAGCCACCTTTTGGGGCTTTACTCACAAATATCTTTAGGGATGACATGGAAGGATAAGGGCTGCCCACTTGCTTTTACTTTTGTGTCCTTATGAAGGGCATTTTGGGTATTTCAAGTGTCACCCTACCCCTTGGGTTTTCCTATAAATAGAGGTGGAGATGCACTCTCCACTCTCACTCTTTCTCACATACAAGTGCCATGCATGATCTGGCTTTCTCTCTCCCTCCCAGCGAAATAGTTTCGTAAAGCCGAAAGGCTGTCTGGGTTCCAGTGGGAACTAGTTTTGGACGGCGAAGCCCTGCCGGATAGATGACACCGTATGTGTGCAACTCTATAGAGAGATCGTAGTTTCGGTCTTAGTTCGAGGGTCCTCCCGAAGGGCTGTCCGAGTTTCGAGGGTCCTCCCGAAGGGCTGTCCGAGTGACTGTCCGAGTTTTGATGGTCCTCCCGGAGGGCTGTCCGTGACACCGTCCGGGGGACTGTCCGACCGCCTCCCGGAGGGCTGTCCGAGGGGCGGATGAGGGTATACATCCTCGCGGTTGGGAGGTTGTAAATCCTAGCTGCGGGGATCTGCACCGCCGATCGTCATCGACTCTACTTCCGTTGCGCTACGAGTCGGTAACGAAAAAGATCAAACCTTGTATGCAGTCTCCATAGTGATCCTGGGCTGGTGCGTAGGTCGGAAATTTTTGTTTTCTGTTGCGTTACCCATCAGTGGCATCAAGAGCCGTGCTATGCGTAGATGCAGGTTGCGATCTAGAATACATAGAGATGTATGGGTGTTGCACAATATAATTAGGTAGTAGATAATTTCTATTACTGAAAATTATTTGTGCGGGTAGCAGATGAAATCTGTTACCCGATGTTCCTGTTGCTTCCCCTGAATTTGCGTAGTCCTGATCTTGACGGCATGGTGGAATCTCACAAAGTTCTGGCAATCCGCGATCCTTTCATGCTGCTCATGAGTATGCTGATTGACAGATCAACGAAGTGCTAACAGTTCTTTGGGTTCCACCATAGTTGAGAAAGATGGATGTTTCGCAGACGAAAGGGCAATGCAGATGTGATCTGCATGGGGGTCACGCGTATGACGAAGTTTAGTATGGGGCTCGAGATTTTATTATCTCGTGTTTCATACACCCTGGAAAGTTAATCTAGCAACTTGAATTATCATACTTGATGATGGACGTTGGTAGCTTCGGTTTGTTTCGAAACCTTAGAAGCCACGTAAAACAAGTTTTTGCATGAACCGATTAGAGGCGTCTAACTTGGTTTTGCAGGATGGTTTGCATGTGCATATGATGTGGTATAGCAGTGCTCATATTAATTTGATTATGTATGAGATGACTATATGATGTAATATTAACATGACCTGCGTGTCATGATTCGGCATGATGGCTGGAGCCATAGGTGTGACGCCCCCATTCTCGACCGTACGCTAATCATGCACACAGTGCGTACGACCAAGATTAGGGACTCACTGATTGATATCACAACATAGCAAAGACACAAATAAAGTCATACAGCTTCATATTACAAGCCAGAGGGCTCGAATACAAAGCTTGACAGGCACGAGTCAGCGGAAGCAAAATAATATCTAAGTACAGACATAAGTTAAACAATTTTTGCCTTAAGAAGGCTAGCACAAACATAAGCACGGATCGAAAGAGGCGAGGCCTCCTGCCTGGGAACCTCCTAACTACTCCTGAGTGTCGGGGGCAGCCTCCACGTAGTAGTAGGCTCCAGCGGTGGTGTAGTAGTCATCTCCGGCGTACTCCATCTCCTGGGCTCCATCGTCTGAACGCAGCAACGTATCGAGGGGGAAAAGGAAAGCAAAGCAGCGGTGAGTACTCATCCAAAGTACTCGCAAGACTGACATCAGATCTATGCTGAATATGCATCATTATCAAGGGGAGGGGTTATATCTGGACTGACTGCAGAAAGCAAGAATAGGGAGAAGGCCTAGTCCTATCGAAGACTAGCATCTTCAGCATCTTGCAGCATTAGAAGAGAGTAGACCTGCAGCTCATATATAGTCATATTGTTGTAGCAATTTTATTAAGTAAACACGCCCAGAGATCCTTCCTCGACTCCCTGCGAGGAAGCAATCCCGGAGCCACAATTCATTTCAAATTAAAGTCACAATTATAGTTGTATAAGGTCAAGGCACAACTCCAAGTCGTCCTGTTACCGTGGACACGGCTATTCGAATAGATTATTCATCCCTGCAGGGGTGCACCGCATTTCCAACACGCCTGATCACCTCTGGCCGGACACACTTTCCTGGGTCATGCCCGGCCTCGGGATAGCAGCACGTCGTCGCCCCACCTAGGCTCAACGAAGAGGCCAGCCCGCCGGTCTAAATCCTAAGCGCGCAGGTTCGTGGGCCCACTTGCCCTTGCACTCCTGCACGATGCATACGCGGCCGGAAACATACCTAGTACACTCCAGTCCAAGAGCTGCACCGTCCAGTCCAATCCGTCGCGCGCCGCTCCATTGCTGACGTCCGAAGAGCTTCGGCTGATACAACGACGCTGAGTACCCATAACTTCTCCCACGCGATGGTTTGGTGCGTAAAAAGGCCAATGACCCAACTCAGATCAAATACCCAACCCATTAGCATTTTATTAATGTGGGGCAATCGCGACCCTCAAAGTGCGGTCCGTCACCCCGTCTCGAGGATGTGTGGCAAAGGCATCTGTCGCCAGTCCACGCCTCATCATAACCCGGATGCCTTATCAGCGCATCCCACCACATCTCACACGGGTACCCTTGGGGCCGACCAGTCTCAAGACTGTCGGGAACTCAGGTCCACCTCAACCAGGGTGGCACCGCCTGTCCCTCCAGTCCCGTCTTTCACATGTAACAAACGTCAAGTCAAGGTAACTATGTGTCTAAAACATCAAGGCAGGAACTGAGGAATCACCCTCAATGGTCCCTGCTCGATGAAACCGTCAAGGTGGAACTAGACGAATCACCCTCGAGGGTCCCACACTTGAGGGGTTGCACGACAGAGTCATCGTCGGGAGTGGTGAAGGAGGAATCACCCTCGATAACCACGACCGACTAGCTGCACTACAGAGCTAGCATCAGGAGTACTTCACGAGGTGTCACCCTCGGTACTCGATAGTAGCGCTGCAGAGTCGTACAACTGAGGGGAGTGCGGTGATGTGAGGGTCCCGGCTTGTCAGTCATGACGACTGAGTCTTCTATCTTCAAGTCCTCGGTGTCGTCGATGAAAGCAGGGGCAACTGGGACTAAGGGGGTCTCAGGGGTTCACTGATCAACCTATGCTAAGCAGTTGGTATGATTGCAGGTAAAGTAACAGTTCATCAAAAACAGGCTATGCATCAGAATAGGAGCTATCTAATACAGTAGCAAAAATCTAATGCAAGCATAAGAGGGAGAGAGATGGGTGATATCGGAATGCTCAAGGGGGTTTTGCTTGCCTTGCTGCTCTGCGGCAAAAGGCTGATCGTCAGGCGCGTAGTCGTACCCGGCAGCAGCGTCAGTCTCGGGGTCTACCGGTAAGAAGAGGGGGGAGAAACAGTAAATATAAAGCAAACAGATGTATCACAATGCATGACATGGCAATATGCAGAGCTAGGCATGCACCAACGCAGTACTACACGTCGCAGACGGGTCGGAAGAATATCTGACGATATTTTCCGGGTCTCGGGCTACTACCGAACAGACGAATTCGATGGAAAAGTTCCATGTTTGCTATGATAGGAGCACGTGACAGTCGAACGGACTGCGTATTCGGATTCGTCTCGTCGTTCTGAGCAACTTTCATGTTCAAATCTTTTTAATCCGGACTATGGTTTATTTTATATTAATTTTCTAAGTTTTAATAATATTCTAAAATTCTTTTAATTAATTAATCCGAATTATCCAAAACAGTAATTTACTGTTTAAATTAATTAATTAATCGAATTAATTAATTAATCTATTTAATCTTAATTAACTTAACAGCTAATTAGATTAACTAATTTAGTTAGTTTAAACTAACAGACTTAATTAACTTAACTATTTACCTAATTAATTAACTAATTAATTATTACTTAATTATTTATTTATATATATATTTATTTAAAACGTTTTAGGGGGGGTGGGCCCCACCCGTCATAGGGCCAGGGCGGACATGTCCGCGACGTGCCCGTGCGGGGCTGGACATGTCCGCGCGCGCGCGTGTGCGGGGCAGCAGCGCGGCGAGCGAGCGAGCGGACGGCGGCGACGCGACGAGCGCACGAGGGGGGGAGGAATAGGGGGCCGAGCGCGGGGCTGGGGGCGCTTCGGGCGCTAGGGTTAGCGCCCCTGGCCCCATATAGTGACCGGCCGGGCCGGTTGGGGCATTTGGGCCAGACCCAGTTGGGCTGGCCCATTAGGGGGTGGGTTGTTTTTTTTTCTTTTATTTTTGAATTTTGTTTTGTCTCTTTATTTTTATTCAATTTCTTTTTTTTATGTAATTTCCTATTTACTATAGTTTTATAAAACATAAAATTAGCACCTAAATTAGTATGACTAAATATACCACTGTCAATTTAATTTTGACATTTAAATAAATTAGTTTGTAATTTTATCAATTACAAAAGATATTTAAATATTCGTTTTTGCTGCTGTTTTAATCATTTAGGTGTATTCAAATACTTTATAAAGATGTGATTTCAATAGGACAAATATCCAGAGAATGTTTGCCACACTTTGAACATTTTTGTTTCCATGTTTGACAAAATTGAATTTTGACATTAAATTTGAATTTGAATTCGAATAGGATTTGGATTAACGCGAGATTAACAACAGTAAAGTGATGACATGGCACCATTAGCGTGGGATTACTGTAGCTTAATTATCCGGGCGTCACAATAGGATTGTCACTTTAATGACCTGCGTGTCAACCTTATGTGATGCATTTATTTTATCCGCTATGGAGATAGCAATATTATCTGGTGCATCGACAAGGTGGTGGCAATCTTCGCGAAGGCGAACACCAATGCGAATGCCGAAGACGAAGAAATGAAAGACTTCTCCGTCAGAAAGGGCTATACCATATCATGCTATTATGAATTGCCTGAGATGTTTATCCCTTATGATGCACCCTTCTTGATTGCGCGGTAGTCGCTTTTATTAGGGTGATCTCTCACAAAAATATCAAGTAGTTAGTGTTCTCCCAAGTGTAGCACCGTCACGGCATCTAACTTTTCGGGGTGCGCCATGTCCACATGGGTACGAACGATTAGAGAAGTGTGAGGCGGGTGAGGTCAGACCTCGCAGCGAGATCACTTGGTTGTCTTGACATTCTGGCTTGATCGTCCTGAGCTTGGAACACGCCCATCGAAAGATGAACATGAGTCACATAGAGATGTGATCGGCATGTTTGCCCACCAATTGAAATTCTCGTCATAAGTGATGTCCACATCAATGGCGTTGAATTGAAATGTGGATCTTGTATCACTCACAATCAATTATGAGAGATATTGATTTGAGTGGGAGCGCACTGTAGAATTAACTTGTTTAATTCTCAGTGCAATTAATTTTGAACACTGTCTAAGTGTGGTTTGCATAATAGTTGTAGAATAATGGCTCGCGTTTCCACCTTCCCTATTAAAATGAATAGCTGTTAAATATCCGGTTAAAACTTTACGGTTGGTAACGTAATGTGAGGATTATCCTCAAGAGTGCCGAGAAGGACTTTGTCCTATCGCATGCTTTCGGTATTCTCCCGCTAATGCTATGGATCATGTGACTCTCGTCCTTCGATCCAAAAGCTAGAATTCCTTTTCAGTCAAAGTGCAATATGTTTGCTTCCATGAGACCCGAACTTCGAAAGTTTGGATAGTTATGTGATATTCATGGAATCTGAAAATCATTTTCAGAGACAGACAAAGGCTAAAAGATATGAGATATCCAAAGCAATGTTTGTTTGCAAACTATTAGTAAAGGAGTTTACTATGCATTAGACTGATAAGAGAGGGATCCAGGAGAACGCCTGTCATATAATGAAAGGTGAATAAAACAACAACTTAAAGAGAAAGGAAGTGTCCGAAGGGTGTTAGTAAGACTTTCACGCCTAGGAAGTCCGGGGCTAACGCCACTCTTAAGTTGGATGCTTCTTCTGAGAGTAGGAGAAATACTAAAAGTCAAACTGTTAGAAGTATAAAGGCAAAAGGAAAGAAGACTGGAATATCCAGCTCATGTATGAATGTCATACAAGTTTTTGATGTATAGAAGGCTGGTCAGAGATATAGTTCTTTGGAATTATGGTTAAACATGTTAATCACTAATTCTTGGGTATTGTGAGTTAATCCCAAAGATACCCGCTCGATTGCATTCTGTTGCAACTCGATGTAAGAACTACTATGGCCTGAAAGACTAGCCAAGAATGAGGTTTAGATACACGCAGGGAATTTAGTAAATGTTACTATGCCTTCCATCGGTGTATTCCCTATGTATTTACTTTCATAATTCATTTTAGAGTTTCACACTCTATCCCTTTGCATAAGGTATCTTGCAAGAAGGTTGTTCACAAGAGAACTTTTAATGTTCGGTGTTATGAATAACATAAGGGCCATACTTTCATTATGAATGAGACGTATGTTATGAATATTGATAATAATACATTACCTCTGGGTTTACTTTCATAATTCATTTTAGAGTTTCATACACTCTAGCCCATTGCACAATGTTTGTTGCAGAAGAGTTGTTCATAAAAACAACAATTGTTGTTCAGTATTATGAATAACATGAAGGGCCATGCTTCCATCCTAGATGGGATGTATGTTATGAATATTGATGGAAATATGATACATCCATAACACTGACGCTAAATGTCGCAAGACTAAAAGAATATCACACAAGTGTGGCACTGCATTTGGTCACATTGGAGAAACCCGCATGGAAAATTCCATTATGATGGATTTTGAAGTCATTTGATTTTGAATCATCTGACACTTGCAACTTTCCTCTAAAAGATGAGGTGACTGAAATACCGTTCACAGGCCATAAGGAACGAGCAAAGAACATATTGGTGATCATACATTATGATGTGTGTAGTCCAATAAATGTTGTTGCAAGTAGTGGATTTATCTATCTTCAGAAATGACTCAAGTAGATATATGGATATTTACTTGTTGAGACGTAAGTCTGGATCTTTTGAATTCATTCAGAAGGTTTTCAAAAAGGAAGTAGAAGTTATTGTGACAAGAAAATTATGTTTCTACAATTCGATTGCAGAAAGGAATATTTGAGTTACAAGTTTAGCGAATGTCTGATGAGTTGTGAAAGGGGTTTCATAACTTGCACCTCCCGGAACACCACTGCAAGTGGAGAGTCCGTGTAGATGTAATCGAACCATTCATGACATGGTAAGATCAAAGATGACATAAATAAATTTGCCATTACCCCTTTTATAAAGTGATGCTTTAGAGACTGCGGCTTTTACACTCAAAAGAGCTCCATCGGGTCTGTTGAAATGACGTCATGGTATGGTACGCCCAACCATGTTATATCTTTTCTTAAACATTTGGAATATGGGGCTTGTGTAAAAGGTTACAAACCTATTCCAAATCACACAAGTGCTACTTTGTAGGTTATCCCAAGTCATTGGGTATTCCCCCACCACTATACCGAGGCAAAGGATTTTGCCACAAAACGGTATGCTTTTAAAGAGAATAGTTCTTACAAAAGGTGAGTGGGAGGACAGTGCAACTCGATGAGATAACCAGTATCTTCGTCATCAGATCAAAGGAAAGAAACCTTGGAAGTGATTCCGGAGTCTCCTACTGCGACTGAGACGGAAGTCTCTGCAATAAAATGTATGGACTTCGGTCGAACTTGCAGCTGAACCACGTAGGCAAAGCTCGTGCAAACCTATCAGGTGCGCAAACGAGATATTGTTGTTAGACAACAGTATACATACAATACACTAGGAAGCGTTGATGGGCCCTGACTCCGGAATTGGCTAAATGCCAATACAATCCGAGATAGTTTCCATATAAGTGATTCGAGATTAAAATCTTGATACACCTTTCAGAAGACTTAGAGTCTAACGAATATTTATGGAACTAAAAACTGATATGGATAAAATGTTTTATCCATAAAGCTTGACTTGTTGCAATAACAAATTCAAGGAGTTGACTACGATGAGATTGTCTCACCGTAGCGATGCTTGAAGTCGGTTCGGGTTGAACTAGCAAGTAATACATATTTCAATCATGAGATATGAAACATGGATGACAAAAGGATTTCCATCTGATGGAAATGAAACCTAGGACTTGTATGTGATACAGTCCAAAGTAATTTGTCGATCCAGAGGATGCTAGTAAGTATGCAAACTTCAGAGTTCCAGCGATGGACAGAAGAGAGAAAAGTGGAGTTGGAATCTTCGTTTTTGATGGAATGGTCAAAGGGGTTTAACTTCATCAAATGGGTATCAAAGATGCTTGTGATTCAAGAAAGTAAGTGGGAGCATAATAATATTTCTAAAAACCTTGTGTACTTGACACATTGTTAATTGGAAATAAATTTCTTGACACGAATTAGGACTTCATTTGAAAATAGTTTTTCGATGAAGTGCTTAGGCTAAATAGCCTCAATATTAGGCATGATGATCTATGGAGATAGATTTACCTAATGGGGCTAAGCTATGAATACATATTGACAAGATGCTAAAACTTTTGAGCATTGAAAAACGTCAAGGAGTGATTCTTGCCGAAGTCACATGGAAAGAGTTTTTGCAAGACTCGGTGTCCCAAAACACTGATGAGCAAAATACATGATGGTGATTCCACACACTCTTGTGTTTGGATTAATCATGTATTCCATGGTATGTAAAAATAACCAGATATGTCCAATACTCCAAAGTTGTTGCGAGTATAGATACCAAAGTGATCAAAGTACTGATCATGGGACAACAGTGAAAGATGTCATTAAGTACTAGAGCAGTACTGATGACATGTTTTCTCGCAAGCAGAGATTATGAAGTGCTCATTGTAAGTAATTACATTGATACAGTCTTCATCAATGCTCCATGCGATTTTCGATTTAAGTTAAGGGTTTTGTGTAATACACAACATGGTGGCACGGTAGTTGGAAATTGTTCCAAACAAGATGCTGTGGCGAATTCTATAACAAAGGCTAAGTATGTTGACGCTTTAGAAGCGACAAAGAAGTTGTTGAATCATATAGTTCATTCATGAACTTAGTATGGTTCCAAGATGGCTTTGGTCTATGGGACACTATTGCAGATAGTTGCTCCATAGCTCAGTCTGAGGAATCAGGTTTCGACCAATGATTCACACATATGCAAAGCCAAGTCCACACAAAATATGAATTTTGTGAAAGCGTGAAAACGCAAGGATATGCAAAGTTACACACGGAGCTGAAGTCGTCAGATCCGTTGGACATCAGGCTATACCACAAGCGAAGCATATTTTACACCAGTATGCCATAGGTGTAAAGTGCATTAGCATTGACTAGATTATTGACTCTAGTGCAAGTGGGAGTCTGTAGGAGATATGCCCTAGAGGCAATAATAAATGTTATTGATTATCTCCCTGTTCATAATTAGGTTTATGTTCCATGCTATAACTGCTATGGTTCTCAAGTCTACAATAACCACGAGGCTCGGAGGAAGACTCATATGCACGTGTGGAATAATAAACGGTAAAATGTATTCCTAGTCTGGCCTCTAAGACTGGCTCAAGTATTGCATGATGATCCTGTTTTCCTGATCATGGGCATGGCTATGCTGGCAATTTTGAGGTCACAATGTTAGAAGAACATTTGTGTTGAATCGACCCGAATTGATGTTATGCTATGAGATACATTCGTCACTAGTTAAATGGTTTATAACACAGAGATGGTTTACGTTTGCATGATTCCTTAGACCATGAGAGTATCGAGTTTCTTCATGCTTGCTTCATGAACTTTGGGGTTTGTTAAACGTCATCCGTAAATGGGTGGCTATTACGGCGGCTTACGGGTTCATGGAAAAGTATGTCAAGTAACTTGATAGCTCAAGATTGGGATTTGCTCCTCCGACGATGGAGAGATATCTCTGGGCCCTCTCGATGTTACGGTATCCATCATCGTCTGGCCAGACACTTTGTGATTTGATCACGGGGATGCCGGAACACGGGAACGAGAAAAGAGAACAATACCGGTAACGAGGTAACTGGCATAGTGGACAAGTTGTTGATCCACGGGGATGCCAACATATCTCACCTCGGGTATTTGTAACATATCGCGAAGCAACAGGAATAGCACACGGCAACTGGAGGTTCACTCGAATATTCATTCGTGTGGGTATAGGGGTCAATATGGGTGTCCACGGCTCCGATGTTGATCATTGATCGGAAGGGGTTCCGGGTCATGTCTATGCTTCACCGAACCTATAGGGTCACACGCTTAAGGGTCATCTATCTGTTGAATACTAGACAGGGAGTCTGAGAGAAATTCACCGAAAAAGTTTCGGAGACAACGGAAGAGTTCCGGAGAGAGAACACCGGAAGAGTTTCGGTAAAACCGAAATGTTGTTTCGGAGTGTACCATAAAGTCAAATTGGTTTTGGCACATGCCTGGAAATTATTGGAAGGTACCAGAATTGTTCCGGTAACTTCTGAGATTTTTCAGAGACAAAAACCGGAAATGTTCCGGACTGCCGGAACCGCTTTAGTTGCTTTTCACAGATGAAAATCACTAAACCGAAAAATTGTTTCGGAGTAAACCAAAAAGTAAAATTGGTTTTGGCACATGCCTGATAATTCTTGGAGGGTGCCAGAATCGTTCTGGAAACTTTCTGGAATTTTCCGGGATGAAAACCGGAAATGTTCCGGAGCTGCCGGAACCGCTTCAGATGCTTTTCGCAGATGAAAATCACTAAACCGGAATTGTTTCGGATCGCGTTGAAAATTATTTTAGTGGGTACTGGAAATGTTCTAAGCCCACATAAATATTTTCAGTTCGAACGGACGCTGAAATATGTCGTCGTGAATAGTGAAAGTGCTTTTTGGATTACTTTATGGAAAGCCACCTTTTGGGGCTTTACTCACAAATATCTTTAGGGATGACATGGAAGGATAAGGGCTGCCCACTTGCTTTTACTTTTGTGCCCTTGTGAAGGGCATTTTGGGTATTTCAAGTGTCACCCTACCCCTTGGGTTTTCCTATAAATAGAGTTGGAGATGCACTCTCCACTCTCACTCTTTCTCACATACAAGTGCCATGCATGATCTGGCTTTCTCTCTCCCTCCCGGCGAAATAGTTTCGTAGAGCCGAAAGGCTGTCTGGGTTCCGGTGGGAACTAGTTCTGGACGGCGAAGCCCTGCCGGATAGATGACACCGTATGTGTGCAACTCTGTAGAGAGATCGTAGTTTTGGTCTTAGTTCGAGGGTCCTCCCGAAGGGCTGTCCGAGTGACTATCCGAGTTTCGAGGGTCCTCCCGAAGGGCTGTCCGAGTTTCGATGGTCCTCCCGGAGGGCTGTCCGTGACACCGTCCGGGGGACTGTCCGACCGCCTCCCGGAGGACTGTCCGAGGGGCGGATGAGAGTATACATCCTCGCGGTTGGGAGGTTGTAAATCCTAGCTGCGGGGATCTGCACCGCCGATCGTCATCGACTCTACTTCCGCTGCGCTACGAGTCGGTAACAAAAAAGATCAAACCTTGTATGCAGTCTCCATAGTGATCCTGGGCTGGTGCGTAGGTCGGAAATTTTTGTTTTCTGCTGCGTTACCCATCAACCGAACCCGTACAAATGGCGACCCTTGGGGGCGGTCACCGGTACCCGTACACTTTGGCAACCCTTGGGGGCGGTTCACCAGTACCCGTACAAATTGCTCGGGGCAATCTCCACAACCTAATTGGAGACCCCGACGCTTGCCCGGAGCTTTACACCACAATGATTGAGCTCCGAGGCACCACCAACCGTCTAGGGCGCCAAGGCACCCAAGAGGAACAAGCTCTAGGGTGCTCAAACACCCAAGAGTAATAAGCTTCTCAACTTCTCACTTCCACGTATCACCGTGGAGAACTCAAACCTATGCACCAAATGCAATGGCAAGGGCACACGGAGTGACCAAGTCCTTCTCTCCCAAATCCCACCAAAGCAACTAATGCTAGGGAAGAAAATGAGAGGAAGAACGAAGAAGAACACGAAGAACTCCAAGATCTAGATCCAAGGGGTTCCCCTCACATAGAGGAGAAAGTGATTGGTGGAAATGTGGATCTAGATCTCCTCTCCCTTTTCCCTCAAGAACTAGCAAGAATCATTGGAGGGATTGAGAGTTAGCAAGCTCGAAGAAGGTCAACAATGGGGAAGAACACGAGCTCAAGAGATAAGATGCATTGGGGAAGAAGACCCCCTTTTATAGGTGGGGAAAAATCCAACCGTTATCCTCACAGCCCGCACAGAGCGGTACTACCGCTCCAAGGAGCGGTACTACCGCTAGGGCGGTAGTAGCCATATGAAACACTACTGCAACGAGGCAACAAGGCGGTAGCACTGCCGGAGCGGTACTACCGCTCGTCCTCACGGTACTACCGCTAGGGATAGCGGTACTACCGCAAAGGGTAGCGGTACTACTGCTTGCGAGCGGTACTAAAAAAATACATCCGTGCCTACCACCGCAGGACAAAACACGAGATTTTGGTCCGGAGCGATACTACCGCTCAGGAGCCGCGGTAGTACCGCTCTGGAGCGGTAGTAAAAAATTACATCCGCTCTAGCCGCGGTAGTACCGCTGCAGCCTTTACCAAAACAACCACAACTTTTGCAAACGGACTCTGAATTAAACGAAACCAAGTTTGTTGGAAAGCTAATGACATGGGCTAACACAATCTTGATATAAATATTAATAAGAAGCAAATGAGAAAAGGCCCATAAGAAAATGGTGAGAACCCTTCCTCGGATAAGACCGGTAAAACCTCCAACATCGAAAACATCATAGAAGATGCATATGGACTCCGTTTTCGATGAACTTGAGCTTGTCATGAAGCTGACCATAAGATCAATAACCCACATAGAGAAAAAGCCAACCAAGAACCAAGAAAGATGATGATTTCAAGAATGCAATGGTTTGAGCTCTCAACGAACGATACGATCAAGCTACTCACTTGAGAGCCCCCCTTGATAGTACGGCAATCGATCCTATAACCCGGTCTCCCAACTACCACCATGAGACCGGTAAAATAGAAAACCCTATCAAGGTCAAACCTTTGCCTTGCGCATAGTCCACTTGAGCTAGATGATGACGATCTTGTCCTTCTCAAGATGGACCACCTTTCTTGATTGCGTCGGCTCGATGAAGACTAGTAGATTGCTCCCCCATACTCCACTATGGGAGAGCCACTCTTCGGCACATCTTCACAAGTCCATTGTCACCACAATGGACGGCAAGCTTCAAGCATGATCTCTCTGTGATGCTTCACTTGAACTTGCACACCGCAACCTTGATGACGATCACCACTTGATGTCATCCTCCATGGGTTGTATGAGATCTTCCTCTTGACGCAAACCCATGGAAATATACCTAACCCCACAACGAACTCTCACGTAGACCATGGGTTAGTACACAAGGTGTAATGGACAATGCTTACCATACCATGGGATCACTTGATCCCACTTGGTACATCTTCTACGCTTGGTGTGTTGATCAACTTGAATCATTCTTTGCCTTAATATTGATCAACCTTGTGTCTTATCTTCTCTCTTCATAAAGATGATGTCTTGAAGGTAAACATGAATGCTCACACAATCTTCTTCTTCAAGACATGCTTGCAATAGGCTCAACTCCCACATGACCAATCTTTGGATAAACCTTGAATACCACCTTGGTCACCATATAAACTCCTTGAAACCAACAGATGGACTTCAAGAAGTACCTACGGACAAATCCTTCGAATATAACTCAAGGCAACCATTAGTCCATAGGGATTGTCATCAATTACCAAAACCACACATGGATAAATGTGCTCTTACACTCTTGTTATTCAGTTTCTATGTGTTCGGTGAGCATTGATCTCTGGGATCACTGTGCACGTACATTCGGTGATTTCGACTTATGAGTCGGGGTCCCCACAGAGCTGGTATCAGAGCCATCCTGACTGTAGGAAGCCCTTAGTTAGCATGGACGTTAGCTAGGACAAGACTATTTTTCCAGACTCTTCAAAATCACTTACAAAACCTCTTTATTTCTCATCTCTCCTAAAATTTCAAAGGAACCGAAGGATTGTGCCTTAGCACTTCCATCACTTTTCTCTTGGCTCTCCTCATCTGCTTTTAGAAACCTTGCAAACGGTCATTAGAACCCTTGTGCCCCTGACCACTGGATTCCTTGTTATCCTCGTGGGTTGCCTGGAAGGCAGCCACCTTGCCTGACATTTGCCCACATATCTTGGACACAAGTTGGCGACACCAGACAAGAAGATACCAACAGAAGATACCTTCTCGAGGAATGAGGGTACCAAGACTCAGAAGATTGTGACACCCTCGACACCGCCCCAGGATGATGCAACCTTGGCCTACGATGATCAGGGTGAAAGACCTGCAAGATCATGATATACATCGCTGATAGAGCAACCCTGTCCTTACCACCACCGGTGGATGAGAACCTCGCCATTTGGTTCGCCTCACCATAGTGAGCAGGAAAATGGTTCTCTTCATCCCCCGCTCTTGGTGTCGATGTTGTCCTCAACATAACTGACAGGTTGGACCTCTACCATGCCTCGCCAATGTCATTGCATAAAAGGATTGCCTACCTGAAGACCTCGATGCTTTAGAAGACACGAAGGACTTTTCATGATGAAGAAGACAACAGAAGACCGGGTCAACGGCCGCCACGAGGAACCACCTTTGCCCTGTCAGCTTACCAGATGAGAAGATGCCGAAGATTCTCCAGGCCCCAACCCGGATCACTTCGACGAACAATGACAAGAGACATAGCGACACGTGAAGAAGATCGAGAAAACTGAGCGGACTTCTCTACAAGACCCAAAACCAAGCACGACTACTGAATCCGAAAACCCCTAGGGTAGGATGAGTCGTGTGTCCCCCATGCGAAGTCGAGTCCGTGTGACGGTTCAGATAGAACCATGATTGTGTGTTGCTTGTTTTATTTGTTTGTGCTTTGATATATATAAGTCGCACTTTTGCCCTAGGCAACAAGTACGCGGCTATATCGCCTACCTTATCGTAATGAAATTTTTGGCCCTCTCGACACTTGTTTGATTGCACTTGCACTATAGAAACCCCTTTAGGCATTTCCCTCTATGCTACTTTCCCCTCTCACCTTTCTCGTCAACTGAAGACCAGCAAGACAAGACGCACCAAGGGTCCACCTCAACAAACAACTACCGTTGAAGACTTTTGAAGACAACCTATTCAACCAAGTGCAACCCCGTAGAGTTATGTTTACCCCTCAAGGTTGAAAATCCTCCCCTAGACCAGCTAGACCCCACAAGTAACCCAGCCCAAACCCTTAACCATGTGCTTAACATATGGGTTTGCAAGAGAACACTTGTTAAGCTTCGATAACCTTGGTTTAACGCTGGGTTTCATCATGGGACTAGTGATCATAGTGAACAGCCACATTACATCCCTAAGCCAGCACTTGGACTGACGATGCCATAGGGAAGAATGTTTTGAGGATACATGATTAGTAGACTAATGATTTGATTAGGTTCTAATAGATATCTTAAGGTCATAGCTAAGACCTTTGGTGGATTACAAGACTTTAATGATGATAGGTGAACTTGGTGGATCAAGTTGATATGGTAGCATAACTTACCTCTCCCTTGAGTAAATTGGATTTAGTAGGACAATTATGATCACAAGCTGAGATTCTTGGTGGAACAAGTAAGACTTCTCATAGGACGTGGGGTTTGGATTAAATAGGTGATCCTAGTGGAGTATAGATGTTGAGTAAGTCTACATGGCTTGGAGCAATTTGGATTTAGTCCGATGATCTTAATCATGATACCATATTTCTCGGTGGGAGATGAACTAGGAATATTGGATGGTTGTATGAATTAATTTGAGGATCTATATGCACCTAACATTGGAGTTTACTAGATCATCATGATGGGAATTGCTGGTTATACTATGATGAGATAGTTCTTTTTGGAATTTGGGGATTTTAGGAAATCTAGGAGATATATGGAACATCACCGGTGTTGGATTTGTAGCAGTAATGGATCATGTAATCGTGGATGGTACTCGTGGATCAATTAATTGGATTCTAAGGAAGGAAACGAGAACTTGGATTGGTATATTACGTGTTTCCTTAGCATAGAGATGCAACACCTTAGACCTTGGATGAATTAGCTGAGCACTTGGATTTGTAGTGTCACAATCAAGCTTAGCAGCTTGTATGCTTTCCCGAGGATTTTTACATAGGGATATATATGAGTTAACTATAGTATACATATGAGATCTTGGTCTAGTCCTCCTCTCAAAACCTTGGAGTCGAATAGCATGATTGATATTGGAATTGACCTATATGAGATGATACCCTCGGTGGTATAGGATGGTTTTGTTCGGAGTAATATGTGGGACTATTGGCATCCAAGAATTATGCTCAAGGATAGGATGATAGACGTTCACTCACATCCTGAGATCCTTAACCCCTAAACTTTGCCGAGCCATAACATGGTCGGATCATGACCATTGGCCTTGGCTCTAAGTCGAAATACTACGGCTAATACTCCACCTCGACTACCACCAATCCTGTCCATAAGGAAGGTGGACACGAAGTACTAGATTACGATGGACCACAAACCCCTAGACAAGTGACCATCTGGAGCAAATGCCCGCCCCTCTCACATATCCCATGAACAATGCGTTTGTGCGATACTTGGGGAAATATGTTGTTGTCCTCACGGATGACATACTTATTTACCCAATAAGAGAAAGGAACACCTTAGTCCTTTTGGATAAGCCCTAGTAGGACCAACTGCCAAGCCTCTCAAGTGTAAGGTTATACCTTAAGGAAGTTGGACTCCTCGAAGCACTCTCCCTGCATTAGACGACACTCTTAACCAAGCAAGACGAAGAACAACTACGGTTGGGAAACCGCGACGACGAAGAAGAAGCAAGAGAAGTCAACCACCACTCCTCTGTCAGCTACATCAGCTAGACTATATCAAGAAGCACCGACGTTCAAGCACGATGAAGCCCTTGGAGATCAGGAGAAATTATAAGAACCCCTTGTTTTAAGTAGCCACCTATTAGTTCTTGACTGGGAAAGAACCAAGGAGTTGATAACACTCCTCATTCCACCACTTTGACGGTGTACGATAAACATGACGTCCCTACTCCCTCAGATGCCTGGAATGAAGTGGAACAACTGTCATGACTTCATTACTAGCCCCTTTTTGGTCTAATCAAGGACGTGAATCCTGACTGGATCATGGTGAAACCTCTGTCGAAGGTGGTTCACCCCACTTGCCAAGCCTCAGACCTTGGGGATTGAATGGGTGGTCTATACTTTTGGGTAGCCAACTCATCTAGGACCCCATTAGAACTTTCCTAGGTGGTAGGAACCATTTTTGCGTCAAATCTCTAAGCTTAGTCTTAGGGACGAGACTTAGCCCAAACCTTGCCACAAATGTCTACGGAGAGACAAGTAGACCAAACACTCGAAGACCCGCCAGAAACGTGCGTCCGTGACTACGAAGACAAATGGACAAGAAGCAAGTGCAGTGGACTAGGGAGCGTGCCTTGACTACTTAATCAAGCAGAAGATCTCGATGAGAAGCCTACGCCAACAAACTTCGACGTCCTTAAAGTTGGAGACCACGAGCACCGGAAGATCGACTGCTCCGACAAAGTCGACGATTCCCCGTCACCGGGAAACTACGCCAAGACCTTGACCCTTGTAGACTAGAGAGAGATGTCTAGATGTCACTAACCAGTGTGAGTAACCCCAAGAACAGCAAGCACACACACTACTTTGCCCCGTATTCCGAGCTTGGAATACACACGCAAGCCAGACCCTTGCTCGAACCTCGTTCACCAAACCCTTGACCTTTAGGCAAGCCTAACATATTGCAAGAACCCCGTTCATCCTCAAACGAAGCCAAGGATGCACTCGAAGCCATATCATCAAGCACTTGAAGATCCAGGAGGACAACCACACCAGAGCAGAAGCAACATGGAACGTGCAGACTACCTCACCTATGAATTTCCGCATCTCTTCTATGCCTAGCCTAGGAATCTCGGGGATGAGATTCTTGTAAGGGGGGTAGGTCTGTCACACCCTGTGTTTTTTCCTCGTGACTAAGTTAACACAACTAAAAAAATAGGGCCAATTAAAACTTTTTGTGTACATATGAATGCTCGACTTGTGTGTTATTTGCTTGCTTATTTGATTGTGCCATGAACCATCATATATCTCCTACCCTCCAAACTCATCTCCCTGATCCAAGAACCTTGCCCAATGATCATGCCATGTGTATAGGACATAAAACTATTTTTATAAAATATTATTTTGGCCAAAAAGCATTTTATTAATTTAGGTTTTCAAAACCCCTTAAATTGAGGTTTGTACTACAGGTCCTCAAATTAGGGTGAATATTTTGCCCCAAATACTTTATTTGGATCCTACCATATATAAGACTTCCCAAAACCACCAAATATTATTTTTCAAAGATTATTTTCATATTTTATTCAAAGGCTTTTTCTTTAGGCCAGAAATGGTCTTTTATAGGGAAAAATTATTTTAATGCTTTCAAAATATTTGAGAAAAATTAGGGAAACTAAGTGGACATATATTTTCCATATATAAGAGTTTCAACACATGGTCATGTTCAAAATATTGGACAAAACCCTTCTAAACCCTTTCTGCATAATTCCTGTATTTGAAATATTTCTATAAGAAATATTCTCAAATAAATACAGGAAAATTCCAGCAAGTCACACATGCTATAAGTGATGATCCTGCAAAGTTTCATCTCAATCCCCATTGTTTTGATTCACCAAAATATTCCAAAGTCCTCTCTGTCCAGATTCAAATTTGAGCAACTTTGTATTGCCAAGTATTTCCAATTGACCTCAAACTTTGTGGACATGCCGTAATAGCCAAATAATGACACTACACCAAGTAGTGCATCATGGGGATTAGATTAGCATGACTAGATCTACAGAAACTTGATTCTGTTGATTTCTAGGGTTTACCAAGTTTGTATTATCAACTTTCTTCAAATGATCTGAAAACTTGTGATCAGGACCAACTAGACTTACCATTTAACCCTGGTAAATCTCAAGGCCATAGGATTCCTCTGCCTAGCCAAAGCATAGCACAAACACCTTCAGCCATAAGCTTGTGGACAAGAAAAGTTGACCCAAAAAGATTCCCCTTGCCTCCAACTTTTTACCACAGTATGTTCTAACCCCAATTTACCTCCAGTAACCTTGCCATGGCCTCTGATCAATTATTGGGGGAGGGGGGTAACTCCCTCATTTTACCTCTCTTTTTACCATAGCAAGGCCTCTTCTTCCTCCCTCCCATCATTATGTTCATACAAATACCCCCAAGTTTTTCCACAGTACCTATAGTATGCTAATGCATCTTGCCACACCCAAAAATGGCATGCTCATGTGGAAAATATGAGAAAATCATCCAAACCTAGATTTAGGCAGTAAAAACAGCTTTAAACTGCAAGTGCCCTATAGACTTATCTCCCTGAGCTCAAACTTGGTGTGCATGTAGTCCTTCCATACCTAGGGCCACTAGACAAAGTTTTATCCCAAAAGTCATCTAGCAAAAACCCTTTTTCTAAGCCCCAAGTCTGCTGCTGCAAACTTACTCTCAGTAGAAACCACTTCTACCCAACCCCTCATCCTCTCAAATCTCTCACGTGCCCTCTACCATGTGTGCCTCATACGCCAGACACCTTTTCCCGACCAAAAGCTTGCTCTGGACACGGCGTGACGTGGTGACTACGCCATCGACATGCAGAAACGGTGCTCTGCCACTTGTCTTTGCTCTGTAGCTCGTGTCCGGCAGCGACAGGATGCCCACGCGTGCCAAGGAACCCCTCCTTGCCTCCCACGCCCCTCCACGATGGTAGGAAGCTTCCAACACGGTGCAGGCGCGTGCACGCTTCGCGCCCGAGCGAGTCCGAGAAGCACCCGAGCTCCTCCTTCTCCGCTCCCCCTATTTCTACCCTCCCCGAGCCACCTCTCGCGCGCAATGACGCACCTCTAGACCCAGGAGTCCCCCTAGCAAGACAATTTGAGCTCCCGAGCTAGGCCCCTTCCTCCATGGCCGCCCTGGCGCCGCCATGGCCTCGTTCGGATTCGAGCTCCCCTGAGCCCCTCCTTTGCTCTAAGCTCCTCTAGAGCCCCACAACGTCACATACACACTTCCCCCGCGCTCCTTTCCTTCCTCCCGGTGGCCGGAGTACCCCTACCACGGCCCTCCGACGCCGGCCTCCACCACGACCGCGGCCCCACTTCCCCGACGCTCCCCAGCGGAAATAGAACCCCAGGCGGATGCGGCTCACCGTCCAGAACGCTCCGGTGGCCACCTCGCCCGAAACGGTGGCCGGTGTCGCCGGCGGACGTCGCCAATGCCCCCCTGCTCCTCCTCTGATCGGGCGGGAGGAGGCAGACGAAGCTGCCAGCCGAGTCCCGCCGGTCAGCCAGTGTACCGGGGCCGAGCCACTGACGGGTGGGCCGGGCCCTTTAAGTGGATACAGCCCCAGCTATGAGCCGCTTTCTCACGGGGGAGGCGTATCCCCGTGAATACGCCTTCGGTGTGGCTCCTCTTCGGGCACAGTCGGCCTGCTGGGCCGGCCCAGCTTCTATTCGGCGCCCAGTGCACGGTTTAGCCGTCAGGGCCTTTGGTAAAATCCATTTTCCTTTTTCTTTTTTATATAGAATCAAAAATCCATGGAAAAATCATTTTTACTCCAAATCCATTGATTCAAACTCCTAAATGTTTCTAAAATCCTTCTCTACCCAGAAAAATATCTTACACATTTTTCTTACAAACTTTTCTATAGAGTTCAAATTTGAATTTGAATTTGAACTATGAAATGCCCCACTTGTCAAAAACCTAACGCATCCATTGCTAATACAAACTTGATGATTCAAATTTCCAGGGACTCCAAAAATGTTGCTCCAGATGGGTTTTTCGTCGATACAAAGAGTTGAGGCGGCGGAGTGGAAGTTCTGTGTTTATTTCTGAGGGTTTCTGTATATATAGGATTTTTTGGCGTTGGAATCACGCTAAACGGAGCCATGTGGGCCCCACAAGCCATCAGGGTGTACCATGTTGGCTTGTGGCCCACAGGTGGCTCCCCTCCGGTGGTTCTTCGCTGTAGTATTTCTTATTTTCTCCAAAAAAAATCATAAAAAAGTTTCAGGCGATTCCGAGAACTTTTATTTTCTGCACAAAAACAACACCACGGTAATTCTGCTGAAAACAGCGTCATTCTGGGTTAGTTCTAAATAAATCATATAAAGTCCATCAAAACCATAGAAAGTATTGTAAACATAGGAAAATATGGCATGAATACTTCATAAATTATTGATATGTTGGAGACGTATCAGCATCCCCAAGCTTAATTCCTAGCCGTCCTTGAGTAGGTAAATGATAAAAGAACTAATTTATGAAGTGTGAATGTTAGCATAGTATGTAAGTTTGATTAATGATAATTTCAGTCACTTTTCTAGCATCATAACTAGCAACTTTTCTCATAAAACTCATCATGAATGTTATGCCCTGTTAAAATATTCAAACGTGTTCTGGTTTATGTGAACATTAAGCCTACCTCCGGCGAGGGTGAGAAGAAGAATAAGCGGCGACATAAATGTTATGCCCTATTAAAATAACCTAAATGATAACGCCCACACGTGTGGCAAGAGGCAAACATGGTCCACACGTCTTCATAACCATCCACCTTGCCACATCAAACATATGACATCGGTGGAATCTTTTTGTGTTTTGGACTTAAAAATGTTTTATCTCTTAAATAAAAAATCCAAGTAAAAATCTGTTTTCATCATTAAATCTGTCTCCACGAGGTCTTCAAAACTATATCCCATATTGATATGTTTCGATGACCTTTTTGGGCCAAAATTTGCCATGATGTTTACACTCAAGTTGCCATAATGTTACAATGAAGTTGCCACGACACGTTTCATCTAGTCTTTCTTCTAGATTTAAAGCTACCACTGTATTTCAACTACTTTTCATGGCAATTTTAATTAATTGACCATGGAAAATTTTAGTAATTAACCACGACAAATTTAATTCATGGATCATGGTAATTTTTCGTAATTCATCATGGAAAATTGAGTTTATAGATCATGGCAATTTTAGTATTTTGACAATGACAATTCTAGTATTTTGAACATGGAAAATATTTTTTGTATGAACCATGTCAAATTTTAGTGCATGTATCATGCCAAATTTAAGTAATTCAGCATGGCAATTTCAATTTATGGTTCATGGTAAATTTGAGACATTGACCATGCATTTTTAAAGTGATTGGCGGCGGATTGTTTTTACTTATGAACCATGTCAAAATTATTTCATGGATCATGTCAAATTTTAGTATTTCTTCATGGCAAGTTTAGTTTCTTAATTCCCTTTTTATAACATGTCAAATTTACTTTAAACGTACAAGAAAAAGTAGTTGAAATACATCATGGCAACTCCAGTGTAATCATGATGGCAATTTATGCGCAATAGACATGACAACTTTTAACCAAAAAAAACCATCAAAACATATTGATATGAGATCTAGTTTCGAAGATCTCGTCGCGACGGATTTAATGGTGAAAACGGGTTTTCAATCGGATTTTTTATTTAAGAGATAAAACATTTTAAAACTGAAAAGACGAAAGATTTCTGTTGACATCATCAGTTTCGTCTCTTGTGTATCCATGCGGTAACATGACCCTATCTATGATCATAAGGCGTGTGGTCAGGTGTTGCTCCCACCACACGTGTGGTCGTTATCAGCATCCTAAAATAAAGGACGTGGACCTATTTTGGTTTCCAGTCATGTTTATTGGGTTAAGAGCATGTGCCATTTTTCTTTTGTTGCAACGCACTAGCTGTTTTGCTAGTACTCGCTCCGGTCCTTTTTAATGTGCATATAAGATCTGTCCGAAGTCAAACCTCCTAAAATTTGACTAATTTTATAGAAAAAACTATCAACATTTATATAGTACAAAATCAACATTATTATATGCTTAATGAATTGAATTTTCATATTGTATAACTTTAATATGGTAGATGTTGATATTTTGGTATATAAATTTGATCAAAGTTGATAAAGTTTGACTTTAGACAAATTTTTTATGCGGAGTAAAAAGGTCCGGAGGGAGTACATGTAAAAGATTACATGTTTTGGGCCCACACACCCGCGTCCACACACGTGATCTGTACGGCACAGCAGCGTGTCCCCACATATCAGAGGCAAGCCAATTTCTCGATCATACGGAAAAACACATATATGATCACCAGTGGAACCACCACGCACTAATCCCCGATCCGCGTCCTCCATATCCTAGCCAATAGGAGCGTAGCGCGCAGCAACCGCGATCCGTGGCACCGCCCAACCGCTGGCCTCTGCCGTCCGATCGCTCGAGGCCAAGCACAAAACCATGACATCCAGGCCGTCCGCTCTGACCGGGACATGGCTGGCTGGCCGCTCCCGAGTATAAAACACGACCTCATCCTCTGGAAGGGAAAAAAAAAATCACTACTCAACCGCCGCTCTCCGAGTCTCCTGAAAGCCGCAACCTCTCCCTCTCGGCGAATTTGGGGTTTCCGAAGCGCGCGAGGTAAATCGCCCCCCCCCTCCCCCCCCCCCCCCCCCCCCCCCCCCCCTCCACTGCCCTCTTCGATTCGATATTTCGCTTCGGTAGCTTGATTCCTTCTCTGCGATCGGTCCGCGTTAATCTCGCCGGGGCGGTTGATTCAGGATGAGCATGGCGCGGATTTGAATTTTAGGCGCGGTTAGGGTTTGGGCGTGGTTCCAGATTCTGATTGTTTCGGCTGATGCTCTCGGGTTTTTACCATGCTTAAATTTCGTATAGTCACGATTACCTGTGCCTACGTGATGTGGATTTTGTTGTTTCGATCGATGTAGTTCGAATCGCACGATTTGGCGATATGCGATTCTGCGTCTTAGCCGTCAAAATAATTTCCGCAGATCTGTAGATTCGTGTACCTCATAGTTGTACCCCAGTTCGTTAGTGCAGTATTTGATTTCTGTCGGTTAATCTGCTGGCCCCTCGAATCCGTGGTTTCATGTGTGTTACAGTGGTATAAATTTTGCTTCGAGTTATTTGCGTGTGCGCTGTATCGTTTGAGGGGTTGAACTCTTGTTTGGAGAATTTGGTATCTGTGGGTAGGTAGTTTCTTTTAGGACTGTATAGGGTTGGAACGAATTGGTACACCTTTCTAAAGTCTGCATACATCATGATATATGGTCAGCGCAAATGTAATTATGTTCCTGTTGAGAGCAACCTGCCGTCTAAGTATCTGGGACTGGTAGGATCAGGATAAACTACTATATTTAGCTACTCTGACAGTGGAAGTGAACTCTGTGCATTGACACATGAAGTCAGTTGCATAGCCATTTTGAAAAGATTGCAAATGTAACAGCGTTGATTGCATAACATCTAGTATTGATTTACTGTATCTAAACCGTACCAACTTGCTAGTTAGCTAATGTTCATTCTTGTGATAAACTAAAAAGCATATGCAGGTAACTATGTGAAGTTGATGTTCAATCATTATAAGCGATAACTGGAAGCATATTTGTTCATCAGTGGACTGCCATTTCTTTTCTTGCTTCTGTTTACAAAATTAGCTGATCATGGTAGCCTTATTTTCTTTAGTTGTAAAAAAAAGTACCATGCTGTAGTTTTTCACCGTGTCATGTTTCTCTGTATCTTAGGAGTGAACAACCTATGCTGAAGGTAGATCAGGACTTCCATCTGAAGTGGAATTCTATCTTGCTCTAGGTATAATCTTTTGGATGATAAGTTTAGTTAGAAATACACTGCATTCTATCTGGAGGGGCATATATCTGTGTTGCATGATGTTCTTAGCTTTTGATGTTCAAAGTTTCAGTAGGTATTCTAGGCTGATGATTGTTGGGACTCTGTAATAGTTATTGAATGAATTTGCTAGCAGCAAGCAGCCAAGCACAATTTACTTTTGGCCATTTATGTATTGTTATACTAGAAAACTATAGTTGTGGTATTGTGATATTCATATGACTGACTAAGTTCTGTTTTTGCTTCAGGTGAACCAAAGTTTTGATCATGGCTCGTACTAAGCAGACTGCTCGTAAGTCCACTGGAGGAAAGGCTCCAAGGAAGCAGCTAGCCACCAAGGTTTGTCACTGCAACATTGACAGATTGCCTATGCCATTTCATTATTAATGGTTTGAGTAAATGAACTTCGCAAAATATGAACTGTTGCTCATACATGGCCAGCTTCTTATCAGATATCCGACTGATATATATGGGTTGTAATGGTATTATTGTTTATTTGACCATACACTCTGTTTTGCTGTTCAACAGGCTGCCCGCAAGTCTGCTCCTACAACTGGAGGAGTGAAGAAGCCTCACCGTTACCGCCCTGGAACGGTTGCTCTTCGGTGTGTAAAGACTTCCAACTTATGCTAGCATGTGTTACTGCATACAGTTAGTTTTAAAGTATTCTCAAATGAGTGAGCTTTGTGCTTGGCTTTGCAGTGAGATCCGCAAGTACCAGAAGAGCACGGAGCTGCTCATAAGGAAGCTTCCATTCCAGAGGCTTGTTAGGGAGATCGCCCAGGACTTCAAGGTGATCATCAACTTGTGCACCACATTGCTATGCTCCTGCTATGTCAACTCTTATATCAATCAAGTAAACTAAACGCACTGTCCCATTCTGTCTCTGCAGACTGACCTCCGCTTCCAGAGCCATGCGGTGCTGGCCCTTCAGGAGGCTGCAGAGGCCTACCTGGTGGGTCTCTTCGAGGACACCAACCTGTGCGCCATCCATGCCAAGCGTGTGACCATCATGCCCAAGGACATTCAGCTGGCTAGGAGGATCCGTGGCGAGAGGGCTTAAGCTGCTTTGCCTGTGGGAATGGCTCTGGTGGGCATTGCTCCGTCTGTCTGCTTTTGCTGCTGAACACTTATCGTGTGTCGTGAACTACTAATACTAGTCGTCTGTAGTAATATGTCAGTACCGTACTGTGTGTCATACTATGTTCTAGAACTGCATCATTTGTTCGTTGGTCGTCCTAAAGCATCCACCTGGTGGGTTCTTATCTAGGTCTTATCTGAACCTTGCATTTTATGCCTGAAAATTAGTGATTGTGTGAACTGTTATTATGTGCTTGTGTCTCGTTTTATTTGTATCTCTGTGATTCATGTGTTTGTGCTAGTAGCGAGAATGCTAGTTATAGTTAGGTTGATGGCAAGTGAAATTTCTGTTCATTGATAGTATTTGCAATTCCTGTTCTATAAGCCGTATTTAGTTTAGCCAACCCTAGATCAAAAGTTGTGCCAGCCAAAAGAGCAAGTTGTGGGACTACATCTTACAAGTTCGGTATGGAAATTAGAAAATGTTCATGGAAATGAGAAAACATGCTGATACCAGTGAGCAATTAAAAAACCATCCACCTATTAGGGCATTTCTAACTGAACCCCAATAAATAAAGGAGTATCTGGTGGAGGAAATCCTTAGTGGAGTAAACTTACTCCACCAAGTTTTTTGGTCGGATCTAGTCGATCCCCTAAATTTAGCGCAGTGAACTTACAATTGGTCTTATGCATTTCATTGAACACTTGCATGCGAACTCCGGCGACGGTAGGACGGATAAGGCGGTGATGTAGCTCTCGCCGGAGGAGGTCGACCGCCTCCCAAGAACATCGGGTGGCTGCGAGGGTACAACTTCGACGGCGTGCTCTCCTCCGCCTGACCTCTCTAGACATGGATCTGGGGACGGAGCATGCGGGAACGACCGATCCCGGCGAGGTGGTGTGGTGTGCTCGTGCCATGTGCGGCATGAAGTACAGCTAGTGTCGCGCCGTGCTGGGCGGCACTGACACCACGCTCCTCGCGCTCCGCCTCTCGCTCAATGGCGGTGGTGCCGTAACCGAGGCAGCCGTCCGTTCCCTCCAGAGCGAGCACCCCGTCCTCCGTGCCCACATCCGTGCGGCCTCCACCTTGAGCCTCGCCCTCGCCTTCCCCTCCCCCATGCCGCAGCTCGCCCTCGCACCCTAGCGGTTCGCGCTCTACTTCGACTCCCTCCTCGACCGCTCATGGAAGAGGAAGGCCTGGAGCTTGGCGGAGCCGTCAGACGCTGCAACGGCCAGCTCCTGCTCGTCCGACGCTGCAACGGCCAGCTCCTGCTCGTCCGTCACGCACTGCTCCAGGCCCAGGGTTGTTGTCCACGCACGACATCTCGTAGGTCACGACGACGACCACGGGCAGTGCTCCCATCGATGCCTGCTCACGCTGCTGCACAGTGAGGCACCATTTTGATGCTAAAGGAACATAGGAGGGCCGGCGGCGGGCGGGGGGGGGGGGGGGGGGGGGGGGGCGGGGAGTGGCATCGGCGGCGGAGGAGCATAGGTGGGCGTGGGCGAGGGAGCGTCAGAAATTTTACTCCGGCCCCCACCAAGCGAGTATATTGGGGATTGGTTAGGTGCACGGCGGAGGAGTAAAAAGTCAGTTTTACTCCACTAACACCGGATAGAGGATCGATCAAGAATGGCCTTAGAAAGAAGTATGTGAAATGTGGTAGGAGGGCTGTGTATATACTTCAGGTAGTTGCCATGTATTTCTGCAATTGTCCATGCTGGCGGTGTTAAGTATACCTGCAGGAGTAAAAGGATAATGCTTGAGTGCCTCTCCTACAATCGATTCGGTGCGTCAATTTGTTAGGCACGAACGTATTTGGCAGCTTGCATACATCTCAATCAGGCCCATTCGATGCAGCTTTATTTTGAGTTGGGTTGTTTAGTTATATGACTTAGCGTGTACCACTGAAAATGGCCAAATCGATAGTTTCCAATGAATGCTCTGGCGGGACGTGTGTATGTGGTTTACACGTATTTTCGTCTAATCATCTGCTTAGTCATCTTCATCCCTCTATAGTGTAGAGAGTTGTAGTAATGCACGACGTATTGATCGGTGTAATATGCACGTATATATGATGTATAATGTGAACCTCTACCTCAATATATACAAAGAAATAGAAGGTGGGCCTGGTGTACGAGAAATAATACATGTCACAATATGTGCTCAACACCCCCCCCCCCCTAGTTGAAGCATCGCCAGCGACACAAAGACTGGACCTGAACTCCTCGAAGACGGAAGTAGGCAGTCCCTTAGTCATCACATCGGTGAACTGTTGTGCTGCCAGAACATGAAGGACGCGTATGCAACCAAGAGCAACCTGTTCGCGCACAAAGTGAATATACAACTCGACGTGCTTCGTCCGACGATGATGTACGGGGTTGGCGGAGATGATGTACGATGATGATCCAGCTGGACGCGTATCCAGGATGGCCTATTGCTCCGCCATCTCATCGGATTGGCCGACGGCGAACTCCTCCTCCGCCTCCGCCATGTTGAACCCCGGAGCGTCGTCCTCCTCCTCCATGGCCTCTGGCACCTCCTCCTCCGGCTCCTCCCCCTCCTCCTCCTCCATGGCCTCCGGCACCTCCTCCTCCGGCTGCTCCTCCTCCTCCTCGTCCGTTTCCGGCGAGTCTGAAGGGAGACCCGCATCGATGCGGGCGGCGCGGCGAGCCTGGATCTCTGCCTCGACCCGGTTCCAGCACTCCGGCGTGAGCTGAGCGTAGGTGGTGATCCTCTGGCAGACCATAGTGTGGCTAGAGACCGGGGGAGAGGAGGCTGATGGGCTCGGGTGGCGGCGGAGGGAGGGAAGAGGCGAATGTGCTAGGGCTGGGGGATGCCAGCTAGCTTAAATAGCCGGCTATGGCCTCGGGCGGCGAGCCGGAGCAGCACCACGCGGCGTTCACACCCCGGCGACGGTCGAGGCGCCCGTCAGACCTTTAGGTTTTCGGGCGAGTCCGCGTGGGGCCACGCCGTCAGGCCAACGTGGTGGGCGTGCCCGGGCTCCCCCATATCTGCGTCATATTTGGGCTGGATATGGGGGTTGCCGGTCAGCCCAGACGTTTGAGGCCGGTTTGAGAGGCCCGTCTGGATCGGTTTTTTGTGATCGGGCAGTGACCGGGCGACCTGTCCGGACGTTTGAGACTAGATGCTCTAAGGCCAACTCCAACGCACGACCCCAAATCATCCACCCGCGTCCGTTTGGGGGTAAACGGACAAAAATCGCGGCCCAACGCACGGGAGCAAACGGACAAATGTCCGTTTTCGGTCCGCTTTCGGCCCATTCCCGGCCCAAGTTTGGGCCGCGTTTGTGTCCAAACGGACAGCGCGCGGACGGGCGGGACGCGCGCCTTTGTCCTCCCCTGGCCCGCCCGTCGGTGACACACCCCTTCCATGTTCCCTCCATTTCGTCCAACCCCCCCCCTCACCGGCCCCCGCGCGTGCGCGTGCTCGCGTGCCCGCTCCCCTCCCGCCTCTATGGACGGCGACCCAACGAACCCTGGCGATGCGGCTGCGGCCGCGCCCCCTAAGGCAAAGAAGAAGGGTCCCAAGGGCCTCATGAAGCCTCGGTCTGAGTGCATGTCGGAGGAGATCGCCAGACTCGACGCCAAAGCAGCGAAGAGGAGGGGCCGGCGGAGCTGAAGGCCTGTGCGGCCCACGCAGCCGATGTCGCCGCGCAGCATCAAGCCGACGTCGACGAGAAGGAATCCATCGTCTCCAAGGCGCACGCCCTCCTCCTGCTAGGGTTGGCACGACCACCGCCGGCCATCCTCTCGGTCGCTGCCATGGCCATGACGAGCACGGGATCGTCAGCCGGTCGCCCTCCTCAGCACAGGTCGCCGAGCTCGTCCACCACACCCGGTCCGCCGCCTTACGGCCACGGGCAAACACGGTTCTCCACGTCGCCGGAGGGCAGCGTGGTCGTTCCGGCCACGCCCACGGGTGTCATCGACCTCAACGTGACGCCGAGATACAATGGCGCTGGCCACACGTCTGACGGGATGCAAAGGAAGCAGCCCCGGTCATTTCCGACGGCAAGCTTTGCCGGCGTCCGCAATTGTTCGATGGAATGGCACAACCGACGCCCACAGCCGACGACCCTGATTGCTCGGTGTTCATGGAGAGCGTCATCTCGAGGGCCGTGACGAGGCCTTCTAGCACGACGGCCAAGGCCAGACTTTCGATCCCGACGAGACCCAGAGCCAGGACGGCTGCGGCCACTATGAGGACACTGATTTCGCCGGTCATGATGAAGAGGAGGACGACCATGGCAACTCATGGGATGATGATGATGACTTGTCTTGTGAAGATGAGGAGGAGGAGCTCGACATTTCGCAAGAGCCATTAGTGTTTATCGATGAGCTCACCCAAAGGGCTGAGGCACAAAAGAGGAAGCAAAGCATTCGCACGGGATCATACACCCAAAAAGAGGACAAATTGATTTGCAAGAGTTGGATTCAGATAGGAGAAGATCTGATAAGAGGTGCCGAGCAAAAATGTCGCATCTTTTGGACAAGGGTTCACAAAACCTTCCATGAGCGAAGGAAGTTTGCCCCTACCAATTTGAGAGAACTCTCAACATCAACTCAATCCAAAAGTGATGGGGGTTCATTCAACAAGAGTGCAACAAGTATTGTGCTGCACTTGAGAGCGTTCAAGCTCGTCGAAACAAAGAAGCTTGCCATGGAGGAGCAAAGGAAAGGAGGAGTAAATGAAAAAATATCTAGAGCTCCAAACAAAGAAGCTTGCGATGGAGGAGGCCGCAGAGAGGAGGAAGCTTGACATGGAGGAGGCAACGAAGAAGAGGAAGCTTGACATCGAGGAGGCCGCTCAACTCAGAAGCTCGAGATCGAGACCACCATGGCGGACGCCAAAGCTAAAGAGGTGGCACTCGCGTTCATGAGCGTGGACAAGAACAACATGTCGCTGGAGACGAAGGCTTGGTTCGCGAATCGGCAGAAGGAGATGTTTGCCCGCGACGGCTTGAACTAGGTGAGGCATCGGGCCGTGGCCGACGTCCGTTCTTTTGAAGTCTGGCTTGTGTGCCAGTCGCTGGCTTTGTTGCCGGCGTTAAGAACTTGTTCTTTTTTAGGGCTGGCTCATGTGCCGGCCGCTGGCTTTGTTGCCGGCATCAAACATGTTCTTTTTGAAGGCTGGCTCCTCTGCCGGCCGCTGGCTTTGTTGCCGTCATCAAACATGTACTTTTTGAAGGCTGGCTCCTGTGCCGGCCGCTTGCTTTGTTGCCGGCGTGAGACTGTAGGGTGAGTATTCTGTAGGCTTCCGGTTGTGTTGTCGGCCGATGTGAACTAGTGCGAACCGCGGCCGCGG
Organism: Elymus sibiricus; assembly: GCA_039707655.1. Lineage (NCBI taxonomy): Eukaryota > Viridiplantae > Streptophyta > Magnoliopsida > Poales > Poaceae > Elymus > Elymus sibiricus. The sequence goes on along the minus strand of CM077665.1, from coordinate 389,760,298 downwards.
CCAACATCCTTGGTTCTCAACGTTTGCATGGATGAAGCAAGATGCGGCCGAAGATGCGGCCGCGCGTTGGGTGCACGGCCGACGCAAACGCAAATTCGGACAGACACGGTCTCATTCCCACCTCCAAACGGACGAAATCCGAACAAAACGTAAGTTCGTTTGGGGTCGTGCGTTGGAGTTGGACTAATGAACTGGTTCATCTCCGCGGTAAACTTTGACAGGATTGGCAAGCGCAGGCCGGCAAAGAGCCGAATGTGGACGCGGCTGACCGCATGAAAGCGCGATGCACAGATACAGTCAGGCCCTTAAAAAGACTCGCCCTTCTTTCGGCACGCGCGAAAACCAGTCTTGTTTCTACCCCATTGTTCCCCGCTGACGGCTGACCGATTCTTCTCCACGCCCAGTTTGTGTCACTCTCCTTCCCCGCCCAAAGTTTCCGGGGCCCCGGCCGGGACCATCGGAATCCCGGAGATTTGTTTCTACCGCCCCATCAATCCAAAGCTTCGAACTCCCGCCACAACATGGGGGTCTCTCTCGTCTCGTCACCTCCTCTTTTGCAGGACGGGCGCTGTGGCTCGTCGTGACAATGAAATTCGCCGTGCTCCGGCCTCCGGAGCCGGAGGGGTGATCTACTGCCGTGCTGGACAGGTGTCTGGTGGTGATGGCAACGGCCAACGCCCGGATCCGTCAGGTTCGTCGACACAATAAGGGCATGTACAATGGTGCTATCTTAGGAGTGCCACGTATGATAAATGATGAGGTGGAGGAGAGAGAACTCATAAGAAAAGGTTTGTCTTCTCTTATTTAAGAGAAGACAAGAGGTGATCTCTTAGCACAATATGTCTCACCATGTTTTTAGGAATAACTAGTTATTTAAGATAAGGCTAAGAGATGACCCATTGTAGACCTTTTTTTGTCATCTCTAAATTACATGCAAGTCTTAAGATAAGACTATCTTATCAACCATTGTACATGCCTTAAGTCTCTTCCAATAAACTTTCTGGTCATGTGCACGTCAACGCCAGCTTAATTAGCGGAGCTGAGCACATTTCAGTAGCTTCGCGGCACCGTGTCCTGTCGTGCCTTAGCCCTAGCGTAGCGACCTTCCGGGATCAAAGTGGTGGGGTTCAGTGCGATGTGATCCAGCAGGGGATGTTCTCAACACACGCACACACACATTCTCCGCGCACTCGAGAGGGCCTAGGACCTTGATCAATGGCATGCCACACGATCTTCTAATCCCACCGACCAAGGCACAGATCATATACTAGTATCATACAGTGATCGAAAGTTATCTCACGGATACCAATCACATTCGGGCAGCGGGCGTAGCCGCGATGTGTGGCGTGCGATGCGCCTCTGTTGAGCCTTCAGAAGCTTCCGATGCAGCGCCACCGCCCAACCGTGAAGCTCCGCTCGCACGCACTACAATAACGGACAAAGGAATCATATCTCAGGTCATGATGTGCAGAGCACTGAAGCCGCGACGTACTACTCCCTCCGTCTCGGTATATAAGGCTGGTTCAATGCATCGGTGATAAGGATGCCACATAGGCAAAAAGATGATGTGGCAAAGCAATTAAAGAGGAGAGAGAGCATTATGGTGACCCCAGAAAGAACCGGTTCTAAGCACGTGAACCTATGTAAAATGACTAGCAACCAATGCATGAAGAAGTTTAACTATTAAACAATTCCATGAGGGAAGCTTAGCAACAAAAACTAAGCACCTATGCATTGGGGAGACTAGTTGCTAAGGTTTTTAATACACTTAGCACCCCCTCTAAGCACCAGTCCATTGGAACCAGCCTAAGTCATCTTACGTTGTGCACCGCGACCAAGGTGAAGGAGAAAACGAGAGAACTTAACATTTATTAGCTAATTAATATCCTTACATGCAATAAACTGACCAATGCATGCGGTGCTAGATAGTCTCAAGTCATTAAAAACATAAACGCCCCACATTTTCTATTGGTTGTTTGTTAAGAAACAAGAAACGAGGTGATAATTAATGCACCGCGCCTAAGTGTTTTGGAAAAATTTGATTTTCGTAAGATGACTTATACACCGAGACGGAGGGAGTACCCGGAACGCTCAGCTGTTTGGGAGTAACTCGTGTGATTGTTATCATGCCTTCTGAACCAAGCACCGACACTTCTGCACTTGCGAACAGATGGAAAGAAGTCAGGAGAGCTTCGAGATGAGTTGATCTTAAGAAGGCACCAAGTTACTCCACGCACCACAATGATGTTTCGTTCACAAGGTTCGATAGAACCTCTGATGTACTTCATGTTTACAACCAAAATTTCATATTCCAAAGAAAGCGGCTTCGCTAAGAAAAGGCTCTTCAAAATGGAGTTTATGTATTTATTTCTGGAGTTAAATACACCACGGGTGCCTTAACTTGGCCGATGCGGTCACTTTGGTGCCCAAACTTGTAAAATACATGAAACTGGTGTCATAACTTGTTCGAGCGTTCTAATACGGTGCCTCCGTCCGTATTCAGACGTAAGTACTGCCCGCATGGCGTGCCAACGTGGCGTTGGCCCACATGTCAGTAGTTGTTAGAGGACTGTGATGGTTGTTTTACAGAAAACTCTTTGTACTTTAAATATATTCTAAAAAAGGCCCACACATTTTATTTAAATATGACGAACTGCATTGATCCCACATGTTAGGTCTGGGTCCCGCATGTCAGCACGTGGGATGAAATAATAATAAGAAAAAAGGATGCGCTGGCAGCATACAAACCAAATAAATGGGCGCACAACCTGCACACATGTTATAACCACTATGATAAGAATAGTTGTTCAGAATAGCTATTCAAAAATGTATTAAGAAATTCTCACGTTTGAAAAAAGGAGAGCTATTCAACATATTACATGCCATAAACTTAAAAAGTGTTAGTGCATTTAAAAAGCGAATCAACATATTTTGGAAAAATTCTCACCTGTATTAAGAAATTGTAAACGTGTTTTCAAAAATGTTCGTCATGCATTAAAAAATTTACAACATCTGTTTCATACAATGTTCAACATGTATTAAAAATTTATTGTGTAAAATCATTATTAAATTTCTACAAACATGTTTTAACGCATTTATAGAATATATTGTTTGTACATAATGATTTTTAATACACGTTCGACAGTTTTCAAAATATAATGTTGTTGGTTTCTAATAATTATGTATTCTAAAAATACAATTAAGGTACACAATAATTGTGTGTGCTTGTGGTCCTGAACGAAGATACAAAAAATTTAAACAATATTTTGTAATATACATTGAACTATTTAAATCCACTTAACTTTTAAAAAAAGATCGTGTTTACCTCTTCGAACTACACAATAATAAAGAGAAAACATGTTTTAAACAGACAATAATCACATATTGATAATTATTCTATTTATATAGGGAAAATTTATACACACAACAAAAGACAAACAATAACTTAAAAAAATAGAATGGAAATTGTAGAGTGATATATAGACTATAGATGTTTTCAGCTAATAGTTGTACACAAAGTACCGTTAGTCTATGTGACTAGTGTTCGTGCTATTTAACCTGAAGGTACCATGTTCGATACCAATTCAACGACGTATTTTATTGATCTAAAAAAGGACGCACTTTAGTTTTTTCGCTGTTATTAACATACAGAGCAAGGGCTTATTTACAACATTCAACTAAACCTCATGCGGTTTTCTGCACACAAAAAACTCTATGCATTTCACCCTATGCTCACACCCACTAACATGTGGGCCAGCCACCAGCCGTCACATCATGTGGACAGCACATACAGCGGTATACACATGCGGAGGCACCGTATACGCACCATGCGACAAGTTATAGCACCACTTTTATGTATTTTACAAGTTTAGTCACTAAATTGACCGCAACGGACAAGTTAAGACACCCGTGATGTATTTAACTCTTATTTCTGAGAGAAGGTCATGGATTGCCCCCATGGCTAACTTGTGATGAACTAAAAGGTCGAGCTGGCGAGCCAGCAAAGCATGCAACTTTGCACGTCCAGATTTTTGCTTGTCGCTACCACATGAGTGAATCCAGGATAAAGTCAAGTCAAGAGAGAACAACGAAGATGAAAAGAAGCGACAATTCAGAGGCTGGACTAGTAAGAGCACCGAATACGTATGAGCTGAGACCTTTTCCGGTATGTCGACATTACATGCAAACGGAAGGAAAACAGTGATTTAAAATTTGCAAAATGTATTCCAAAGCTATGTCTGCCACGCGGAAGGAAGGCTCCGATCATATTCCGGTGGCCATTCTTCTTCTGACCAACGACCAACAGCACCTGCACTGAACCACTGACAAATGGCAAAGTTTGACTTGCGTTCGTGCTTCTAGAAACTCACGTGTAAAAGGAAAAAAACACACACACGTTAAGACTTGTCAGGGGGTGCATCTTCTTGTAATCGCATCACTGTGTCCCCTTCAAATGCCATCTTTTCAACCAGCATGTACATCAGACATGTGAAATGTCAATCCGTTCATCTTTTAGCCAGAAAAAGTGACAGTCCGACAAGTGAAAGCGACTCTACAAACCATTCCAAATTTCAGCGCAAAAAGAAGGAAACAGTTAGATAGATGCAAGAATATCTCATTTGTCGTGTAAGTACGTATTTAGATGAACAAATTCAAAACTACATGCGTTACATTACATGGGGCGATCAAATTCAAGTGTGCACTGGCGCCAAATTTGCCCTGTAGAAGCTTTTCCTCCTGAAGAGATCCCCGAACTTGCGAAGGATGGGCCGCTTCTTCTTGCCGTTGATGGAGTGCTCCATGCCCACGTAGTGGCTCTCGTCGATGTGGTCGAACTCGTCGTCGTAGTCGTCGTCCATGGCCGCGTCCGCCGCGGCGGACTTGAGGTCGGCCATGTTGCTGAGCGACGCGAACATCCGGTCCTTGGGGTTCAGGCTCCCCATCCTCGCCGACTGCGAGTAGCCCACGCCCTTGAACTTGGCCGGCTCGCCGATCGAGTAGCTCCGGCCGCTCGGCGTCCTGGGCTTCTCCGCCATCCAGCGCCGCGACGCCGTCTCCGGCGTCCCCTTGGCGCTGGCGACGAGGCGCCCGTTCGGCAGGTGCTGCCGGTCGAAGCCGCCGCACTCCGGCGCCGCGGGCGCGGTCGTGGCCGACGACGCGGGAGTGCTGCACGCCGTCGTCGTCGTGGCGGCGAGCAGGCTGTTGAGCTCCTTGAGGCTGCCCTGCGCGGCGGCCTCGCTGACCTTGATGCACTCGTACTCCTGCCGGAGGCTCTGCAGCGCGCTCTCCTTCTCCGCGACGGCGTCGTTGAGCCGCGCGTTCTCGACCCGGGCGAGCTCCAGCGACTCCTTGACGATGTTGGCCTCGCCGACGGCCTGCTTGAGGATGTCGCGGAGGCGGGCGTTCTCGTCGCGGATCACGCGCTGCGACTCCACCAGCTTGGTGTTCTCCTGGCGCGCCAGGTTCACCTCCTCCTCCGCCGCGCGCACGCACTCGAGGAACACGCGCTCCTTGTCGCCCCACGCGGCCGCCGACTCCTCGGCCTCGAGCCGGCACCGGTGCTGCTCCCGCAGCCGCGTCTCGGCGGCGGCCAGCTCCCCGCGCAGCCGCGCGGCCTCGGCATTGGCGGCCTCCAGCTCCGCCTGCGTGTCGGAGAGCCAGCGCTTGACCTGCTTGGCCTCCATGGTGACGTCGGAGAGCGCGAGGGACAGGTCGTCCAGCGCCTTCCGGCTCTTCTCCTCCCCCTGCATGACCGTCCGCAGCTCGCCGCGCAGTGCCCTGATCTCCTCGTCGGCGCCGCCGAACATGAGGTCCTTGACGCTCCGCTGGTCCATGACGCCGCGCCGGGCCTCGAGGCTCCGGTTGCTCTGCTGCAGCGCGGCCATCTCCAGCTTGGCCTCCTCGAGGCTGATCTTGGTCTGCTCCAGCTGCTTGGTCTGGTATATGAGCGACTCGAGCATCTTGCGCTCCGACTCCTTGGCCCTCTCCACCTCCCGCTCCAAAAGCTGCGCCTTCTCCGAGCCACCGTCTCTCGTCCTGAGCTCGTCGAGCTCCCGCACCGCCCGCGTCTTGTCCTCCCGCTCCCTCCTCAGCTCCTCCTCAAGCCGCACCACCCGATCCTTCTCACCCCGCTCCTTGTTGAGCTCCTCCTCCAGCTGCGCCACCCGCTGCTGCGCAGGCGTCGGCGTCGGCATCGCGCCTCCTCCACCAGTGACGCCGCGACGTTTCTGCCGGCCGGACAGTAAACCAAGAATCACCGTTAAAACAGAGCAGAAATAAAGCCGGCGATCGGCAGCAAATGCTTCGAAGGTAACGTAAGGGAGAAATGAACTGGCAAGAGGCGGCACGTACCTCCGGGGAGGGGGGCGCCTTGGAGGCGCCGGCGGTGGAGCGGCTGCGGTGGAACCGAGGGGAGGGCTTGGAGGGCGAGACGGAGGAGGACGCCCTGAGCCCCGCCTCGAAGGACCCGGATCTGCACGGCGGAGAATCCCAGCTCAGCTCATGGAAACCGAATCGCGGAACGTACGTACTAAATACTATAGTAGCAGTGGTCAAACGATAAAAGAAGAGCGCGCGCCGCGCAAAAGAGGGATCTTATTGAGGCGGCGAGGGCATGGCCGCCGAGTGGAGTGGCCAGCGGTGCTCGGTGCAGTGCTCACCTCGGCCTGGAGGAGAGCATCCCGGGCGCGCACGCGGGCGGCGCGGGCGCCGAGGAAAAAGAATTGGCGTGGCAGTGGCAGGGGAACCGGATTTTAGAAGATGGCCCGGTGCAACATGGGCGCGATTAATAGTCCTGTTTAGATGAGGGAGAAGGTTAGATTAGGAGGAGAGTGAGGTCATGGGTTAGCAACGGAAAGAGAGTGGGTTCTTGCTTGTATTGGGAGGGCCTTGTCGGGTTTGTTTAGTGGTATGGCGCGGGCGAGGCGAGGGCCGCAAATGGCGGTCGTGGGGCGGGGCGCGGGGCGCGCGCTTGCAGGCCGGCGCCGGGGCGGGGGCGGGAGTGGTCAACCCGTGGAAGTTTTCTTCTTGGCGTTTGTATTGCGGCCTGATTGGTGGGGTTTTTGGCTGGGTTTGAATTGATCTGATCGGATGGGACCAAGGCGGTGACGGTGGCGTGCATGCCCGGGTGCGTGCCGACCGGCGCGTGGAGTAGTGGGGATTGTTGTTGTGGCATCGTGCATGGGTGCGGGTTGTTCGGGCCCTGACTCGTAAGTTTCTGCCGCGGACTGACTGCCTGACTGGGTTGGTTTGGTCTTTGGTGGGGGCCGTCGGAAAATTCTGATCTCGCGTGCTGAGGCGAGAGCCGCGTCTTGCTCGCTCGCTCCGGAGGTGGGATTTGGTGGGTCAGGGTCAACCTTGGCGCGCTGGCCCTTCTACTGCGTCGAGTCCTCGGCGTATGATCACTGTCGGCAGTGGCGGCACCAGGCATTAGCTGTGGGGTCAACTGACCCCACACTTTTTTTGAAACATAGGCTAAAAACACTGTACATATACTGTTTATTGTGAAGAAAATAGTCAACAAAAATCCCACTGACCCCACAGATATTTTGGGCTGGCTTGGCCGCTGACTGTCGGCAACAACTCTGGTGTTGGGGGCATCTCCGCTGCCGTGCACAGTGCCGCTTTGGTACCTGAGACCCCACTCCCACTGCACAGACGTCGCTTTTGTTATGCAGTGGCGGTGGATCAAGGGCAACGGTGGAGTACCTGGAAGACATGCTACGTTATCTGAAGATCAAGCCCTCCACAATCTGATGTGATGGCTGTGCCAGTAATCTAGACTAGACTGGTGTGAGAAGCCGTAAAATTGTAAACTCTGGAGTCTGGACAGATTCGCCGTGTATGGTATCGAGGCCACCAACGACGGACGACGTCCGTGAAGATCGGGTAGGGTGCGGGTGCTTCCAAGGTGTGGAGGGACAAGTTTTTTTTTTTTTTTTGAGGGAGTGGAGGGACAAGGGTTAATTTGCCCCCAAATGCTTAAAAGTGCAGCTGCACTATTTAACAAAGCTGATCGCATGGACGCGAGCCGTCCGATACGTGCATGTGCTGACACAACAGATAGTGACAGTGTCTGGACCGCGCCTGCGTGCATGTGGATAGCACGCCTGGGTGCATGCATGTGTCAACGTCACCTATTTATTCCATTTGATTTTTTCAAAAAGCTACAACTTTTGAACCGAGTGTCAGAACGAAGAACCGTTTTCACCGTTGGGTTCCTCGTGACGAGCTCTTCAAACCTAAATCTCATATGAATATGTTTTAACGATTTTTTTCAAAAGCAACTTTGATGCTAGATGAGGCAACTATAGTGCTAAACATGATCAACTTTGATGCTAGATGAATTGCACCATGTGCGCCTAACAGCCTCCTAATTAGTTGTGAGCAGCAATGTAATAGGTGGTTATTATGGTTTCTAAGTTGCATACATGAGAAACTAAGTTGTAGATTGTTTGGTTGCCTACCATATTGTGAAAGTTGCTTATCATAGAGTGGAAACTTGTCTAACATGGCTTCTAAGTTATCTATCATAGAAACCAAGTTGCCTACGTCTCTACAAAGTTGTGTATGAGTGATCCCCAATTGCCTACAATACTATAGAAGTTGTCCATCAAGGGACCTAAGTTGTCAATAATGTAAAAAAATCTGGGATCTAAGTCAACTATCACGATTTGAAATTACAAAACTATGTGGGGATGGATGGTATGTAATCTGTGTGTTTTCCTTTTTTGTGGGACTCTGCCCGCCAAAGCTACTGAGCGCGCGGGTGTTGGCTATCCAGGTCGCGACGAGCTTTTCAAAACTAAACCAAATATGGATATGTTTCGATGGTTTTTTTCTTTCAAAAAGCAACTTTGATGCTAGATAAGGCAACTTTAGTGCTAAACAGAAGCAACTTCACTCCATTAAAAGTAACTCATTACCAACAATAAGCAACTAACTAGTAATAGAGTACAACTTTGAAAAAGAGGTAGATAACATCACATCTTGAGTACTAAAAATATGCAACTTCATTACATTTTGTGTCCTGGTTAATTTTGTCGAACATTGTCCAAACTTCCTCACCGATAATTCTAATGTGCCTATTGTTCATGCTCGTATGTCATTGTTTATAAATTGCCTACAATACTATGAAGTCGCCTACCGTTGATAGTCTTGTGTTTGTTGTTGCTAGTTATGGTAAGCAACTTGGTGGTGAATCTGGGCAACTTCAGAGTGTCTGTAGGCAACTTAGAAAAACAATGATAAACCACTTCACAATGTTGTAGGCAACTATTTTTTTGCAAAGTTAGGCAACTGAGCAGCAATGATAGGCAATTCATTACCAATAGCAGGTAACTAGCCATGAATGGTAGGCAGTTTATAGTATTTATAGGCAACTGAAGATCAACCGTAGGCAACTAACCATCAAACAATAGGCAACTGCGCAACCTTGATAGAAAAGTTAGGATAATGTTAGCAAAGTTCATAGGTACACATTGTACAGTGAAATTTCTTTGTATGTAGCACTAAAGGGGTCTTATGTTTTGTGTGATTTTTTCCCTTTTTATGCAAACCAAGCAATCGACGGTCCTACTAGGACAAAAATAAGAAGTTGCTTCACTTTAACACTATAGTTGCCTCCTTCGCATCCAAAGTTGCCCAAAAATATTTTTTCACGAAACATGCCCATATGGGATCTTGTTTTGAAGAACTCGACATAACAAATCCAACGGTGAAAACGGAACTGGATTTCGACGCTTTAATCAAAAGTTATGACTTTTAAAAGATTTTAAAATCCAAATAAATGCACGTGGAACAAATCTAGGCAGAATCACGTGGGCAGGAGGAAGGTGGTGGCAAGAGACAGGGCTCTTCCTTTTTTTTTAAAGCATGTGTGAAGGGATAGGTTGCAATTTCCATATATGGCAGAGGCGCTGGATCACACGAACAGGCGCCCGAGCGCTCGCTAGCCACATCCTAATTTGCCGGCACAGCGTCAACCATGATGGGATTTTTTATCACCGTGTGAACTGTGCCCGAATGGCAGCAGGTGGAAAGAAACGACGCGTGTTGTGTTGATCCCCTCGTTAATTGCAAGCGTTCAAATCATAACCAAATCGGCATGTCATACTGTCAACGGTTATCAGTGCATAACCACGTACTGCTACCTGTAGCTGGACCTTAATTAACATACAAGTATATGTCCTTTTACGTCTTTCCACTTTGACATTGGCCGTGAAACCTTGGCTAAAAAGCATGTGCCGGTGCATGTGAGGATGCTCGACGCGTGGAGATTTCAGATCCACGGCAGCGGAGGTCCAAGGTCCGGCAGTGGCGGAGCTTGACACAAAAACATGGAGGGGCAATGGGATTATGGAGGGGCAAACCTAACTATTTTAACTGAGTTTTAGTCCAAAATAAACCTAATACAAAGATATATAGGCTTGTTGTTTTTTGAGTTGGGGGGCCATGGCCCAGATTGGCCCCCAAGCTCCGCCACTGAGGTCCGGTCGGCCTGAGAGTTTGATGAGGTTCAGTTGACCCGCGATAGAAGTAGAAGAGCATCCATGTGATTCTCGGAACCACAAGCCAACAGTTTTGGTGTCAGTGTCAGAAGTAGACCTGGTTAAATAGATCCATCGACAATCAGAGTTTGCTCAAACATTGGGGCCATCTTTAGAATATGGTCTATCTCACGCTGAGCTTGTCCTTTCTTCTCGGACAAAATAGACCTCATAATTTGCCAGAATATGGACTGGAAAACAACGCATCGAAGTTTGAGCTGACACACTTGTCAGCCAGCCTTTTTTTTTTATTTGAGCTTGTCAGCCACCCCGCCTTGCTGTGATAATTCCCTTCCATGTTGGTCAGCCTGCCATCACCGTATATGTACTACCTCCGAAAATACTTGATGTGGTTTTAGTTTAAATGAATATTTGAACCGGGAAAGGCAACCCAAGTGCAAGACCAAGAGCGTGTTTGCTCGCAGTCGCAGCAGTTGAAGCTACCAATCATACGTGCACAGCCGTTTAGAACCAGACGCGTACAGTACTGCAGTAGTGGTTCGGCAGTGTCCGGTCTCACGCGCATGGCGTGCTCCTTGTGTTGGACTTGGTCTGCCCCAACGGGACGTCAGACCCCTGAAAGGTTCTTTGCATACCGATCGTGTGTTCGTTTTTGTTTCCAGGTACTGTATCATTGTCATTCCAACGAACGTGTGCACGGGGGAACGGTACTTGCTGTCGGGAGAACTAGTCAGAGTTTAAGTATGTTCTCGAAATTTTCAGCTCGGTGGTGATTGTGTAAACCTTGCAATTGATCAATAAAAGCTCAGGTGGCTAAAAACTTGATGCGCGGTGGTTAAAAATTTGAAAAAAGTTCATGAATTTGAAAAAAAAACATTCATGGATTTTAAAAAAATGTTATGAAATAAAAAATTGTTCACGAATTTGCAGAAAAGTTCACCGATTTGGAAAAAAATGTTCACGAAATTCAAAAAGTTTTCACATATTTGAATTTTTCCCACAGATTTTAGAACCACTGAGCAGATTTGAAAAAACTTTCACAAAATTGAAAAAAGTCCAAAGATTTTAGAAGAAAGTTCATGGATTGGAAAAATGATCACAAAATAGAATTTTATTAATGAAATTTAATAAAGTTCACCTATTTATACAAATATTCACGAATCTGAAAAAATATTAGTGAATTTAAAAACATGTCCGTGGATTTGGAAAATATATATGAAATTGGAAAAAGTTTGCAAGATTGAAAATTGTTCGAGACTTTCAAAAAAGTTCAAGAATTGAAACAATGTGTTTTTATAAAAGAAAACAAGAAAAAATTAGAAAACCAGAAATGGAAAAAGGAAAAAGAAAAAGGAAAAAGGAAAGAGAAAAAACCTAGAAAGAAACCAAAGAGAAGCAAAACAAGAGAGACCACCCCAAAGAAACTTGAAGGAAACCTTTTACAGCCTGAGAGTTTTCACTTTAATTCACAGGTTCATTTATTCAAAACATTTTATCTCTTTAACCGAGTGTCCAAATTCTAAACAGTTTCATCGTTGGATTTCTCGCATCAAAATTTTGAAACCAAATCCTGTATTATAGATTTCAACGAACTAATTTCACAAAAAAACTAGAGAACCCCCCCCAAAAACAATTAAAAACATAAACAATGAAACTTGAAAAAATGGCAACCGAGAAAAAAGAATGATAGAAAAAAGGACGAAAAAACTCGTAGGCAGAAACACTTTTTCTTTTTCTTTTTGAGAAGCACAACTTCTCACGAAAGTAAATATGTGCCTACACGAGAAGCAAATTCGTGTTTCTCGTGTTAGCACATCTTTTTTTCCCTTTTTCGAGAAGCACAACTTTGTTTCTCGCAGAAGCAAATCTGTGCCTGCACGAGAAGCAAATTTGTGCTTCTCGTCGAAGGACAACTTTTTTTCCTTCCCAAGACGGACATCTGTACTTCTCGTGGAACTAAATCTGTGTCTCCACGAGAAGATAATCCGTGCTTCTTGTGAAAGCACAATTTTATTTTTGCACTAAAAATGCAATTTTTTGTCTCTCCAAAACATAGAAAAAATTGTGCAACAACTGAAAAGGAGAAAAACACACACATTTTTGACCCAAAAACATGTACAGAAAAATAAAATAAAAAAGAAATCCAGAGAATTGCCCAACACCCGACATGTGGCAGTTGCTCGATACACCATTGTATGATGCAAGGTGCTTAGGTAAATAAATCATTTTTTCTCTAAGCACCGATGCTTATTTGTAGAGGACATACTCTTAGTTAGGCACCTTTTCTATAGAAATAAGCACCATCGCCTAACATAAACTCGATTTAGTTCACTAAGCATCTTGCATTGTACAATGATTTAGCATGCTCCCACAACACCAAAAGTGGCCTTGGAGGTCCCTAAAAGTAACCTCTAGTTAGTTGTTGTCAAGGAACTGGCGCCTTGAGCGCTAAATAGGATTTGGCGAGAAGCGAAAGCTACAAATTTTATTTTGAGGGATCCCCACACTTTATTAATTCGAAGCAAAATTCAAATGGATACAAAGAAGGTCATGAGGGGTTAACAACCACAAGTGGCGACCCTGAGGAACCGAAACATAAAATTTTACAAGGTCATGTGCTTCCTGGTTCGAATCTCGGCCCTCCAACATAAAAACCATAGCTCTCAAAATTGGCTCTTATTTTCTCTATCTCCTTCACAATTGTGATATGAGTGCCTCCCAGTCCTGTTTTTGATTTCATCAACAACTGTCTTAGAGTCGCTAGCGACCATCAAGCGCTCCAGAGACAAATTGGCAGCTGGAGCCAACACCTCACGGCATGCTATAGCTTCAAGAGTTATCAGGGTATTCATTCCAGGAAAAAATATCACTGAAGATCCAAGATAGTTACCTTGATCATCCACGCAAACAGTCACCGCTGCACCCAGACTACCATCATGAGACAAGCCGCTATCAACATAAGTTTTTAGCATGGCGGCTCGGAGGGGGCTTCCAAGTGTAGGGGTGCCCTTATTGCATGTACTCGCCTTGGAGATGTACCAGAGATGGTAATTTTTCTCAGTCCATCCAGTTCGGTTGTGAGTCTTTCGACAAATAGATGTGTCGACATTGGGCTTTGATATATGGCCTCATGAATAGCCTTTCTACGAGCAGTCCACACCGCACAAAGAGTGACCACCATCTTCACAAACCAGCATGTGAAAGTCTATCCATCATGTTGAAGAGCCTGTGTTTTGCATTGGGTTCTTGCGTGTCTATTATGTGGTCAGTCAAAGCCTTGTCACCCAATGCCCAAACACACTTGGACGCGATGCAATCAATCAACCAACGAATGTCTCCAGGAATGAACACTGATATGTCCCCAACGCATCACACACACACACACACACACACACACACACACACACACACACACACACACACATATATATATATATGTATGTATGTATGTATAAAGAGAGAAGGGGCGATGATACTATCCTTTACCACATTTGTGTTTCAAAGTAGCACCATGTTCTTCATATAGAGAGGCTCCTAATTTGTCACTTTCATATACTACTGGGAAGTTTTCATTGTAGAACTTGTCTTGTATATTACGATAACGGGCTTCCTCAAATGCCCGAGGTCTTCATGAGCAAGCAAGTTGGATGCATACCCACTTAGTTATAGTTTAAGTTTTCATATACTTATAGATCTAGTGCATGTGTTGCATGGCAATCTCTACTCCTCGCATTGATATTGATTGATGGGCCTCTCCATTGCCTATTGATCTGCCTAGTTGATGCGAGACTTTCTCCACTGTTTGTCTCCTCTTATTAATCTCTATCACCATATTCTATTCCACTCGTTGTGCTATGTCCATGGCTCACGCTCATGTATTGATTGTAGTTGAAAATGTTGAAGCACGTGAAAAAGTATGATCCAATTGCCCGACTTGACACACGGGGTGGTCATGATTCATACTTGTGTTAGGAAGATGGAGTCATGCCAAGCTTAAATAATTCAATGAGTAGGGATAACATTCGTTAGCATTGTATATTTTGAAACAGTAATGATTATGTTCTTGGTTTCGTAGAAAAATCCATACCAAACGGAGTCCAAAGGCTACGAAACTTTGTGACGATTTTTTCTGGACAAGAGGGACCCTAGAAGCTTTGGAGGGAGATCAGACGTGAAACGAGGAGACGGCAAGACAACAGGGCGCAACTAGGGGGTGGCCGCGTGATACGTCTCCAACATATCTATAATTTTTGCTTGTTCCATGCTGTTATATTATCATTCTTGGACGTTTTCCAATCATTTTATAACAATTTCATATCATTTTTTGGGACTAACCTATTAACATAGTGCCAAAGTGGCAGTTGCTGTTTTTGCTTGTTTTTTACTTCGCAGAAAATCAATACCAAACGGAGTCCAATCGCGACGAAACTTTTTTGAGATTTTTTCTGGACCAGAAGACACCTAGTGGGCCAAAGAAGTGCCGGGGGAGTGGGCCGAGGAGACCACAACCCACCAGGGCGCGCCAGGGGGGCCCCGGCACGCCCTGATGGTTTGTGCCCTCCTCGGCCCCCTTCCGCACCGCCTCTGATGCCTATAAATTCTCAAATATTTGGAAAACCCTAGAGGAGTCGACGAAACACAATTCCAGCCGCCGCAAGTTCCAGAACCGCGAGATCCAATCTAAACACCATCACAGAGGGGTTCATCTTCTTCATAGGTGCCTCTCCGATGATGCGTGAGTACTCCACCATAAACCTACGGGTCCGTAGGCAGTAGCTAGATGGCTTCTTGTCTCTCTCTTATGATTCTCAATACAATGGTCTCTTGAAGATCTATTTGATGTAAACTTTTGCGGTGTGTTTGTTGGGATCCGATGAATTTTGAGTTCATGATCAATTTCTATCCATGAATATTATTTGAGTCTTCTTTGATCTCTTATATGCATGATTGCTTATAGCATCGTATTTCTTCTTCGAATCTTTGGTTTAGTTAGGCCGACTAGATCGATTTTTCTTGCCATGGGAAGAGGTGCTTTGTGATGGGTTCGATCTTGCGGTGTTCTTTCCAGTGACAGAAGGGGCAGCAAGACACGCATGTATCGTTGCTATTAAGGATAACAAGATGGGGTCTATTCCTACATGAATAAATCTTGTCTACATCATGTCATCGTTCTTATTGCATTACTCCATGCTACTTCTTGAGCCTGCGTTGGTTTTCCCTTGAAGAGGAAAGGGTGATGCAACAAAGTAGATAAGTATTTCCCTCTGTTGTTGAGAACCAAGGTATCAATCCAGTAGGAGATACAAGCAAGTCCCCAATCTTCTCACCTACACAAACAATCAAACTCTTGCACCCAACACTAAAAGGGGTTGTCAATCCCTTCACGGTTATTTGCAAGGATGAGATCTGATAGAGATAGATATAAAAGATTGCTAGAACGTAAAGTTAAACAAAAGTAAAAATAATGCAGCGAGGTATTTTTGGTATTTTTGGTTTATAGATCTGAAAATATAATATGGAAAATAGACCCGGGGGCCATAGGTTTCACTAGAGGCTTCTCTCATGAAGGAAAATAATACGGTGGGTGAACAAATTACTGTCGAGCAATTGATAGAAAAGCGCATAGTTATGACGATATCCAAGGCAATGATTATGCATATAGGCATCACGTCCGTGTCAAGTAGACCGAAACGATTCTGCATCTACTACTATTACTCCACACATCGACCGACTCCTGCCTGCATCTAGAGTATTAAGTTCATGAAGAACAGAGTAACGCATTAGGTAAGATGACATGATGTAGAGGGATAAACTCAAGCAATATGATGAAAACCCCATCTTTTTATCCTCGATGGCAACAATACAAATACGTGCCTCGCTACCCCTACTTTGTCACTGGGTGAGGACACCGCAAGATTGAACCCAAAACTAAGCACTTCTCCCATTGCAAGAATTACCAATCTAGTTGCCCAAACCAAACCAATAACTCAAAGAGACTTGCAAAGATATGAAATCATGCATATAAGAATTTAGAGAAGATTCAAATAATATTCATAGATAAGCTGATCATAAACCCACAATTCATCGGATCTCGACAAACACACCGCAACAGAGTATTACATCGGATAGATCTCCATGAAGATCATGAAGAACATGGTATTGAAGAACAAAGAGAGAGAGAAGAAGCCATCTAGCTACTAGCTATGGACCCGAAGGTCTGTGGTAAACTACTCACGCATCATTGGAGGGGCAATGGAGTTGATGTAGATGCCCCCCGTGATCGAATCCCCCTCCGGCAGATTACCGGAAAAGGCTCCAAGATTGGATCTCACGGGAACAGAGGCTTCCGGCGGCGGAAAAGTATTTTCGTGGCTCTTTTTGGTATCCAGGGAATATTTGGGAATTTATAGGCCGAAGAATAGGGTTAGGAGGGCTGCCGTGGGGCCGCAAGCCAGGGGGGCGCCCCCCCCCTAGGGCGCGCCCTGGTGGCTTGTGACTCCACGACAGGTCTCCTGCCTTCATCTCCAAGTCTGCTGGGTTTCTTCTGGTCCAAGAAAAATCATTCTGAAGATTTTATTCCGTTTGGACTCCGTTTAATATTCCTTATCTGCAATACTCAAAAACAAGGAAAAAACAGAAACTGGCACTAGGCTCTAGATTAATAGGTTAGTCCCACAAATAATATAAAATAGCATATTAATGCATATAAAACATCCAAAACAGATAATATAATAGCATGGAACAATAAAAAATTATAGATACGTTGGAGACGTATCACTCCACTTTTCCATGAACTTAATACACTACATGCATGCTGGATAGCGGTCGATGTGTGGAGTAATAAAGGTAGATGCAGGCAGGAGTCGGTCTATATATCTTGGACGTGATGCCTATATAATGATCATCGCCTTGGATATCGTCATGACTATTCAATTTTCTATTAATTGCCCAACAATAATTTGTTCACCCACCGTGCGCTATACTCATGAGAGAAGCCACTAGTGAACCCTACGGCCCCCGAGTCTACTTTTCCAACATATTGCTTTCAGATCTATCTTTTTGCATCTTTGTTTTCAGATCTACAAAACCAAAAACCCAAAAATATATTGCTGCATATTTTATTTGCTCTTTTTATTTTGTGTTCTTGAGAGATCTATCTCTCCTATCTATCACTACCTAATCTATCTTTTTACCGTAGAGAGATTGACAACCTGTCTTTCGCGTCGGGTTGCAAGTATTTGTTGTTTGTGTGCAGGTGCTGCTTATTGGGTGGTGGTGATCCTCCTACTGGTCCGATAACCTTGGTTTCATAACTGAGGGAAATACTTACCGTCGCTGTGCTGCATCATCCCTTCCTCTTTGGGGAAATACCGACGCAGTCTCCAGCCATGTCAAAGGAATTTCTGGCGCCGTTGCCGGGGAGGAAGCGGTCTCTTCTACGTGCCTATCGTAGGCACCGAGGGGACTCCACCATCATCTACCAGGTTCCTAATCACAAATCTCATCTCCTTGCAATTACATTATTTGCCATTTGCCTCTCGTTTTCCTCTCCCCCACTTCACCAATTTGCCGTTTTATTCGCCCTCTTTTTCGTTTGCCCTTTTTCTCGTTTGCCCTTTCTACGTTTTTGCACTCTTTGTTTTCAGATCTACAAAACCAAAAACCCAAAAATATATTGCTGCATATTTACTCTTTTTATTTGTGTTCTTGAGAGATCTATCTCTCCTATCTATCACTACCTAATCTATCTTATTACCGTAGAGAGATTGACAACCTCTTTTTCGCGTCAGGTTGCAAGTATTTGTTGTTTGTGTGCAGGTGTTGCTTATTGGGTGGTGGTGATCTTCCTACTGGTTCGATAACCTTGGTTTCATAACTGAGGGAAATACTTACCGTCGCTGTGCTGCATCATCCCTTCCTCTTTGGGGAAATACCGACGCAGTCTCAAGCCACGTCACCGCGCCCTGATGTCTTGTGGGCCCCACAAGGCTCCGTCTGACATAATTCAACTTCTATAAATTCCCAAATATTCCGAACCCCCCAGAGAGCCATCCGAAACAATTTTTCCGCCACTGCAAGTCTCTGTTATTCTGCGATCCCATCTGGAGTACTTTTCCAGCACCTTGTCGGATGGGGAATCGATCACGAAGGGCTTCTAGATCAACCTTGCCGCACCTCCGATGATGTGTGAGTAGTCTACCATAGACCTACGGGTCCATAGTGATTAGCTAGATGGCTTGTTCTTTCTCTTTGATCTTCAATACCATGTTCTCTTTGGAGATCTATTCTATGTAATCCTTTTTGTGCGGTGTGTTTGTTGGGGTCCGATGAATTGTGGGTCGATGATCAGATTATTCATTGAAAGTAATTGAGTCAATTATGAACTTTATTATGTGTGATTTATATAGCTATGTAATACTTTCCGATCTATGACTTTTCTTTGGCCAAATTGATCTATTGATCGTCGGTGGAAGTGATGCATAGTAGTGGGTTCAATCTTGCAGTGTCCTCACCGAGTGACAGCAGGGGTATTGATGCATTTATTGTATTGTATTGTTGCTACTAAGTATAAAACGATGAGCTTTGAACATATTGTTTGTTTTACTTTGTCTACATTATATCTGTTGGGGAACGTTGCATGGGAAACAAATTTTTTCCTACGCACACACAAGATCTATCCATGGAGACGCATAGCTACGAGAGGGGGAGTGTATCTACATACCCTTGTAGACCGCTAAGCAGAAGCGTATATAACGCGGTTGATGTAGTCGTACGTCTTCATGATCCAATCGCAATCCGTCCCGATCTAGCACCGAATGGACGCCATTCCGCGTTCAGCACACGTGCGGATCGATGATGTCTCTGCCTCCTCGATCCAGCAAGCTAGGGAGGAGTAGTAGATGGGTTCTCAACCAGCACGACGGCGTGGTGGAGGTGGTGGTGGAGCAGTGCCAGCAGGGCTTCGCCAAGCGCTACCGGAACCACGAACCGAGGAGAAAACGATTTAGGGAGAGAGGGAGGCTGTAAGGGCATATTTCTCCCTTAGTGGTTTTGGTGATTGATGCCAATTCACTTGCGGACTAATCAGGTGCATTGAGCATTTCAGATATCTCATGTCTAGGCACAAGACGATTCGGTGCCCCTCGGAGTCTATCGAAGACGGTTGCTTTCTACGTTTCTTTTAGGTGGATTTGAGTCGTAGGAAAGCCGTACTATTAAGAGGCGGTCCGCTTCGGAAAGGTTAGGGTGGAATCAACACGTACACATCTGTTCTATTGCACCACCTTTCTTTCGCTTCAATGGAGCTCCAGTCCGTTTTCCTTTGTCGGTGCAAATTGAAGGCAGCAAGGGTGCTCGTGTTCAGTGGCTAGCGGTAGTACCGCTCAAGGGAGCGGTAGTACCGCAGGTGCCCGCGGTAGTACCGCTCCAAGGAGCGGTAGTACCGCTGTCCCCAGCCCTGGAGCGTGCGCTTGCGGTAGTAGGCGCGGATGTAATTTTTTACATCCGCCCTCGAGCGATAGTACCGTAAATTTATCCGGTACTACCGCACCGGACTTTTGCACAGCTCCACCCTCAGCGGAGGTAGGCACGGAAGTAATTTTTTACTTCCGTGCATCTCCTGTGCCAGACGTTGCCTACCATGCGGTAGTACCGCATGGGCGCGCGGTACTACCGCTCCGGCGGTTCTACCGCTCGTTGCCCAGTGCAATAGGTCTGTGTCTGGTCTCTACCATGTGTGCGGTAGTACCGCACGCCACTGTGGTAGTACCACAGCCGCTTGCGGTAGTACCGCGGCATTTATGTGGTAGTACCGCAATGCGCGGGCTGAGTGGTGGGATAACGGCTGGATTCTTTCCCCCACTATATAAAGGAGGTCTTCTTCCCCAAGAAGACCACCTCTTCCCTCCCCAAGCTCCATTGTTGCTCAAAGCTCCATTTTAGCCCGATCTCTCTCCCTAGCCAATCAAACTTGTTGATTCTCTCGGGATTGGTTGAGAAGGCCCCGATCTACACTTCCACCAAGAGAAATTTGATTCCCCCCACTAATCCCTTGCGGATCTTGTTACTCTTGGGTGTTTGAGCACCCTAGACGGTTGAGGTCACCTCGGAGCCATATTCCATTGTGGTGAAGCTTCGTGGTGTCGTTGGGAGGCTCCAATTAAGTTGTGGAGATAGCCCCAACCTTGTTTGTAAAGGTTCGGTCGCCGCCTTCAAGGGCACCAATAGTGGAATCACGGCACCTCGCATTGTGTGAGGGCATGAGGAGAATACGGTGGCCCTAGTGGCTTCTTGGGGAGCATTGTGCCTCCACACCGCTCCAACGGAGACGTACTTCCCCTTACCGGGAAGGAACTTCGGTAACACATCCTCGTCTCCACCGGCTCCACTTTTGGTTATCTCTTACCTTTACTTCTTGCAAGCTATTATTGCGTTGTATGCCTTGCTTGCTTGTGTGCTTGTTGTGACTAGCATCATATAGGTTGCTCACCTAGTTGCATATCTAGTCAACCTATTTGTTGCTAAGCCTAAATTGTTAAGAAAAGTTAAAAAGTGTTAGTTGCCTATTCACCCCCCCCTCTAGTCAACCATATCGATCCTTTCAATTGGTATCAGAGCCTCGTCTCTTTATTAAGGGTTTCACCACCCGAAGAGTATGGTTGACGACGGGGACCGGGAGGTTGAACTCCCCGAGGCCATGGGTGTGAACACGGTCTCTCGCGAGGATTTAAATGAGGCCATGTCCTCGCTTAAATCCTCCATGACGACCGAGGTCAAATCCATGTTTAAAGAATTCCTTGACACACTTAAACTTTCCACCGATGCGGTTCAAGTGGTTAATCCCACTAACTCGGCATCGGATGTCAACTCCGGTAAGGAGAGGGCTAGTACTAATAATCGTTCTCAACTAATTAATGGGTCGGGGACTTTTGCCTCAGTTCCCCCTCCCTTGGTCTATGGAGGACCGGTGCACCCACCTCATATAGTCAACCACGGTCCTCCTCCTAAGCTTGTTAAAAATGATTTCGCTAATTGGTTTTTAGTATCAAGTCTCATTTGGATCACAGCTCAATTCAACTCATGCGAGTCATTGAAGAAGGATTCTACCCTCGTGATCCACGCAACCTCACTCCAAGGGAAGAAGCGGATAAACAGCTAAATTCCTCTGCCTTGTTCATACTCCAAGCTGTTGTTCCTACTGAAGACCTACCTCACCTTCGTCCTTTCACTGTTGCTAGAGAGTGTTGGGAACACATTATCTCCATGTACAAGGGCAGCTCAAGCATTCAATGGTCAAATTATGAAGTTGTCCTTGATCAGTCAGATGAGTTTGTAATGATAGAGGATGAGGAACCGCGTGAGCTCTATAGAAGGGTGACTGCCCTCGCGGTTGCCCTCAAAGATCATGGCAGCAAGGATGTGGATGATACGTGGGTCAAGCGTAAGTTTCTGAAGGCAATCATGCCCTACAACAAGGCCATGTCCACTGTCATCCGTCAAAGACCGGACTTTCACACCTTGTCTTCTGGTGATGTGTTGGATGAATTTATTGCAATGAACATCTTGAACACAACAGCTGACAATGCTCTCGCTCGCATGCAACGGTCAAAGAAATCATCCCCAAACCTTGCTTTGAAGGCCAAGGTGTGTCAAGAGGAAGAAGAAGAAGAAGAGGAAGAGGGTTGCCCCGAGGACACCAAATATGCCTATCATGAGCACATGGCTCTTGCGTCCAGGCAATTTTGGGGCAACAAGAGAAACACAAGGCCCAACTTCTCCAAGAACAACTCTAACGGGTCAAAGGGCAAGCAACATGTGAGGACTTGCTACAACTGTGGTAATGCGAGTCACTTTGTGGTGGATTGTCCATACGAGAAAAGGGAAGACAATGGTGGCAAACTCATCTGCAAAGATAAGGCCAAGTCATTCCCCAACAAGACCAACTTCACCAAGAAGTCTCCACACAAAGTGTTGGTGGCTCAAGAAGAGTATGCATCGGATGATGATTGTGATGACGGAGACACGAGTGGTGAAGGAATGGCAATGGCATCTGTGGCAATTGCGTCCTCCACCTCAACAAAGGTGTCACTCTTCGACGCTCCCAATGAGAACCACATCGCAAGGTGCCTCATGGCAAAAGGTATCACCAAGGTAACCTCCAACGCCAAAACCTCAAACATTAAGACTTCTGTTTCTTCCACCCCGTCTTTAGATTGTGTGGATGAACTTGAGGAGGCAATAGAGGGTGAGAATGAGTTTGACAAGTTCTTGTGTAAACTCAAGGGAGAGTCCAAGATGCACTTCGTTGCTCTCTTGGAACAACTTGGTGAGGCCAATGACACGATCGATTCTCAAGAAGAATCTCTTGAGGAGATGAGAGGCCATAGTCGTGATTATGCCGACGAGATAGCAGATCTTTCTATTGCTCTAGAGGAAGAGCAAGGTCTTCATTTGACTTTTAAGGAGTCACAAAATGAAGACTTTGCTAAATTACGTAAAGATTATGATCATGCTATTGCTCTTAACCGTGTTCTTAAATCTGAGAAAGTTGCTCTTGGGGTTGACCATACTCGACTCAAGGATGAATTTGTCACCCTTGACAATGCTCTTAAGGCATTGAAGATCGTTCATGCTTCTCTTAAAGAGTCGCATGATCAACTCCAAGTGAAACTCACTAAAGAAATTGCCACGTGTCCTCCTTTTGTCTTAATTGATAACGCGTCTGCTACTAACACGTGTTGTGAGCATGCACATCTTGTGGAGGAAAATGCTAAGCTAAAAGAGCAGCTTGAGAAAGGCCTTGTGACATGTATACAAGGTGAGAAGAATCTCAATGACCTCTTATGCAATCAAAAGGAAGTGATTGCAAAGGAGGGAGTTGGGTTTGCACCCAAGTCCAAAAAGAAGAAGAACAAGAAGACCATGCAAGCTCCTCCGCTCAAGGAAACATTTGTCAAAGCGGGGAGTGTTACCCATGAGAAGAAGAAAAACAAGGTTGTGAGTGATAGTGCCAAGAAGGGAAAGATCACTCCCTCCAACAAGGCCGGAGATTTTAACCCCTCTTATGTTTTGTGCCGTGCTAGTGATGGGCATGTTTATGCCAAATTTGTTGGTTCTTCGTATGAGTATATTGAATGGTCTATTTGGGTCCCTAAGACCCTTGTCACTAACATGAAAGGACCATTCAAGAATGGGTACCTAAATCCAAGCATTGATCTATTGTAGGGCTTTGCTTCCGGGGGAGTCTCATGGTTGCTCGATAACGGAGCAACAAATCATATGACCGGAAGCAAGGACTTGGTGGTGGATGTTCAACCCGATGAATCCGTGGCCACCCAAGTCTCATTTGGAGATGATGCAATCTCAAAGGTATTGGGTCTTGGCAAGGTGGTTATCTCTCTGACCTTAACTATTGAGAGAGTCATGCTTGTTGAGACCCTTGCATACAATTTACTTTCCGTTCGTCAACTTGCAATCATGGGTTTTAGTACCTTCTTTGGCATTGATACCATGACCCTTTTGTGGAGCAAGACTCTTAAAGTAACCTTTGTTGGACATGTCGAAAACGGTCTCTATGTGATTAACTTCTCAGAGCGACCCACTAAGACCGCGACATGTCTAATGGCTAAAGTTGATGTGGGATGGCTTTGGCATCGCCGACTAGCCCATGTCAATATGAGATCTTTGCAAAGTCTCCTCAAAGGGGATCACATTCTTGGACTAACAAATGTGAGTTTTGCCAGAGATCGTGCTTGCAGTGCCTATATCGAAGGAAAGCTACATGAAAAAGCTCATCGTCCAACTACAACGATCTACTCAAAGAGGACCTTAGAGCTCCTTCACATGGATCTCTTCGGGCCTCCATCTTTTGACAGCCTTGGTGGAAGAAAATATTGCTTGGTGATTGTGGATGATTACTCGAGATACACATGGGTATATTTCTTCAAGAGGAAGAGTGAGACCCAACAGACCGTCATCGACTTTGCAAATGAAGTCCAACGTCAACATGAAGCAAAGATTTTGATGATTAGAAGCGACAACGGCACTGAGTTCAAGAACTACACCCTAAATGAGTTTCTCAGTGATGAGGGGATAAAGCACCAATATTCCACTCCTTACACCCCTCAACAAAACGGTGTTGCAGAGAGGAAGAACCGGACGTTGATGGATGCGGCAAGAACCATGATGGCGGAGTTGAAATCTCCGTACAACTTTTGGGCCGAAGCCATCAACACAGCATGTCATGCATCAAATCGGCTCTATCTCCGCAAAGGCTTGAACAAGACTCCTTATGAAATTCTTACCGGGAACAAGCCCAACCTCAAATACTTCCGGGTGTTCGGTTGTAAGTGTTTCATTCTCAAGAAAGGTGTTCGTTTGTCTAAATTTGAATCTAGAGCCCAGGAGGGCATATTTGTTGGTTATGCTGCAAACTCTCATGCTTATCGTGTCCTCAACAAGTCCACGGGACTCATTGAGGAGACGAGTAACGTAGAGTTTGATGAAAATAATGGCTCCCAAGTGGAGCAAAGTGGTCTTTGTGATGTAGGTGATGAAATTCCTCCCCAAGCCATAAAAAGAATGGGTGTGGGATACTTCCTACCCGTTGAGGAACCCCTTGTGGCTGAAGGAGAAGGACAATGTTCTACTCAAGTGGAACCATCACCGACGCACGACCCACATGCTTCCGAAGAACGCAGTGAAGGCCCTCAACCCCGTGATCAAGATCAAGGGCAAGATCAACTCGATAGTGATGTTTCTACTTCACATGATGCTCAAGATCTTGTTCACACACCCGTGCAAGCTCAAGATCAAGATGAAGCTCGGGACCAAGACCTACTTCAAGATCAAGGTCAAGCTAAAGATCAAGATCATGCTCAAGATCATGAGCAAGCCGGTGCTAGTACCGAAGCTCGTCAAGTCACCAAGCCTCAACTTTCCATGGAGGAAATTCTTGAAAGACGAGCTGCCAAGAATGCTGCCAAGCTTCAGAAAAAGCAACACCTCCTAGAGAACGTCTACGGAAGCTTGAAAAGAGGGGTAACTACTCGTCGTCAATTAACAAACTTTTGTGCACATCATGCGTTTGTTGCTTGCTTTGAACCCCTCAAGGTACAAGATGCACTCGAAGACGAGGATTGGCTTGAAGCCATGCATGATGAAATCAACAACTTCGAGCGCAACAAAGTGTGGCGATTGGTGCCAAGACCAAAAGAGAATCACAATGTCATTGGAACCAAATGGATCTTTAAGAACAAGCAAGATGCACATGGTATCATTATTCGCAACAAGGCAAGACTGGTGGCTCAAGGCTACTCCCAAGTCGAGGGTATCGACTGCGGTGAAACCTTTGCCCCTGTTGCTCGCCTTGAATCTATTCGCATGTTGCTTGCTTATGCTTCTCATCACGATTTCATATTATATCAAATGGATGTGAAGAGTGCTTTTCTTAATGGTCCACTTAAGGAGTTGGTGTATGTCAAGCAACCCCCGGAGTTTGAGGACCCCAAGTTCCCCAATCATGTATACGTTCTCGATAAGGCACTCTATGGGCTTAAACAAGCCCCACGTGCGTGATATGAGCACCTTACCGAGATGTTGCAAGATCGTGGGTTTGAAATTGGGAAAATCGACCCCACTCTTTTTACTAAGAAGGTTAACGGGAACTTGTTCGTATGCCAACTATATGTAGATGATATTATCTTTGGTTCTTCTAACAAAGCTTTTAATGATGAGTTCGCCGCACTAATGACCAAAGAGTTTGAGATGTCTATGGTGGGAGAGTTGAAGTTCTTCCTTGGATTCGAAGTCAAGCAACGAAGCCAAGGAACCTTCATCAACCAAGCCAAATACACTCAAGACATGCTCAAGAGGTTCAAGTTGGATGAGCTAAATCCTCCGAAGGCCAACACTCCGATGCAACTCAAATGCCAACTTGACAGTGATCCCAATGGTAAAGCTGTGGATCAGAAGGTATATCGCTCCATGATTGGATCTCTGCTTTACCTTTGTGCATCTAGACCGTACATCATGTTGAGTGTGGGAATTTGTGCACGATTTCAATCCGCACCTAAGGAGAGTCACTATGTGGCTGTCAAGCGAATCTTTCGATATTTGGCTCATACCCCAAACTTTGGCTTATGGTACCCCAAAGGTGCTTCATTTGATCTCATTGGATATACTGACTCGGATTGGGCGGGAGACCGTGTGGAGAGGAAGTCCACTTCCGGAGGTTGCCAATTTCTTGGTCGCTCTCTGGTAAGTTGGTCTTCCAAGAAACAAAACTGTGTTTCTCTCTCGTCCACCGAGGCCGAGTATGTAGCCGCCGCAAGCTGTTGTGCTCAGATTCTTTGGATGAGGCAAACTTTAAAGGACTATGGTGTCAACTGTGACAAAGTGCCTCTTTACTGCGACAATGAAAGCACAATCAAGACCTCCAACAACCCGGTTCAACACTGCAAGACGAAGCATATTGAGATTCGTCATCACTTCATCCGGGATCACATCAAGCGTGGAGAAATTGATCTTATTCATCTCTATACCAAAGAACAGCTTGCAGATATTTTCACGAAGCCATTAGATGAAGCAAGATTTCGCGAGTTAAGGCATGAGCTAAATATCATCGATTCGAGCAATGTGGCTTGACTTAGTGCACACCCCATCACACTCATCATCATGTCTTGTTTAGATGTAGGCATGGATTTAGGGGGAGTCTAGTTCTCTCAATGAACTATCCCTCCTCCTATTATGCATAAACTAATCAAAGTCTTTCACATCCGCCATTTTTGATGGTTTTTGTGCTTCAAAGACGAGTTTTGGTCATGGGCCCAAGGATAATTCTTCGCGGTGCCATACCAATTGACTCAAACATAGGTGGCTCCGGCCACCGCCCTCTCTTCATGAGAGGTAATGGTTCGATGTTTGGTCCCTGTTTCTCCTCTCTAAATCTTTTTGACCGTGTTCGTGGTTGAGCTTATGTGTCTATCTTTCATTTTCCTTCAAATTCTTGTGCAAAAGTCTTTCTTCTCTCCAAAATCTGCATTTTGTGGGCATCACGGTACTACCGTGGCTTGCCACGGTACTACCGCTGGAGAGGGGTACTTCTGCGCTCGTGCAGCAGCTGCCTTGGCACGGTACTACCGCATCCAGCGCGGCAGTAATTTTTTACTACCGCTGGAGGAGCGGTACTACCGCCCGGTGAGCGGTAGTATTTTTTTTCTACCGCTGGCCAGGCGGTACTACCGCGATGACGTGTGGTACTACCGCGTCGCGAGTACCGCGTGGGGGTTAAGAGCGGGCAGGGGGAGTTCAAACTCCCCCATACCCATTCATCTCTTCCTCTCACGTGTCTCTCTCTCTCCTCCCCACGAACGGCGCCGGAGAACCTCGCCGGATCTCCATCTCCGGCCACTCTCCACCCATTCCAACCGGTGGGATCGTTCCCCACCTTGTCCTCTTGCCATGGACCCTGGTATTTCCCCTTATGCTTCTCTCTTTGCCTCTCTATTTTTGTATCTAGGTTTAGGGGGAAATATGCATTGGTCTTGTGATTTTTGGCTAAATCTTTGCATGAGGTGTTGGTTGGAGAGTGCTTGTGCGTAGAAGTGTTATTTGGGAGGATACAACATGGTAGTTTTGATCGACGGTAGTACCGATCTAGTTTTCCGGTACTTTTGTTTCGCTGTTCTTGAGGATTCCGCCCCGTGCGGTACTACCGCACCACCTGGAGCGGTACTACCGCCCGTCGGGCGGATGAATTTTTTTTCTTCCGCACTCTGCCCGGTACTACCGCCCCTACCTGGAGCGGTACTACCGCAGTCGGCGCGGTAGTAAAAAATTTCTACCGCAAGACCTGCGGTACTACCGCTCGACCCAGAATTCCCCTGTTTTGTCGTACCAACTCTCCCTTCTATGTGGTTCTCTTGTTTGCCTTGGTCTTTGCAATGACCTCTTTCGCTCTTTTCTTGTGTTTGCGTTGTGTGTCATAGGTGGTGGCTCCGGTTCCGGTTCAAGACGCTCGAATCCCTCTCGTGATACGGGCTCAAAGCGTCTACGCAATCAAGATGCACCTGAGGGGTCCAATACCTCGCATCGCCACTTCAAGAGAACCGCTACCAAGACCAAGGAGCCTGTTCTTAGCTGGGAAGATATGCCTCTTGCAGAGTTTCAGGTCCGCCGGAAGATCAATCCCTATATCAACCCTAGGGAATAGTTCAAGGGCAATGACGGGTTTTGGACCAAGCAACAAAATCTCATCTATATTGATGTGATCAAGGGAAAGAAGAATTTCTATGTTCCTGCCCAGTGGATTGACATGGCACATCTGAGGAAGAACCTGGCAGCTTTTGGTGAGCCTCTGGATTTGGTGGAGCAGTTTGCTATCGAGGATATCATCTCGTTTCATTGTGACTTTGATCCCGAGATTGTGGCTCAGTTCTTTGCTTCTGTCCACTTCCACACGGATGTGGAACGGAGCATGACTTGGATGACCAATGGACAGAGGTTGACTGCTAACTGGAAGGAGTTCATGGATCTGTTGCACGTTCGTGATGAGGGGCTTGATGTGCCCGTTGGTTTGCGCCCGCACTCCAACCAACATGCTGCTAAAAAGGAGAAGCTTCTGCAATACTTTGTTGAGAAGACATTACCCTCTGGTGAGAAAACTTATGTGCTTAACCCATTTCTCGATGTCATGCACCGGATCTTTCGCAACACTCTTTTTCCTCGCATGGGAGACAAGGACAAGGTGCATTCCTATCTAGTGGATATGCTGCTCATTTGTGAGCAAGGGCGGCGTCAAATGTCTGACCCACTTGATGTTTCACACATTATGTGGAGTGAGCTTCAGTCTGTTGTGTTCAACCGTATGGTCCCCATCTATGGACCCTACTTGTTTTTCTTGATTCAGAAGACTTGGGAGAAGTCCTTTCCGTGTGAAGACTTTCATGCTCCCGACTGGATCCGTCATGAGCCTATTAGGCTGCGTATGAAGGACAAGTGGGCTAACACTACCACTAGGCCTGCTGCTGCACATGTGGATGCTAATGAGGATGAGATTGAAGAGGAGGAGGAGGACAGTTCAGAGATGTATGAGCCACCGTCTTCTGAGCCATCTTGGGCCACGAAGCTCAAGAACAAGATGAAGACCTTGTTCTGCATGCAGGCCAAGGGACAGTGCCAGACTCACGTTGCTCGGAAGGAGAGTCGTCAGCGCGTCAAGCGGATTCTAAGGAAGCTTGGCGAGACCATCTCGAGTGGGTCCGAGAAGAACATCACACCTGAGGCTGCTTGGATGATTTAGATGAGCTATCAGTGGGTTGATTCAGATGAGGAGTCTATTCCAGCTGAATCAGAGGAGGAAGCTGCATCAGAGGAGGAGCTTGATTGATGATCTTTCTGCAGTAGGAGCTACCACCTGTGTCTTAGGTGTTCTCTCTGCCTTTTTGGCGTCTCGATGCCAAAGGGGGAGAGAGTGTATGATTTGCAAGTGTTTTCGTTCGTTTTCATCGTCTCCTTGCTTTCGTTGAACCTTCGTCGTTGCTTTGGTTTATGTTTGTTCTGTGTGTGAGACCAGGAGACTTCTTCTATCATATGGTGTGAGACATATGCTATCACTCTTATCATATTATTGTCTAGTATGATTAGTAGCTTGTGAGGTTATCTGTTATGTGCCCTTATCTTCATGCTCACATGCTATGCCTTGTTTCTATGCTTAGTGATTATTAATTCTGTTGCAAGGATTGCCATGTCTATAAAATATAGGGGGAGTGTTGATCCTAGTGTGTGTGCCTTGCAGTCCAAAGCATATCTATAGATTGCACACCTCTAGGGGGAGCCTGTCTATATTTTATAGATTTTGGGTTTGCATATGCTCATCATATATCTCTATGTGCAAATCCCGTATTGTCATCAATCCACCAAAAATGGGGAGATTGTAAGGGCATATTTCTCCCTTAGTGGTTTTGGTGATTGATGACAATTCACTTGCGGACTAATCATGTGCATTGAGCATTTCAGATATCTCATGTCTAGGCACAAGACGATTCGGTGCCCCTCGGAGTCTATCGAAGACGGTTGCTTTCTACGTTTCTTTTCGGTGGATTTGAGTCGTAGGAAAGCCGTACTATTAAGAGGGGGTCCGCTTCGGAAAGGTTAGGGTGGAATCAACACGTACACATCTGTTCTATTGCACCACCTTTCTTTCGCTTCAATGGAGCTCCAGTCCGTTTTCCTTTGTCAGTGCAAATTGAAGGCAGCAAGGGTGCTCGTGTTCAGTGGCTAGCGGTAGTACCGCTCAAGGGAGCGGTAGTACCGCTGTCCCCAGCCCTGGAGCATGCGCTTGCGGTAGTAGGCGCGGATGTAATTTTTTACATCCGCCCTCGAGCGGTAGTACCGTAAATTTGTCCGGTACTACCGCGCCGGACTTTTGCACAGCTCCACCCTCAGCGGAGGTAGGCACGGAAGTAATTTTTTACTTCTGTGCATCTCCTGTGCCAGACGTTGCCTACCATGCGGTAGTACCGCATGGGCGCGCGGTAGTACCGCTCCGGCGGTTCTACCGCTTGTTGCCCAGTGCAATAGGTCTGTGTCTGGTCTCTACCATGTGTGCGGTAGTATCGCACGCCACTGCGGTAGTACCGCAACCGCTTGCGGTAGTACCGCGGCATTTATGCGGTAGTACCGCAATGCGCGGGCTGAGTGGTGGGATAACGGCTGGATTCTTTCCCCCACTATATAAAGGAGATCTTCTTCCCCAAGAAGACCACCTCTTCCCTCCCCAAGCTCCATTGTTGCTCAAAGCTCCATTTTAGCCCGATCTCTCTCCCTAGCCAATCAAACTTGTTGATTCTCTCGGGATTGGTTGAGAAGGCCCCGATCTACACTTCCACCAAGAGAAATTTGATTCCCCCCACTAATCCCTTGCGGATCTTGTTACTCTTGGGTGTTTGAGCACCCTAGACGGTTGAGGTCACCTCGGAGCCACATTCCATTGTGGTGAAGCTTCGTGGTGTCGTTGGGAGCCTCCAATTAAGTTGTGGAGATAGCCCCAACCTTGTTTGTAAAGGTTCGGTCGCCGCCTTCAAGGGCACCAATAGTGGAATCACGGCACCTCGCATTGTGTGAGGGCATGAGGAGAATACGGTGGCCCTAGTGGCTTCTTGGGGAGCATTGTGCCTCCACACCGCTCCAACGGAGACGTACTTCCCCTTACCGGGAAGGAACTTCGGTAACACATCCTCGTCTCCACCGGCTCCACTTTTGGTTATCTCTTACCTTTACTTCTTGCAAGCTATTATTGTGTTGTATCCCTTGCTTGCTTGTGTGCTTGTTGTGACTAGCATCATATAGGTTGCTCACCTAGTTGCATATCTAGTCAACCTATTTGTTGCTAAGCCTAAATTGTTAAGAAAAGTTAAAAAGTGTTAGTTGCCTATTCACCCCCCCTCTAGTCAACCATATCGATCCTTTCAGAGGCGCCAAGGGCTTGGTGTGTCCTCTTGGGGCGCCCCCTCCCCTCTATATATAGGTGGAGGGGCATGAAGATCAGCCCCTCCAAGCCCTAGGGCGCAGCCAAGGGGGAGGAGTTGGACTCCTAGTCCAATTCCCTCCCTTTCCATACACACGTGGACTTTCCACCTCTCCCAAGCCACATGGGCCTTGAGGGACTTGTGCGCCTGGCCCAATAAGGCCAGGGCGCCTCCCCTCAGCCCATGCAAACCCTTGGGACATGGTGGAACCCTTTTTGGACTTATGGAATCTTACGGAAGTTTCCGGAACCTTCTAGAAGCTTCCCGGTACAATACCAGAAAAACCGGAAACTTTTCCAGTAGCCAAAATATGACTTCCCATATATAAATCTTTACCCCTGGACCATTTCGGAGCTCCTCGTGACTTCTGGGATCTCATCCGGGACTCTAAACAACATTCGGTTATCAACATACATAACCCAATAATACTATATCGTCACCGAACGTTAAGCGTGCGGACCCTACGGGTTCGAGAATCATGTGGACATGACCGAGACACCTCTCCGGTCAATTACCAATAGCGGGTCCTGGATGCCCATATTTGTTCCCACATATTCCGCAAAGATCTTTATCGGTCGAACCACGATGCCAAGGATTCAATCAATCCCGTATGTTGTTCCCTTTATGTGGCGGTATGTTACTTGCCCGAGATTCGATCGTCGGTATCTCCATACCTAGTTCAATCTCGTTATCGGCAAGTCTCTTTACTCGTTCCGTAATACAAGATCCCGTGACTAACTCCTTAGTCACATTGCTTGCAAGCTTCTTGTGATGATGTATTACCGAGTGGGCCCAGAGATACCTCTCCGTCATACAGAGTGACAAATCCCAGTCTCGATCCATGCCAACCCAACAGACACCCTCGAAGATACCTCTAGAGCACCTTTATAGTCACCCAGCTACGTTGTGATGTTTGATACACACAAGGCATTCCTCCGATGTCAGGGAGTTGCATGATCTCATAGTCGTAGGAACAGATACTTGACATGGATAAAGTAGTAGCAATAAACTAACACGATCAAATGCTATGCTTATGGTTGGGTCTTTTCCATCACATCATTCTTCTAATGATGTGATCTCGTTATCAAATCACAACTCATGTCTATGGTCATGAAACCTTGACCATCTTTGATCAACGAGCTAGTCTAGTAGAGGCTCACTAGGTACATAGTGTTGTCTATGTATCCACACATGTATCTGAGTTTCCGATCAATACAATTCTAGCATGGATAATAAACAATTATCATGAACAAGGAAATATGATAATAACCACTTTATTATTGGCTCTAGGGCATATTTCCAATAGTCTCCCACTTACACTAGAGTCAATAATCTAGTTCACATAGCCATGTGATTTACATCGTAATGAATCTAACACCCATAGAGTTCTGGTGCTGATCATGTTTTGCTCATAGAAGAGTTTTAGTCAACGGGTCTGCAACATTCAGATCCGTATGTACTTTGCAAATATTTATGTCCTCCTCCTTGATGTAATCGCGGATGGAATTGAAGCGGCGCTTTATGTGTCTGGTCCTCTTGTGAAACCTGGGCTCTTTGACTAGAGCAATGGCACCAGTGTTGTCACACAAGAGAGTCATCGGATCTAGTGCACTGGGCACAACTCCGAGATCTGTCATGAACCGCTTCATCCAGACTCCTTCCTTCACCGCTTTTGAAGCAGCGATGTACTCCGCTTCACATGTAGAATCTGCTACCACGCTTTGCTTGGAACTGCACCAACTTACCACTCCACCATTCAGAATATATATGTATCCGGTTTGAGACTTAGAGTCATCCGGATCTGTGTCAAAGCTAGCATCGACGTAACCCTTTACGACGAGCTCTTTATCACCTCCATAAATGAGAAACATTTACTTAGTCCTTTTCAGGTACTTAAGGATATTTTTGACCGATGTCTAGTGTTCCATTCCCGGATCACTTTGAAACCTTCCGACCATACTTATGGCAAGGCTGACATCTAGTCTCGTGCACAACATCACATACATTATAGAGCCTATGGCTGAAGCATAGGGGATGACACTCATCTCTTCTCTATCCTCTGTAGTCGCTGGGCATTGACTCTTACTCAACTTCACACCTTGTAAGACAGGCAAGAACCCTTTCTTGGACTGATCCATTTTGAACTTGTTCAAAACCTTATCAAGATATGTACTTTGTGAAAGTCCTATTAAGCGTCTTGATCTATCTCTATAGATCTTTATGCCTAATATGAAAGCAGCTTCTCCGAGGTCTTTCATTGAAAAACTCTTTGTTCAAATACATCTTCACGCTTTCCAAAAGTTCTATATTGTTTCCAATCAGTAATATGTCATCCACATATAATATTAGAAACGCTATAGAGCTCCCACTAACTTTCTTGTAAATACATGCTTCTCCATAAACTTGTATAAAACCATACGCTTTGATCACCTCATCAAAACGAAGATGCCAACTCCGAGATGCTTGCACTAGTCCATAAATGGATCGCTGGAGCTTGCACACTTTGTCAACATTTTTAGGATCGACAAAACCTTCTGGTTGCATCATATACAACTCTTCCTTAAGGAAACCATTAAGGAACGCTGTTTTGACATCATCTGCCAGATCTCGTAATCGAAAAATGCAGCTATTGCTAACATGATCCTGACGGACTTAAGCATCGCTACGGGAGAGAAAGTCTCATCGTAGTCAACTCCTTGAACTTGTGAAAACCCTTTTGCAACAAGTCGAGCTTTATAGACGGTGACATTACCGTCCGCGTCCGTCTTTTTCTTAAAGATCCATTTATTCTGTATGGCCTTACGATCATATGGTAAGTCCTCCAAAGTCCACACTTTGTTCTCATACATGGATCCTATCTCGGATTTCATGGCCTCTAGCCATTTGTTGGAATCCGGGCCCACCATCGCTTCTTCATAGCTCCTAGGTTCACTGTTGTCTAACAACATGACCTCCAAGACAGGATTGCCGTACCACTCAGGGGCGGTACGATTCCTTGTCGACCTACGAGGCTCAGTAGCAACTTGATATGAAGTTTCATGATCATCATCATTAGCTTCCTCTTCACTTGGTGTAGGTGCCGTGGAAACATCTTTTTGCATCGTGCTACTATCCAACTGAAGTGACGGTTCAATAACCTCATCAAGTTCTACCTTCCTCCCACTCAATTCTTTCGAGAGAAACACTTTCTCGAGAAAAGACCCGTTTTTAGCAACAAACACTTTGCCCTCGGGTCTGAGATAGAAGGTATACCCAACTGTTTCCTTAGGGTATCCTATGAAGACGCATTTGTCCGCTTTGGGTTCGAGCTTATCAGGTTGAAGCCTTTTCACATAAGCGTCGCAGCCCTAAACTTTAAGAAATGACAACTTAGGTTTCTTGCCAAACCATAATTCATACGGTGTCGTCTCAACGGACTTTCATGGTGCCCTATTTAAAGTGAATGCGGATGTCTCTAATGCATAACACCAAAACGATAGTGGCAGATCAGTGAGAGACATCATAGATCGCACCATATCCAATAGAGTACGATTACGACGCTTGGACACACCATTACGCTGTGGTGTTCTAGGTGGAGTAAGCTGTGAAACAATTCCACACTGTCTCAAATGCATGCCAAACTCATAACTCAGATATTCTCCACCATGATCAGATTGTAGAAACTTTATCTTCTTGTTACGATGATTTTCTACTTCACTCTGAAATTGCTTGAACTTTTCAAACGTTTCAGACTTGTGTTTCATTAAGTAAATATACCCATATCTACTCAAATCATTAATGAAGGTAAGAAAATAACGATATCCACCGCGCGCCTCAACACTCATCGAACCGCACACATCAGTATGTATGATTTCTAACAAGTCACTTGCCCGCTCCATTATACCGGAGAACGGGGTTTTCTCCATCTTGCCCATGAGGCATGGTTCGCATGTATCAAGCGATTCAAAATCGAGTGATTCTAAAAGTCCATCAGCATAGAGCTTCTTCATGCGTTTTACACCAATATGACCTAAGCGGCTGTGCCACAAGAAAGTGGTACTATCATTATTAACTTTGCATCTTTTGGCATCAATGTTATGAACGTGTGTATCACTACTATCGAGATTCAACAAGAATAAACCATTCACATTGGGTGCATGACCATAAAAGATGTTACTCATATAAATAGAACAACCATTATTTTCTGATTTAAATGAATAACCATCTCGTAATAAATAAGATCCAGATATAATGTTCATGCTCAACGCAGGCACCAAATAACATTTATTTAGGTTTACTACTAATCCCGATGGTAATTGAAGAGCGAGCGTGCCGACGGCGATCACATCAACCTTGGAACCATTTCCGACGCGCATCGTTACTTCATCCTTCGCCAGCCTTCGTTTATTCCGCAGATCCTATTTCGAGTTACAAATATGAGCAACCGAACCGGTATCAAATACCCAAGCACTACTACGAGAGCTAGTGAGGTAAACATCAATAACATGTATATCAAATATACCTTTGTTGACATTGCCAACCTTCTTATCAGCCAGGTACTTGGGGCAATTCTGCTTCTAGTGGCCAGTCCCCTTGCAATAGAAGCACTCAGTCTCAGGCTTGGGTCCAGCCTTGGGTTTCTTCACGGGAGCGGCAACTTGCTTGCCACCCTTCTTGAAGGTTCCCTTATTTCCCTTGCCTTTCTTGAAACAAGTGGTTTTATTCACCATCCACACTTGATGCTCCTTTTTGATTTCTACTTCCGCGACTTTCAGCATCGCGAATAGCTCGGAGACAGACTTGTCCATCGCTTGCATATTATAGTTCGTCACGAAGCCTTTGTAGCTAGGTGGCAGTGACTGGAGAATTCTGTCAGTGACCGTTTCGGGCGGAAGCTCAACTCCCAAATCATTCAAACAGTTGTAGTACCCAGACATTCTTAGTAGGTGCTCACTAACAGAACTATTCTCTTCCATCTTGCACGCGAAGAACTTATCGGAGGTCTCATACCTCTCGATCCGGGCATTTGCTTGAAATACTAACTTCAACTCCTAGAACATCTCATATGCTCCATGGCATTCAAAACGCTTTTGAAGTCCTGATTCTAAGCAGTACAACATGGCGCACTGAACTATCGATTAGTCATCAGAACGCGCATGCCAGACGTTCACAACTTCTGTAGACGAAACTAGAGGGGGTGGCATGCCAAGCGGCGCATCAAGGACATAAGCCTTTTGTGAAGCCGCGAGGATAATCCTCAGATTACGGACCCGGTCCGCATAGTTATTTCCATCATCTTTCAACTTAGCTTTCTCTAGGAACGCATTAAAAAATTCAGGTTGTCTAAGTGTGTGAGCCATTGATCTACAACATAATTTTGCAAAGACAACTTTAGACTATGTTCATGATAATGAGTTCAATTAATCATATTACTAAAGAACTCCCACTCAAATCAACATCCCTCGGGTTGTCTAAGTGTGACATGATCCAAATCCACCTACCCAAGTCCGATCATCACGTGAGATGGGGTGGCTTCAATGGTGAACATCTCCATGTTGATCATATCTACTATATGACTCATGTTCGATCTTTCGGTCTCCTGTGTTCCGAGGCCATGTCTGTACATGCTAGGCTCGTCAAGTTTAACCCAAGTGTTCTGCATGTGCAAAACTGGCTTACACCCGTTGTATACGAACGTAGAGTCTATCACACCCGATTATCATGTGGTGCTTTGAAACGACGAACCTTCGCAACGGTGCACATTTGGGGAGAACACAATTTTATCTTGAAATTTTAGTGAGGGGTCATCTTATAATGCTACCGTCGTTCTAAGCAAAATAAGATGCATAAAAAGGATAAACATCACATGCAAATCATATAAGTGACATGATATGGCCATCATCATCTTGTGCTTTTGATCTCCATCTCCAAAGCACCGGCATGATCTCCATCGTCACCGGCATGACACCATGATCTCCATCATCATGATCTCCATGATCGTGTAGTCAAGTGGTTGTTGCGCCAACTATTGCTTCTACAACTATTGCTAACTCATAGCGATAAAGTAAAGTAAAAATGGCGAAAATAAATTAAAGACAACCCTATGCCTCCTGCCGGTTGCCGTACTCATCGACATGCAAGTCGTGATAATCTATACAAAAACATGATCATCTCATACATCACATATATCACATCATGTCTTTGGCCATATCACATCACAACATGTCCTGCAAAAACAAGTTAGACGTCCTCTACTTTGTTGTTGCAAGTTTTACGTGGCTGCTATGGACAACTAATAAGAACCGTTCTTACCTACGCAAAGCCACAACAGGGATAATCAAGTTGCCTTTTAACCTTCTATAAGGACCGCCTCTGTCGAATCCGATTCAACTAAAGTGGGAGAGACACACACCCGCCAGCCACCTTTATGCAACTAGGTTACATGTCAGTCAGTGGAACCGGTCTCTTGTGCATGGACAAGTAAGGTTGGTCCGGGCCGCTTCATCCCACAATACCGCCGAATCAAAATAAGACTAAGGAGTTAAGCAATCTGAACATCAACGCCCACAAACTCTTTGTGTCCTCTTGGGGCGCCCCTCCCCTCTATATATAGGTGGAGGGGCATGGAGATCAACCCCTCCAAGCCCTAGGGCGCAGCCAAGGGGGAGGAGTTGGACTCCTAGTCCAATTCCCTCCCTTTCCATACACAGGTGGACTTTCTACCTCTCTCAAGCCACATGGGCCTTGAGGGACTTGTGCGCCTCGCCCAATAAGGCCAGGGCGCCTCCCCTCAGCCCATGCAAACCCTTGAGACGTGGTGGAACCCTTGGTGGACTTCCAGACTCTTCCAGAAGTTTCCGGAACCTTCTAGAAGCTTCCCGGTACAATACCCAAAAACCCAAAACTTTTACGGTAGCCAAAATATGACTTCCCATATATAAATCTTTACCTACGGACCATTCGGAGCTCCTCGTGACGTCCGGGATCTCATCCGGGACTCCGAACAGCATTTGGTCACCAACATACATAACCCAATAATACTATATCGTCACCGAACGTTAAGCGTGCGGACCCTACGGGTTCGAGAATCATGTGGACATGACCGAGACACCTCTCCGGTCAATAACCAATAGCGGGACCTGGACGCCCATATTGGTTCTCACATATTCCACGAAGATGTTTATCGGTCGAACCACGATGCCAAGGATTCAATCAATCTCGTATGCAGTTCCCTTTGTCCAGTGGTATGTTACTTGCCCGAGATTCGATCGTCGGTATCTCCATACCTAGTTCAATCTCGTTATCGGCAAGTCTCTTTACTCGTTCCGTAATAGAAGATCCCGTCACTAACTCCTTAGTCACATTGCTTGCAAACTTCTTGTGATGTTGTATTACCGAGTGGGCCCAGAGATACATCTCCGTCATACGAATGACAAATCCCAGTCTCGATCCACGCCAACCCAACAGACACCCTCGGAGATACCATTAGAGCACCTTTATAGTCACCCAGTTATGTTGTGACGTTTGATACACACATGGCATTCTTCCGGTGTCAGGGAGTTGCATGATCTCATGGTCGTAGGAACAGATACTTGACATGGATAAAGCAATAGCAATAAACTAACACGATCAAATGCTATGCTTATGGTTGGGTCTTGTCCATCACATCATTCTTCTAATGATGTGATCCCGTTATCAAATGACAACTCATGTCTATGGTTAGGAGACCTTGACCATCTTTGATCAACGAGCTAGTATAGTAGAGGCTCACTAGGGACATAGTGTTGTCTATGTATCCACACATGTATCTGAGTTTCCGATCAATACAATTCTAGCATGGATAATTGATACGTCTCCAACGTATCTATAATTTTTTATTGTTCCATGCAGATATATTATCATTCCAGGATACTTTTTTGGTATTTATTTACCAATTTATAATATTTTTGAGCACTAACCTATTGACCCAGTGCCCAATGCCAGTTCCTGTTTTCTGCGCATTTTTGCCTTTTCAGAGTTACAATACCAAACGAAGTCCAATTGTCAGGAAACTTTTTGGTGATTTTTTCTGGACAAATACAAGACCTAGAAGCTTTGGAGGAGGGCGAGGAGATGCACTAGGGGCCCGCCAGATATGTTGTGCCCCCCTGGAGCGCCTCCCGACGTTGTTCTCTGGCCTATAAATTCACATCTACCCTAAAAACACCAGAAGCGCTCCCGAAACACTTTTTCCGCCGCCGCAAGTCTTTGTTCTGACGGAAGGCCATCTACACCTCCGTTCCGGCACCCTGCTGGAGGGGAGATCGATCATGGAGGGCCTCTTCATCAACCTTGCTGCCCTCACCATGATGTATGAGTAGTTCACCACAGACCTACGGGTCTGTAGGTAGTACCTAGATGGCAATCTCTCTCTCTCTCTCTCTTGATCTTCAATACAATGTTCATCGCATCTTTGCCTTGATCTATCTGATGTAATCCCTTTGTATAGTGTGTTTGTTGGGATCTGAGATTTGTGAGTTTATGTTCAAATTATTCATGAAAAGTATTTGAGTCAAACCTGATTACTATGATTCCTATTTGCATGATCATCATAGCTTCGTAATGCTCTCCGATCTATTGAGATAATTTGGCCAACAAGATTGATATTTCTTCGGTGGGAGTGGTGCGTTGTAGTAGGTTCAACCTGACGAGTTTCTATATCCCAGTGACAGAAGGGGACAAGTTGTGTCTTTGTGTTGTTGCTACTAAGGATAAAACGATGGGATTTATTCATATTAGTTGAGTTTACTTTGTCTATGCCATCGTTCTCCAAGCATTACTCCGTTTGTCATGAACTTAATACGTAGAGAGGCAAGCATAGAAGCGCTCTTGAAGTGGAGTAATAGTAGTAGGTGCAGGTAGGAGTCGGCCTATTTCCTTATGGACGTGATGCCTATATACACATGACCATTGCCGTGAACATCGCATAATTATTCACTTTTCTATCAATTGCCCAACAGTAATTTGTTTACCCATCGTATGCTTTGCTTATGAGAGATGTCACTAGAGAACTCTACGCCCCCCGGGTCTATTAACTTATAAATTCACAAATGCTATCATTACCTTGCTGTTATTTATTACCTTTTATTTTATTTTGCACTTTACTATTATCTACAATTATCTACACAACTCACTTGCTTGCAAATAACGAGATCAAGGGGATTGACAACCCTCTTGCCGGCGTTGGGTGCAAGTTGTTTTTTCTTTTGTGTGCAGCCGCTGAAGACGGTTGAGGATTGGTATTCCTATTGGTTCGATAAACCTTGGTTTCATAACCGAGGGAAATACTTACCCACTTTGTGCTACGATTACTCGTTCCTCTTCACAGAAAACCCAACGCAGGTCACGAGTATCAGGAAGGATTTCTGGCGCCGTTGCTGGGGAATACCATCACCAACTATCCAGTAACTTCGCACAAAATCATTCACTTGTTCTTCTTTTTATTTGCTGTTATATTTAGTTTGTCTCATAAAAATAAAAAATACAAAAATATTTACCTTTGCTTGTTACTAGTTCTTGTTTGAAGTCATGGCTAGTTCTTCTTTTGTGTGTGTTACTCCCAGTAATGATGTTATCAATTCTACGCAAAGGGGAGGAGAAAGTTTGAAGGATGCATGGTATAGGATTTGCCATGCCCAAAATAAAGCAACTAATAAGCTATCCACCACCAATTTTCTTCATAATTTCTATGTTGGTGTGACAACTTGGTATAGGTTTGTCCTTGACACCATCACCGGTGGGAACTTCTTAATGTGTCATACTTTGGATGCTTATAATGCAATTGAAAATCTTGTTAGAACACCACCCCTTATCGTTAATGAAACCAATTTGACTTTGGAACATGTTATGCAAAGGCTTGATGCTATTGAAAAGAAAATGATCACTAGTGAGCCTATTGAGGAGTTAGATAAAAAACTTCATAATCATATCAGTCAATTTGGGTCACGGGTAGGAGTAACTTTGAATACTTTAAACGAAAAGGATGCTACTATTGATAATAGGGTAGAAGAAGGATTGAGTAGAATTGATAAAATGGAGGAGGTTATTGGCAAAGTGAGCTCCGCTTTCACACCATCCAAAACTAGTGCTAGTACCTCACAAGACAAAAATCCCAAGTTCATATTTATTCCTAAGAGCGTTAGTACACCTCCCTCCAAAAGAAATGAAGATCTCAAAATGATTAGTGTTCACCCCAAATTTTTGAACTTGATAAAGGAACCTATGGTCAAGCCTTCCATTGTTCCTATTAATCATAGTTGTGTTATCAAGGAGCTGAATGTCAAAGATGACAACACTTGAAACTGTGCATTATGCCTAGCTAGGGGCTTAAAACAATAGCGCTTGTGGGAGGCAACCCACTATGTATCTTTATTTTTGTTTTTACTTTTTGTTTTTGTGTGATGACATGATTGTTGCCTCTGTAATGATTGTGTTTTTATGTTTTAATTAGTGTTTGTGCCAAGTAAAGCCTTTGGGATGACTCACAAGATGAGTAGAACGATGCTGAATCTGAAACAGAAACTTTGACTCCAGTGCAGGAATTTTCATTTTTTACTGGAGCGTGATAATGATCTGAAATTTTAACACAGTATTTATATACAAATTCTTTAAGTTTTCATAATGTTTCAGAATTTTTAGAGTTACATAAGTATGGGGTCTTTACAGATTGCTACAGACTATTCTGTTTTCAACAGATTCTGTTTTGCTTGCATAGTTTGCTTGTTTTCATTATGCCATGGACTATATCGGGGGGGGGGGGGGGGTGTAAGCCATGGGGAAGTTAGAATACAGTACCTATTATGCAAAAATGAATTTGAATCAATTTATCACAGTACCTCAAGTATGCAATATGTCTTATACTAACGGATCTCACAAAGTTTTGTTGAGTTTTGTGTGATTGAAGTTTTCAAGTTTTGGGTGTGATCACGATGGACTATGGAATAAGGAGTAGCAAGAGCCCAAGCTTGGGGATGCCCAAGGCACACCAAGTATAATTCTAAGGAGACTCAAGCGTCTAAGCTTGGGGATGCCCCGGAAGGCATCCCCTCTTTGTCTCAAACCATCGGTATGTCACTTGGAGCTATATTTTTATTCATCACATGATATGTGTTTTGCTTGGAGCGTCGTTTGCTTTTGTTTGTTTTTTACTTTCAGTTTGTCACAATCATCATTTGCTTGACACACCTATTTGAGAGAGACACACATTCATGATAATTTGCTAGAATACTCTATGTGCTTCACTTGTATCTTTTGAGCTAGGCAGTTGCTCTAGTGCTTCACTTATATCTTTTTGAGCACGGTGGCGTGTAGATTTTATAGAAATAATATGCTCTCGTTCTTCAATTATATTTGTTTGAGAGCTGACTAATAGTGATGGTAATTTGCATGGTTCATAAGACTAGTCCAAGAATATTAGGTATTCAATGAATGATAATCAAAACCATCGTGTAGCACATATAGAGAAGTTGTGGGTTAATGACATTGATGTAGTAATATGAAAAAGGTGTGAGTCCAAAATTGTTGATTTGTAGAAGTGTCGAGATTAAGAGGTGTTAACTTGTTATTCATCTAAAAATTAAAGAGGCATGGTGATGATGTGTGAGCATTTATATTCCTCGTTGAAATCCTAGTGTTGTTTTGAGTCGGGGGCGCGCGATGGTTAACTCCTACCAACCTCCTCCCTCCAGGCATGCGAGGAGTACTTTGATTTGTGATAAAACTAATAAAACTTTTCAATAAGCATGTGAGTTCTTTATGACTAATGTGACACCATGAACATACGCATCTTCACCTTCTCATATTTGTTAGCCTCTTCGGTACCCTGCATAGCCCATTCTCACCTCGAGGATCGGTGCAAATATTCGCCGGTGCATCCAAACCCCGTGACATGATACGCTCTGTTGCACATAAGCCTCATTATATCTTCCTGAAAACAGCCACCATACCTACCTATTATGGCATTTCCATAGCCATTCCGAGATATATTGCCATGCAAATTCCATCGTCACTTCACATGACTAGTTCGTTCATCATCATAATGCTTTGCATGGTCATATAGAGCTGACATAGTATTTGTGGCAAAGCCACCGTTCTTCATATTTTTGATACATGTCACGCTAGATCATTGCACATCCTGGTACACTGCCAGAGGCATTCATACAGAGTCATATCTTCCTATTAGTTCTTCATGTTGAGTTGTAAGTAAATAAAAGTGTAATGATCATCATTATTAGAGCATTGTCCCAGTGAGGAAAGGATGATGGAGACTATGATCCCCCCACAAGTCGGGATGAGACTCCGAACGAAAAATGAAATAAAAATGGGGGAGGCCAATTGAGCCCACCATATAAAAAAAGAGAAAAATGGGGGAGGCAAAAAAAAAGAAGAAGAGAAAAGCCCACCATAAAAATTAAAAAATGAAAGAAAAGAGAGAAGGGACTTTGCTACTATCCTTTGCCACACTTGTGCCTCAAAGTGGCACTATGTTCTTCATATAGAGAGTCTCCTATGTTGACACTCCCATATGCTAGT
Source organism: Elymus sibiricus (assembly GCA_039707655.1). NCBI lineage: Eukaryota > Viridiplantae > Streptophyta > Magnoliopsida > Poales > Poaceae > Elymus > Elymus sibiricus. Next base: position 389,715,714 of record CM077665.1, on the reverse strand, counting down.
GGGAATTAACTTTTCATATAATAAACGTGGCTTGTATATTCCTATAACGAGCTTCCTCAAATGCCTGAGGTCTTCATGAGCAAGCAAGTTTGATGCACACCCCACTTAGCTTCAGTTGAGCTTTCATACACTTATAGCTCTAGTGCATCATTTGTATGGCAATACCTACTCCTGGCATTGATATCTATCGATGAGCATCTCCATAGCTCATTGGTACGCCTAGTTGATGCGAGACTATCTTCTCCACTTTTTACCCCTTTGATACCTACCACCATATTCTATTCCACCTATATGCTATGTCCAATGGTTCACGCTCATGTATTGCGTAAAGAATAAAAAGTTGATGCATATTGAAAAAAGTACGATCCAATTGCCTGACTTGGACACTGTGGTGCTTAACATTTGTATCTATGTGGTGAATGGAGTCATGCCTTGCTAATATAATAAGATGAATATGGGTAACACATTCTTTTAGGATCGTATACTTTGAAAAAAATAATGATTTTGTTTCTTATACTTATAAATATTACTATGTTGTTGTTGTTGTTAATTCATCATTTCTCAATGAGCATACATACCAAGGATTACATAATGGGTAGCATGTCACATCAAAAATTCTGTTTTTATCATTTACCTACTCGAGGACGAGCAGGAATTAAGCTTGGGGATGCTGATACGTCTCTAACGTATCTATAATTTTTGATTGTTCCATGCTGATATATTATCATTCTAGGATACTTCTTGGGTATTTATTTACCAATTTATAATATTTTTGAGCACTAACCTATTGACCCAGTGCCCAGTGCCAGTTCCTGTTTTCTGCGTGATTTTGCCTTTTTAGAGTTACAATACCAAACGGAGTCCAATTGTCACGAAACTTTTTGGTGATTTTTTCTGGACAAATACAAGACCTAGAAGCTTCGGAGGAGGGCGAGGAGATGCACCAGGGGCCAACAAGCCATCTGCCGGGCCCCAGGGGGGCGGCCGGATATGTTGTGCCCCCCTGGAGCGCCTCCCGACGTCGTTCTCTGGCCTATAAATTCACATCTACCCTAAAAACAACAGAAGCGCTCCCGAAACACTTTTTCCTCCGCCACAAGTCTCTGTTCCGACGGGAGGCCATCTACACCTCCGTTCTGACACCCTGCCGGAGGGGAGATCGATCACGGAGGGCCTCTTCGTCAACCTTGCTGACCTCACCATGATGTGTGAGTAGTTCACCACAGACCTACGGGTCCGTAGGTAGTACCTAGATGGCAATATATCTCTCTCTTGATCTTCAATACAATGTTCATCGCATCTTTGCCTTGATCTATCCGATGTAATCCCTTTGTATGGTGTGTTTGTTGGGATCCGATGAATTGTGAGTTTATGTTCAGATTATTCATGAAAAGTATTTGAGTCAAACCTGATTACTATGATTCTTATTTGCATGATTATCATAGCTTCGTAATGCTCTCCGATCTATTGAGATAGTTTTGCCAACTAGATTGATATTTCTTCGGTGGGAGTGGTGCGTTGTAGTAGGTTCAACCTGACGAGTTTCTATATCCCAGTGACAGAAGGGGACAAGTTGCGTCTTTGTGTTGTTGCTACTAAGGATAAAACGATGGGGTTTATTCATATTAATTGAGTTTACTTTGTCTATGTCATCGTTCTCCAAGCATTACTCCGTTTGTCATGAACTTAATACGTAGAGAGGCAAGGATAGAAGCGCTCTTGAAGTGGAGTAATAGTAGTAGGTACAGGTAGGAGTCGGCCTATTTGCTTATGGACGTGATGGCTATATACACACGATCATTGCCGTGAACATCGCATAATTATTCGTTTTTCTATCAATTGCCCAACAGTAATTTGTTTACCCACCGTATGCTTTGCTTATGAGAGATGCCACTAGAGAACTCTACGCCCCCCGGGTCTATTCACTTATAAATTCACAAATGCTATCATTACCTTGCTGTTATTTATTACCTTTTATTTTATTTTGCACTTTACTATTATCTACAATTATCTACACAACTCACTTGCTTGCAAATAACGAGATCGAGGGGATTGACAACCCTCTTGCCGGCGTTGGGTGCAAGTTGTTTGTTCTTTTGTGTGCAGCCGCTGAAGACGGTTGAGGATTGGTATTCCTATTGGTTCGATAAACCTTGGTTTTATAACTGAGGGAAATACTTATCCACTTTGTGCTGCGATTACCTGTTCCTCTTCACGGAAAACCCAACGCAGATCACGAGTATCAATAATAAAAGATTATCATGAACAAGGAAATATGATAATAACCACTTTGTTATTGCCTCTAGGGCATATTTCCAACAATATCATCTTGCTTAAAGCGTTGCTCTGTTTTTCATGAACTTAATACCATAGTTGCAGGCAGGAGTCGGTCAATTGGTGCAGTAATAGTAGTGGGTGCAGGCAAGAGTGAGTCTACTTGTTACAGACGTAATGCCTATGTAAGGGATCATACGATGAATAACCTCATAATTATGTGCTTTTCTATCAATTGCCCAACAATAATTTGTTTACCCACCGTATGCTATGCTAAAAGAAAGAAGCCTCTAGTGAAAACTATGCCCCCCCTCGAGTCTACTTTAATCATATTACAAAAACCCAAATTATCTTGCTGCAATTTATTTACTTTTATTTTACTTTGCAATTTGTCTATCTATCACTATCAAATTGAACCCTTGCTTTCAATAAGTACAAGGGGACTAACAACCCTCTTGCCCGCGTTGGGTGCAATTATTTGCTCTTTTGTGTGTAGGTGCTGCTGACGGTTGTTTGCTTGGTTCTCCTACAGGTTTGATAACCTTAGTTCTTAACTGAGGGAAATAGTTTTCGCTACTTTACTACATCATTGTTCCTCTTCGGGGGAAATCCTAACGCATCACAAGTAGCAAACACTGTCACATATTTGGCAGTTGTCAGTGTCACACGTATTCCTATGGTGGCGAACATCCTCCGACAACAAAGAATGTTGGACCAATCTTCATAGAAAGGTTTTGATCTTACCGAGACCTTGAGTATTCCATAAAGTTGTCCAATACTTCTCTTCTGCCATGTGATTAGAAGCAGCTCCTCTCTGGCCTAACAGATCTTCCCTGCTACTTTTTATACTGCCCAATATACAGTACGCCGATCTAACACAAAACTTTCCGTTCTTCTTCAATCGCCACACCCAGAAATCCGGCATTAGACTCATGCAAAGGGGTATGTTCTTAATTGCTATTACATTGCTGCGACTCTACTCGCTTTAAGCGAGACCGTAGGATGTATCGTGTCGAGCTAAAACCGTACAGGGCCGGCCCATTTAGCGCGCTCATAGTGAAAAAATTCGGAAGAAAAGTGGGCACCCAGGGATCGAACATTGGTCTCTAGGTTAATAGAGAACGCTGGAAGCCACTCGGCTCGCGTCCATATCATGCTAAGCCTGCTAGATGCGGCCTACTTTAGGCTAAACGAGCTAGTTTTTCAATGTGTTTTTCGGGTTATTTCTGTTTCGTTTTTCTTTTGGTTTTCACTGGATTTTCTCTATTTTTTTTATTTTTTTACTTTTGTTTATTTTGTTGTTGTTTCTCTTCGGCTTTCTTTATTTCTTTCTTGGTTTCACTCTGTTTTTCTTTCTTTATCTTTTCTTTGTTTTTCTCTGGTTTTGTTTTTTTCCTTTCTTTTTTATCTGTTTTTTCTCTTTTTTTTTCATACACATATTTTATATATCTAATAAATTTTACTAATACATGTTTTTTTGAATGTTTATTAAACATTTTTCAAAAAACAAATTAACATTTTTTAATACATGGTCAACATTTTTTCAATACAAATTTAATATTTATTGAAATCCTTGATCAATACTTTTATATACATGATAAAAATTTTTAATCATTTTTTAATTCCTGGTCAACACTTTTTCTATACACATTTAACATTTTTCGAATGCTTGATCAACATTTTTTAATTATTTCTTTAACATGTTTCAAATGCTTGATTAGATTTTTATATACATGATAAAAAAATTCATCATTTTTTAATACACGGTCACATTTGTATATAAAAATTAACATTTTTAAAATTGTTGACCAACATTTTAAATACATGTGAAAAAACTGAAATGCCTGATTAACATTTTTAAAGTACATGAACATATTTTATACATCTTTTTATACGTGATAAACATTTTCTCTATACATGTTTAATTTTTTTCAAATGCTTTTTCAACATTTTTTGGAATGTCTTTTCTAGAGCGTTTTTAGTAATTTATGCATTTAAAATATTTTAAAGTATAAACAAAAGTAAAAAAGTAAATCAAAAAAATGAAAACAAAAAAAATAAACAAAAAAAGGAGGCTATGGACTCGTGCGTTACTGGGCTTGCCCATCTTGCTCTCCCTTCAGCGAGCTTTCGCGAGATACAGGTTGTGAACAGTTTCTCAGAAATAGGGATGTCACCCACAGGTTTTGGGTACGGGTGGAGCCTCCCCATACCCTTATCCGTCCCGTCTGAGCTTATCCATCACCCTTACCCATACCCATCAACGGATACAATTCTTTTCCATACCCGTTACCCGACAGGATAGACGGGTACCCGTGGATAGAATTACCCATGTTTGTAAAGCATCAATTTGAACAACTAATAGTTATAAGCTACATCATATAATATCGTTTACAAAAAGATATTATAACAAAAACATATACTTATAAACAACATCATTTAGTCATAAACAACAACACATAGGCATACACTTTAAGTTCACAAATTCTTGACATAGTATAGATTCTAGAGAAATAATTTTGAGTTTACATAGATTTTGTGTGGGTACATGGGTATGTGGGTATGGGTTATATGATCCCATACCCGTATCCGCTCTACTCGATGTGTTTCAGATTCTCCTATTTATATACCCATGGATAAATTTTTGTCTCATACCCTTACCCTAATAGGGTTTTTACCCACAGGATACGTGGGTAATGGGTACCCATTGCCATCCCTACTCAGAAAAACTATAACATTTTTGGAAACAAAAACATTTTCTGAAAATCACGAACATCTTTTTTAAAACTGGAACATTTTTCATATTCCAAAACAAAATTTGAAAACGCAAACATATTTTGAAATTCCTGCACAAAATTTGAAAACACGATTTTTTTAAACTTATGAACTTTTTTGAAACGGGAACATTTTTCGAACTCCTGAAAAAATGAAATGTGAACAATTTTTGAAACTTGTAAACAATTTTTTGAAACATAAACATTTTTTCAATATTGTAGAAAAATAATAAAAAACAATCAAACATATTTTGTAAAACAAGAACATTTTTGAAACTCCCGAACATTTTTGAAAAAATTCCAATTGTTTTTGAATTTATGAACAATTGTTTAAAACACATTTTTTCTTCAAAATTTTGATCATTTTTTAAAAAATCCAAACATTTTTTGAAAATAAACGAAAAAAGCCAAAAGAAAACAAAAAAAAGAAAGAAGAAAAAGAAAAATAAAATAGAAAAAAAAACCGAAAAAAACAGGAAAACTGGTGAAGGGAACCTTCTAGAAGGTTGTCACAACCAGAAAAAACCGGCTAGGAAACTCTAGAATATTCCCAAAACCGAAAACCGTGAAACGCTTAAATGGGCTGGCCCAATCGCAACGATAGCTCGATTTTGGGAACCGCGGCAGTTTGATTTTGTTCATCGTTTTCAATATTTGTTCATAAAATTTAAAATTTGTCCCCTAAATTCAAAATTTGTTCTTCATTTAAAAACAAATGTTCTTGAATACAAATTTTGTTAGGCCGGAAGTACAAAGTAGTAAAAGCGGTGAGGCTGGGGGTGTGCGCTTCCGCGACTGGGGAGCCGAGGTCGCCAAATGTTCGGCCGGAAGGAAGTACTGCTGCAGAAGCCTTTTTTTTTTTGAGATTTTTTTTTTTTGAGGGGTAAAGCCTAATCTTTATTGATCAAAAACCACAGAGAGTGGGATAACGTTCACATCATGTGGTTGGCCAAACCACACATGACGCCCAGGAGCTAGATTAAGTGCAAATCTAGCTAATCTATGAGCTTCTACATTACTATCTCGACCCTCATAAATGAAAGTACATAAAAAAGAAGTAGACCGTGCTTTAATCTCACTGATGATTGCACCATGTTTCCCATGGTTTCCTTGATTTATGTCTCTGATAACTTGCTTGGCATCTGAGGCTATAACAAACTGATTCAGGAGCAGATCTTCTGCAACACACAAGGCTTCCCTGCATGCTATTGCTTCAAGTACAGTTGGGTCATCCACACCTTGCACTACAAGAGCGGAGCTGCCCAAGTAATTGCCTCCCTGGTCCCTGCACACCACAGCTGCCGTCCCCCCTCTACCTGCTCTGATTGCTGCATCTACGTGTATCTTTGCATGGCCAGCAGGAGGTGCTCTCGGACGTACATTCCCAGCCCGAGCCACAGCGAATGGATCGGCTACTGGTTTTGTTTCCTTGATCATCTCTAGCTCCCCAATGTACCTTGTGGCAAAGGAATGCACAGATTGCGGGCTCTGAAAAATACCTTCGTGAATAGCCTTTCTTCTTGCTGACCAAACAGCCCACAACGTCACTGCTAACTTCACAAAAGAAGCATGTGATAAAGACTCCATCTGAGAGAACAGCCATTGCTTGGCATTTGATTGCATATTTGCTACCAAGGACTGTCCAATTTCTTCTTCAACTAGAGCCCATGTACATCTTGAAGTGGTACACTCCAGGAGGGAATGGCGCCACGAGTCTGGTGCACCACAAAGCCCGCATGCCGATGAGGTTGACATATGACGATGAGCACGGACATCTTCAGTCGGCAATGAAAACTTGGATAACCGCCAGAGAAACATCCGGATTTTTGCTGGGACCTGCGTCTTCCATAAAGCTTTCCAAGATTTCTCCTCCCCAACCACACTAGAGGATCCAGCTGAGCCCTCGAGCCATGCCTCCCTTCGTTTTCTTGTCGCCACGAGCATGTTATATGCGGATCTGACCGTAAACTGACCATTTTTCTCGAAATGCCAACACCAAAAATCGGTGATGTCTCTGGTGCATAATGGGATACCGGTCACTATCTTTGCATCAAAGGGCAGAAAAACTTCCTGAACCCTTTGCATGTTCCAAGTTGCTGTAGTATGGTCAATAAGCTCTGAGACGTACGTTGGCGGGATTGGCGCCAAGCACCCATATGGACGTAGCATCTCATCCCTCGGCAGCCAATTTTCAGTCCAAATCCTCGTATTTTCTCCATTGCCAATTCTCTTTATTAATCCCTGCTTGAGTGTGTCACGCCCCTCAATAATAGCTCTCCATATTTGACTCGGATGAGAGCCCAAAGTGGCCTCCAAAATTGACGAGCTTGGGAAGTAGACACTTTTTAAGATGCGAGCACTAAGGGACTCAGGATTTTGCAATAAGCGCCATGCTTGTCTAGCCAGCATAGCCAGGTTAAACAACTCGATATCTTTAAATCCTAGTCCCCCCATAGCTTTTGGCTGTGTCATTTCCTTCCAGGACACCCAGTGTGGCTTACGTTGGCCATTTTTGCTCCCCCACCAAAACTTCCTTATAAGCATATTGAGGTGCTCGCACAACCCTCTAGGCAGTTTAAAACATGACATGGAGTAGACAGGTATAGCTTGCGCAACTGCTTTAACCAAAACTTCTTTACCTGCAGTTGACAATGTGTTCTCAATCCATCCTTGGATCTTGCTCCATAATCTGTCCTTCAAGTATTTAAAAGCACCATTCCTCGAGGACCCAATATCAGAAGGCATGCCCAAGTACTTTTCATTCAAAGTTTCATTAGGGACGTTTAGCACTCCTTTTATCTCATGACGTATGGTATCCGGAACACCCTTGCTGAAAAAGATAGATGATTTTCCAAAATTTATTCGCTGTCCAGAGGCTTGACAATAAGTATCCAACACATGGTTCACCTCATTAGCCCCCACACCATTTGCCTTGAAGAACAGCAGGCTGTCATCTGCGAATAATAAATGGTTCACCGGTGGCGCCGTGGGTGCCACTTGTAGACCACTCAGGTTAGATGACTCACTTTTTGATTTTAAGAGGCACGACAGGCCCTCTGCTGCTAACAAGAACAAGTATGGAGAAATCGGATCCCCTTGCCGAATTCCACGAGATGGCTTAAACTCCTCCAGTTTCTTCCCATTAAACATTACCGAAAAACTTACAGAACTCACCAGATGCATGACAATGTCCACCCATTTAACAGTGAAGCCCAGCTTTAACATGATAGCACGCAGGTAAGACCACTCAACTCTGTCATATGCCTTCATCATATCAAGTTTTAAGGCACAAGATTGATGCTTCTTTGCCCTGTTACGTTTCATGAAGTGCAAGCATTCATAAGCTGTAACAATGTTGTCAGTGATGAGCCTACCTGGAACAAAAGCTGATTGCTCTTCTGAAACTATCTCTGGTAATACTAACTTCAGCCGGTTAGAAATCACCTTCGAGGCTATTTTGTATAGAACGTTGCACAAGCTTATTGGACGAAATTGTGACAGAAGGGTGGGATTTTTTACCTTAGGGATGAGTACCAGTACAGTTTGGTTAATGCAGTCTGCTGTCTCTGTACCATCCACAATACTCAAAACTACCTTAGAAACCTCGTCACCACATACGTCCCAGTGGCGTTGGAAAAAATGTGCAGGAAAGCCGTCAGGACCCGGAGCCTTTATTGGGAACATCTGAAATAACGCTGTCTTCACTTCTTGCTGACTATAGGGCGCATTCAGCATATCGTTCATATCAGGCGTGACCTTCGTTGGAACGGTGTCCAACACCTGCTCCATGTTTTGCACCCCCTCGGATGTATACAAGTCCTTATAGAAAGAATTTGTCAAATTTTCCATCTCAGCTGTGTCCTCAGTCATCTGTCCGTCCGGACGCTGCAAAGCTTTTATTTGGTTCTTCCTTCGCCGGCGGCTAGCACGTAAGTGAAAAAAGTACGTGTTTTTGTCTCCATGAGCTAGCCATTCCAACCGCGCCCTCTGCCTCCAGAGTATCTCTTCGCGGTGGTACAGCTCCACTAAGCGATCACAGATCTTAATTTCCGCATGCGACGGGCCTGTTCTGTTTGGGATCTGACGCAGCAGCTCCAGTTCATTCTTCAGGCGTTGGATCTCGAGACGGACACTGCCAAAATGCTCTCTGTCCCATTCAGTCAGCTCCCCCGCCAAGCGTTGTAGTTTTGCATGCATAGTGTGAACTGAATCGCCGGGCGTCGCTACCCATCTGGAACCCACGAGCTCACCCAACGCCGAATCCCGCTCCCACATTAATTCGTATTTGAAGCTTCGGGGAGCCCGCCTGCATGGCGCGTGCACGCTGATCCTCAACTCAATCGGAATGTGATCTGAAGAAGCTGCCGTCCTGTGGATTAGCTCGGCACCTGGATATGCTAGCGACCACGCCGGGTTTACAACACAGCGATCTAGACGTACTCTAGTGAAAGTGCCTCCAGCCACTTTTTTCTCAAAAGTCCAGTTTGTTCCCGAGTAGCCAATATCCGTCAAGCCACACGTATCCAGGGCGTCCCTGAATGCATCCATTTGTGCTTGGCTGCGGTTACCGACACCGTCGTGTTCGTGGGCGTGTAACACTTCGTTGAAATCTCCTATCACAGCCCATGGCAGGTTGCTTATTCCTGCTATTCCCCTCAACATATTCCATGTTTTATATCTTTCTGGGACTTGGGCTTCACCATATACAAATGTAACTCTGCTTTTAGTACCACCAAAATCATCAACAGTCACGTCAATGTGGTACTCGGAATAACCAATGACTTCCAACTTTATTGAATCGTTCCAAAAAATTCCAAGACCACCACTTCTACCATTGCTACTGACTGCATAACTTTTATTAAAACCTAAAGAACCAGCAAGATTCTCCACACGGGAGCCCTCTATTTGGGTTTCCAGAATACAAACTATAGAGGGGGCAAATTGCTTCGCTAAGTCACGAAGCTCACGAACTGTCGCGGGTTTGCCAGCCCCACGACAGTTCCAACAGAGGAGACTCATTGTGCCCGGCGGAGCCCCTGCTGGGGGTCCGCCAAGGGCGCATTGTTGGTTGGATCATTCTGGTTCTTCTTCAGGTTTCCTTTTTCCAGTCCAGCTGTGACTCTAGCCTTTTTTGGATCTTGCTTCGGAGGTGGACTGGGTGGAACTGTTGGTGGTGCGTGTAGCAGCAGGGTCCCCGTCCCATCCTTGGCCGGCAGTACCTTTGATGTGTTGCCCTCCAGAGTAGCATTGGCCGTCGCTGATCTCTTCCTGGACTGGTCAGCCTCCGACATGTATGTATCTGGGTCATCATACTCCCCATGCTTCTCAGCTCCATATGGCCCTTGTCCTCTGCCACCACGAGAGGTGTTGCGACCAGACCCCCTTCCCCCTCGGCTGCCTCGGCTGCCTCTTCCTTCGCCCGGACCTTGGCCCGGTCCTCTGAACCATGCTGCTCGCAGGTCTTTAAACACTAGTGCCTTCGGTGCATGTACACCGTCTCCGCACTCTTTGAATAGGTGACCCAGATGGCCACAGACAGCGCACCAATCAGGGAGTCGTTCGTACTTCACTCTAAAAATTTCCCTTTTCTTGTTCTTCACCAGCGAGACTGCATTCTTAAGGGGCTTTGTGACATTTATTTTGACACGAACCCTGAAGAAATTACCTTCAAAGTCTTGGGACTTTGGCTCTGCATAGATGAATTCACCCACAGTGGCCGCCAGGGACTTGATCAAAGGGAAGTATCCATCTGGGAGGTCATGGATCTGTGCCCAGATCTCCACCGTGTCTAGGACAATGGTGGACGGACGTGTGAACCCATCATACGGCGCTAGCACCACAGCTTTGCCCTTGTAGTTCCAGGGGCCATCTTCCATGACGCGCTCCCAATCGCCGAGGCACTGAAATTGCATAGTATACAGGTTCTCCTCAAGCGGACGGATTTTGACCTCCTGTGCGAGGTCCCAGGCGACTCTCATACTCTTGTAGAACCAGTATTGGCTGTAGCTTTTATCCGTGTGGACGCGGACAATCGCCATCCATCTAGTGGCTTCTTGCGGCAGATCAGCATCATCTACCACCACATCTTGCAGATCATCCTCGTGCAGTCCCAATTCTTTCATCATCGCGTCCAGATCGGCCGTAGAGCCCGAACCTGAACCCGTTTCCTCCATCAGATCTCTTGCCCGTCGAGAGAACTTCCGCGGGCGGGGGTTCCCAAGCTTGCTCACCAGCCAGCCGAGCGGGAGGAGCCCAGGGCACCGACCGTCGCCAGCCAAGATGAGCCGCAGGGGATCGAGTCTCTAAGGTAGGGGCGAACGCCGTCGCCGCCGCCTAGAGGATAGCAAAACCCTAACACGAGGGGAACTCCGTTGTTTTGAGATGTGCTGCGGAAGCCAACTTGACTCAAGTTTGCTGAAGCCTGCCGGCTGGATACTACTGGACCAGCCCATCTGGACATTTACGAGAGTTTAAGCTCATTACTGCATATTTCCATTCTATCTTGTTTTTGCGGGGGTGCATATTTCCCGTCAGGGCCCAACCTTCTCGTTTCCATCTTTTCCTCCTTTCAGTTCCAGTGAATTCACTCGCACAAACCTGAAATCGAACCTGAAATCAAACCAAGATCGAGCGGAAGCACGGCACCAAGCAATGGAGGCGCTGCTGGAGCTAGAGAAGGTGCAGAGAGTGCTCACCCTCATGGGCTCCCGCGGCCTCTCCGACTCCGACGGCAGCGGCGGCGGGGACCGCTTCCGCGCCCACTTCCTCCTCTTCCTGGTATGATTAGCCTAGCCACTTCGCCCCATTCTCTTCCGCCGTGTTTACGAATCAAATCACCTCAGATCCGTACGTTATGTGCGCGCTTGCTTGGTTAGCAATTTCAGGTGAACTGAAGGTCTTGTCGGATATATTAGCAATTTTCTGATTAATTGGATCCATAAGTAAATTATGACGACATTGCTAACAATATTAATCTCATATTGTAAGCTAATCATGCGAGTGTGTACCAGGCATAGAACATACATGTCTAGGAACATACTATAGGTAGTAAAAGCAGGATGAACAAACCACCTCCCTAAAACCTAATGACTCGTAATTACTTACAATTACTTATCCTTTTCCAACTGGCAAGATAAAGTGCACACACGACATAGGTCTGAGCTCGACTCGTTCATGAAACACGACGCGAGCGGGAGGCGAGGTGGGTGGCAGAGGAGCGCTGAGCGTGCATGGTCTTTTGAGATGTTTAAATCCGCAGTTTGTTAGGTCTGGCAGGCCTGTAGCACAATTTCCTTTCTTCATTTTCTGTCAAACCTGGTTTGGGTAGCGTTTATGTTCTGATCCTCTAGTGGTTTCATTAATAAATGGGGGAGAGATCCCTTTTATCAGTTTTTTTGTTGCTACATAAGCAGGAGATGCCTTTGTAGGCTTAATTCGTTTTATGATCATTAGAATATGTTTTCAATTGATTTGCATGCCTTACCTGTTCCTATCTCTGTGTTAAGGCCTGTAGCACGATTTCCTTTCTTCATTTTCTGTCAAACCTGGTTTGGGTAGCGTTGATGTTCTGAACCTCTAGTGGTTTCATTAATAAATGGGGGAGAGATCCCTTTTATCAGTTTTTTTGTTACTACATAAGCAGGAGATGCCCTTGTAGGCTTAATTCGTTTTATGATCATTAGAATATGTTTTCAATTGATTTGCATGCCTTACCTGTTCCTATCTCTGTGTTAAATTCACTATCTCTTGCTGACATTTGAAATGTTCCTGTGATAGTTGAATTATAGCAGACAGAATGCATTTCAGTGTTCATGATTTGGGTCCTCTTCATTTTGTGCATGTAGGTGCAACCGTTTGATTCACTCGCCATTGAGAAGAAGGTCGTATTAATCTCTGAGCTTTTGAGAGAGGTAATCTTAGTGACCATTGCCACATGTTGACTTACTTATTTTAAATGTTTGCCATACTGAATTGATATTGAGAATTGTTTTAAGGTTAATTCTGATACTCTCAAAGAAGTGCAACGTCTAGCTAGTCATGAAGGTACTAATTGGGAAGATGAAGTAAGTATTATTCCCACTTTACCTTGTAAGTGAACTAAGCTAATTTGTTGTTAGCTGGCACTGGCACTCTGTAGAGATTATGTCCTTTAATGACCTGATTAAGATATATCTTATCGAGCCAGCCAACTAAGAAGTTCAAGACGGATGCCGAGAAATTAACCATTCAGGATGCGCCTATGATTGGATTCGATGCAATGATGAGAGCCAATTCCACGCTTGAAGATTTTGTGCGTACTCTTTGATACCTTCGACAACCTTAGTTGCCCTGTGCTTCTCTAAGGCAGTGCTAGTACTATCCTATCTTTTCAAAGTTGTCATGATTTTACTTGTGGAAGAAAAACATTGAACTCACTTATGGACATTAGGTTCATATCAAAATAAGACAAATTGACATGGAGTACATTTTACTCATTCTTTAATCACATGGTTTAAGAATTTCACACAGAAACTATATCAGTGAGATGTCTGCACCTTTGGTTGTTCTTCGTTTTTATACTTTTTTTCTTATGAAAATGTTCTTATAGATGTTACATAGAATGCTCCTATTCTTAACTTTATTTTTCTTGAAATGGCAGTGCAGGTCATACTTCATATTTCATGGTTTGGATGTTAACAGACCACACTCTGTTTTCAAGTTTCTTCCTTTCCTTTCTTTTACAGAGAGCTACATATACCAGGTTTTTGCTGAAATGTGCTTCACAGTTCTCCATATTTTTTTTTCATTAGGCAAACTAAATCTTTCTTGTTGCAGTTAGATGCTTCAAATGAAGACAGTTTGCAATTAGTTTCAGACAACAACTCTTCTTCAACAGTAAGATTTGGACATTTGATTTGGTTATCTTGTGGAACATGATACGTGACATGGTCTGCGTCGAATCTGATCAACATAGATCTTGGATTATTATGTGTACATTGACTTTCTCATTTAGTTATTTACTGTTAATTTTTTTATCCTTAATTTCCATTAGTACTACCAATGCAGGTATTGCAAAGGAAAATACAAGGTTCTAGTCAGATGTCCTTGTCTGACATGCTTGAACCCCTTGATAATTTTCTTCAATGCCAGGGGTTAATGACAGATCAGTTGGGAACTTTCTACTCTATGCACTTGTAAACATGTGAAATATTCTGCATACCTGATTGAATTAGCCCTATATCTCCCCATGTTTTAGATTGCGAAATGAACTCAAATCTGGCATCCAGTATTGGTCTCTAGAGAGGAAGCTTTGTCAAGCATTATCAAGAAATGATAAGGTAACTAGAGCTGTTTCTTAGATCGTATGTTATATTCGCTCATATTTGCTGATCCATGGATATACTGAAGTGTGTAATGTTGAAACATGAAAGAGCAAAAGGCCAGATGGTAAGTATTACACTCTAATGGGAAATAGATATAGCCATATAAGAGTGTAATACTTACTGAAAATGTGAAGTGACAAATGCTGAAACATCAAAAATATTTCCTTACATTTTTATAACAAATAGATATAGCCTTACATATGCGCATAAAAATGTGAAGTGAAAAATGCGGAAACATCAAAAATATTTTTGCAACCAAACATTTTTGCCACATATAAGGTATCTCTTGTCAAACTGAAAATAGTTGCTACAAAATTTTATCTATAGATATCTATCGAAGATGTTATGGAAGCAATCCATCTCAAATCATTTGACTATCGAGTTCTTAATCTGATGATGTATCGGCTTACTGGTCAGCAGGTATATACATCTTTGTCTTTGTTGCCTTATCGATTGCCAACTATTGTCAACCAGACCTTTTCTTTGATTATTCCTAGGTCAATGACTTGCATATGGAGTTCTTGTCTGTCTCGGAATTTTTAGTTGAGATATGTGATGACCTGTGAGTATACTCTAAATCATAGTCTTGCATGCACAAATGCAATGGTGCAGTCTCTAGTTTTTACATAGAATGGTGCAGAGTTCATGTCCTTAAAGAATATCTACCACACCTGATCTGCTTGATTGAATGCTCTAGGGAGGTAATGTATGTGCGTACGCAGAACTTAACCAGAAATGTGCAAAACCTGTAACTGTCTTGAAAAGGATGTGCTATATGTTGGACTTGAAAATAAAGTCTTTTCATGAATGAACTTTTGACTTTAGTTATGAAGTTGTGGTGCAACCTAATGTAAAAAATGACTTAAATAAATGGAAATCCAATTACAATAAAGTTATGAATCACCTTCTTGATATTTAGAGAAGTCCCTTTTTCTGTACAGCATCAGTGAAAACAGTTGTTTCACCACTGACTTGTTTTAGCTATCTTGCAGGTATGATTATGAGGTACATGTTGCTAACTACATTGTCACTAAAAAATCATGCACGTATTTCTTCATATCTAACTGTTAACTAGTTAAATTATGTGTTGCAGGATGATGTGGTTAACAATACTTTTAACATCCTCCGCATGTTTACTGCGATATATGGACCTTTAGATGCACCAAAGATGCTGGTGTGTAACAAATTATCCGTGCATTTTACTTCATGGCATATTATTTGTTATAATGTCACTGATGCATTCCTAATTTTTCTGGTGCTATCTATTCTCAGTCATCTTGGTTCCTGCTTATAAAATTCGAGTTTCTTTAATTCCAATTATCTCACCCTTAGTTTACTGACGTTTTTTATTTACTTAAGTACTGACCTTGTACAAACTAAAACTAATAACCTCATTGCACGAGTTATTGCATTGGGAGAAGTGGTTGTGTGTGGCATGGAGAGCATCTGGTTAGCCTCATGTGAATTCTTGAGATATTCACGAATCTAATGATAAATTTGGCAGTTGAAAGTAGGTGCAAACTCTTCCTTATGATTTTGAATTATTTACATTGTAATAGCTCTGGCTTATGGAAATTGCTCTATCATATGTTTAAATTACGTTTTTGCAGATAAGCTTTGCTAGATCTTACCTTTTATCTTTTTACAAGTCTAATGGTAATTCGTTCTGCGAATGGCTGCTTTACGTATAGGCCAAGTGCATCGGTGAAGCTGAGGAAAAATATGAGAGCTTCTCAAAGAAATTGGACCCTGGCATCTCAAGAAGTTACTGGAGAAGATGTGAGGAGGCTACAAAGGAAGGTATGCCTTCTTTCTTTGGTTTGAAGACATACTGATAATTAGTATCTTCATCTGATTTGGTTGATCTTTTTAAAATAATTCCTGGAGTGCTAAAGCATAAATGCGGTCATGTGTGTCATCTTCTTGTAGGTGGAAAAATATCAGGCCATGTGTATGGCACATGGAATATTCCTCCCTTGATAAGGGATGAAGAATCATTTCGCCTTGATAGATTGAACAGAGGTGATGCTTCTGCCATGGCCATCAGATGACAGACACCATGCTCCAATCATCTTCAAAAGGAGGCTTAATTATCATTACTAGTAAATGCCTTGCCACATGTGCTTAATTTCTATCCATTCCTCCAAGTTTAAATGGAGAAATTATCTTAGCATCCTCTGTTGAAGGTGGCGGGGTGTTTTAACATCTCATGCAGTTCACTCAAGCGAATTTCACAAGATTTTGAGCAAGCTCTAGGGCCGTCTTAATTAGAGATTTTGTGCTGTTGCAAGCATGTTATTTGGGAGGATGCGAGCCAACCATATTTGTGCTTTGATTGAACTCACGCTCAATCATGTCAAAATTGCATTATTTTGACCCAAATTCCATTAACCCATTCTTTTGCTGCATATTTTGACCGAAATCCTCTGTGTCAATGACTTGTGGGGCTAGGAGCATTCAAGGAGTGTTTTTCTTGACCCGTGATAAGTAAAGTAGATGATATCATAGTAGCATCGTTTCTTGATCTTGCCAAATATGACATACTGCACCAATTTATAGATCCATGGCGTTGCAAAGACTCCATGGAGCTTGTTGTGCAAAGATAAATAAAAATCAAAATATATTTAGAAGTTTCAAAAAATGTCAAACTTTTTTCTACAAACACATATGCATATTCTTCAAGTATGTATAAAATTTCATCAATTAATTTGATTATTTGCATGCTACGCAAAAAAGATAAATATCTAGCCCAAATACAACAAAGGAAAAGCCCATTTTAATGTGTATTTGTCTTTTTTGTGTACATCACATCTGAATATATATGTTCATGAAATTTTATACATGTATACAACAAATATATGTCTATACGTATACTTTTTTTCAGATTTTTTTGAGGATTGAAAAAAGTATTTTCGCTGAAAAAAAAGTAAAGAGTTCAATGGCGCTTTGTTGGCACGTTGCTGGGTCTCTGGATGCTACACAACAAGCTCATTATTGTGGGGACGCTCCCTCAAAAAAAAAAATATTGTGGGGACGCGGACTAGGAACTCTGTACCTGCGCCTGTGAGTTGCTGCATTGAAAGCTTAATGAATTTTCTGGTTAGGAATACAACATCTCCAATATGATGATACACAGTGCTCTCCTGTGGTGTGCATACAAAGTAAATATTCTAATTAATATCACCTGCACTTGCATGCAAGAAAAGTTAATGTGGTGTCCTTACTCTGCCAACACTGGTATGTCAGACCGTCCATAGTGAGAGTATTCGTAGTAACATAGCGTCCAACTCAACAAATTTGCTTATGTGGCAATGATTTAATAAGGAGAGAGATGAATTGAGTAACATACTCCCTCCGTTCCACAATGTACCGCGTCCGCGCTTTCTGAAGTTTGACCATACATTTAACCAACGTACGAATTCAGTGGTATAATTTTTGTTTCCGCCGCAGTCGGTTTCATTGATTAAATGTATGATCAAACTTAAATGTCGGGAAACGCGGGCGCACTACATTGTAGAACGGAGAGAGTACTTAGTTACTCATTCTATGGGTAACATGGATAGTCTCAAGATTACCACAGTGAGGAGTAACTTAGACTAGTACCATGCATATGTTACTAGTCTATGTTAACACCTCTATAGTGGGGAGTAACATATGTGTGCAGTCATGCAACATTTCTCTCCTCATTAAATCACTGCCATGAACTTATCTTGTCTTAGTATGTGTGATCATCTCTCTTCTCATTAAATCATTGCCATGAAGATGAACGATTAAATGCAGCTGCGTATCGAGATTAGTATAATTAAGTTCTTTAGAATTATTATCACCAAGTTCTCGGGTTTTCACTAAAAATGAAAAATAAATAAAAAAGACATAATTTCGTGGAATTTGTACCATGAATTTTCCAGAATCAGAATATTGGAATCCTCTTTTAAATTTTAACAATCATGAAATCCACTGTTTTTATAGAAGATTCTCAGGTTTATCCTAGGATGAGATTCTCAGCTTTTATAGAAGACACATAACTTGATGGAAAAACAACATCATAGTTTTATACTGACACAAAAACATAAACTTGTGAATATAGATTCAGTGTATGCCGTCACCGTCATCCTCGGTGAGGTCTATGAATGGGGGTGGCTGCCACAGGTGCATGCGACTGCTCACACGTCAGGGGCGGTGACCACGGTTCGACGCCCACCCAAGAGGGCGGGGCATACACGAATTCTGGCGTTTAGGACCGACGTCCAGCTCCAGGACTACCCCAGCAACGTTGAGTCCCAGGGCGTGACCGACGGCTCCAGAACGACGCCTTCCTCTGGCTATGGGGTGGCCACATCGCCCGCAACCGACAAGGCGAGTTGCACGTCCATGCCCTCCCACCGTATACGCTCGTACTCGCGGACCGAGTCTTTAGAGCATTTTCAGCCACGACTTGCAAATCCCGCCCCTCAAACGCCCGCGGACACGCCCGGTCAGTGACCGGGCGTGTCCGTTTTGAACCCCTACTTTTTCATCCGTCCGGTCACTTGCACGTGATTGGTGGAGAATAAGAGAGAGAAAGAAAAGAATTATTAAAGAAAGAGAAAAGGTGGTCTGGGGTGGGGTCACGTCCTATATGGCGGACTGACCGGGCGCGCCCGGGCACGTCCGCGACCCCTCATATTGTCCTCATATTTGAGATGGATATGAGGGGTGCCGGTCAGTCCGGGCGGTTGAGATGGGTATGAGGGGTCCGTCTGGATCGCTTTTTCGTGACCGGTCAGTGACCGGGCGGCCTGCCCGGGCGTTTGAGGAGCATATGAGGGGTCCGGCTGTAGATGCTCTTAAGCACCTTCTTCATGAGCTCCTCCTCTTCGGCGCTCATGGCAGGTGGCACTGGTGGTGGCAGCGGCGTGGACGACGAGCGTGTGGGGTTGGGAACATGTGCACATGGCGGACTGGTAGCACGACTGACAAAGAAAGCTTGTCGCCGCAGGTTGTGCTCGTCCTGAAACCAAGTATCCCATAACGGTGACTCTACGGCATACCTGGCGTCGTGTAGGAGATCGAGATGAAGTAGAGCTCGCCGGCAGTTGATCTCCAAGAGGCGGCGCGGCCGCTCGCCAGGATAGCCGGGACGGGGCACCCGATCCGGGCTGAGATGCCATCCATTTGGCAGGTGCGCATCGGTCCATGGCAGCAGGGTTGCCGTGTCTCAGTATCGCGAGCAGACCTCTAACTTGATGTAGGGCATGTTGCGCGACGCGGTGGCAGGTGGCGAGATGGATAATCCATCGGCGCTCCTCTGCGACCCAGAGGATGACCCCACTTCATGGTCGTTCTTCCCTGACTTGCCGGGGATCCACTTCCACATCCCCATTGCGGGTGGCGTCGGTCGGTGGCGGCGTGGTCCAGGTCCGTCGAGCGTGAGTGGGCACAAAAGTGTGTGGAAGTGGAAGTGGAAGTGGATGTGGACCGGACGGTCCATGAGTTGCCATTAAAAAGGACATCAGCGGGAGCGACTGGGTGACTGACATATGGGCCCGTCCACGCGTGCGGATTAAATGGGTTAGTGGGAATTGGTTGGACGACTGACATGTAGGCCCAAGGGCGGACACCGAGAGGACACACACTCGTCCATCTAGTGTTCGTCTGGATGCAAATTCGACCCAAATTTACGCTGAAAGTGGGTCCATACGGACATGCATTGGACAAAATTCAGGTTAGAGGTCGCGTGTTGGGCTGTGCTATTTATTCGTCCTGACGACATACAAGGACAGACCAAATGTGGTGTCGCGTTTGAGTTAGCCTAAAAAGTATTCTAAGAGCATCTACAACTGGGCGCCTCAAACCGCCCTATACATCCAGGCGATCTGCCCGGTCACTGACCGGCAAAAAAAGGCCGACCCAACCCAACTCCTCAAACCGGCCCCAAACGCCCAGACTGTCCGTGACTCCTCATATCGAGCCCAAATCTAGGGCGGATATGGGGAGGTCAGGCACGTTCGCCATGTCAATCCGTCCTACCGTGGCCCGCACATACCCTACATATATTCCCAATCCGGACGAACACTAGACCGCAGTCCACTCCACTCTCTCTCCGTCTCCTCTTCCAGTTCGATTTATGGTGAGCGATGGCAAAAGTGCGGCCTTCAGCGGTGGAGGATCCGGTGCCGACGATGACATGAAGGAGCTCGCCCTCCACATCGTGCTGCGTCGGACCTTCTTGGACCGGAGCGGTAGTGGAAGCTCCGGCTCCGCTCCATCCCCCGTCGCCCGGTGACGTAGCGTCGGCAACGTCGCCGAACCTTCATGCCCTTCGCGCAGCTCTGACTGCTCCGCGCCCGTCCAGGTACACCGTCTACCATGCCCGGTAGCTCACTCTGCTCCGGACGGCGTACCTGAGCACCATTAGGTCCTCATGCCCGCGCGACGTTGGTGCAGACGAGGACACCCGAATCTGAGGCACAAGATACCTACCGCGAGTGGCAGAGGGCTGCGACAGGGGAGGCGTTGTCTGCACGTCAGTGGATCCCAAGGACACACTCCTTGCGTCGGTCCTCCACCGCTCCCTGATGTCGACGGAGACAAACATGCGGTGGCTCCATCGTAAAAATGCCAAAGCGCTCCGGCTCGCCAGCGAGCCATCGGAGTGCGAGGCAACGACGGAGGCGGTGGCCAAGGTGAAGGTGGCCCGACATGCCAAGGAGCAGGAGCGCCTGTTCCGAAGGCTGACGACCGGCCAAATCTTCTCCGACAACGACTCAGACGTCATCAACGGCTCCTGCTCCAACGACGATGCCCCTCCGGCCGCCGACGCCTACACAGAGGGGTACAACCGCATCGACGACCAGAAGGGGAAGGGGCCGACGAGCATTTCCTCCACCCTTCTCCGTTTAATCTAGTTTTTCTTATGTAGTACTGTCCAGCTGATGCAAACATAATATTGTGTTTGTTCGATAACCGCTACGATGTGAATTATGCCTGATCAAGTCCGTTTGTTGCTAGTTTGTTGATCTACGTAGGTTTATTTTTTATGTGGCATGAGTTGCATGGATATAAGGGTTCAGATGTGAGGTACACGGCTAGTGACTCAACAAAATGAGGAATGCACAATCAGTGTACGCGGATGAGGGGCCGGATTAAGTCTATCCGTCTACAACAGATGCTCTAAGAGTCCCGTTGAGTTAGTTATGTGCATCTTTTTATTGAAAAAGACTTTCGTCCCGTTTTATATATAAAGCAACGACCATCAACAACCCGGTACAACCGCACGCCACCACAACACACGCACACACCCAAGGCAGGATACATAGGCGCTGAGCGCAGCAACATCACCCCTAGCACTAGAAAGAGCAACCTGGGGCTTCCACCGTGAACATGCCACCGCGAAGAGATGAAGCCGCATACGACGAACCGTGGGCTCCAGGATGGCGCCTTCAGGAAGGTTACGACACCGGAGCGCTACCACCGCCCGATCCGAGGATCAGAGTTTCCCCTAGAGCAACACGACGGGCGGTGATAGCTGCGACGATGCCTTCAAGAAGGGAACGAGCTTTGCTGCCGCCGGTCCGTCCGAAGATAGAACATGTTTTCACCCCGGCCAACACTCACCGCCATCGAACCCCACACCCCGGCTACCACGCCGCCCACGCGAACATGGCCATCGGGCAGCACCAAGCCACGGGCTCTACCCATGAGCACCGCGCTCCCACCACCAGGGCCACCACCCCGGCATCCAAGACCTTGACACCCCCTCATCCGAGACCCACCGCTACCCCAACCAAAGAGATGAGCGGAAAGGCCCCGCCTTTCGCACCCCTGGGCGTCCCCCAACGCCGAGACCCAATAGGCCGGCCAAAACTGACCTCCATCAACCCGTCCTACATCATCGGGCACGAGACGAGGTTTGGTCCTGCTGCCGGGCACGAGACGAGCTCGGTCCTACTGCCGGGCGCGAGACGAGCTCAGTCCTGCCGCACCGGGCGCGAGACAAGCGATGGACCGCAACTCGGACAGGGCCAACCCTTCGGCAAAGGTAGCGCCTGAATGATGAGAAGAGGGATCAAAGGCCGACACAAGCCGCCTACGGACCAGCCGACGCTGGTACATGCCAGCCGCCACCGCAGCCGACCTACCAAGCTGCCGTGGAGCCACCCACGGCCGGAGCAACAGCCACACCGGGCCAGTGCCCAATCCACGCCGCCTGGCAAGATCCAAGCATCGGAGCCGCCGGGCACACACCCGGCCCACACCGAGAGAAGCAGTCGCGGGGTAGATCTGAATCCCCGTCGCCACAACCACCGCTGCGTGCCCCGCCACCAGCGCACCGGCATGCACGCTGCACCACGCCGGAGGCTTCCCCTAGCCCGCGCCGCCGTAGCCCTCGACCCCCGTACCAGAGAACGAACAGGGGAGCACCGCCACCGTCCCGCGAACATGCCTGCACCACCACCTCCCACTTTCCCCGCACCCCCACGGCCCGCCCCACCGGAGGTCAGATTTGGCCGAGCCAAGCGTTGCTAGCCGCCATCCCCGACTCCCGCAGGCACCTCCGTCGCGCCATAGCCTGCCACGACCAGGACTAGGTCAGGCCCGAGCCGGATCGAGCCGTCGCGGCCACGACGGGCCACACCGCCACCCAGCAGCCCACCGCGCAACACCAGCAGCCGCCGCCTTCGTCGGGACGGCCGTCAACGTCGCGCCGTCACGCCCTGCCCAGCACTGCGCAAGCACCCGAGGAGGCTGCCCCACGCCAGCCCTCCACGGGCGAAGGGTGACAGGGCCCACGACCGCCGACGCCGGCCAGGCGGCGATGGGGGGAGGAGATCGAGGAGGGGAGGGGGCTGGCGGCGACCGGTCGAGGCCCCCCCCCCACCCCCCGCGCGGGAGCGGGAGTGGGTCGGGCAAGAGAGAGGGGGGTGCATCCTTTTTCCAATAATGTCATGGAAATATGGAATGGAGGTAACTACCGTTTAGCTCACACAGTTGAATCATGATGAATTGCCCTAAGTGATTATGAGCTTCAACCATTCCATTTGGAAACAACCAGATATATATACATTTTCAGCATTTTTCCCAAATTTCAGTTAAGGCTTATGTGTTGTGCTAGCACAGTATCCTCGTGAAGCTGATGCACGATCAGTGCGGATCTGGCACAGTTGTACATTAGTAGTACTTTAGTTAGTTTTTGATGTCTCTTTTTACTCCGTCAAGTTAAGTTTGAGTTGCATAGAGCATGTCCACCCACGCCCCCAGGACGTTTTTTTAGGTTCGGTTTTAGGCTCGGGTATCACTTTTTGTCCAAAAATGGCCCAGCCACGCCCCCAACGCCCCCAAGACGTTAAAATAGCGCCGGCATACCCAGGCAAAACCCAGCGCGCTGGGGGCTCTTGGGGACGCCGGCGGAAGTCTCCTCACGTGTCCTTTTTTTTGGCCCACTTAATCATTTCCCACACAAACTTTGGGTTGGGATGGGGTGTGGCTGGGAAGATGTCCTCCCCATACACTCTTATTTTAGCCGGATGAAGCATTTGCCCCCCAAGACACCAACATTTTTGGTTCGGTGGTGTTCTTGGGGCTCCAACGGCTGAAGATGCTCTTACCATGTGTGCCACGTGGTAATGTCTCATTGGCATATGAGAAGACAAGTAGGACCAGTAAAATAATATAGGTTGAAGGCTATTATTTTACTATAATAAGATGCTCTAATCTTCTATATGTAAAAAGCTAGCCCCCACTAACATATTTCTCTCAACATGCAAGCATGCCACCTCATCATTCAACATGCATGGGATAACTCATACCTCAACCTGCAACTATGCATATTAAAAATCCACTTCAACATGCAAACATGCATGCATGTAAAATTCCATTCTATTATGCTATTTACATTAAATTCTAATATACTTTCAAAAAATATTATTTTAAATATTGATGTTTCATATAACCAAAACCTCATTGTAATATTGCAAAATATTTCCGTAACAACGTGCGAGGAGTAGTATTTTTTAGATTCAGATATATATATAAACACATATATGTTTCCTCATTTTAGTATGTATGTAGTTTATGTTGAAATATTTAAAACGTCTCCGCATGCTACCTGACGGTGGGTGGCGGAAAGGAGGATTCTGATGCCTTGTGTTCGAGTATATCACGTTAGGCAATATTTGGTAGTTCACGTATTGTAATCTAAACCTATCTCTATTAGGATTCCTTAGCCCCCAAGTCTAGTCTACTATATAAACAGCCCACCGTGGCTCATTGTAATCACCCAATATCATCAATACAATTATCATCAAATATCATGGTATCAGAGGCCTAGGTTTTCCGCACCTAGCCGCCACACAGCTTCCGCGCCGCGCCGCCCCCGCGGAGATCGATCTCCGCCGGGGGCCGCGCAAATAGTAGATTAGATCTCGCGTCGTCAAAATTTTCTCGCCGGCCGCTTGACCGGCGTTTTCTTCTTCTTTCGCTGATCATAGATCAGATTGCGTCGCCCACCGCCGCATGTCGTCCTCGCGCGCCTTTGCTCGGAACAAGTCGTCGACTCATCTCCGGCTATCTTCATCGACAATCGTGCCAAGACCGCTCTGCGCGGCGCCCCAAGGGACACCTTCACGCGCTGCCACCGGCTGCTCCGTTCGCACGTCGTCACCACGCCGGCTCGTCTTCGACAACATCGACCGGGACATCAAGCTCGTCCCCGAGTACGCGTCTCGCCGTCAACACAGGGCTGCACCATCAACAACCGTGGTCATCATCGCCGACAACCATCTACACCAACAACGTGCGGCAAAGCCCGGCAAAGTCCGGCAAGCCCGGCAAGCCCGGCAAGCCCGGCAAGCCCGGCAAGCACGGCAAGCCCGGCAAGCCCGGCAAGACCGGCAAGTCCGGCAAGCCCGGCAAGCTCGTCACCGGCAAGCCTGGCAAGCCCGGCAAGCCCGTCACCGGCAAGCCCGGCAAAGTCCGGCAAGACCGGCAAGCCCGGCAAGCATGGCAAGTCCGTCACCGGCAAGCCTGGCAAGCCCGGCAAGCCCGTCACCGGCAAGCCCGGCAAGACCGGCAAGTCCGGCAAGCCCGGCAAGCTCGTCACCGGCAAGCCCGGCAAGCCTGGCTGCACGTACCGCATCGTCGCCATCACCACCAATCATGGTCTTCGTCAACGCCAACGGGTTTAATTCCCGAAATCTCCTACCTCTACAGCTCAATCGCCATCAACCACAACCTCTTCGTCTTCGTCCACTACAACCTTGCCGCCAGAGTCGCAGTCTATTTTTCTTTATTTTTCCTAACTTTTTCGTCTACTCCGGCGTCAACGGCGGACAACTTCGGCACCAGCCACAAACCGACCGTTCACGGAAAATTTCTCTGCTTCTCCATCCGACTCTGGCTTGCATGGTTCGTTATGGTCCCTGTCTCCGCACGTCCGGTATTGGCAACACCGACGCGTGCCTTCGTCCCCGACATGCTCCCGGGTCTGGCAAGCTCGGCAAGGTGTGCCGCCTACCTCGACTACCTCTACTACCTCGACAACCTCACCAACTCCGGCAAACTCGACGACATCGACCACAACATCAACAACACCGACTTCATCAATGGCGACTACATCACCAACGGCATAATCGACCACGACTACAGCACCCACACCTCGGCTACATCGACATCGGCATCAAGGGCTATCACCTCGGCTCCCTCTCCAGTCATCGGCATCATTATGCTCCAGTCTGACCGTCCGCGACGCTCAAGCTATTCACGTCACTACCGATCCGACTGCGGGGGGGTGTTCGAGTATATCACGTTAGGCAATATTTGGTAGTTCACGTATTGTAATCTAAACCTATCTCTATTAGGATTCCTTAGCCCCCAAGTCTAGTCTACTATATAAACAGCCCACCGTGGCTCATTGTAATCACCCAATATCATCAATACAATTATCATCAAATATCACCTTGGCTTCGACATAGGTTATTCTTTTTTTTTGGCAGAGGCGACGATCACGAGGATGATGACATTTCATTTTCGAGTTGATCTTCCGAGCTCTAATCCTTCTCGAGTTTGTCATGTGCTAGTCTATCAGCCACCTTATTTGAGGACAAAACGAAAAGGAGAAATGAGCAAAATTTAAACGCAGGAGCTCCTTAATCTCTTGGAATATCGGCTTGGATGATTTGGTGGCTGCAGATCGTGAAGGAAGCCTAGCCTTGCGCTTCCATATCAGTCACAATCACGTGATCATATTCTTAGCCCTGAGATCTCGATCGATCACATACACAACACTGTGGTCGGTTGTTACTCGTGGAGAGCGATACGATGTCTGATTTCACTGAACCCCTCTCTACCCAGATGCTGTAGATGACATCTCATGATCTTTGCATCTTATAGTACCTCCCACGCGTGATCTCGCAGCTTAAATTTCAGATCCGCGCGACCTGCGTGGTGTCGGTCGACATCGCTGGTGCTTCCATGCTCTGCGTGCAGGCAGCTCACATGGGACACGGAGTGGACCAATTGGATCGCTGGTTGATTGATCCCGGAGAAAATATGCTCATGCATGTAGCCAACGCATAGCCTAATGTGGTTGCGTCAATCACCTATGTGTTTGAATAAGTGCAACGCGAGAGTCACGCTATGAGATTAAGTACTCCAAGTAACCAGTAATCATACAGTATGATTTGTCTTATCTTTTCTAGGATGGCGACGTGTAGGGGCTGCTATGCCTGCCTGCAGGTAGTATATATCCCAAGTAACCCACTGCCTAAGTGACACGATCTCTGCGTTGGCCGGTCCGTAAGTGTTGAAAACGACGGCGATTCCATTTGATTCTATGGTGAAAATGACGGGCGCCAATGTGGCAGCTCGGCCGGCAAACAGCATTGTGGCTGTCATATTTTCTCTCTCCTGCAAGCTGCAGCCAAGATCTACGTCTTGTCTCTTCTCTTGTAGTATCATCCACTATCCCTGTGCTAGTGTGCATCATGCCATCTCCATTCAGTTTTTTTTCTGTGGTAAATCTTCAGGTCGTTGCCATGGTTTGCGGCTTGCACGGTCCAGAGCAGGGGAGGGTCTTGTTCTCATCATCGTGGCGCACAAATGCCATGCCGATGGCGATCTCTGACGGCCATCTTAGGGCAACTCCAATAGAACGATTCAAACGGACATAAAATGTTTCCGCTTTTAGTCCGTTTGGATGGCTAAGAAAACAGACGTTCGGCCCTTGTCCGTCCTTTCTGAACATGGCACCCAACAGGGACGACCCATTTGGTTCTTACAACAAAATGAATTTAAAGTTGTTGTGAATAAATTGAAAGAAAATGAGAAGATAGAGTTATTGGTTTCCTACGCAAGTCCACATATGTCCAATCAAATTATTTTAAAGTTGAATGTGAGTTGCCCGATCACGCATTTCATGATTGACATGGAGTAGTGGGTTTGTGCAATGGAAATAATCGTTAGAGTAGGACATGCCCTCCTTTTCTATTACGGCCCAACACACGCGCATGATCCTTACTGACCCCTGAACAATGGTTGATGCCTCAAAATGTGTTCATTGACGAAAGTGTAGCAACCAAAACATCTCTCTCATTGTTGGACGATGATGAACAAATGATGTTATTGTAAAAAAAAAACTCATCTGAGCTATCCGCCATGATCCTTCAAAGTGATGAATCCATACCTCACAAACATACCGGGCAAATGAACGAACACCTTGTGGGCGGCGACGGCCGCGGACGTGGACGAGTCTTGGCCGGTGAAGACCCCCATCCTGGCCGGTTCTGAGAGCAAGGCCGTCGAACTCAAGGTCCTCCCGTGGTGTGCGGTGGTGGTGGTGTGTCAAGGGCAGAGATGACCCTAGTTTAAGGGGGTGTAGGTGCGTGTCGTGAGCTACACAGTCCACATCAAGAAGTGGAAACAACTCCGATGGTGGCGACTGGGTGTGGGGGCGCCAGGGGTGGCAAAGGTGAGGGCTAAGAGGACGGGGATGTCGAAATCAATGGGTGGGGCATGGGCTGGCCTGTGTGCCATGACAGGCAGGCTAGAGGAAAGGGGAGGACAACGCAAGCGTCCGCAGCATGTCCTCGCGTATTGGGCTAGAAATGGGTCAAAGCGGACATCAGCTTGTTTGCGCCGCTCCATTGGGCTATGGTTTCTACCCGCACAGGCAGAAATGGACGCGGGCAAATGAAATGCGTCGCTCCGTTGGAGTTGCCCTTAGATATTTAGCGGACATGTCATATCACATCTTGCACACATTGACAGAGTAAACAAGGATAATTAGTCTACTTGGTGGTTCAATTATTGTATGTCTGGGCAAGTTGCTCAATCTGACCTATCATGTGTCCGTAGACAGTAGGGGGTGGGTCCCATTTGTCCACACTTACAACATCTATAGCCGGACCCCTTATATCGCCCCGATACATCTGAGCAGACAGTCCAGTCAATGACCGGTCAAGAAATCTCAACCAAGACACACCCCACATACCGGTTCGATATGGCTGACTGACACCCTCATATCCAGCCCATATCTAGGGTCAATATGGGGAGGCCCAGGCGCGTCCTTCACGTCGGATTCAGCCTATGCTAGCCTACCCCGACTCCACAAATATCGACATCCTATCCACATCTGGACGAAACCCTACCCACTTGCCACTCCACTCCACACCCAGTCCGCACGACTCCGCCCTCCCCCAGATCCTCTTCGATGAGCTCCGGCCTCCTCCGGCATGGCAGCCAGCGGATCTGAATCTGACATCTCTGAATCCATCGACTGGGATCGCATCCCATGCGGGGAAAAGGAGGAGTTGGCCGCTAGCCTTGCTCTCCGTCGCTTCTGGGAGGAATCCACCCGAGAACCACATACCAAGTCGCTTTGGTTGAAATCCATTGCACCCCCGTGCCAGTAGCTTGAGGCGCTTGACCGGGCTGGCGGCACACCCGTACGGTGAAGCCTCGTCCCGCAACGTCGGGCTTTGAGTCCAAGTTCAACGTCGATAGATGGCCAGCCTAGACATGCGCCGAGGATCGGCATGCCCACTGGCCGGATGGAGAGTGCACGAAAAACAACAGAGGCCAAGTCACACGTCGCATCGGAGACCAAGGATGCCCTCTGAGCCCGCATCCCCGCATAACGGCAAGCCGAGATGGCGCGTTCCATCGGAAAGGAGCAAACCTGAGAGGTCTATGTGTTGGGGAACGTTGCATGGGAAACAAAAATTTTCCTACGCACACGCAAGATCTATCCATGGTGATGAGCATCTACGAGAGGGAGAGTGGATCTACATACCCTTGTAGATCGCTAAGCGGGAAGCGTTAAGAAACGCGGTTGATGTAGTCGAACGTCTTCGCGATCCAAATCGCCGAGCGTCCCGCGATCCCATCACGATCCATCTCGCGATCCAATCTCGATCCGTCCCGCGATCCCATCACGATCCGTCCCGCGATCAAATCACGAATCGTGTCGCGATCCTGATCACGGTCCTTCCGATCTAGCGCCGAACGGACGGCACCTCCGCGTTCAGCACACGTACAGCTCGATGACGATCTCCGCCTTCTTGATCCAGCAAGAGGGAGCGGAGAGGTAGAAGAGTTCTCCGGCGGCGCGATGGCGCGGCGGCGATGGTGGTGGAACAATTCCGGCAGGGCTTCACCTAAGCACCGCTGAAACTAGACTAGAGGAGAAACCGATCTAGATGAAGTAGAGGGAGCACGTGGCAATTAGGGTTAACTCTTCCCTCTAAATCCTCTAGTATATATAGGAGGGAGGGAGGGGAGGAGGCAGCCTCAAACCCTCAAGGTTTGGCCGAAATTGGAGGTGGAGGAGTCCTACTCCAATCCTATTAGGAGTAGGATTCCTCCTCTCCACTTGGAAACCCTTTCCACCTTTCCTCCTTTGGATTTTTTCCACCCAAAGCCACATGGGCCTTAGTGGGGGGGTTAGGCCAGCCCACTAGGGGCTGGTTTTACTCCTCCCACAGCCCATGAGGTCCTTTGGGTCGAGACACCCCTCCCGATGGTCCCCGGTACCCCTCCTGGCACTCCCGGTACACTACCGAAATACCCGGAACTTTTTCGATGACCAAAACGGGACTTCCTATATATCAATCTTTACCTCCGGACCATTCTGGAGCTCCTCGTGATGTCCAGGATCTCATCCGGGACTCCGGCAGCGCGACGGCGTGGTGGCGGTGGTGGTGGAACTATTCCGGCAGGGCTTCGCCTAAGCACCGCCGAAACTAGACTAAAGGAGAAAACGATCTAGAGGAAGTAGAGGGAGCACGTGGCAATTAGGGTTAGCTCTCCCCTCTAAAACCTCTAGTATATATAGGAGGGAGGGAGGGGAGGAGGCAGCCTCAAACCCTCAAGGGTTGGCCGAAATTGGAGGTGGAGGAGTCCTACTCCAATCCTATTAGGAGTAGGATTCCTCCTCTCCACTTGGAAACTCTTTCCACCTTTCCCCCTTTGGGTTTTTCCCACCCCTAGCCGCGTGGGCCTTAGTGGGGGGCTCAGACAGCCCACTAAGGGCTGTCTTGACTCCTCCCACAGCACATGAGGCCCTTTGGGTCGAGACACCCCTCCCGATGGTCCCCGGTACCCCTCCCGGCACTCCCGGTACACTACCGAAATACCCGAAACTTTTCTGGTGACCAAAACGGGACTTCCTATATATCAATCTTTACCTCCGGACCATTCCGGAGCTCCTCGTGACGTCCAGGATCTCATCCGGGACTCCGAACAACCTTCGGTCACCACCATACATAACTCTACTATACCGAAACGTCACCGAACCTTAAGTGTGCAGACCCTGCGGGTTCGAGAACTATGTAGACATGACCGAGACACCTCTACGGTCAATAACCAATAGCGGGACCTGGATGCCCATATTGTTTCCCACATATTCTACGAAGATATTTATCGGTTGAACCTCTATGTCAAGGATTCAGTTAATCCCGTATGTTGTTCCCTTTGTTCTTCGGTATGTTACTTGCCCGAGATTTGATCGTCTGTATCTCTATACCTAGTTCAATCTCGTTATCGGCAAGTCTCTTTACTCGTTCCATAATACAAGATCTCGTGGCTAACACTTAGTCACATTGCTTGCAAGTCTTATTGTGATGTTGTATTACCGAGTGGGCCCTGAGATACCTCTCCGTCACACGGAGTAACAAATCCCAGTCTTGATCCATGCCCACTCAACAGACACCCTCGGAGATACCTGTAGAGCATCTTTATAGTCACCCAGTTACGTTGCGACGTTTGATACACACAAGGTATTCCTCCGGTGTCAGTGAGTTGCATGATCTCATGGTCATAGGAACAGATACTTGACATGCAGAAAACAATAGCAATAAACTGACACGATCATATGCTATGTTCATAGTTTGGGTCTTGTCCATCACATCATTCTCCTCATGATGTGATCCCGTTATCAAATGACATCTCATGTCTATGGCTAGGAAACCTTGACCATCTTTGATCAACGAGCTAGTCTATTAGAGGCATACTAGGGACACAGTGTTGTCTATGTACCCACACATGTATTTGAGTTTCCAATCAATACAATTATAGCATGGATAATAAACGATTATCATGAACAAGGAAATATGATAATAACTAAATTATTATTGCCTCTAGGGCATATTTCCAACAGTCTCCCACTTGCACTAGAGTCAATAATGTAGTTCACATCCCCATGTGATTTACATTGCTATGAATCTAACACCCAATGAGTTCTGGGGTTCGATCATGCTTTGCATGTGAGAGAGGTCTTTAGTCAACGGGTCTGCGACATTCAGATCCGTGTGTACTTTGCAAATCTCTATGTCATACTGTAGACACTGCTACCACACTCCACTTGGAGCTATTCCAAATGGCTGCTCCACTATACGTATCCGGATTGCTACTCAGAGTCATCCGGATTGGTGTTAAAGCATGCATCGACGTAACCCTTTACGACGAACTCTTTATCACCTCCATAATCGAGAAATATTTCCTTAGTCCTCTAGTTACTAAGGATAATCTTGACCGCTGTCCAGTGATCCACTCCTGGACCACTCTTGTACCCCTTGACAGACTCATGGCAAGGCACACACTAGGTGCGGTACACAGCATGTCATACTATATAGAGCCTATGGATAAGGCATAGGGGACGACCTTCGTCCTTTCTCTTTCTTCTGTCGTGGTTGAGCTTTGACTCTCACTCTACTCCACACCTTACAAATCAGGCAAGAACTCTTTCTTTGACTGATCCATTTTGAACTCTTTCAAAATCTTGTCAAGGTTTGTACTCATTGAAAGTCTTATCAAACGTCTTGATCTATCTCTATAGATCCTGATGCCCAATATTTAAGTAGCTTCATTCCAGGTTTTTCTTTGAAAAACTCCTTTCAAACAACCCTTTATGCTTTCCAGAAATTCTACATCATTTCTGATCAACAATATGTCATCCACATATACTTATCAGAAATTCTATAGTGCTCCCACTCACTTTATTGTAAATACAAGTTTCTCATAAACTTTGTATAGACTCAAAAACTTTGATCACCTCATCAAAGCGTATACTCCAACTCCGAGATGCTTGCTCCAGTCCATAGAAGGATCGCTGGAGTTTGCATACATTTTTGCATCCTTAGGACTGACAAAACCTTCCGGTTGTATCACATACAACCTTTCCTCACGGATACCGTTAAGGAAATGATGTTTTGACATCCATCTGCCAGATTTCATAATCGAAAAATGTAGCAACTGCTAACATAATTCCAACAGACTTTAGCATCGCTACGGGTGAGAAAGTCTCATCGTAGTCAACTCCTTGAACTTGTGAAAAACCCTTTGCCACAAGTCGAGCTTTATAGACGGTGACATTACCGTCGGCGTCCGTCTTCCTTTTAAAGATCCATTTGTTCTGAATGGCCTTCCACCCTTCAGGTAATACTTCCAAAGCCCATAATTTGTTTTCTTACATGGATCCCATCTCGGATTGCATGGCCTCTAACCATTTCTCAGAATCCGGGCCCATCATCGCTTCACCATAGCTCGTAGGTTCATCGTTGTCCAACAACATGACCTCTAAGACAGGGTTGTCGTACCACTCAGGAGCAGTACGCGTCCTTGTCGACCTACGAGGTTCGATAGTAACTTGATCCGAAGCTTTATGATCATCATCATTAACTTCCTCTTCAACTAACGTAGGCTCCACAGAAACAACTTTCTGCGCTGCGCTACTCTCTGGTTGAAACAAAGGTTCAACAACCTCATCAAGTTCTATCTTCCTCCCACTCAATTCTTTCGAGAGAAACTCTTTCTCGAGAAAGGACCCGTTTTAGCAATAAACACTTTGTGCTTGGATCTGAGATAGAAGGTTTACCCAACTGTTACGTTAGGGTATTCTATGAAGATGCATTTGTCCGCTTTGGGTTTGAGCTCATCAGGTTGAAAACCTTTTCCACATAAGCGTCGCAGCCCCAAACATTAAGAAATGACAGCTTAGGTTTCTGCCAAACCAAAATTCATATGGTGTCATCTCAACGGACTTAGATGGTGCCCCTTTTTAAAGTGAATGTAGTTGTCTCTAATGCATAACCCCAAAACGATAGTGGCAAATCGATAAGAGACATCATAGTACGCACCATATCCAATAGAGCACGACTACGACGTTCGGACACACCATCACACTATGGTGTTCCAGGTGGCGTGAGTTGTGAAACAACTTCCACATTGTCTTAAGTTGTATACCAAACTCGTAACTCAGATATTTACCTCTACGATCATATTGTAGATATTTTATCTTCTTGTCACGATGATCTCAAACTTCACTCTGATTTTGTTTGAACTTTTCAAATGTTTCAGACTTGTGTTTCATTAAGTAAATATCCCCATATCTACTCAAATCATCAGTGAAGGTAGGAAAATAATGATATCCACCGCACGCTACAACACTCATTGGACCGAATACATCAACATGTATCATTTCCAATAAGTCACTTGCCCGCTCCATCATACCAGAAAACAGGGTCTTAGTCATCTTGCCCATGAGGCATGGTCCGCATGTCTCAACCGATTCGAAATCGAATGAGTCCAAAGATCCATCAGCATGGAGTTTCTTCATGCGTTTTACACCAATATGACATTTAGCGGCAGTGCCACAAGTATGTGGAACTATCATTATTAACTTTGTATCTTTTGGCATCAATATTATGAACATGTGTATCACTACGATCAAGATTCAATAAACCATTCTCATTGGGTGCATGACCATTGAAGGTATTATTGTTGGGGAACGGAGCATGAATTTCAAAATTTTTCCTACGCTCACGCAAGATCTATCCATGGAGATGCATCGCTATGAGAGGGGAGAGTGTGTCTACGTACCCTTGTAGACCGTTAGCGGAAGCGTCTCACAACGCGGTTGATGTAGTCGAACAATCCTTCGAGCTCCACCGATCGAGTACCGAACGTACGGCACCTCCGAGTTCTACACACGTGCAGCTCGGTGACGATCCTCGCCTTCTTGATCCAGCAAGACGTCGAGGAAGTAGATGAGTTCCGTCAGCACGACGGCGTGGCGACGGTGACGGTGAAGTGATTCCGGCAGGGCTTCGCCTAAGCTCTCCGAAAATATGACCGAGGTGGAAAACGGAGATCGGGGCACCGCACACGGCGATGGGACAATTGTGTGCTTTGGGGTGCCCCCTTGCCCCCATATATAAAGGATGAGAGGGAGGAGGCCGGCCCTCTAGGGGTGCGCCAAGTGTGGGGAGTCCTACTAGGACTCCTTAGTCCTAGTAGGATTCCACCTCCCATACGGAGTAGGAAAGGGGGAAGGGAGAGGGAAAGGAAAGAGGGGGCTGCGCCCCCTCCCCTAGTCCAATTCGGTTTGGGCAAGGGGGGGCGTGCGCCTCCTCACGTGGCCTGCCTCTCCTTTTCCCGTATGGCCCAATAAGGCCCATTACTTCTCCCGGTGAATTCCCGTAACTCCCCGGTACTCCGAAAAATACCCGAATCACTCGGAACCTTTCCGACGTCCGAATATAGCCTTCCAATATATGAATCTTTACCTCTCTACCATTTCGAGACTCCTTGTCATGTACGTGATCTCATCCGGGACTCCGAACAAACTTCGGCCACCAATCACATAACTCATATAATACTAAATCATCATCGAACCTTAAGTGTGCGGACCCTACGGGTTCGGGAATGATGTAGACATGATCGAGACGACTCTCCGGTCAATAACCAACAGCGGAACCTGGATGCTCATATTGGTTCCTACATATTCCACGAAGATCTTTATCGGTGAACCTCATATGTCAACATACGTTGTTCCCTTTGTCTGGCGGTATGTTACTTGCCCGAGATTCGATCGTCGGTATCCAATACCTAGTTCAATCTCGTTACCGGCAAGTCTCTTTACTCGTTCCGTAATACATCATCTTGCAACTAACTCTTTAGTCACGGTGCTTGCAAGGCTTCTGTGATGCTGTATTACCGAGAGGGCCCAGAGATACCTCTCCGATAGTCGGAGTGACAAATCCCAATCTCGATCCATGCCAATTCAACAAACACTTTCGGAGATACCTGTAGTGCAGCTTTATAATCACCCAGTAACGTTGTGACATTTGATACACCCAAAGTATTCCTACGGTATCCGGGAGTTGCATGATCTCATGGTGAGAGGAACGTGTATTTGACATAGTGAAAGCAATAGCAATAAACTGAACGATCATTTGCTATGCTAACGGTTGGGTCATGTCCATCACATCATTCTCCTAATGATGTGATCCCGTTATCAAATGACAACTCATGTCCATGGTCAGGAAACCTTGACCATCTTTTGATCAACGAGCTAGTCTAGTAGAGGCATACTAGGGACATAGTATTTGTCTATTATCCACACATGTATTTAGTTTCCGGTCAATACAATTCTAGCATGAATAATAACCATTATCATGAACGGAGAAATATGATAATAATAAACACTTTATTAATTGCCTCTAGGGCATATTTCCAATAGTCTCCCACTTGCACTAGAGTCAATTAATCTAGTTTACATCTCCATGTAATTAACATCCAATCAGTTCTTGAGCTGATCATGTTTAGCTTGTGTGAGAGGTTTTAGTCAATGGATCTGTAACATTCAGATCCGTGTGTACTTTGCAAATCTCTATGTCTTATGTAGATGCGGTCACCATACTCTGCTTTGGAGCTACTCCAAAAAAAAAACTACCCCACTTTATGTATCCAGTCAGAGACTCATAGTCTTCCGGATTGGTGTTTAAAGCTTGCATCGATGTAACCCCTTACGACGAACTCTTTATTACCTCTATTTCCCGAGAAATTCTTCCTTAATCATCTTAAGGATATACTTTGACCGCTGTCCAGTGATCTACTCCTGGATCACTTTCGTACCTCTTTGCCAGACACATGGCAAGGCACACAGCATGGCATACTTTATAGAACCTATGGCCGAGGCATAGGGGATAACCTTCATCCTTTCTATTTATTCTGCCGTGGTCGAGATTTGAGTCTTACTCAATTTCACACCTTGCACCATAGTCAAGAACTCTTTCTTTGACTGATCCATTTTGAACTTTCTTCAAACTTGTCAAGGTATGTGCTTCGTGAAAGTCCTATGAGGCGTCTCAATCTATCTCTATAGATTTTGATGCCTAACATGTAAAACAACCTTTACCTAGATTTTCAAGTCTTACTCCACTTCACACCAGGCAAGAACTCATTTCTTTGACTTGATCCATTTTGAACTTCTTCAAAAAACTCATCAAGATGTGTGAACTTTTATCAGGCGTTTTGATCTATCTCCATAGATCTCGATGCCCAATCTGTGGATAACTCAAAAACAGGTTTTTATTGAAAATATCCTTTCAATTCTTTATGCTTTCCAGAAATTCTACATCATTTCCAATCAACAATATGTCATCCACATATACTATTAGAAATGCTATAGAGCTCCCACTCACTTTCTTGTAAATACAAGTTTCTCCATAAACTTGTATAAACCCAAACGTTTTGATCACTTCATCAAAGCGAGTATTCCAGCTCCGAGATGCTTGCACCAGTCCATAGATGGATCGCTGGAGCTTGCATATTTTGTTAGCGCCTTTAGGATCGACAAAACCTTCCGGCTGTATCATATACAATTCTTCCTTAAGGAATCCGTAAAGGAATGCCGTTTTGACGTCCATTTGCCAGATTTCATAATCATAAAACGCGGCAATTGCTAACATAATTCTGATAGACTTTAGCATTGCTACGGGTGAGAAAGTCTCATCGTAGTCAACTCCTTGAACTTGGTGATAACCTTTAGCAACAAGTCGAGCTTTATAGACGGTGATATTACCATCAGCATCCGTCTTCTTCTTAAAGATCCATTTATTTTCAATAGCTCGCCGTTCATTGGGCAAGTCTACCAAAGTCCACACTTTGTTCTCATACATGGATCCAATCTCGGATTTCATGGCCTTAAGCCATTTGTCGGAATCCGGGCTTGCCATCGCTTCTTCATAGTTCGAAGGTTCATCGTTGTCTAGCAACATGACCTCCAAGACTGGATTTCCGTACCACTCTGGTGCGGAACGTGTCCTGGTTGACCTTCGAAGTTCAGTAACAACTTGATCCGAAGTTTCATGATCATCATCATTAACTTCTTCTCTGGTCTGTGTCGGTGTCACAGAAATTTCTTTCTGTGGCATACTACTATCCAGAGGAGGTACAATTACCTCATCAAGTTCCACTTTCCTCCCACTCACTTCTTTCGAGAGAAACTCCTTCTCTAGAAAGGATCCATTCTTTAGCAACGAAAACTTTGCCTTCGGATCTGTGGTAGAAGGTGTACCCAACGGTCTCTTTTGGGTATCCTATGAAGACGCACTTATCCGCTTTGGGTTCGAGCTTATCTGGCTGAAACCTTTTGACATAAGCATCGCATCCCCAAACTTTCAGAAACGACATCTTAGGTTTCTTGCAAACCACAGTTCATACGGTGTCATCTCAACGGATTTAGACGGTGCCCTTGTTTAAAGTGAATGCAGCTGTCTCTAATGCATAACCCCAAAATGATAGTGGAAAATCGGTAAGAGACATCATAGAATGCACCATATCCAATAGAGTACGATTACGACGTTCGGACACACCATTACGCTGTGGTGTTCCATGTGGCGTGAGCTGTGAAACAATTCCACATTGTCTATTGCCAAACTCGTAACTCAAATATTCTCCTCCACGATCAGATCGTAAGAACTTTATTTTCTTGTTACAATGGTTCTCTACTTCACTCTGAAATTCTTTGAACTTTTCAAATGTTTCAGATTTATGCTTCATCAAGTAGACATAGCCATATCTACTCAAATCATCTGTGAACGTGAGAACATAACGATATCCACCGCGCGCCTCAACACTCATCGGACCGCATACATCGGTATGTATTATTTCCAATAAGTTGGTTGCTTGCTCCATTGTTCCGGAGAACGGAGTTTTAGTCATCTTGCCAATAAGGCACGGTTCACATGTCTCAAATGATTCATAATCAAGAGATTCCAAAAACCCATCTACATGGAGTTTCTTCATGTGTTTAACACTGATATGACCTAAGCGACAGTGCCACAAATATGTGGTACTATCATTATCTTTTGGCATTTGTGTTATGAACATGTGTATTACTACGATCAAGATTCAATAAACCTTTCATTTTAAGTACATGATCATCAATGATATTATCCAAATAAATAGAATAACAATTATTCTCTGAATTTGAATAACCGTCTTGCAATAAACACTATCAGATATAATGTTCATGCTTAACGCAAGCACCAAATAACAATTATTTAGGTTCATCACTAATCCTGAAGGTAGAGAGGGCGTGGTGATGGTGATCACATCAACCTTGGAGACACTTCCAATGCACATCGTCACCTCGTTCTTAGCTAGCCCTCGTTTATTCCGAAGCTCCATGTTTCAAGTTGCAAGCAACTGAACAAGTATCAAATACCCAGGTGCTCCTACGAGTACTAGTAAGGTACACATCAATAACATGTATATCAAATATCTTTGTTGACATTGCCAGTCTTATTATCTGCCAGTTACTTTGGGGAAGTTCCGCTCCCTGTGACATTTCCCTTTGCAATGGGAGCACTAAGTCTCGGGTTTGGTTCAGCCTTGGGTTTCTTCACGTGAGCGGCAACTGTTTTACCGTTCTTCTTGAAGTTCCCTTTTCTTTCCCTTGCCCTTCTTGAAACTAGTGGTCTTATTAACCATCAACACTTGATGCTCCTTTTTTGATTTCTACATCCGCAGCTTGTAGCATCGCGAATAGCTTAAGGATCTTCTATCCCTTGCATGTTTATAGTTCATCACGAAGATCCAGTAGCTTAGTGATAGTGACTAGAGAACTCTATCAATCACCACTTTATTCGGAAGTCTAACTCCCACTTGATTCAAGTGTTTGAAGTACTCAGACATTCTGAGTACATGCTCACTAACGGAGCTGTTCTCCTCCATCTTGTAGCTATAGAACTTGTCGAAGGTGTCATACCTCTCGACCCGGGTGTGAGCTTGAAAAACAAATTTTCAGCTCTTGGAACATCTCATATGCTCCGTGTTGCTCAAAACATATTTGGAGCTCCGGCTCTAAGCCGTAAAGTATGGCGCACTGAACTATCGAGTAGTCATCTTTTCTTGTCTGCCAGACGTTCATAACGTCCTCAGACGAAGCCATAGGGGTATTTCACTGAGCGGTGCATTAAGGACATAAGCCTTCTGTGCAGCAGTGAGGACAATCCTCAGATCACGGACCTAGTCCGCATAGTTGCTTCCATCAACTTTCAACTTCGTTTTCTCCAGGAAACATAATAAAAACAGGGGAACTACAGCGTGGTCTATTGATCTACAACATAAAATTGCAAAGATTATTTAGACTATGTTCATGATAATTGAAGTTCAATTAATCAAATTACTTAAGAACTCCCACTTAGATTAACATCCCTCAAGTTGTCTAAGTGTAACATGATCCACATCAACTAAATCACGTCCGATCATCACGTGAGGTGGATTAGTTATCAATGGTGAACATCTTTCATGTTGATCATATCTACTATATGACTCATGTTCGACCTTTCGGTCTCTTGTGTTCCGAGGCCATGTCTGTACATGCTAGGCTCGTCAAGTTTAACCCAAGTATTCTGCGTGTGTAAAACTGGCTTACTCCCGTTTTATGCGAACGAAAGAATCCATCACACCCGATCATCACGTGGTGCTTAGAAGCGTCGAACCTTCGCAACGGTGCATACTAGGGGAGAACACTTATCTTGAAATTTAGTGAAGGGATCATCTTATAATGCTACCGTCGTCCTAAGCAAAATAAGATGCATAAAAGGATTAACATCACATGCAATTCAATATATGTGACATGATATGGCCATCATCGTCTTGTGCTTTTGATCTCCATCAGCAAAGCACCGTCATGATCTCCATCATCACCAGATTGACATCATGATCTCCATCGTAACGTCGTGACACCTTGATCTCCATCGCAGCGTCGTGGTCGTCTCGCCGGCTATTGCTACTACTACTACTGCTAACTCATAGCGGTAAAGTAAAGCAATTACATAGCGTTGGCATTGCATACAATAAAGAGACAACCATAAGGCTCCTGCCGGTTGCCTGATAACTTACAAAACATGATCATCTCATACAACAACTTATATCACATCATGTCTTGGCCATATCACATCACCAGCATACCCTGCAAAAACAAGTTAGACGTCCTCTACTTTGTTGTTGCAAGTTTTACGTGGCTGCTACGGGTTTGCAAGAACCGTTCTTACCTACGCAAAACCACAACATGGTGTAGTGATTGCTTTTTGATCTTCTAAAAGAACCCTCTTCATTGAAACCGATTCAACTAAAGTGAGAGAGACAGACACCCGCCAGTCACCTCTATGCAACGAGTGCACGTAGCGGTGAAACCTGTCTCGCGTAAGCGTACGCGTAATGTCGGTCCGGGCCGCTTCATCTCACAATACCGCCGAATCAAGTAACAACTAGTAACGGCAAGCAATATGTATACACCCACGCCCACAACTCACTTGTGTTCTACTCGTGCAAATCACATCTATGCATAGACATGGCTCGGATGCCACTGTTGGGGAACGGAGCATGAATTTCAAAAAAATTCCTACGCTCATGCAAGATCTATCCATGGAGATGCATCGCTACGAGAGGGGAGAGTGTGTCTACGTACCCTTGTAGACCGTTAGCGGAAGCGTCTCACAACGCGGTTGATGTAGTCGAACAATCCTTCGAGCTCCACCGATCGAGTACCGAACGTACGGCACCTCCGAGTTCTACACACGTGCAGCTCGGTGACGATCCTCGCCTTCTTGATCCAGCAAGACGTCGAGGAAGT
The DNA here is from genome assembly GCA_039707655.1 of Elymus sibiricus. Classification (NCBI taxonomy): domain Eukaryota; kingdom Viridiplantae; phylum Streptophyta; class Magnoliopsida; order Poales; family Poaceae; genus Elymus; species Elymus sibiricus. The sequence continues at coordinate 389,673,904 of CM077665.1, read as the reverse complement.
AGATGAGTTCCGTCAGCACGACGGCGTGGCGACGGTGACGGTGAAGTGATTCCGGCAGGGCTTCGCCTAAGCTCTCCGAAAATATGACCGAGGTGGAAAACGGAGATCGGGGCACCGCACACGGCTATGGGACAATTGTGTGCTTTGGGGTGCCCCCTTGCCCCCGTATATAAAGGATGAGAGGGAGGAGGCCGGCCCTCTAGGGGTGCGCCAAGTGTGGGGAGTCCTACTAGGACTCCTTAGTCCTAGTAGGATTCCACCTCCCATACGGAGTAGGAAAGGGGGAAGGGAGAGGGAAAGGAAAGAGGGGGCTGCGCCCCCTCCCCTAGTCCAATTCGGTTTGGGCAAGGGGGGGGCGTGCGCCTCCTCACGTGGCCTGCCTCTCCTTTTCCCGTATGGCCCAATAAGGCCCATTACTTCTCCCGGTGAATTCCCGTAACTCCCCGGTACTCCGAAAAATACCCGAATCACTCGGAACCTTTCCGACGTCCGAATATAGCCTTCCAATATATGAATCTTTACCTCTCGACCATTTCGAGACTCCTCGTCATGTCCGTGATCTCATCCGGGACTCCGAACAAACTTCGGCCACCAATCACATAACTCATATAATACTAAATCGTCATCGAACCTTAAGTGTGCGGACCCTACGGGTTCGGGAATGATGTAGACATGATCGAGACGACTCTCCGGTCAATAACCAACAGCGGAACCTGGATGCTCATATTGGTTCCTACATATTCCACGAAGATCTTTATCGGTGAACCTCATATGTCAACATACGTTGTTCCCTTTGTCTGGCGGTATGTTACTTGCCCGAGATTCGATCGTCGGTATCCAATACCTAGTTCAATCTCGTTACCGGCAAGTCTCTTTACTCGTTCCGTAATACATCATCTTGCAACTAACTCTTTAGTCACGGTGCTTGCAAGGCTTCTGTGATGCTGTATTACCGAGAGGGCCCAGAGATACCTCTCCGATAGTCGGAGTGACAAATCCCAATCTCGATCCATGCCAATTCAACAAACACTTTCGGAGATACCTGTAGTGCAGCTTTATAATCACCCAGTAACGTTGTGACATTTGATACACCCAAAGTATTCCTACGGTATCCGGGAGTTGCATGATCTCATGGTGAGAGGAACGTGTATTTGACATAGTGAAAGCAATAGCAATAAACTGAACGATCATTTGCTATGCTAACGGTTGGGTCATGTCCATCACATCATTCTCCTAATGATGTGATCCCGTTATCAAATGACAACTCATGTCCATGGTCAGGAAACCTTGACCATCTTTTGATCAACGAGCTAGTCTAGTAGAGGCATACTAGGGACATAGTATTTGTCTATTATCCACACATGTATTTAGTTTCCGGTCAATACAATTCTAGCATGAATAATAACCATTATCATGAACGGAGAAATATGATAATAATAAACACTTTATTAATTGCCTCTAGGGCATATTTCCAATAGTATTTAGTTTCCGGTCAATACAATTCTAGACGACGCTTGAGGGGGTGGCGCACCGAGCGGTGCATTAAGGACATAAGCCTTCTGTGCAGCAATGAGGACAATCCTCAGATCACGAACCCAGTCCGCATTATTGCTACCATCATCTTTCAACTCTATTTCTCTAGGAACATATAAAAATTCAAGGGAGCTACAGCGCGAGCTAGTAATCTACAACATAATTTGCAAAGACATTTTGACTATGTTCATGATAATGAGTTTAGTTAATCATATTACTTAAAAACTCCCACTCAAATTGACATCCCTCCGGTCATTCGAGTGTCACATGATCCAAATCCACCAACTCAACTCCGATCATCACGTGAGTTGAGGTGGTTTCAATGGTGAACATCTTCATGTTGATCATATCTACTATATGACTCATGTTCGACCTTTCGGTCTCTTGTGTTCCGAGGCCATGTCTGTACATGCTAGGCTCGTCAAGTTTAACCCGAGTGTTCCGCACGTGCAACACTGGCTTGCACCCGTTGTATGCGAACGTAGAGTCTATCACACCCGATCATCACGTGGTGTCTCGAAACGACGAACTTTCGCAATGGTGCACACTCGGGGAGAACACAATTTATCTTGAAATTTAAGTGAGGGATCACCTTATAATGCTACCATCGTCCTAAGCAAAATAAGATGCATAAAAGGATTAACATCACATGCAAATCATAAGTGACATGATATGGCCATGAACTTGTGCTTTTGATCTCCATCTTCAAAGCACCGGCATGATCTCCATCATCACCGGCATAACACCATGATCTCCATCATCTTGATCTCCATCAATGTGTCGCCATGAGGTTGTCGTGCCGACTGTTGCTTCCGCGACTATTGCTAACTCATAGCGATAAAGTAAAGCAAAAACGGCGAAAATAATTAAAGACAACCCTATGGCTCCTGCCGGTTGCCGTACTCATCGACATGCAAGTCATGATATTCTATACAACACATGATCATCTCATACATCACATATATCTCATCATGTAATTGGCCATATCACATCACAACATACCCTGCAAAAACAAGTTAGACGTCCTCTAATTGTTGTTGCAAGTTTTACGTGGATGCTACGGGTATCTAGCAAGAACAATTCTTACCTACGCAAAAACCACAATGGTGATACAAAAATTGCTATTCAACCTTCTCAAGGACCGCCTTTGTCAAATCCGATCCGACTAAAGTGGGAGAAACAGACACCCGCCAGCCATCTTTATGCAATGAAGTTACATGTCAGTTGATGGAACCGGTCTCTCGTAAGCGTACGAGTAATGTTGGTCCGGGCCGCTTCATCCCACAATATCGCCGAATCAAGAAAAGACCAAGGGAGGAAGCAATCTGAATATCAACGCCCACAAACTCCTTTGTGTTCTACTCGAGATCTCATCTACACATAGACCTAGCTCTGATACCACTGTTGGGGAATGTTGCATGGGAAACAAGAATTTTCCTACGCACACGCAAGATCTATCCATGGTGATGAGCATCTACGAGAGGGAGAGTGGATATACATACCCTTGTAGATCGCTAAGCGGGAAGCGTTAAGAAATGCGGTTGATGTAGTCGAACGTCTTCGCGATCCAAATCGCCGAGCGTCCCGTGATCCCATCACGATCCATCTCGCGATCCAATCTCGATCCGTCCCGTGATCCCATCAAGATCCGTCCCACGATCAAATCACGAATCGTCTCGCGATCCTGATCACGGTCCTTCCGATCTAGCGCCGAACGGACGGCACCTCCGCGTTCAGCACACGTACAGCTCGATGATGATCTCTGCCTTCTTGATCCAGCAAGAGGGAGCGGAGAGGTAGAAGAGTTCTCCGGCGGCGCGACGGCGCGGCGGCGATGGTGGTGGAACAATTCCGGCAGGGCTTCGCCTAAGCACCGCTGAAACTAGACTAGAGGAGAAACCGATCTAGATGAAGTAGAGGGAGCACATGGCAATTAGGGTTAGCTCTTCCCTCTAAATCCTCTAGTATATATAGGAGGGAGGGAGGGGAGGAGGCAGCCTCAAACCCTCAAGGTTTGGCCGAAATTGGAGGTGGAGGAGTCCTACTCCAATCCTATTAGGAGTAGGATTCCTCCTCTCCACTTGGAAACCCTTTCCACCTTTCCTCCTTTGGATTTTTTCTACCCAAAGCCACATGGGCCTTAGTGGGGGGGTTAGGCCAGCCCACTAGGGGCTGGTTTGACTCCTCCCACAGCCCATGAGGTCCTTTGGGTCGAGACACCCCTCCCGATGGTCTCCGGTACCCCTCCCGGCACTCCCGGTACACTACCGAAATACCCGAAACTTTTCCGGTGACCAAAACGGGACTTCCTATATATCAATCTTTACCTCCGGACCATTCCGGAGCTCCTCGTGACGTCCAGGATATCATCCGGGACTCCGAACAACCTTCGGTCACCACCATACATAACTCTACTATACCGAAACGTCACCGAACCTTAAGTGTGCAGACCCTGCGGGTTCGAGAACTATGTAGACATGACCGAGACACCTCTACGGTCAATAACCAATAGCGGGACCTGGATGCCCATATTGGTTCCCACATATTCTACGAAGATCTTTATCGGTTGAACCTCTATGTCAAGGATTCAGTTAATCCCGTATGTTGTTCCCTTTGTTCTTCGGTATGTTACTTGCCCGAGATTTGATCGTCTGTATCTCTATACCTAGTTCAATCTCGTTATCGGCAAGTCTCTTTACTCGTTCCATAATACAAGATCTCGTGGCTAACACTTAGTCACATTGCTTGCAAGGCTTATTGTGATGTTGTATTACCGAGTGGGCCCTGAGATACCTCTCCGTCACACGGAGTAACAAATCCCAGTCTTGATCCATGCCCACTCAATAGACACCCTCGGAGATACCTGTAGAGCATCTTTATAGTCACCCAGTTACGTTGCGACGTTTGATACACACAAGGTATTCCTCCGGTGTCAATGAGTTGCATGATCTCATGGTCATAGGAACGGATACTTGACATGCAGAAAACAATAGCAATAAACTGACACGATCATATGCTATGTTCATAGTTTGGGTCTTGTCCATCACATCATTCTCCTAATGATGTGATCCCGTTATCAACTGACATCTCATGTCTATGGCTAGGAAACCTTGACCATCTTTGATCAAGAGCTAGTCTATTAGAGGCATACTAGGGACACAGTGTTGTCTATGTACCCACACATGTATTTGAGTTTCCAATCAATACAATTATAGCATGGATAATAAACGATTATCATGAACAAGGAAATATGATAATAACTAAATTATTATTGCCTCTAGGGCATATTTCCAACACTATGCCCTCGCCCGACTGCCCCCAAAGAGAACGAGGCTGGTAACGGATCAAACAACTCCGACAGTGAGCAGAGTTGACTCGATTCATATTGCATCTTTGGCCGCTACTCTCGCGATGAAGATGGCAATGGCAAGGGTAGACGTGGGTGAACTTTATCCATAGCTCTACTTTTCAGAGCATGTCAATTTTTGGTAGTCCAATGTCATGTATGATTTAAAGGACATGTATGTTGCCTAGAGGGGGGGGGGGTGAATAGGCAATTTAAAATAATTAAGGTTTAGGCTAGAACAAATGCAGAATAAAACTAGCGTTTAATTTGTCAAGCACAAAACCTAAATACACTAGGCTCACCTATGTGCACCAACAACTAATGCTAAGCAAGATAAAAACCTAAGTGATAGCAAGATATATAACATGAAACACTATGGCTATCACAAAGTAAACTGCATAAGTAAAGGTCTCGGATAAGAGACAACCCGAGGCACGCGGAGACAACGATGTATCCTGAAGTTCACACCCTTGTGGATGCTAATCTCCGTTTGGAGCGGTGTGGAGGCATAATGCTCCCCAAAATGCCACTAGGGCCACCGTAATCCCTCACGCCCTCGCACAATGCAAGATGTCGTGATTCCACTAAGGGACCCTTGAGGGCGGTCACCGAACCCGTACAAATGGTGACTCTTGGGGGCGGTCACCGAACCCGTACAATTGGCAACCCTTGGGGGCGGTCACCAGAACCCGTACAATTGGCAACCCTTGGGGCGGTCACCAGAACTCGTACAAATTGCTCGGGGCAATCTCCACAACTTAATTAGAGACCCCGACGCTTGCCCGGAGCTTTACACCACAATGATTGAGCTCCGAGACACCACCAACCGTCTAGGACTCCAAAGCAACCAAGAGGAACAAGTTCTAGGGTGCCCAAACACCCAAGAGTAATAAGTTCTCAACTTTTCACTTCCACGTATCGCCGTGGAGAACTCAAACTGATGCAACTAACACAATGACAAGAACACACAAAGTGGTCAAGTCCCTCACTCCCAAATCCCACCACAACAACAAAAGCTATGGAGGAATATGAGAGGAAGAACAAGGAGAACACAAAGAACTCAAGATCTAGATCAAAGGGGTTCCCCTCACATAGAGGATAAAGTGATTGGTGGAAATGTAGATCTAGATCTCCTCTCTCTTTTGCCTCAAGAACTATCAAGAATTATTGGAGGGATTAAGAGATAGCAAGCTCCAAGAGGTCAACAATGGTGGGGTAAACTTGCACAAAGGGATGAGAAATATTGGTGAAGAAGACCCCCTTAAATAGGTGTGTGTATGGGGGGGGGGGGGGAATCCAACGGTTATCCTACAGCCCGCAGTAAAGCGGTACTACCACTCCTAGGAGCGGTACTACCGCTTAAGCGGGAGTTCCAGGAGTAGCAGAGTGAGCACGTGAAGTGCTGGGGAGGTAGTGTTACCGGAGCGGTACTACCATCCATCCATCAATGGTACTACCGCTTAGGAACACCTGGTACATAGGAACAACGATACAGAGAGGCACCAGAGCGGAAGTATCGCACGCAGTGGTACTACCGTCCTAGTACCGCTCTAGTACCGTGAATGCTGATAGGAAACAAAAACTTGCACAGAAGGTATTTCCTAAGTGGTACTAGGATAGGTAGTGGACAATAGAAGTACCGCTTAAGCGGTACTACTGGGCTACTACCGTCCTACTACCGCTAAAGGAAAATAGGAAACAAAATGTTGCACATAAGGTATTTCCCAAGCGGCAGTAGTAGCGGTAGTCCATAGCGGAAGTACCGCCTAAGCGGTACTACCGTGGTACCGAGCGGAACGACCGCTTGGGTGTTGAAAACTTGCCCCAGACAAAACAGATGGATCCCCCAAGAGTAAAACTGCCATAACTTTTGCGTACGAGCTCCGAACTGAGCAAACTCAAGCTTGTTGGATAGAAGACGAAAAGTACTATCCAAACACCAATGGAGAATAAATTTACAATAGGATAAGAGAACCTTCTCCACTAAGAACTGGCAAAAACTCCAACACCGAAAATGCAAAGATGATATAAATGAAATCTGTTTTCAATGAACTTGAGCTAGTCATGAAGATGACCATAAGCTCCAAAAACTCACGTGGAGAAAAACCAAACAAGAACCAAGAAAGATGATGATGCAATGATGAAATGGTTTGAGCTCTCAACGAATGATACAATCAAGCTACTCACTCGAGAGCCCCCCTTGATAGTAAGGCAATCGATCCTATAACCTAGTCTCCCAACTAATACCATGAGACCGGTAAAATAGAAAACCTATCAAGGACAAACCTTTTCCTTGCACATAATCCACTTGAGCTAGATGATGACGATCTTGACCTTCTCAAGTTGGACCGCCTTTCTTGATTGTGTCGGCTCGATGAAGACTAGTAGATTGCTCCCTGTACTAAACTATGGGTGAGCCTCTTCGGCACATCTTTCCATGTCCGTTGTCACGACAATGAACGACAAGATTCAAGCATGTGATCTCTTCGTCATGCTCCACTTGAACTTGCACACCGCAACCTCGATGACGATCACCACTTGATGTCATCCTCCATGGGTCATATGAGATCTTCCTTTTGATGCATGCCCATGGAAACATACCTAACCCCACAAAGAACTCTCACAAAGACCATGGGTTAGTACACAAAGTGTAATGGACAATGCTTACCATACCATAGGATCACGTGATCCTTCTCGGTACATCTTCTACGCTTTGTGTGTTGATCAACTTGAATCACTCTTTGTACTTAGTCTTGATAAACCTTGTATCTTGTCTTCTCTCTTCATAAGGATGATGTCTTGAAGGTAAACATGAATGATCACACAATCTTCTTCTTCAAGACATACTTGCAATAAGCTCAAATCTCACAAGACCAAGTTTTGGATAATTCCTTGAATAGCACATTGGTCACACATAATCTCCTTCTTATAGCTTTGAAACCAACTAATGGTCTTCAATCAATTAATGCATATGGACAAACCTTAAAGTATAACTCAAAGCAACCATTAGTCCATAGGGATTGTCATCAATTACCAAAACCACACATGTGGGCACCATGCACTTTCAATGATGAACTAGTCGTACGCTATGTGTGTGATGTAGATGATGTACGTGTTTATAGTTTACATTGCATGAGAGCATATGGATTCAATGGTTTGCTAATGAGGTACATGGTTGTGGATGCGGGCATTTGAGGGGTGATGGTTCACTATCCGCGGATGCATCTGGGCATGCTTGCGGATGTTAAGGGGCTCGCATTTGCTAGGTCTGATTGTAGATGCTCTTACAATGGCGCCCTCCATTTTGTCCCTTTCCATTTGTCCACCCTTCCTTTGCTCTTTTAAATATTTTCATCATATTTAATTACATATTCAATAATAAATACTACACACAACAATTCAACAATCAACAAGTCAAATAAATCAACAATTCAACCATGATCCATGACAAATAATTCAACAACTCATACATAGCTGATAGAATGAATGAATCAAAGGTTTTTATTGCGTGTTTTGATGTCTTTGCACATGGAGGTGATCCACTCCTTGGTGTCGGCATCCATAAGGCTAGAATCGGACAACATGATCTCGACTCCTCGCGAGGCTCACCTTCTGTTTCTCAATCTCAATGATCTCCCCGTCTTCGCCTTATCAAGCTCCATATGCTCGCATACCTTCATCCTCCCGAGCTCCATTCTCTACCTTTCAGTATCAACCTCTCCCTCACCCTCTCTTTCTTGAAGTCCATCCTCTCCCTTTGGACATTCAACTAGAGCTTGTATCTTTCCCCATCCTTCTCCTCCTTGACGTCCTCCTTTTTTATTTCATGTCTTTGTTGGAAAAGGAGCTCCACCAACATGGACGACATTTTGCTCGCCACTCCAGCACGCATGGCCATATCTTTATCCCACTTCTTTCCCCTCATCATCCTACCTCACTTTGGCTCGGATCCAAGTCCACTCGCACCTTCACTTGTACCATCCTCTTCATCCAACCCCATGGATTGTTGGATCTTGAGCCATCATTATTTTCTTATTCTTATTATTTTTTAGATCTTCGAAGAGATCTTTCCAATTGGGGTTTCCCTTCAACTCCAACCAACAATGCGACAAAGTAAAGGGATTCTTCTCAATCTGATGGTACAATGTGGTGGCCGGATGCCGATCAATGAAGAGCAAACAAAACTTACATGGCTTACGATTCTCATGCCTCTTTGGTTACTATTCACCACTTGAGCATAAGTATCACAAAATGTGTTCACCGATTCTTGCCTAGCATATATATATATATATATATATATATATATATATATATATATATATATATATATATATATATATATATATATATATATATATATATATATAGAGAGAGAGAGAGAGAGAGAGAGAGAGAGAGAGAGAGAGAGAGAGAGAAGAGAGAGAGAGAGAGAGAGAGAGAGAGAGTGGCCAATGATCGCCGGAATGGAGCTTGGCACGATATGGAGTGGAGTGAAGTGGCTAGGGTTTCGTCTGGGATGTGGATTGGGACACATGTACATGGGCTCGGGGTGGGCCAGCATGGACTAGATCCGACGTGGCGGACACGTCCTCTGATATGTGTTGGATATGAAGGATAACAGTCCGCTCTGACACATAGAGCCGGTATGAGAGGTGCGACTGGTTGTAGATGCTCTAAGGCCAACTCCAACGCACGACCCCAAACGGACGTCCGTTTTGTCCGGATTTCGTCCGTGTGGGTAGGGTGATGCGGCAGCGTCCGACCTCTTTTACGGATGTGCTCGCCATGCGCCCAACGCGCGGACGCATCTCGTTCGCCATGGCCGGGTGTTCATCTTTTTACGAATAAGTTTTGTTGGGCATTGAGACATTTTTTATTTCATCAAAGACATTTTCATACATACATTCACCAATTCTTTGCTACGAGAACAAGACCAAAGAAAATAAGAACCACAATTAGACATTTTAGAAGATGTCCAACTTCCATAACTGCTCCCACTAGTTGGACTAATATCTTCTCTATGTCTTCATTGTTGATATGCGGATTCTTGAGCTTGAAAACTTCTTCCTTCTTCGTTTCGAAAGAAGTAGACGTTGCTTCTCCTTTGGTCTCTTCTTTAGTCTCATCTTGAGCTTCAATTCTAGCTAGAAGTGCACGAACATTTGGCAAATTTCGTTTGATCAAAAGATCGATGTAGGTTTCTTCCCAATACCAAAACTACATCCCACCTACACACAAATTTGAGCTAAATAAGCTAACAAAACTTCGGAAGTCCGGACGCAAAACCGAGCCAAGAGACGGACATACCCCATCATTTTTGCACTTGATGAACACCCATTGGGGATGTTCCGGCGTCGTAGAGACGCGACACATGACCTGCAACGGGCAATCATCGCACTTTATGAGCGGCAACGGTGAGCCGGCAAGTCCCTGCGCCAGCGCGGAGCCAGGGCGACAGCCGACCGTGGCTTTGGAGGCGAACCGACGACGGGGTAGATCCGACTGGCTAGAGGAGGACTCGACACCTGCATGCGGCGCCGAGGCGTTACCGGGGCTGTGTGGTCCGGTACCCGTCCAATCCATGCCAAGTCGCAGCCCCCGGCGGCCAGAATCGGCAAATCCGGCCTGCAGGATGCGCCAAATCTCGCCGTCGCAGATCTGCCGGCAGGCCGCCCGCGTCGGGCCGAGGGGGGCACCAAGCTTGCGGCTAGTGCTACGGGGAGGAGGAGGGGAGGGGGACCAAAGAGGGAGGCAGAGCAAAATGGGCGGCGGCACTCTGGGGGTAGGGTTTGCTCGAGGGCGGCAAGCCGGGGAGGGGGAGAGGGGAGGGGGAGAAAATGGGGGCATGTGTCCCCGACGGACGGGCCAGGGGAGGACATGGGCACGCGTCTCGCCCGTCCGCCCGTGTCTGCTTTGGCGCAAACACGACCCAAATTTGGATCGGGAATAGGCGAAAGCGGACGGAAAACGGACAAATGTTTGTCCCTGTTTACGCCAGCGCGTTGGGCTGTGAATTATGTCCGTTCACTCTTGAATGAACGCGGCCGAACGATCTAGGGTCATGCGTTGGAGTTGGCGTAATACACGCATTAGTCGAGGCTTCAAGCTTCAGCCAGCTGTACTTAACAGTTAACACGCTAGGGCGTCTATAAATACCGCAGTCTGTTGCTCAGGTCAGCTCAACACAGAGTACACTTTTTTTGTCTACCCACGTAACGGCATGGGTTCCGCGCACGCCGATGCCGACGTCAAGCCGCACGTCGTGTGCGTGCCGCTGCCGGCGCAGGGGCACGTCACGCCGATGCTGAAGCTGGCCAAGATCCTCCACTGCAGGGGCTTCCATGTCACCTTCGTCAACTCCGAGTTCAACCACCGCCGGCTCCTCCGCTCCCGCGGCGCTGGCGCACTCGACGGCATCGAGGGGTTTCGCTTCGCCACCATACCGGACGGCCTCCCGCCGTCCGACGCCGATGCCACGTAGGACGTGCCGTCCCTCTGCCGCTCCACCAAGGAGACTTGCCTCCCGCACTTCAAGAGTCTCCTTGCAGAGCTCAACGCCTCCACCGAGTCGCCGCCGGTCACGTGCGTCGTCGGCGACAACGCAATGAGCTTCACCCTCGACGCTGCACGAGACATTGGCGTGCCGTGTGCTCTGTTCTGGACTGCCAGCGTCTGCGGCTACATGGGCTACCGCCATTACCGCACCTTGTATGACAAGGGCATCTTCCCACTCAAAGGTAATTAATGGCGGCTTCGACATATCAATCCTACAAGTTTTCAACAGCACTGCGTGCCTCAGTGCCACGAGTGGAATTTTTTGCGGATGAATTAATTTTGCACATACTGTGAGCATGCAGACGCGGAGCAGCTGACCAATGGGTTTTTGGACACGCCGGTGGACTGGACGGAGGGGATGAGCAAGCACATGCGGCTCAAAGACTTCCCGAACTTCATCTGGTCGACGGACCCCGACGAGTACATGGCCCTCTTCGCCCTCCACGTGACGGAGCGGCTGGCGGAGGCGGACGCCGCCATCTTCAACACCTTGGAAGAGCTCGAGCCGGCGGCGCTGGACGCGGTGCGCGCCATGCTCCCGCCCACCGTGCCTGTCTACACCATCGGCCATCTCCCCTTACTCGCCGAGGAGATCGTGCCACAGGGCAGCCCAGTGGACACGCTGGGCTCAAACCTGTGGAAGGAGGACGTCTCCTGCTTCGACTTTCTGGACGGCAAGGAGTCCCGGTCGGTCGTGTACGTTAACTACGGCAGCATCACGGTGATGAGCAACGAGGAGCTCCTCGAGTTCGCATGGGGGCTAGCCAACAGCGGCCAGCCCTTCCTGTGGATCATCAGGCCGGACCTCGTCAAGGGCGACGCCGCCGTGCTGCCGCCGGAGTTCCTGGAGTCCATCGAGGGGCGCGGCGTGCTGGCGAGCTGGTGCCCGCAGGAGGCGGTGCTGAGGCACGAGGCAGTGGGCGTGTTCCTGACGCACTCAGGGTGGAACTCGACGGTGGAGAGCCTGTGCGGTGCGGTGCCGACGCTGTGCTGGCCCTTCTTCGCGGAGCAGCAGACCAACAGCCGGTACAGCTGCGTGGAGTGGGGCGTGGGCATGGAGATCGGCCACGACGTGCGGCGGGAGGCGGTGGAGGCCAAGATACGGGAGGCGATGTCCGGCGAGAAGGGGAAGGAGATGCGCCGCCGGGCCGAGGAGTGGAGGGAGACCGGCGTCCGCGCGACGCGGCCCGGCGGGCGCTCGCGCGAGAATCTCGAGAAGCTGGTCGCCGACTCCCTCCTCTCGGGCGGCAAGCCGCGTGATTAAATTACTACACTATCGTATTTCATACTATTGGTTATTATTAAGACAAGATCTAAATTTGCAAGTGATCCCTCATGCTATACGTTGCGGTTCACTGTATACTTTCTGATTTGATACATGGACATCCTTGTCGTCTACATTGATGCCGGTGACGAAGGTCTATTCCTGATTGCTCCATTTCCCTAAGGGTAAGCAAATAATGCTAGTCACCTAACCAGCTCGTGCGCTGAAATGGCGCCGTGCGGATCCTGCTGAGAACGACGCGCGCGCAACGGATGAGATCGAGACTCTTGCGTCCGGACGGAGCTCTGCTGCCCTACGGAGCCCAAGCATCACCAGTTCACCACCACTTGTCCTTCCAGTGCATTCGTTAGTCGTTACTTATCCATAGTAACGAGAGGTTGACGCGCGGCAAGGTGTGAAGTATTTTCTTTCCTCAATTGTATTACGAGACCGGCTTTTCAGCACCCGGGGGTCTGGACTCCCGGTTATCTCAGCCGCCAGTGTTGTACCATACTTGTCTGAGATATGTGCCATGTCCTTGACCATAGGTTTGATTAGCAGCCTACTGCATAACTAAGCGTTGGAGTACGAAGTACCAGTATATGTAAACTAGAACTAGGCCAAGAATAACACTGTTCATGTGTAGGCGGAATCCCTGCATGTCTCACCGTCCAGTCAATATCAGGACTAACGTGTCTCAGTATTTAATTATTTAAGGCGTGGTGCAGTGTCACATACAGTTCCACGGTAAAAAAAAGACATACTTTTTAGTTCTATGTTCCTCGCATTACTACGAAGAGATTAGGCTAATTTTTCCTGTTCCTACTTTAAGTATGCGAAAGAGAGACTTAAGAAACGGCTAGCCAGTTGGAAGGCCAAGCTCTTGTCATATGAGGGACGATTGATTTTGATCAATTCCGTCCTTAACAATATGGTTCTATACATGTTGTCTTTCTTTCACTTACCGAAAGGGGTTCTTCAGCGACTGGATTACTTTAGATCCAGATTTTTTTGGCAATGCGATAATGAATCCAAGAAATATCGGCTGGCTAGGTGGACTGTATTATGCCGTCCTAAAAGTCAAGGGGGCCTTGGAATTCAAGATCTTGAGATAAAAAACATCGCTCTTCTGAGTAAATGGGTCTATAAATTACTCATTGAAAATGGAGTGTGACAGGAAATCATTCGTAACAAATACGTGGGGTCCAAAGCTATCTCTCAACTTCATTGGAAACCCGGTGTGTCGTGGTTTTGTCACGGCAGATGTCCGAAGACTTAGGTTCGAGGCCATCGCTAAGGCGGTGGACTCAAAGGGGTTGGTCGAGACGAGGGACACGAGTTTACCCAGGTTCAGCCCCTCAAGAAGAGGTAAAAGCCTACGTCTTGCTTGTGTTGTATTGATTGGAGTATCGATTACAAGGGAGCGGATTCGCTTGACCTAGTTCTCGATTGATCGGTTTTCTGCCTAAGCCGCCCCAGGGTCTCACCTTTATATAGGAGGTCAAGGCCCTGGGTTACACGAGTCCCACACCGACTCATACAACGTATTCAATCCTGTCTCTAAGCCGCCTTGCCGTCTGGGGCAAGCCGTCTCCGGGCGGCTTAACCGCCCGGGTCTTTACTCCACCTTCTGTCTCTGGGCCTTCGTCTTGGCCCGTCAGGTAAACCGCCATGCGGCCTCGCCTTCATCTTCCGGCCCACTTTCAAGATTTGGGTTATGAGCCGCCAGGTATGACCCGGCCCCTCCTGGGCGGGTCTTACTACGGGGTTATATCCCCAACATTAGGCCCCAGGTTGATTTGAGCCTGCTCATCTCAATCTCACTTGGCGGCGAGTCTCACATTTCTGTCACTTGAAAAGAAAACTGATAACCCGCCGTGATGTCATATCGAATATTCTGAAAAGATTCTGTGACATTTGCAACGGATCCTCTCATTGAAGGGTTGGCCCGAAAATCGAGGCGCCCTCTTCGGTCAATCATCCCTGTGCCTCCTCGATTTCCGCGCGCACTGTTGCCCTCCCAACTCATAAATAGGGACACGTGGTGCCCTATTTCCTTTCTCCGCTTCCTCTGTCTTCTTCTTCCCTCAGTCAACCTCGCCTCCAGAGCTCCGCCGCACGTAATCGGACCTCGCCGTCGTCCCCAACGCCGGCCGCTGCATCGACCTGACTTGGACCAGAGAACTCGCCAGCTCAACCGCATCCGCAAGGTATCATCCTCACTCCTTATTAAATCTGCCACCATCCTGACTAGGGTTCCCCGAGTTCATCGGGTTTCTTTAACGTTCTTCGGTGTTCTTCGAAATGTAGATCGCAAATGTCGTCTTGAATATTTATATTACCTGTCCATCCATTGCGGTTGCCCTTCTAATGCCAATGCCCTCTTGCTCTGAATCTGCATAGCAACCTCCACCGCGTGCTGCCCGCCTGTTCTTCTTCTGTCTTTTTAGGTTTTTGAGCATGTTTTATTTTACCTTCTGTCGTAGATCTTGCAACCATAATAACAATATGTGAAACTTGTTTGTCCGCACTTAGCCGTATTTTCCAGCATCGCATTGTCCACCTAACCCGCCATTGCATTGGCGGCTCTTCTGATATAATACTTTGGCGGCTTAACACCTCTCCATTATACTGACCACATCTGCTTTAACTATTTGATGTTTTTCTAATCCGCCATACTCTGCACCTTTCCGCAGTTGACCCGCCATTATGTCGAGAGCGCCCTCGTCTTGCGATTGGATCAGCTCCGGAGTCACCGAACAACTCTTACTTGACTTCGTAGAATCTGGTATCCTGCCGGCTCAGGATGCTATACACTGGCGGGTTCCAGGGCCAGAAACTAGACCTACTCCCAAAGAAGGGGAAGTTGTCGTGTTCACTGATCACCTCCTTCGCGGATTTAGCCCGCCCGGGTCAAAGTTTTTCCGGGATGTTCTTCATTTCTACAAGCTTCACCCCCAAGACATAGGCCCAAATTCTGTCACCAACATGTGTCAGTTCCAAGTCTTATGTGAAGTTTACCTGCAAGAAGAGCCGTCCGTCGACCTCTTCCGTGACTACCACTACGTCAACCGCCAAACTGAAGTGGCGGCTGGACCAAGTTTGGAGCTTGGCGGCGTCTCTATCCAGAGACGGAGAGATTTGCCCTATCCAGCAGCTATCCTACCAAGTCACCCCAAGGATTGGAACAAGACTTGGTTTTACTGCAAGGACACTTCTCCTGAAGGAGAGAATCCGCTGCCGGGTTACCGTCCTACCCGGCTCTGCAACACTGGAGAACTCCCAGATCGGTTGTCCGCCGCAGAGCGAGCGAAGTATGCTCCGGCTTTTGCGAAAATTAGGGCCTTGATGGCCAACGGCTTGACTGGCGTCGACTTAACCCGCTGCTGGGTTAGCTGGAAGATCTTGCCACTGAGCCGGCGTGACCGGCTCATGCACCAATTCACGGGTGAACCCAATGACACTCTCTGCTTCAGCACCACCCCTCTAACAGAACAAGACATCAATTCCTCCGTCAAAGGACTTCTTGGCGAAAAGCAAGCGGTTTGCAACAAAGTTGGGCTGAAGCCGTTCTGTGTCAAGAACCCGGCTCCAGCTGTAAGACATCTTTCCGCAGATCCGGTCAAACTTTAACTTTTTGTCTTGCTCCTTTTAACCTTTGTTGGCGGCTTATGTACAGGCCGGCTCCTCTTTCTGGAAGAAGAAGTATAACCCTCCTGTGAGGAAACCTAAAGTAGGTAAAACCCGCGTCCAGAAGAAGAAAGCTGCCACTCA
Organism: Elymus sibiricus; assembly: GCA_039707655.1. Taxonomy (NCBI): domain Eukaryota; kingdom Viridiplantae; phylum Streptophyta; class Magnoliopsida; order Poales; family Poaceae; genus Elymus; species Elymus sibiricus. The sequence continues at coordinate 389,657,432 of CM077665.1, read as the reverse complement.
GGAACCGCCTGAGCTTGACGATTCAGAGGTAGAACTTGACTCCCTTGGCCGTCTCTTTATGCAACTTATTGACAACAATTATCCACAGGAGGAAACGGAAACAAGCCATGCAGACGCCCCTGAGGTAACCTACATTTCCTCTGACTCAGAAAACCTTCCACCAGAGAAAATACGGCGGGTCATCCGAAAAGTCCCCTTTTCTCATCCTCTTGCTCACTTAGACCCCAATTTTCTTTTGAAAAAGCAACAGCACAACTCCCGACGTCAGACCCGGAGCACCGGCTCTGAAGATCTTGTGTCTGGGTTATCGAATTCTCCGGCTCCGTGGAAACGGCCGGCTGAGGTACTCTTTTAACTAAGGTCAGTTTTAACAACCTTGCATTGTAACCTTACTCTGCTTTGTATTGTCTTAACTGCTTTCAGGAAACGCCCCCTTCGTCCGGTGATTCCACTGCGACTAAACTGCCTCCTCTGAAGATCAACCCGGAGTACGCACCTTTGTATCTGCATCATCCCTTTCTATCGTCCTTGTTATTTATGCAATAACTCTTCTGTTTTTCAGAGCTCAAGCAAAACGAAGGAAAACCGGCGGGTCCACCACTGCTCCTACCGCCCAAGAGCCGGAAATAGCTAGGCCGGACTCCCCTAGAACTCATGTGGAGCCTACTGAAATTATGAAAGATGCACTTGAAACCACTCATCAGCCCTCTGAGCCTGCTGATCATGACACGGCAACTGTAAGTCTTCCAAGGGATGACCCTAAGCCGCCTAGCCCTTCAACAGCCGTAGAAGACACAGTTCTTCCAGACGTTATCATCACTGGGATGGGTCATCAATCCCCCGAGCCTCATGTACTGACAAGACATACCAGCAAGGCTGAAGCTTCCTCGCCTGAGAAGCTTGATTTCGAATTCCCTGTGTTAGAGAAGCTGACTGCCGATGAATTACACGTTGATTATCTGAACCGCCTGTCAACAAGCCGGAACATGGAGCTCAAACTAGTTGGTTTGATGAAGAAAAAATACGAGGTACTCCTCCTGCTTTTTCCTTATACCCTTATGTAGCCCCCGAGAGCTGGTTTAGCATTGCAAATGGTAGACCAGGTCTTCCAATCCTTGTTATAACTAGAATAACTTAGCCTGTAGCCCCCAAGTATCGGGTTAATATATATATTAGGCCGATACTCAGTTTGAAGAGTAGAGCAATGGTAGCCCCCAAGTCCGGGTCAGTATAAAAATGATGAGCCGGAACTTTACTGTAAATCTGGAGAGCGCCAATTGTAGTCCCCAAGTGCCGGCTTATCTTTATGAAGATGAGCCGGAACTTCATTGTACACTTGAGCGCCGTGTGTAGCCCCCAAGTACCGGCTTATCTTTGCGTACTGTGGGACACTTTGCACCATCCAAGCAATGTTGAATAAAGAAAGCATCCCCAAATTCATGAAGGGAGTGATAGAACTCTTATCAACTCTGCCCAAGCAAATCGAAGAGCTCAAACGATCAGCCGCCAGGAAGGGAGCCATGGCCGCGCTAAGCCGGGCTTTGGCCTTTGCCCCTGAATTGACTGCAGAAGAGATGATGGATGGCTTTCCGTCCAAGAAAGACGACGGCTCAGATTTCACGGAAGCTGATTATGCCAAGTGTATGAAGGCCTCCAGAGTACTCGCATCAGTACTGGCGGATGAAATTGATCTGACCACCTACCAGGCGGCTTACAGCGCGGACAACAAACGAGTGCGCTGCCCAACATTTGAAGCCAAAGACTTAACTCCTGCACGCCGTAAGCACCTCTTTGCTCCTAAGATTGACCCGTCTCCCCTCTTTGATGAGGCTCAGTTTGAAGCTTTAACAAACTGCAACTGGGATGTGGACAATCTTCAGATCAAAGAGGTCGAAGACCCGGCGCAGGATGACCCGCCATCGAGCTGATCATTTGCTTTTGAAACTTATAACCCGGCTTCTTGACCCGCCAAAGCTAGCAGTGTACAAAAACTTTAAGTCCGTGGTATTTTGGGCTCCCTGGGGAGTTTGTAATAGACATAGAAAAACTTGTTTGCCTGAGCCGTGCCATCGCGCACGTATGAATCTTTGCACAACTGTATGCATGTTTATCTGTCTTGTGCTCTGCTCATAATACCTGATTTCACGGCGGCTCATCTGAAGAGATAAACCCTGCAAAAACAAACAAGACAATGTTCTGCATTGCTGTGAGGGCGGCTTGAAAAAGCACAACCCGGAGACGTTAAATCTTTCATGACCTTGCCTTTCTTTTCGAAAACTCATATGCCGGTTCTTCTGGGTGGACTCGCTACTTGAACTCTTAACAGTACAGGGTCTCTAGCGAGATTGAGCGTCAATTCCTTTGAACGGCTCAGGGTCTCTAGGCGAGATTAACTGATGAGAGCGCAACGAACCAGAGAGAGACGCAGCAGGGCATGAGTACCCTTAGGGCCCATAAGCTACCTCTCACGTGACATAAATCCGTCGTTTGAACCTTAAACAGTGCAGGGTCTTTAAAAGAGTAACTGTTTTAAGAGTACGAGCGGGCCACATAGCGGAGAGTCGGCAGCAGATGGGTGAGTTTATCCTCGCTTTCCGTAAGCCGGCCCTCACGTGACAAGAGCCGCCGGTTTAACCTTGACCAGTACAGGGTCTCTAACGAGAGTGACTGTCCAATTTGTTTGAACAGCTCAGGGTCTCTAATCGAGATTAACTGGTAAGAGTTCGGCGGGTCACTTGGCGGAGTAGCAGCAGCTTACAGGCAGGTTTAACTCCAACTTGCGGTGGCTGAAGAGCCGATCAAGAGGGTGTGTAAGCTAAACCCGGCGGGTTGGAAGCCCCCAAATGATCTTGTTGACGGAGTCAACTTTTTGGGTATATAACCCGGCCTTACAGTGGCTGAAGAGCCGATCAAGAGGGTGTGTAAGCTAAACCCTGGCGGGTTAGAAGCCCCCAAATGACCTTTTGGTTGTATCCATCTTTGCACAATCTGAGATACGCAAAACGGCAGAGGCCCCGGCTTGCAGGGATGCCAACTTTATTATATATATATAAGTGATATATACAATGATGATGTACACTGGGGAGAGTCGATGACTCAAGTATAGTAAGGCCGCAGATGAGCGATATTCCACGGCCGGTGGGTCTCCTGCCCAGAAGTGCGTGACTCGTCTCGTACGTCAATGAGATAGTATGACCCATTGTTGAGGTTTCTGCTAACCACAAAAGGTCCTTCCCATAGAGGAGATAGCTTGTGCACATCCGTCTGATCTTGAATTAGACGTAACACCAAGTCGCCTTCTTGAAACGTCCGGGTCTTAACCCTGCGGCTGTGATAGCGATGCATGTCTTGTTGATAAATCGCCGATCGAGCCGCCGCCAGATCTCGCTCTTCATCCAAAGCATCTAACGCGTCCTGACGCGCTGTCTCATTATCTGTCTCAACGTAAGTCGCCACTCTCGGCGAGTCATGACGTATATCACTTGGTAACACGGCTTCTGCGCCATAAACCATGAAGAAAGGCGTATAGCCTGTTGACCTGTTGGGAGTAGTTCTGATGCTCCATAAAACTGATGGTAACTCTTCTACCCAACAACCCGGTGTTCGCTGTAGAGGAACCATAAGCCGGGGCTTGATGCCTCTCAAGATCTCCTGGTTAGCACGCTCCGCCTGACCATTGGATTGTGGATGCGCAACAGCAGAGACGTCAAGCCGGATGTGCTCACTTTCACAGAACGCCTGCATAGCCCCCTTGGATAGGTTTGTGCCATTATCTGTGATGATACTATGAGGGTAACCAAAGCGGTTGATCAATTTTTTGACAAACTGAACCGCCGTAGCCGCGTCACACTTGCCGACTGGCTCAGCCTCCACCCACTTGGTAAACTTATCCACCACCACCAAAAGGTGGGTCTTCTTGTCTTTAGATCTCTTGAAGGGCCCGACCATATCAAGCCCCCAGACCGCAAATGACCAGGTAATTGGAATCATACGCAACTCCTGAGCCGGCACGTGAGCACGTCGCCCGAACTTCTGACATCCATCGCACTTGAGAACCAAGTCTTCTGCGTCCTTATGAGCCGTCAACCAGAAGAACCCATGCCGAAAAGCCTTGGCCACCAGAGATTTTGAGCCGGCGTGATGACCACAATCGCCAGCGTGAATCTCATTTAAGATTTCCTTACCTTCTTCAGGTGAAACACAACGTTGAAAAACGCCAGTGACGCCGCGCTTATGTAACTCGCCATTGACGATCGTCATGGACTTAGATCGCCTTATGACTTGCCTTGCCAAGGTCTCGTCCTCGGGTAACTCGCCACGAGTCAAGTACGCTTGGTAAGGCAACGTCCAATCAGGGATAACATGTAGAGCCGCCACCAGCTGCCCCTCCGGGTCAGGTACAGCCAGATCCTCCTCCGAAGGTAGCTTAACTGACGGGTGATATAACACGTCCAAGAAAACATTAGGCAGCACCGGCTTACGTTGAGAGCCCAGCCTTGACAATGCGTCAGCCGCCTCGTTCTTGCGACGGTCAATATGATCCACTTGATAACCCTTGAAGTGACCAGCAATGACGTCCACCGCCTGACGATAAGCCGCCATCCGTGGGTCTTTGGAATCCCATGTGCCTGATACTTGCTGAGCCACGAGGTCTGAGTCGCCGAGGCATCTGACCCGGCTTAGATTCATCTCCTTAGCCACGCGGAGGCCGTGAAGCAAGGCCTCATACTCAACTGCATTGTTAGTACAGGGAAACATCAACCTTAACACATAACAAAACTTGTCACCTTTAGGGGAAGTTAAGACAACTCCAGCTCCGGACCCTTCCAACTGCCTGGATCCATCAAAGTGAATTGTCCAGTATGTGCTATCCGGCTTCTCCTCAGGCGACTGACACTCTGTCCAGTCATTTATAAAGTCCACCAAAGCCTGAGACTTGACAGCCGTGCGAGGCACATACTTCAGATTTAGAGGCCCAAGCTCCAACGCCCACTTTGCAATCCTGCCGGTGGCTTCTCTATTTTGAATTATGTCACCCAACGGTGCAGAACTAACCATAGTGATCTAGTGTCCCAAGAAGTAGTGCTTCAACTTACGATTTGCCATGAACACCCCATATATCAGCTTCTGCCAATGCGGGTATCTTTGCTTAGATTCAATCAAGACTTCGCTAACATAGTAAACCGGCCTCTGAACCGGATACTCCTTTCCTGCCTCCTTACGCTCCACAACAATCACGGCGCTGACTGCCCTGTTGTTAGCCGCCACGTAGAGGAGCAAAGGTTCTTTCTCAGCCGGAGCGGCCAAGACCGGCGGCTCCGCCAGCTGCTTCTTGAGCGCTTCGAACGCCTCACCCGCCGCATTGCTCCAGACAAAGTTGTCTGTCTTCTTCATCATCTGATACAAAGGAATAGCCTTCTCACCCAGGCGGCTTATGAAACGGCTTAGCATAGCGACTCGAACCGCCAGGCGCTGAACGTCATTGATGCATGCCGGCTCAGACAGGGAAGTAATAGCCTTTATCTTGTCCGGATTAGCTTCAATGCCACGCTCAGAGACTAGAAATCCCAAGAGCTTACCTGCAGGAACTCCAAAGACACACTTAGCCGGGTTAAGCATCATCTTGTAAACCCATAAGTTATCGAACGTTTCCTTCAGGTCGTCAAGTAGAGTCTCCTTCTTTCTTGACTTGACCACAATATCATCCACATAAGCATGAACATTGCACCCAATTTGGCTATGAAGACAGTTCTGCACACAACGCTGGTAAGTCGCCTGGGCACTCTTGAGCCCAAAAGGCATAGACACATAGCAGAAAGCACCAAAAGGCGTAATGAAAGCCGTCTTCTCTTGGTCTTTAACTGCCATCTTGATCTGGTGATTACCTGAATAAGCGTCCAGGAAGCATAAACTCTCGCAACCCGCCATTGCGTCAATAATCTGGTCGATGCGAGGGAGAGCAAACGGGTCAACTGGACAGGCCTTGTTAAGATCCGTGTAATCCACACACATCCGCCACGTGCCGTTCTTCTTAAGCACCAACACCGGGTTAGCTAACCACTCCGGGTGAAAAACCTCCACGATAAACCCTGCTGCTAAGAGCCGGGCCACCTCTTCCCCAATTGCTTTACGCCGCTCTTCATTGAAACGGCGAAGGAACTGCTTGACCGGCTTGAACTTAGGATCCACATTAAGGTGGTGCTCAGCGAATTCTCTCGGTACACCCGGCATGTCAGACGGCTTCCATGCGAAGATGTCCCGATTCTCACGGATGAATTCGATGAGCGCGCTTTCCTATGCGGGGTCCATGTTAGCCCCAATAGTGAACTGCTGTGATGAGTCGCCCGGAGTGAAATCCACCAGCTTGGTATCATCCGCCGCAAACTTGAGGGGCGGCTCAGATTCCGTGCTAGGCTTCTTGAGTGGAGTCATGTCTTACGGGTCAACATTTTCTTTATAGAATTTGAGCTCTGCCTCAGCACAACTTGACTCTGCGTAAGCTGCGTCTCCCTCCTCACACTCAAGAGCCGTTTTCCGATCACCATGCACGGTAATCGTCCCGTTCAACCCGGGCATCTTGAGCTGTAAGTAAACATAGCAAGGCCTAGCCATGAACTTGGCGTAAGCCGGCCGTCCGAACAGAGCATGATATGGGCTTTTGATTTTAACAACTTCAAACCACAAAGACTCCACCCTGTAGTTGAGTTCATCTCCAAAAGCTACTTCCAAAGAAATCTTCCCCACTGGATAAGCCGACTTGCCAGGCACCACACCATGAAAAACTGTTGAAGAAGGCTTAAGATCCTTATCAAGCAGACCCATCCGGCTGAAAGTGTCATAATACAGGATGTTGATGCTGCTGCCACCATCCATCAGCACTTTGGTGAACACATACCCTCCCACTTGGGGGGCAACTACCAAAGCCAGTTGCCCCGGGTTATCAACACGCGGCGGGTGATCCGCCCGGCTCCAAGTTATGTCATACTCAGACCACTTCAAATACCGCGGGAGAGCCTGCATGACTGCATTAACCGCCCGCTTGCGTACCTTTCGGTCTCGCTTGTCAAGGCTGGTTGTAAAAACATGATACTGACCCCCACTGAGCTGTTTCGGGTTAGTCTGGTACCCCGATTGGTTATTCTGCTGCTGGCCTCCACCGCCAGACTGCTGATGATGACCTCCTTGATTGCCTTGACCCTGGTACCCGGACCCTGAGCCGCCAGCACCAAAGCCGGCTCTTGATCCGCCCGGTCCTGAACCGCCTGATGGACCATTACCGCTATTATGATGCTGTTGAAGGCTGTAATCCCGAAACTGCCGCATAATACTGCAATCTCTCCATGTATGGCCTGCCGGCTTATCAGGCCGGCTGTGCTCCGGACAAGGTTTATTGAGCATCTCTTCCAAGTTGAAGGGAGCTTTACCCTTGTTAAAGGGTGTCCTGAAGTTCCCATTGCCCTTAGCACGATTGTTCCCAGCGCTGGTGTTCGCCACCAATTCTGACCCGCCATCCGGGTTCTTCCGTTTGGCCGGGTTGCTATTTCCGGCCACGCTTTGCAGTTGACCCTTGCCATTGTTGTTTTTCTTACCCTGACCCGATTTCTCATCATCGGAGCCAGGGTCCTTCGTGTTATCGGAGTCTGCATACTTGGTGAGAGCCGCCATGAGCTCCCCCATATCCTGGCACGTGCGCTTGAGCCGGCCAAGCTTCTGCTTCAAAGGTGTGAAGTGGCAATTCTTCTCCAGAATCAAAACTGCTTGAGCCGCCGTAATCTGTTCTGAAGAGTGGATGATGGTTGAGACCCACCGGACCCAGTGATGCGCCGACTTGTCATCCCGCTGCACGCAATGGTCCAGATCCACAATCGTCATGGGCTGCTTGCACGTTCCTTGGACATTTTTGACGAATCTCGCCTTTAACTCAGACCAGGAATTAATGGTGTTGGGTGGCAAGCCCTTCAACCACGTGCGAGCCGGCCCTTCCAGCATCATGATGAAATATTTAGCACATACTGCATCACTGACATCTAACATCTCCATGGCCAGCTCATAGATTTCGATCCAAGCCTCTGGAGGTAGGTCAGCAGTATAATTGGGCACCTTGCGAGGGCCCTTGAAATCCTTTGGCAGACGCTCGTTCCGTAGAGCCGGCGCTAAGCACGACACTCCCACAGCCCTGGAGGTTAATCCTGCCCCTACTGAGACAGAAGGTGCAACTGTGGGTTCTTGATGAGCCGCCGCCGCCGCCAGAGCCGCCGCTTCTCGCTGTGCCCTTGCCCGATCCACCAGCGCCTGAGCATCCAGAGCCACCCGGTCGACTCGCGGCGGGTTCCGATGTCGTTCACTGCTAGAAACCGCCGGCGACTCATAACGCCGGCTGTAGCTGCGGCTGGGGATGGGGGTTGAATGCACGCGGCTCCGACTGTAAGTATACTTCTGCTGCTGGGCCACCGCCGTCCGCAAATATCCAATAGCATTCCGCACCTCCTCTGCAAAAGGCGCCTCGTCGGGGATGGGAATTGTATCAAGCCTGGCGGCCGCCGCCACCAAGTTCTTCGCCGGGTTAGAATAATGACCCGGCGGCGTCGGAAAAGGCTGTGGTGGGGTCGGGTTCCGGCGCGGCGGGTCTGGCCGCTGATGCTGAACCGCCGCCCGGCTTCCAGGTACTTCCGCCGTCTGGGTCACGGTCAAAGGTACGTTCCGTCCCGTCCCTGGCGTGTTGAAAAGATTTCTGGCTTCGTACTGATCCGGCAAGCGGGACTGATGCCTCATCTGTTGAACCGCCGCCGCAAACTGCTTCTCTAACTCAAAACGTAAAGTGTCCACCCTAAGGCACTCTGCCTCAGCATCCATCTGAGCCTTTAGCGCATTGATTTCCTGTTGGACTCCAGTCATCTGGTTCTTCAACCTCGCGATCTCCGCATTACGGGCCGCTTGGTTTTCAGCAGTAACCTCAATCGCCATCAGGGTTGTAAGCTCATTCATCAGATCCAGAAGAACCTGAGCCGGTGGCCTGCCAGCCCCAGACCCAGTCACACCGGCGGCTGAGCTGCCAGGAGCCGCCGCTGAACCCGCCATGAAGACGGCAGCGCGGTTCGGCGGCTGATAATCCTCCGGCTCATGATACTCCGACTCGGGGTAAGGCTCGATGTAGCCCCCGAGCCCGCCGTTGTGAAGCTGGTAGATTGACTCCGTCTCTCCGCTCGAGGATCCATCCTCTGAGCAGATGAGGGTATCTTCCCGCGACATAGAACCTTCAAGCTCCATGCCCTGGGTGAAGCCGACAAAGACATGCTTCCTGCCCGGGTTAGCACGGGCGGGTCGCATGCGTCGGGCGGGTTGCTCACGCCGGGCCGGTTCGACGATGTCGGTGCAGATGTCCGGCCCGGGTTCAGATCCGCCGATCTTGCCGATGAAGACGTGGATTCTGCCGAAGGGGACCCGGAAACCATACACAATTGAGTCGGCCTCGGGGTCCCAACTGGCGTCATCGATGTAGAGCCGGCCGCGACGACTCTTGGTCATCCTGACAACAGCGTACCCCTCGATCCCTGGGAGAGAACCCTTTGAGAACTCAACACCACCGAGTGCTAGCCCCACGGTGGGCGCCAACTGTCGTGGTTTTGTCACGGCAGATGTCCGAAGACTTAGGTTCGAGGCCATCGCTAAGGCGGTGGACTCAAAGGGGTTGGTCGAGACGAGGGACACGAGTTTACCCAGGTTCAGCCCCTCAAGAAGAGGTAAAAGCCTACGTCCTGCTTGTGTTGTATTGATTGGAGTATCGATTACAAGGGAGCGGATTCGCTTGACCTAGTTCTCGATTGATCGGTTTTCTGCCTAAGCCGCCCCAGGGTCTCACCTTTATATAGGAGGTCAAGGCCCTGGGTTACACGAGTCCCACACCGACTCATACAACGTATTCAATCCTGTCTCTAAGCCGCCTTGCCGTCTGGGGCAAGCCGTCTCCGGGCGGCTTAACCGCCCGGGTCTTTACTCCACCTTCTGTCTCTGGGCCTTCATCTTGGCCCGTGAGGTAAAGCGCCATGCGGCCTCGCCTTCATCTTCCGGCCCACTTTCAAGATCTGGGTTATGAGCCGCCAGGTATGACCCGGCCCCTCCTGGGCGGGTCTTACTACGGGGTTATATCCCCAACACGGTGATTCACATTTTTGGTATGGTGTCATGAAGGCCAATGAATTCTTTTTCCAATTTCGTACTTTCTCAGTTAGGGATGGTTCTCAGGTCTGATTCTGGGAAGATACCTGGCTAGGCACCACCCCACTTATGATGTAGTACCCAAACTTGTATAGGATTGTGAGACACAAAGTTGTCACGATCAAACAAGTGTTGGGACAAGAAAATCCCGATATTTCTTTTCGTAGGGACCTCTTTGGCCCTCGCTTGGCAGCATGGAATGAATTACTCTCTCGTCTGGAGGATATTCAACTGACAAGCGAGCCGGACAAGCTTCGATGGAAGCTGCATCAGAATGGCAGTTTCTCAGTGAAGTCCTTGTACGATGCAATGGTTCATAGTGATGTTCCCATTGATAACAATAAATTGTGGAAGCTAAAAATACCTCTAAGAGTGAAGATATTCCTCTGGTTTTTAAGAAGAGGGGTCATCTCAACTAGAGATAACCTGGCACGACGTAACTGGCAAGGTAGTAAAACATGTGTCTTTTGCCAACATGACGAGTCTATTAAACACTTGTTTTTTGAGTGTAAGTTCGCTCGGGCAGTATGGGCCATTGTTCAAGTAGCTTCCAATCTATACCCCCCACGTAGTGCACGTAACATGTTCGGCAATTGGTTGCGGGGTATTGATAAACAATTTTCTACACATATTCTTGTGGGGGCGGCTGCCTTATGTTGGGCATTGTGGCTTACCAGGAATGATGTGGTTTTTAATAATAAATGTGTTTCTTCTCCTGTGCAGGTTATTCATGCATGTACACGATGGCTCCGTACTTGGTCTATCTTGCAGAGGCCGGAGGACAGAGACCTTTTTATGATGGCGTCTACCTGGCTGGAGCGTTCGGCCAGGGAGGTTTTCTTCCTCCATGGATGGCAGTGTAATCTCCGGATAGGATCTACCGCACCCTAGGCTGGACTGATTTATTTTTGCTACAAAACAATTTTTATTTTTGGTCTTTTGGACTTGTTGGCTGTGTGCATCATGCTATGCAGAGGCCGGGCATTCTTTTGACGCGGTTGTATCACCTTGATAAATCAATTCAATGAAATGTCCTTTATCAAAAAAAAGATAGCAATTTCATCTTGGTCATCCGCTTGTTCTACCTTTCCTGTTAAAAATAGGGCTGCTGCTTACAACTTTGTTCTCGATATATTTTTGAATACGTTGCCTACTTATAAAGCTAGCATGCTCTCTCATGCTGCAAGACTTGAATTGATTCGCTCGGTTTTCTCGGTCATTCCTGTTTATTATATAGCTAATATTTTGTTTACAAAGAAATTCATTGCCAAACATATTGCGGTTATCGAGAATTTCTGGTGGACAGATGTTCGAGAAAATGACTCTAAGAAGAGTCTTTGCCTTAGACCATGGAAGGATATTTGTAATTCAAAACAAGAAGGTGGATTAGGCATCAGGAATCTAAAGGCCATCATTGAAAGCCGTTTTTTGGCTGCTTGGAGGTTAGCTAAATTTCCTTCTTCTCACTTGTATCTTGTGCTTAAGGAAAAATATTTTTATGGTACTTCCATTTGGGCTGCTACTGCTAGTTCTCCTAATCAGCTTTTTGGGCTTCTATTATGAAAATATTACATAAGCTCAAAGCTCATGCTTTCTACCCGTTAACTCAAGGTAATATTTCCATTTGGAGCATGCCTTGGTGCACTCTTTGGAGCTCTATTCATGATCATCTTATTGCTGAACAATCTGGTTTTGCTTATCTTTCTTTAGTAAGAGACCTTTGGCTTCCGGGGCAAAAAGTTGGAATCATGATATTGTTTTCTCTCTTTTTCAACAACATTTGGCCTCTATTATTGTTCAAACTGAAATCATTGATGATGAGGGCCCAAATTTGCTTTGTTGGGATCTCACTCCTAATGGCATTTGCTCTTCAAAATCTGCTTACAAGCTTTGTTTGCAAGAGATTAATGCTAATCCCAGGAATATGCCAGCTGCTTTCCCTTTGGATTTGAGGGATCTTCTTAAATTGATTTAACAAAAGAATATTCTTCCTAGAGTGCAAACTTTTGCTTGGAGATTACTTAGAAAGGCTTTACCTACGGGTTTGCGAGCTGGTCGTTTTTTCATTCATATTTCTCAAAATTGTTGTCGATGTGGCCAACAAGAGGAAAAGTTTCATCTATTTTTTCTGTGCCACTTTGCTCGTGCGTCTTGGTTTTCCTCTCCTTGGTTCCTTAAATCAGATGTTCTAGTTCAAGGCCATGCTACTATGCATTCTATTTTCATTGCCTTGATTAATATGGGTCACCTTCATGGTTCTACCTCTAATATTCTCAATTTTTTGTGTTGCCTCTCGAAAGCCTGGAGTGATTTTCTCTTTGATAGGAAAAAAGCTCTCCCTCACCATCTTCAGATTGAAGTTGTAGCCTTAACTGCAGATACTTATGACAATCTTCCTAGTTTATCTATGAAACAGGCTCAACCGCAAGATCAACCTTCTCCTAATCACCTTCCTATGCAGGGTAGAATACTAAGTTCAGATATATTAATTCATGGCCCTAATGTGTATTCTGATGCTGCTTTTAGAAGTAGAAAAAATCCAGGTTTGTTGCAGGGAGAGGTTGTTACAAGTGTTGGAGTTTTATCTTTATGCCTTTCAATCAAGGGGAAATCAATGTGCAAGTTCAAGCTTCAGCCCCCCTACTTCCACTCCACAGTGAGCAGAGGCAGTTGCTCTTTCTTTTGCTGCTCAGCTGGTTTCGCAGCTATGAATTGCTCATCCCACTTCCCTCATGGACCGTCTTTCGCTAGCTTTGGTTGCAGCCGCTCGAAACATCTCTGATTCTACTACTCCCTGGACTATTAGAAAGTCTTTGGCTAATTTTTTCAAATGCACTGCTAATTTGCATCCTATTGTGTTTCATATTTCTCGAGAAATCAATGGTATTGCTCATAATGTTGCTCAACTGGTATTTCGGTCAAATGGGAGCACCCAGATTGCTTGTTTGGCATCTACTCACTCGCATCTTTCTTGTCCCGTGTTGTCCCTTCCTTCAAATTTTCAGGTTCAAGGTGTCACAATACAGGTGGTGCATTGTTACTAGCAGATTTGCTGATTCCCAGGAGCACTTCAAACATTCCCAGGAACAGATACTCTTCATCAACTTTGGTTTTTTTGGGCAGTGATCTTGGTTTTCTTCTTCTTTCCTGCCCTCTGCCTGCTGTTCGGTTCAAGGTTTTAGTATTCATGTTGTGCTTTGCTACTAGCAGGTTTGAAGAAGTACACGCTTTAGTTGGTTGCCTCTCAGGGAGTTCTTTCATCTTGTGCTTGTGCCAACTTGAGGATGCTATGAAATGGGAAGGGAGTCTCTAACATATTGTGCATTTTGCAGGTTTTGCTGAGCGAATGGATGCGGATGCATATTCTCTACAAGGATCCTGTTGGTGTCCTTCCTCTGGAGGCTTATCCACTCTTCTTAATGCTATAGTGTAGTTTGTAATACGTGTAGCTCATCTAGCTCAGCTGGCTTCTCTGTTTTCTCTGATCATGTTGTTCATCAGTTGGTGGTTCTTTCCACTCTGTCTTCTAGGATCGTGGTTCAACTCATAAGCTTTAAATTCCGCTGCTCTATCTTTCAATTTCTATGCAGGTCTATGTAATACTTCATGTACTTTGTCAATGAGCTAAATGAAATTGGCACCTTTCCTAGTTCAAAAAAAAACTTTGATGAAACATCATCCCATGAATATTGGTTCATATTAGATATTCTCTCCGATATTGCCACTAATGACTAATGAATGCAAAGGAATCCACAAATCCTCTCTTTAATGTTTTTTCCACGAGAAATGGGCTAAAAAGGGAAGAAATCACGTGGCAGAATGGAAAGGAAGAAAAATGGAGGAAGAATCAATAACCAGGAGGTGCTAGAGGCTATCCAGAGCGAAAGACAGCGTTCCATGCGAGCGCATGCGCTCGCATGAGCGATTTTTTGGCGTGGAAACCGAGGTAGGTGATGTCTACTACACAACTTGTTCTTGTAGACTCGTGTTGGGCCTCCAAGCGCAGAGTTTTGTAGGACAGTAGCAAATTTCCCTCAAGTGGATGACCTAAGGTTTATCAATCCGTGGGAGGCGTAGGATGAAGATGGTCTCTCTCAAACAACCCTGCAACCAAATAATAAAAAGTCTCTTGTGTCCCCAACACACCCAATACAATGGAAAATTGTATAGGTGCACTAGTTCGGCGAAGAGATGGTGATACAAGTGCAATATGGATGATAGATATAGGTTTTTGTAATCTGAAATTATAAAAACAGCAAGGTAACAAGTAGTAAACATCGAGCAAAACGGTATATTAATGCTTGGAAACAAGGCCTAGGGTCCGTACTTTTGCTAGTGCAATCTCTCAACAATGCTAATATAATTGGATCACATAACCATCCCTCAACGTGCAACGAAGAATCACTCCAAAGTTCTTATCTAGCGGAGAACATAAGAAGAAATTGTTTGTAGGGTACCAAACCACCTTAAAGTTATCCTTTTTGATCGATCTATCCAAGAGTTCGTACTAAAATAACACCAAGTTATCCTTTCCGATCAATCTATCTAGAGTTCGTACTAAAATAACACCATATGATACGCATCAACCAACTCTAATGTCACCTAGATACTCCAATGTCACCACAAGTATCCATGAGTTAATTATACGATACGCGTCAAACAATTTCAGATTCATAATACTCAATCCAACACAAAGAACCTCAAAGAGTGCCCCAAGAATTCTACCGGAGATAGTAGGACGAAAACGTGCATCAACCCCTATGCATAGATTACCCCAATGTCACCTCGGAATCCGTGAGTTGAGTGCCAAGACATAGATCAAGTGCTCTCAAATCCATAAAATTATTCAATCCGGTAATATCAGTATCTCAAAGGGAAAACTCAATTCATCACAACAAGATAGAGAGGGGAAAACACCATATGATCCAACTATATTAACAAAGCCCGCGATACATCAAGATCGTGACATCTCAAGAACATGAGAGAGAGAGAGATTGAACACATAGCTACTGGTACAAACCGTCAGTCCCGAGGGTGGACTACTCCCTCCTCGTCATGGCCTCCGCCGGGATGATGAAGATGGCCACCGGAGATGATCTGCCCTCTCCGGCAGGGTACTGGAACGCCTCCAGATTGGTTTTTCATCGATACAGAGAGTTGCGGCGGCGGAACTTCTCATCTAGGGTTATTTCTGGAGGTTTCTGAATATATAGGATTTTTGGGCGTCGGTTTCACGCGAAGATGGGCCACGAGGAGGCCACAAGACACCAGGGTGCGCCGGAGGGGGCTGGCGCTCCTGGTGGGTTTTCTGGCCCTCCCACGAAGCTTCTAGTGCCTCTTTTATTCCAAAAAAAATCTTCAAAAAGTTTCGTTGCATTTGGAGAACTTTTATTTCTGCACAAAAACAACACCACGGTAGTTCTGCTGAAAGCAGCGTTAGTCGAGGTTAGTTCTAAATAAATCATGTAAAGTGCATCAAAACAATATAAAATTATTGTAAACATAGGTGAATATGGCATGAATACTTCATAAATTATAGATACGTTGGAGACGTATCAACATCCCCAAGCTTAATTCCTACTCGTCCTCAAGTAGGTAAATGATAAAAGAAATAATTTATGAAGTGTGAATGCTAGCATAGTGCATAAGTTTGATCAATGATAATTTCAACCACTTTTCCTAGCATCATAACAACAACTCTTTCTCATAAAACTCATCATGATAAAGTAGCAACCAATTCACATGTTATGGTTCAAACAATGAATTCACTTGAAACTTAACAACCTATGTTCTTAGTCACCAAACAATTGCAATTCAACTTATTCTCAACAAAGTCTAAGTAAGAGCTCCACATACTCAATCATCATATAGTCTTCTATGATTGCTAGTACTCAAAGCATATTTTTAGAACAAATGGCATCCATCGAACACAGAGAAAGATAGGGGCTTAATGTTTCGCCTCCCAACTCATTTATCATAGAGATAATAGTCAACAATAATAAGTCATGATCAAATATATTTGACTGGCCATATGTGCCTAGATCTTTCCCCACCACATGATGCTTGCCAACTAGAGAATAATTGAGGATGAAAAGAGAATGCATACTATTGACTCCTGCATAAAAGTAAATACTGAAAGTTAAAAGATATGCCCTTCGC
This sequence comes from Elymus sibiricus, assembly GCA_039707655.1. Classification (NCBI taxonomy): domain Eukaryota; kingdom Viridiplantae; phylum Streptophyta; class Magnoliopsida; order Poales; family Poaceae; genus Elymus; species Elymus sibiricus. The sequence goes on along the minus strand of CM077665.1, from coordinate 389,641,058 downwards.
AGAGGGAAGCATAGGTTGTCATGTGCTTTTTGGTTTTGTATGCACAATCCATTAATGCAAAAGAACGTCACGTTATATTGCCCCTTATGATAGCAACCTTTATTATGCAGTCCGTCGCTTTTATTACTTTGCCATCACAAGTACGTGCAACGCTCAATTTTCTCTTACACTAAATGATCAAACACATTTAGAAGCAATTTTTATTGCCTTTTTGCACCGATGACAACTTACTTGAAGGATCTTATTCAATCCATAGGTAGATATGGTGGACACACATGGCAAGAAACTGGGTTTAGGGGTTTTCAGATGCACAAGTAGTATCTCTACTTGGTACGAATTTTTGGCTAGCAAAAGATCCTAAGCAAACACCACATGTTGGAGGATCCATAACAATATAACTTCTATGCAAATATACACAACCATAACTCATTACGTTGTCTTCCTTGTGCAACTTCAACTAATTTTCTCAAGTTTGAAAATAATTAATGGGTATTCACAATCATCAAAGATGTCCAAGATAATATATTTGTATGTGAAAGTTCTCTTCCTTATACTAATCATTCACGAATTGCTTGTATGACCAATATTGTGATTGTCAAGCTTCAAAAGATTTCACTTTCTAAACCCAATGTGAACTTGCTACTAAGAATATAGCACATTGATAATTTTAGATTTATGATATTTCATTCATTCACAATTTACTCTTAGGATATAAGTGAAGCACAAGAGTAAACATCAAACTACTCTCAAAAGATATAAGTGAAGATCAATAAGTAGTCAAACAATTAAGTAGCTATGTGAGGACTCTCTCTCAATAAATATTTTCAGATCTGAGTATTTTATTCAAACAGCAAACTAAATAAAAATTCATTCCAAGAATAGCACATATCATGTGGACAAATAAAACTTTAGGCTCAACATAGGCTAACTGATATTTGTTTGATGAAGAGAGGTGGGATGCGTAGCATCCCCAAGCTTAGATGCTTGAGACTTTTTGAAATATTTACTTGGGGTGCCTTGGGCATCCCCAATCTTGAGCTTTTGTATCTCGTTCAATCCTCTCATATCCCGATTTCACCTAAGTCTCAAAAACTCCATCCACACAAAACTCAAAAAGAACTCGTGAGATAGGTTAGTACACATAAGAACAAATCAACACTTCATGTACTTCCAAGACAAGTTGCACAATAATTTTCAAACATCATCTAGTGTTTACTATCGTTTCCACAATTTATATCTACCAATATAGGCTATGGAAACTATAGGATAAGTAGATAACAAAACTATGACAGCAATCTGTCCAAACAGAACAGTCTGTAGAAATCTATTAAACCAGTGTACTTATGTAACTCAAAAAATTATGAAAATTTAGGACATGCTAAATACTTTATATTAAAACACTGTGTAAAAATTACAGAAACTTTCCAAGTTCCAGTAAAATATAAAAATTCAAATACTACAGAGAAAGTTTCTGTTTTTACACAGCACATATCAAACATGCAATGCAAGCATCCTAAGACAATTCTTGGAACTTTTTATTGAAAAACAAGATTATAAATAACACCTAACAGAAAATAACAAAATATAGTGACGATCCAAGGAAAACACATATTATGTGACGAATAAAAATATAGCTCTAAGTAAGATATACCGATAATGTTGAAGACGAAAGAGGGGATGCCTTCCGGGGCATCCCCAACCTTAGACGCTTGAGTATTCCTTGGATATTACCTTGGGGTGCCTTGGGAATCCCCAAGCTTAGGGTCTTACCACTCCTTATTCTCCTCATATCGGTGTCTCACCAAAAACTTGAAAACTTCAGTCACAGAAAACTTAACAGAACTTCGTGAGATGGGTTAGTATAGTAAATATAGATCATTCACTTAGGTACTGTTCAGACAAGATTCATAACTGTTCTCACATAATAACTACTGCATTATACCATTCACATAATTTATATCACTGAATATAAGCTATGGGAACACTAAAACAAGCAAACTATGCATGCAAAACAGAATCTGTCAAAAACAGAACAGTCTATGGAGATCTGTAGTATAGACATACTTCCCTATCTCTAAAAATTCTGAAAATTGAGGACAAGCTGAAGAATTTGTATATCAACACTGTTTAAAAATTTCAGACCATTATCAAGCTCCAGTAAAAAATGAAAATTCCTGTACTGGAGTCAAAAGTTTCTGTTTTGGTTCAGCATCAATTCTACTCATCTTGTGAGTCATCCCAAAGGCTTTACTTGGCACTTTATTGAAATAAAAGACACAAAACATGATTACTACAGTATATTAATCATGTTAACACACAAAAACAGAAATGAAAAAGTGTTGGGTTGTCTCCCAACTAGCGCTTTTCTTTAAAGCCTTTTAGCTAGGCATGATGATTTCAATGATGCTCACATAGGAATAGTAATTGAAACATGCAAGGGAGCATCATGAAACACATGACAAGCACATTTAAGTTTAACCCACTTCCTATGCATAGGGATTTTGTGAGCAAACAATTTATGGTAGCAAGAATCAACTAGCATAGGAAGGCAAAACAAGCACAACTTTAAAACTTTGAACATATAGAGAGGAAACTTGATATTATTGCAATTCCTACAAGCATATGTTCCTCTCTCATAATAAATTTCAGTAGCATTATGAACGAATTCAACAATATAATTATCACATAAATCATTCTTTTCATGATGCACAAGCATAGAATTTTCATTACTCTCCACATAAGCAAATTCCTTTTCATCCATGGTAGTGGGAGCAAACTCAACAAAATAACTATCATGAGAAACTTGATTGACATAACCACATTCAATATTAAAATCATGATAACAAGTTTCATGGTTACTATCACTCTTTATAGCATACATGTCATCATCATAATCATCATAGATAGGAGGCATGGAATCATCATAATAAATTTGCTCATCAAAACGTGGGGGGACTAAAAATATCATCTTCATCAAACATAGCATCCCCAAGCTTGTGGCTTTGCATATCATTAGCATCATGGATATTTGGTGACCCACAAGTATAGGGGATCAATTGTAGTCCTTTCAATAAGTAAGAGTGTTGAACCCAACGAGGAGCAGAAGGAAATGACAAGCGGTTTTCAGCAAGGTAATTTCTGCAAGCACTGAAATTGTAGGTAACAGATAGTTTGATAGCAAGGTAACTGGGAACGAACAAGTAACGGTAACGGTAAATAAGGTGCAGAAAGGTAGCCCAATCCTCTTGTGGCAAAGGACAGGCTAGAACAATCTCTAGTAATAGGCAAAGTGTTCTTGAGGGTACACGGGAATTTCATCTAGTCACTTTTATCATGTTGGTTTGATTCGTGTTCGCTACTTTGATAATTTGATATGTGGGTGGACCGGTGCTTGGATGTTGTTCTTACTTGAACAACCTCCCACTTATGATTAACCCCCTCGTAAGCATCCGCAACTACGAGAAAAGTATTAAGATAAAATCTAACCATAGCATTAAACATTTGGATCCAAATCAGCCCCTTACGAAGTAGCGCATAAACTAGGGTTTAAGCTTCTGTCACTCTAGCAACCCATCATCTAATAACTACTCCACAATGCATTCCCTTAGGCCCATGAATGGTAAAGTGTCATGTAGTCGATGTTCACATGACACCACTAAGGGAATCACAACATACATATAGTCAAAATATCGAACACATATCAAATTCACATGATTACTTGCAACATGACTTCTCCCGTGACCTCAAGAACAAAGGTAACTACTCACAAATAATAATCATGCTCAAGATCAGAGGGGTATTGAATATCATAATGGATCTGAACATATAATCTTCCACCAAATAAACCATATAGTAATCAACTACGCAAGGTAATTAACACTACTAGTCACCCACAGGTACCAACCCGAGGTTCCGGTACAAAGATTGAACACAAGAGATGAACTAGGGTTTGAGATGAGATGGTGTTGTTGAAGATGTTGATGAAGATTGGCCTCTCAAAGATGAGAGGGGTGTTGGTGATGACGATGGCTTCGATTTCCCCCTCCGGGAGGGAAGTTCCCCCGGCGGAATCGCTCCGCCGGAGGGCAAAAGTGCTCCTGCCCAAGTTCCGCCTCGAGGCGGCGGCGCTTCATCCCGAAAGTCCTCCTCTTATTTTTTCTAGGTCAAAAGGGAATATATACCAGAAGTTGGGCACCGGAGGTGGGCCGAGGAGGGCACAACCCACCAGGGCGTGGCCCCCTCCGGTAGTTCTTTTCTCCAGTATTTTTTATTAATTCCAAAAATAATCTCCGTAAAGTTTTAGCTTCATTGGAGATGTGCGGAATAGGTATCTCTGATGTGCTTTTTTCAGGTCCAGAATTCCAGCTGCCTGTATTCTCCCTCTTTGTGTAAACCTTGCATATTATGAGAGAAAAGGCATTAGAATTACTCCCTACAACATTATTATTCAACAAAACATAATAAATAACAGTAGGAAATCATGATGCAAAATGGACGTATCAACTCCCCCAAACTTAGACCTCGCTTGTCCTCAAGCGAAAAGCCGAAATTTAAAAGCTTGTCCACATGGTTTGAGAGAGAGGCGTCGATAAAAACAAAATACGGACATAGAAGCATCATGGTTATTATCATAATAGTAACAAAGTCTATCATAAATCTTATTCATATACTTTCATCATATAAATTCTCATGCACAAGTAACAATTCATCACAACATAGAAGTATAAAGCATAAACCTTATTGAAAACCAACAAACTATGTTCTCAGTCAACTTTGCAACTACAATTCATCATATTTTCAGGAAGGGTCTCATGTCGGAGCCTTTTGGCAAGTCCACATACTCAACCATCATTTAGTCTTCTATGATTGCTAACACTCACAACATACCCACGAGCAAAAAGTTTCAACCGGACACATAGGAAGATAGGGGCTTATAGTTTCGCCTCCCAACGTATTCACCTCAAGGGCGATGTCAACAATAATAACTCATGCCCACCCATATCCAACTGGATATCTGTGCCTAGATCTTTCCTCACCACATGATGCTTGCAAAAGAAAAAGTAAAAAGGAATAGGGAAGAATACTTTGACTCTTGCATAAAAGTAAATACATAAAAGTAAAAGATAGTTCCTTCGCAGAGGGAAGTAGAGGTTGTCATGCACTTTTTGGTTTGTATGCCCAATCCCTTAATGTAAAAGAACGTCACGCTATATTGCCCCCTATGATAGCAACCTTTATTATGCAGTCCTTCGCTTTTATTACTTTGCCATCATAAGTTCGTATAGCGCTCAATTTTCTCTTACACTAATTGATCAAACACTTTTAGAAGCAATTTTTATTGCCTTATTGCACAGATGACAACTTACTTGAAGGATCTTACTCGATCCGTAAGTATGTATGGTGGACTCTCAAAGAATGAATTTGGCTTTGGGTTTTTGGATGCACAAGTAGTATCTCTACTTAGTGCGGAATTTTTGGCTAGCAAAGATATTGAGCAAGCACCACATGTTGAAGGATGTATGGCAATATAACATCTATGTGGATATGAACAAGCATAAATCATTATGTTGTCTTGCTTGTCCAACGTCAACAATTTTGACATAAAATATTTAATGGGGGCTCACAATCATAAAAGATATCCAAGATAGTGTATTTGCATGTGAATCTTCTCTTCCGTTATTAATTCTTTCATGAATTGCATCATTGACCAATGCTATGTTTGTCAATCTCCAACAAATTTTACTACTTATACTTTTCCTTATGTGATATCATTACTCATCATAAGATTAGCATATGATTCTTTTCATTTATTTCTTTTTCCATTATTTTGATTGCAACAAGAAAGTAGAGAAGCAAAAACTCAAACTAAACTTTATTATATAACTCTCACTCGATTACATAGATAGATAGGCCACGAAACTAACACACGAAAATAGATCATGCTAAACTTTTATTCAACTAAAGCAAAGGAAAAATAAAGATCGAACTAAAATAGGTAAAGGTGAATAAAAGTGATGGTGATACGATACCGGGGCACCTCCCCCAAGCTTGGCTCAAGCCAAGGGGAGTGCCCATACCCGTGTGCTCAAGTCTCCTTTGGTGGTGGTGATGATGGAGGTGGTGCAGAGGTGTCACACTTCAGATTCAAAAGGTACTCCAATTTGCGGATGACTCTCCGAAGGGTGTTGATGTGCTCCTCTAGGAAAATATTTTCATGGATGAGAAATTTATTCTAAACACGGACCGCTTCGAAAGCCCTAAAAGCTTCGATTTCAATAGGGCAAGATGACTGTAATAAGGTTGAATGATATCTTCTTATTCTCCCTCCTTTGTTGGCATGGACTGTCCTCCTTCCGGGGGATGATCCTCCATAGCCACTTTGCCCTTGTCCTCCTTGTCAGCTTCTTTTGGCTCTTCCCTCCTCAGCTCCATGTTCATTAGCCAGGCATCTTCTTGTATGTTGTTAGAGGAGGGAGAAGACAAGATGCCTGGCTTGAACAATCTGATAGGAAAACAACACAAAACAAGAACAGAGGATTTTTCTGCGATGCGGTCGTCAAAACAGTCGGGGGTATATATAGAGAATTTTTATTCTTGGAAAACAAGCATATGGAAGGAAAACGGAGTCGGGAAGGTGTCCGAGTGTCACGCCCAAGATGCGATCCTATCCTTATTTTGGCACGAGGGCCTACACAGGGATAGAAGCACATCTCGTCGTTTTGCAAGAATGGATATCATTACAAGTACATGTAAAGAAGAGATGAGTATATGGAATTGGCTTACACTCGCCACAAGCTACATCAATATCACATCAATACAACAACATATCCAAACATCATACAGAAGAGCAGGGTTCGACTACGGACGAAAACAAACGATAAAATGGCATCCGTCCTTGCTATCCCAGGCTGCCGCCTGGAACCCATCCTAGATCGATGAAGAAGAAGAAGAAGAACTCCAAATCAAACAAAGCATCGCTCTCACGTCAACGCATCGCATTACCTGTACCTGCAACTGTTGTTGTAGTAATCTGTGAGCCACAAGGACCCATCAATCTCATTTCCAAGGGTATCAAGACTATTAAAGCTTAATGGGTGAGATATGGTTAAGTGGTGAGGCTGCAGCAAGCACTAAGCATTTATTTGAGTGGCTAACTTACGAGTACAAGAATAAAGGGGGATGATTGTCGAATAACGGACATGATCTAGTAATGATCTCTAAGAGATCCTGAACACCTACTTACGTCAAACCTAACCCCACCGTGTTCTCTCTCGGATAAGGACTCCCGAGAAGAGACAGTCACGGATACGCACATGGTTGGTGTATTTTATTTGAGTTTACTTCAAGTTTGCTATGACCGGGTGTTAAACAAAGTTTTCAAGTTGCCACGTAACCGCGGGCACGGCTTTCCGAAAGATTAAACCCTGCAGGGGTGCTCCAACTCATCCATCACAGACTAACCACACGCCGCGGGAATAACCTCGACCACGAATCTCGTGATCTTCCTAGGCAATTCCACTGGAAAACCGCAACCTCGAGATAGCCCGAAGAAAAACCGGAATTCCTTGCGCAAGACATTCGAGAAAGGTAAAACAAGTCCAGCAAGACTGCCCGACGTGTCGATGAACCCGATAAGAGCCGCGTATCTCGTTCTCAGGACACGACCGGATGGGACTAGCTACGGGGAAAACCAATCCCCGAGTTTCCTCGAGGCGGCCCCGCAGGCAGCCCAGGTTGGACCAACACTCATGAGGAGCACTGGCCCGGGTTGTTGATTAATTATCCACGGGGTAGCTATGCCCTATGCAATTTTATTAAGTTGTTTAGCAAATGTAGTACCAAAGTTGGGTCTTGCCAGACAAGTTTTAATCTAAAAGGAATGGTCAAGGGGGTCCCCATAACAACCCCGAGCATGTTAGGAGCGCAAAATATGGAATATAACACCGGTACTCGGAACTAGTGCGGCAAAAGCGGAACAAAACACTGAGCATAAGGCCAAGCCTTCCACCGTTGCCAGATATATATGTGCATTAATTTAAATAACAATAAATAGAGTGATATAAACGAAATCCATGTTGACACATGGAAAGCTTGCACCTGCAACTAGCAACGCTATAAGATAAGGGCTGAGCAGCGGTGACATAGCCATTCAATGTTTTGCTAGGTAGTGGAGGGGGTTAGAGGCTTTCATGGCAATTTGGGAGGCTGACAGTTTAAGTGGTAGGTAACGTAACATAACGGTAAAAACGAGACATCTAGCAAGGCAAAAATAGTGTCGGGATCCGGGTATGATCATCTTGCCTGTTGGTTCTTCAGAGGGACAAAGAGCTAGGTCCTCGTAGTTGTACTCTCCGGGATCCTCGTACTCAGGCTCAGCACTCGCGTCTACCCAAAGAGAACATCACCAAATAAACAAACAGCGAGGTGCAATGCACAAACAAGATGATGCATGGTCATATTAAGGAATATAGCATGGCAAGCCTATGCTAGTCATGTTTCACATGCATTTATTAAGTTGTTTAGTATTCTGGACAGAACCTCCATATTACTTATTTGAACATGCATGATCATGGCAAATATGGATGCTTCATGCAAAAACGATGCAAATGCACATGTAGAACGTTGCAATGGAGTAACGTAGCTCACGGTACGCTCACGGCAAGGTACGAACGTTAACGGAGACAAAACACAACATGAGGCAATCTCTGGGCTATACCTTGGTGTTCCAAGGATGCCACTGGATAAGAAATGAAAATCTAGTAAGAATAGAGCTAAAGATCATGCAAAACAATGGAGTATAGCTCCCACAAGTCACAAAACATTCAAACACACAATCTGTCCACAAACAGCAACATGGCATCTTGTCACACACATAGCCAGAGCTACAGCGGATTTTAAATCAAAACCAAGGCATGGACAGAAACTATACATCATGCTTAACAAATCATCTATCTACTCAAACTTGAAAGGAAGCATGGATCAATAGCAATGAAGCTCACAAGATGGCATGTTGAATCAGTTTTTAGGGACTTAGTGAAAATTCCAGTTTTCTGGAATCTGAGTTAACCAGATGGCATATTGACATCACTATTTATATATGCTAGAGGGCATTTCATGGCATGAAAATTAACAGGGATATAGAGGGCAACATATACAACAAAACATTAGCACTGAGCATGAGCTAGAACACAACATATCACTTGGTAGCATCCTCTAAACATGGCATAAAAATAACAACAGATTCTCTGACTTGGACAAATTTAGCAAGGGCAAAACTGGACACATGTTAACAGAATAGCAACTTGACAGCAGGTTTAAACTATGATGCAAAGGCTTAATCCTCAAGTTCTTAGCACAATTTAGAAGAGTATGATGAGCACAACAAAACATGTTAAGGCCCCAAACTCAAAGGAACATCACATCCATGGGAACCATCTTCTAAACATAGCAAGAAAATAACAGCTTCTAACACTTAGCAAAATCTGAGGCATGCAACCAGTGTTATTTACTTAGCATGTTAACAGCAAGAAACCCACTTATCCACAAGCTTATCATGCCAAACAAAAATACCAGGGCCTAGTACCCACAAGACACTAGCATATTCATGTTGACAAGTTTCACATATGTTGCATAGGTTAAATCATATGAAAATGACAAAATGGCATGTTGGGACAAAAATGACATTTTGCAAACTGGCTCAAATGACAAAACAAATTGCACCACTGGATTCCTTGGGAAATTCTACCCCAAAATCATATATCATACTCATATTTTTAGTTTGATAAAATGCCCACAATGCAATTCGAAAACACACACATGCGCTTATAAGTTACTTATTCCCTCATTTGGACATATGCAAAAAATGGCAGTACTATTACCAGAAATAGAAAAAAAACAGAGAAGACACAAATAAAACAAACAAATAAAAAAAAGGAGGGGGGTCCCACTGGCAGTGAGCCAGGGCCCCCGGAGTGGCTGACAGGGTGGACCCACTGGCCCACCTGTCACACACACACACACACAGAAGCACACACAGAAGCACACACATGCACATGAAAAATAAAAAGGGGGGCGATGTGCCCACTGGGGATCGAACCCACGCCCTCCTGGTCGAGCTGGTTCGGTCGAACCACTCGGCCACCACACGGATCTGGCCAGAGAAGGGCTCGACCACACTTGACCCTTCCCTGGCGAGAGGCCTGGCCCCACCTGCCAGTGACACATACACAGACACACACCGCACTCACCGGCGACGAACAGAGACGCACGCTCGCGACGGAGGGGGCCTCCGATGACCAACCGAGCGGCGGATGGCACCACTACACGCGCAACAGCATCCCGCACACGCACGCACTCGCACAGGGCCAGAGACGTGCTAGAACGCTCCCGGCGTTGAGGAACTTCGGCGGCGACGACGGAGTCGAACAGCGAGCTATGATGGTGAAAATGAACGCTTCGGAGCAAAAATGAAACCTACACGTCGGAAGGAACTCGACCACCTACTCGCACATGCTTGGAACGGACGGAGGTCTCGCCGGCAACGAGGTCCGACGGCGGCGAGAGGCTGTCTACGCGGAGGCGATGCTACACTACGCGAACTGGAGCGGAACGGATGCGGGGACGGGGAGAAGCTCACAGAGAGGCGCTCGGTGATGATGGACGGGCTTGAGGAAGATGGACGGCGACGAATTTGAACGGCGATGACCGGCGGGCGCGGAGGAAGAAGGCAACAATTCCGGCGATTCTTGGCGTCCCGCGACGGCGCAGAGGACGACGAGGAAGAAGAGGATGACGCGGAGCGATCCCGACGCTCGCCTGCTCGAGGGGCTTGCCGGAGATGCACACACGAAGATCGGCGCTCTCTGAACCCGCTCACTCACTGAATCTTGGAGGGAACTCACCTGGCGGCGGCGAGAGATAGGAGAGGGGAAACCCTAGGGAAGGCACGCACGCCGAGAGGGGATTTATAGGCCGGGAGGCATAGCACTAGCCTCGCCACCCTGGCCATGGTGGGACCCCTGCTCGCGCTCTCTCTCTGAGAGGGAGCTGGAAAGGAGGAAGAAGGAGGGAGGAAGAGAGAGGCTGACGAGCGGGCCCGTCGCGCGCCACGCTGGAGAGAGCCAGCGCGCGGGCTAGCTGGGCCGCGGAAGGAAGGAAGCCCAGGTGGGCCGGCACTCTCTCTCTGCGAAAACAAAACTCACAGAGCCTTTCTATTTAAATAAACAGCACAAGAGAGAAAAAAACAGGCATGTTTGAAAAAATAATTTGGGAGGAAGAAAACATGTTTTGGAATCACCAAATTGTACCCTATTCAAATAAAATGGAGTTGGCATTTTTGGGACAAACAAATTAATTCACTAAAATATTAACTAGAACCTGTTTGCAAGGATTGAAAAAAAGACAAGCACAAAACAGGATTGAGAGTAGACTAATAATCATGACAGAATATTTGGAAGAAGCCCAACAGTTTTAATATAGGAAAACAACAAGCAAATATTTAACATGTGGCATTATTTGAATAAAGAGAGAGATGGCATAGCTTTTCATATGGAAATAGAGGAGAATTCAAACCAAAGCATCACATGCATCCACTCCACAACACACACACTCACATCAACAACACCACTCCACAAACATGGCAAATAATAAGATGCACTTGATGTTATGAATATGATGCCATGATGCATGAAAGGACAAGAGGCAAAGTTGATATTCAAACTCATGATAGCATTCATAGAGGGTTCACACATGGAAATATATTACAAATGCAAAGGAATGCTCTTGGGCTGTTACAACTCTCCCCCACTACATGAGGATCTCGTCCCGAGATCTAGGAACGGAAGAATTCAGGAAATTCGGAACGGAGATGGTCCTCTCGTTCCCAAGTGGCTTCTTTGTCGGAGTGATGTGACCACTTCACCTTTAGAAACTTGATTGACTTGTTGCGAGTCTTACGCTCAGTTTCTTCAAGGATAGCAACTGGATGCTCATGATAGGACAGGTCTTCTTGGAGATCAACGGTGCGCTCGGGAGTCTTGAAACACTTCCGGAGCTGAGAGACATGGAACACATCATGCACATTTGCGGAATTGGGAGGAAGCTCGAGTTGGTAGGCAAGGTCACCCCTCTTGCCCACAATCTTGAAAGGACCCACAAAGCGTGGAGCAAGCTTTCCTTTGATGCCAAAGCGTTGAGTGCCCTTCATGGGAGACACTCTGAGATAGACAAAATCATCGATCTGAAAGGTCATGTCACGATGCTTGCTATCATAATAACTCTTCTGACGGGATTGAGCTGCTTTGAGATTTGCACGAATGACATGGCACATTTCTTCTGCTTCAGTGATCATGTCATTACCAAGGATTTGACGCTCACCAGTTTCAGACCAATTGAGCGGGGTGCGACACTTCCTGCCATAGAGAATCTCGAAAGGAGCTTTGCCGGAACTTGCTTGGAAGCTATTGTTGTATGAGAACTCAGCAAACGGGAGACAATCTTCCCACTTCATGCCAAAAGAAATCACACAAGCTCTGAGCATATCTTCGAGGATCTGATTGACTCTCTCAACTTGACCACTAGTCTGAGGTTGGAAAGCTGTGCTGAAACGGAGATTAGTCCCCATTGCAGTCTAGAAGGAATCCCAAAACTTGGAAGTGAAGATGCTTCCACGATCTGAGGATATGAGCTTAGGAACACCGTGCAAAGAAACTATCCTTGACGTATACAACTCTGCTAGCTGAGCTGCCGAGATAGATTCTTTGACCGAAAGGAAGTGGGCAACTTTGGTGAGCTTGTCGATGACCACAAAGATGGCATCATTACCTCTCTTGGACTTAGGAAACCCAGTGACGAAATCCATTTCAACATGATCGAATTTCCACTCTGGGATAGGCAAAGGCTGAAGGAGGCCTGCTGGACGTTGATGTTCCGCCTTCACTCTGCGACAAACATCACACTCGTTCACAAACTGAGCAATCTCACGTTTCATACGAGTCCACCAGAAGGTTTGCTTGAGGTCTTGATACATTTTGGAACTTCCTGGATGAATCGAGAGGAGGGAATTATGTGCTTCATCCATGATAACCTTCCTGAGATCACCTTTCGGAACCACCAGACGGTCCTCGAAGAACAAGGTGTCTTTGTCATCAACACAGAAACACTTATACTTTGGAATGCTCTTGGCCACACCTTTCTTCACTTTCTTCACCATAGCATCAAGAAGCTGAGCTTGGTGAACCTGATCCTCGAGAGTCGGAGAGACTTGAAAATTGGCAAGAAAACCTTGAGGAACAATTTGGAGATTAAGCTTACGGAATGCTTCGCAAAGCTCGGGTTGAAGAGGCTTGAGAATAAGATCTCTTTATTTTGCATGAGTAAGGGGGGCCTGGCGCGCCCTGGTGTATCGTGCTCACCTCGATCACCTTTCGGTTTTTTTAGTTTCCAAAATTTTCTAATATTCCAAAACTGACAAAAAATATTTTTGTGGATTTTTCGGAGTCCGTTTACTTACCGTATCACGTACCTCCTATTTTTCAGAATTCTGGAGTATTCCAGAAGGTTTCTTTTATGTGTTCCTCCGGTGTCATGGTTTGGATAACATTGCTTTCAACGTTAATAGGCGTACCTAAGATAGAGTGTTTAATTCTTTGTCCATTGACCACCTTCGGGTTAGTACCTTCGGCATTATTAATCATGATAGCTCCAGAACGATAAACCTCTTCGATAATATATGGTCCTTCCCATTTGGAGAGAAGCTTACCTGCAAAAAATCTTAAACGAGAGTTGAACAAAAGAACATAGTCTCCTATTTTGAATTCCCGCTTTTGGATTCATTTGTCATGCCATCCTTTTACTTTTTCTTTGAATAGTTTGGCATTTTCATAGGCTTGGGTTCTCCATTCATCTAGTGAGCTAATATCAAATAGCCTCTTCTCACCGGCAAGTTTGAAATCATAGTTGAGTTCTTTAATTACCAAAAATGCTTTATGTTCTAATTCTAGAGGCAAATGACAAGCTTTTCCATATACCATTTTGTATGGAGACATACACATAGGATTTTTATAAGCTGTTCTATAGGCCCAAAGTGCATCATCTAATTTCTTAGACCAATTCTTACGAGACCTATTGACAGTTTTTTGTAATATTAATTTTATTTCCTTATTGCTAAGTTCAACTTGACCACTAGATTGAGGATGATAGGGTGATGCAATTCTATGGTTAAAATCATATTTAGCAAGCATCTTACGGAAAGCACCATGAATAAAGTGTGAACCACCATCGGTCATTAAGTATCTAGGGACTCCAAACCTAGGAAAGATAACTTCTTTAAGCATTTTAATGGAGGTGTGGTGATCAACACTACTAGTTGGAATAGCTTCTACCCACTTAGTGACATAATCAACAGCAACCAAAATATGAGTGTACCCGTTGGAGGAAGGAAAAGGACCCATATAATCAAAATCCCAAACGTCAAATGGTTCAACAACAAGTGAATAATTCATAGGCATTTCCTGACGCTTACCGATATTACCAATTCTTTGACATTCATCACAAGACAAGACAAACTTACATGCATCCTTGAAGAGAGTAGGCCAATAAAAACCAGATTGCAATACCTTGTGAGCAGTTATATCTCCCGCATGATGTCCTCCATAAGCTTCGGAATGACATTTCCGTAGGATTTGTTCGTGTTCATGCTCAGGTACATGACGTGGCTTGAGACTGCATCGGTATTTCCCCAAAGAGGAAGGGATGATGCAGCACAGCGATGGTAAGTATTTCCCTCAGTTATGAAACCAAGGTTATCGAACCAGTAGGAGGATCACCAACACCCAATAAGCAACACCTGCACACAAACAACAAATACTTGCAACCCGACGCGAAAGAGAGGTTGTCAATCTCTCTATGGTAATAAGATAGATTAGGTAGTGATAGATAGGAGAGATAGATCTCTCAAGAACACAAATAAAAAGAGTAAATATGCAGCAATATATTTTTAGGTTTTTGGTTTTGTAGGTCTGAAAACAAAGATTGCAAAAAACGTAGATCGGAAAGCAATATGATGGAAAAGTAGACCCGGGGGCCTTAGGGTTCTAGTGGGTTCTCTCATGAGTATAGCGCACGGTGGGTGAACAAATTACTGTTGGGCAATTGATAGAAAATTGAATAGTCATGACGATATCCAAGGCGATGATCATTATATAGGCACCACGTCCAAGATAGATAGACCTACTCCTGCCTGCATCTACCTCTATTACTCCACACATCGACCGCTATCCAGCATGCATCTAGTGATTTAAGTTCATGGAAAAATGGAGTAATGCAATAAGAACAGTGACATGATGTAGACAAGATCTATTCATGTAGGAATAGACCCCATCTTGTTATCCTTAATAGCAACGATACATGCGTGTCTTGCTGCCCCTTCTGTCACTGGGAAAGAACACCGCAAGATCGAACCCATCACAAAGCACCTCTTCCCATGGCAAGAAAAATCGATCTAGTCGGCCTAACTAAACCAAAGATTCGAAGAAGAAATACGATGCTATAAGTAATCATGCATATAAGAGATCAAAGAAGACTCAAATAATATTCATGGGTAGAAATTGATCATGAACTCAAAATTCATTGGATCCCAACAAACACACCGCAAAAGTTTACATCAAATAGATCTCCAAGAGACCATTGTATTGAGAATCATAAGAGAGAGAGAAGAAGCCATCTAGCTACTGCCTACGGACCCGTAGGTCTATGGTGGACTACTCACGCATCATCGGAGAGGCACCTATGATGAAGATGAACCCCTCCATGATGGTGTTTAGATTGGATCTCGAGGTTCTGGAACTTGCGGCGGCTGGAATTATGTTTCGTCGACTCCCCTAGGGTTTTTGGAATATTTGGGAATTTATAGGCGTCAGAGGCGGTGCGTAGGGGCGCCATGGAGGGCACAACCCACCTTCCTAGCTCTTGTTTGGCCCACTGGGTGTCTTCTGGTCCAGAAAAAAACTCCAAAAAGTTTCGTCGCGATTGGACTCCGTTTGGTACTGATATTCTGTGAAGTAAAAAACAAGCAAAAACAATAACTGGCACTTTGGCACTATGTCAATAGGTTAGTCCCAAAAAATGATATAAAGTTGTTATAAAATGATTGTAAAACATCCAAGAATGATAATATAACAGCATGGAACAAGCAAAAATTATAGATACGCTGGAGATGTATCAACATCCCCAAGCTTAATTCCTACTCGTCCTCGAGTAGGTAAATGATAAAAACAGAATTTTTGATGTGGAATGCTGCCTAACATGTTCATCACATTCTTTTCTTTTGTATAGCATGGACATTTGGACTTATAATGATTCAAAGCAATAGTCTAGTCTTAACATAATGACTTCAATACTCAAGCATGTCAACAAGAAACCATGTCTTTCAAAATATCAACACTAAAGAAAGTTATCCCTAGCCCATCATGCTCAATCATTGATCCATTCATGAAACACACTCAAATGTTAGCTATGCCCAATACTCAAGTACGATCATAGTCCCCCCTAGTTGGTGCTTATAAGAGAAGATGGAGACTCAAAGCAAAAATAAAAATTGCATAAAGTAAATAGATAGGCCCTTCGCAGAGGGAAGTAGGGATTTGTAGAGGTGCCAGAGCTCAAGGTTTAAATTGAGAGAGAGAAAAATATTTTGGGTGGCATGCTTTTCCTGTCAACGAAAACGACAAAGTAGCTCACAATACTTTCCATGCTAGATATATCATAGGCGGTTCCCAAACAGAAAATAAAGTTTATTCCTTTTTCCACCAAACTTTCACTTTCCATGGCGGGCCGTATCCACGGTTGCCTTCCGTACCAACACTTTCCAAGGAATTTATTATTTGACAACATAAAGTAAATATTTTTTCTTTTTCATTTCAGGAATGGGCATCCCTATTACCGCCGCACTCTCGTGCAATGACGAGTGAATAAACACTCATCTTGAGAATAACACATCTAGCATGGAAAAATATTGGACACTCCCTACCGTTTCATGAGCGGTACGGGCACACAAAAGAGAAAATTTATTTTGAAAATTTAGAGATGGCACATACAAATTTGCTTGGAACGGCACATAAATACCGCATATAGGTAGGTATGGTGGACTCATAAGGCAAAACTTGGTTTAAGGATTTTGGATGCACAAGTAGTATTTCTACTTAGTACAAATGGAGGCTAGCAAATAGATTGAGAAGCAACCAAACCAAGAAACGAAAATTCACATAAGTGAGCATTGAACATAACTAACACCGAATAATGCACCACAAGTAGGATGTAACTTCATTGCATAACTATTGACTTTCGTGCATGCATAGGGAATCACAAACCTTAACACCAATATTCCTACTAAGCATAATTACTCACTAACATGACTCACATATTACCATCATCATGTTACAAAACTATTACAAAGAATCAAGTTTAATTTGTCCAATGATCTTCATGAAAGTTTTTATTATATCCTCCTTGGATATCTATCACTTTGGGACTAGTTTCATATATTGCCATTGCTTTTTGGCAAGCTCAAACAAATTTAAGTGAAGCACATGAGCATAAAGATTTCATCTCTCAAAAAGGTATAAGTGAAGCATGAGAGGATTTCTTAAAAATTTACTAACTCTCAAATTAATCTAAGTGAAGCATGAGAGTATTTCTACAAAAATTTCCAAGCACACCGTGCTCAAAAAGATATAAGTGAAGCACTAGAGCAATTCTATAGCTCAAAAAGTTTAAGTGAAGCACATAGAGCAATTCTATAAAACCATAGCATGATTTTGGCTTTCTCAAATAGGTGTGTCCAGCAAGGAAACAAAGGAAAAACTAACAAACAAAGCAAGCAAAGATACAAGACGCTCCAAGAAAAATGTGGCACCCCGATAGAGGGCCGACGCACGCCAGCCCCAGGATAAGACCTGGCGCATGTCAATGACATGGTACAACAATTCCAGACACAAAAATGGCTTTATTAATTATAATGGAGTATTACAATACTGTTGCTTACAACAATATTACATAACTCCAAGGCTAACTAAAGGGTAGCAGAGGTCTTGGTTCAGCGGCAACAACGTCTCTGGCTGGGCTCCATAACGCACAGGACTAGCTAGGCTACGATCTAGCACCACTGGTCTTCTCCTGCAACTGGCCATGTGCAAGGCCAGGTGAGTACTTTGAATGTACTCGCAAGACAACCAAATACATAGCATCCAAACAAACAGATGACAAAGCAAGCCCTATGATTATATAAGAGTCTATCCTAAACATGGCATAGAATTACTGCAAAACACACATCAAGCATAGCATAGCATGGATCAGACCTATAATCTACATAGCATAGCAATGATCACCCTAAGTATTTCAAGTGTTTACTGATACCGAAGATCAACTTACTCTCTTCTGGGTTGTCCCACAACCCTCGACATACTCATGATCCAACCTGGACTGACTCAAATCCAATCCAAATCCTGTGGTCATCCGACCACTCATCAGATAGCCATCCCTTGGCTAACATATCATTTTCCTGACATCATCTGATGTCTACCCAAGATGAGTTCTTCCAATATTACTAACACTGCTACGGTTGACCACCTAGTGAGGTCTGGACGGGCTGTCCAATACCTTGGACTCGGCTATTCGAATAGATTTTACACTCTGCAGAGGTTGCGCACTTTACCCACACCATGAAGCACCTGGGCTCGTGATCCCACTCGGATGGACCAGCGTTGCTTCAACAAAACCTGCCTGACCCGTGACTCTTTCATCGTACCACCGGCACTCATCCTCCCCCGGAGGTCTGCCTTGGGTGGCCCCTGTGTCCTCAGGACACCTGCCACCGTCGTGGCCAAACTATGTAGTCCCAAACGGGGGCTACTGGCCCAAACGGGGACGCCGGCACAAACAAACAATCAACTGGGCTCACAAGGTTATCGCCGCCTACCGGGCCAGGGTAGCGCACGCATAACCTTCCCTCTTTGGTGGTACCGGTGAAAGATCATGTAGTCAGGCCAAGTCAAGGCCGTCCCATACCGGCAAATGTGGTTGCATGAGTATGCCCGGACAGGTGACTCAAGATCAACCAACTAGGTTCAGTTATTGATCCAACTCAACATATCCAGTATCATACCAATAGCATCGACATTTATGATTGCCAACGATCACTTAACAATAGCATGGCAAGATCATCATACCGATAGTCACGGCATGGGATCAACCATGGTACTAACATGCCGATATTATTAACAATATTATTATTATTAGCATGTCAATATGGAATTAAGGCACGCGCATTTGCTGAAGTACGCTTTCAATGCAGAGAAAACGCACTCTGGCTCCAGGCCGAAGCAAAGTACGCCTTCTAACTTGGAAAACGTATTTACCGAAATACGCTTCCACTTAACAGGGGCTGGGCCCGGGGTTGACTTGTCTCTCTCTCAACGACGGGCGGGACCCGCCTTATCTCCTTCCTCTCTCTCTTCTCTCCCTCTGAAGCGTCCTCTTCCTCCCGATATGGAACAGGGAGAGCGCCATGGCCGTCGGGCCGCGCTCACCGCCGGCGCTTCTCCCCTCGGCTGCTCCCGCCGGCAGGTTGGATGGATGCGCGACGCCATCCCGCACTCAGTGGTGGCTGCCGGGATCTCGGGGGCGCTCGGGGAAGGAGCATCCCCGGCCAACGGAGGCGGCGGCCACGGCTACTAGAGGGGCGGCTCCGGCGGCACCTTCCCAGAGGAGTTGAGGACGGCGGAAGCTTCGCGGGACTTAGGGGAGTGCGAGGACAGAGAGGAGAGGGAAGGAGAAGGGCTAGAGCGCGGGGTAGGCCAAGGGAAACGGGCGGCGGCGCCACGGCCATTGAAGCTGCAATAGCTCGAGGGGATGGCTAGGGCTCGATTGGAGGAGGACTAGGGCTTGCTGGCGAGGAGGGGCTCGGGCTGGCCTTAAATAGCTACGGGGGAAAGCTCAGGAAGGAGGGGGGCGATGGCCGGAGCTTCGGGACGACGACCGGAGCTTCGGGATGATGGCAGAGGCGGCCAGAAGCTATGGGACGAGGGGAGAGGGCTCTATACGGTGCGCGCACGCAACGGGGGGCTCTACGACACTCCTGGATAGGCTGGAGCTTGCTGGACGCGCGCTCCCGTCAACTCCAATGCACAAGCCGCGGATTTGGCACGCTCTGCACGTGGTCACCGCGTGGCCACGCCCAGATCGACGCCAAAACATGTCTAGGGTCTTCTCCACGCTTCCCTGAGTTGACCTATGCAGCTGAATGACCATAGAGAGGCCTGAGGTGACAGGTCCAAGGTCAAATAGTTGCCAATAGCAACCTGTTTGGGCTGTGGTGTGGTCACCACAGTGCACCTCTTGGCCTGGCCTTGGGCAGGGGTCAATAATCTACTAAGGTCATCACCTTGGCAAAGTCTCAGCTCAAATGGGCAAAGCAAAATGATACTTCCTTTGTAACTTGGCAGTCCGACCAGATTTGGAAATGAAAGAGCTGAGGTCAAATGGCTAGATGGACTTGGATGATTTTTGGGGGAAAGAGATGATTTGGTCATGAGAGATAGCTGAACAAGTTTCAGATCAAATTGATCATCTATGAGGGTACTTCCTTCACAGAGATGCAATCTGGTCAGAAACTTGAGAAAATTATAGAAAAATATGGGTTTGGATAATTGAGCTTATTTTTGGTTTACAGTAGTGATATATCAATATGCACTACCCTGCCTAATTTCAGCTCAATAGAATCAAGAAATCAAGCACTTCCTTCACAAAGTGCCAGACTGGGCAGAAATAGAAATCAGATGGTTCTGAGGAATTGGCTAGATGAAAATGGCTCAAATTTGGAAGAGGCCAATTATTTAGGCATATGGAGTCACTGTAAATATTTCATACTATTTGCATAAGTGGAAATGGTACTTCCTTCACAATGCTCCAATCTGGACAGAAACTTGAATAATTTGCTGAGGAAGATTGACTAGATGTAATGGGCTAATTTTTGGAGGACAAGGGTAATTTATCATAATGAATCACCCTGAAAAATTTCAGCCCAAGTAGATCAAGGAATCATGCACTTCCTTTGCAAATGGGAAATCTGAACAGAATTTGCAAATGGAAGTGGTGCTCAAAATTTGAATTGGGGAACTGGATATTTGGATAGAAATGGAGAATATATGGATATGAGAAGATCCACAAATTATTTGGGATTTTTCTTAGCTACCAAAATGGTAGTTCCTTTGGAAAGGTCCCAAATTGACATATTCGCTTTAAATAGGAAAAGGCAATTTCCCCTATTTAATTATAGCCAGCATTTTTATGAGAGCTCAATATAATCACAAAGAATATCTCCACAAGTTTTCATGGGCTGTGGAGATGGATAGATATTTTCCTGGATTTAATTCCTCAGAAGGGCAGAAAAAGGAATTAATTCTAGATGAGAAATATTGCATATGACTTGGCAATATTTTTGCACATCTAGGGTTTATGGATGACAGAGGATCTCTGGAAATTTTGGGAGAATTAACAGAGCAAGAGAAATGATAGCTCCTTTGTAAACACAAAGGCAGGATTTCCAGTTCCAATATTTCGGAACTAGGGTTTGAATGAGATTCGGGGTTTACTGATGGAGGGTTGACTGGCACAAGAGCATGGGCAAGGCACTGAGAGGTTGGGGAATGACTGGACTCACCTGGTCACTTGCCAAATTCCAGAGGAAAAAATTCGAGAGAGAAAAGCTAGGAAGGAATAACAACACAAAAATCGATAACCCGATTTTTGGGGTGTTACAAACCTTCCCCCCTTAAAAGAATCTCGTCCTCGAGATTCCTAGTGTTAGCTCAGAACAAAACTACTTCGCCTCCTAGAAAAACTCCTGGGCTTGGCCTTAACCCTGTGGTTGAAAACAACCGGGTTAAAAGTACCGAAAACTGGTACCCCCCAGATCGAGATACGGATATCGCGGGATCTACTCCACAGGTAGGGGCCGCTGGGTAGCCCTGAAATTTTTAGAAAAAGCAGAGTTTCCTTTTTCCGCAAATGCTCGGGGTACCAAAATAAACAGTGGCCTCTCTCGCTATCAGGTGGGAACAGGACCCACTGACAGCCTTCTTCTTCTTTCTCCGGCCAACGACTCTCTCTCTCTCTCTCTCTCGCTCTTGCGCTGTCCCGAGTGCGGCTAGGCACTGCGCATGCCTAGCTCCTAGGGCACAGAGTACCCTACGGTGATAGTGCGCGGCGTGCACTGGATCGACGCAGAGAGCACTCCCATCGCGGGCCAGCGCCGGTCGGCACTGCTCGCGGATTCGCCTCCTGGACGCCGGTAATCGAGCGGCGCGCGGTCTCCTGGACCTTGCTCACCGTACACCGGACTTGGGCTATAAAAACGACCGCGGTTCCTCCTCTCTCTACCTATCCTCTCGCCTCCTACCTCCTGTCTTCTTCCTCTTCTTCTCCTTCTGATGGCAGGAGCACGAGGCAAGGCGTCAATGGCGGGCGTCGGCTCGGAGCTGATCACGATCCTCTTGGCTGGCATGCTGGCGGCATTGGTTGGCGGCTCGCTGCTGCTATGCGTGATGATCCTTGATGATCGCCGTGATGCCACTGCCAGAGGGGTGGCTGGGGGTCAACTATGCCGTCTCAGGCCGGCGGAATAAGCGCGGCTGCGGTGGCGAGGGGCGACCTGTCAACATCGCACAAGACGGTGACAGAGGCGCCGCTAGGTCTAGGGTTAGTGGGGTGCTGTCAGTGGAGCTCTACCAGTGTGGAGGCCACACTGCTAGTTGCTCCTTGCTGAACGGCATCCACAATGGATGGGGCTAGGGTCAAATCGGGGTTTAGATCCTGGGCTAGAAGGGTTGCACCGGTCTATGCTGCAATAAAATCTCCTAGAATTCCTCCGAGATTGCAACCGGCGTGCAGACTTGCTTACACGATACACATGCAATCTATTCAAACTAATATGCAGGCAAATGCAGAATGCACCTAATAGCAACATGCAAGCAGAAGAAAGAAGCATATCAAGCATGTTATACTAAGGTGATTTAATGCTAGTGGGTGTATGTACTCCTGGTATACATACACCTACACCAGCTCGCGTTTTAATTAGGGACTCCGGATGAGTCTGATGTTATTAGGTGTAAGTGCTCTACTGACTAAAAATCTTGTTAAGAGTCCACTGACAGCTCTGTTAAACATTGTTGCTTAACAGAGTATCAGATGAACCAAGCACACAGAGCAAACAGGCACACATAACATTACAAGCATAAGCAGTGCAAGCAATACAAGCAGACAACAACGCGCAGCAATACTAGGCAGCTAACAACAACTCACTCCAAACTACAAGATCCTATTCTAGACGCAGGCAAAGAAACAGTCTTTGCAACACGCATACTCGCGGCATCTCCTGGCTTCGATCATTGTCGGAGCCACAAATGGGCCTATTTCTGCTGGGGCTCTCCTGGGGGACGAAGGCTGAGCCAACTTCCATCTTCATCGTCGGACACCTCTATGGGTTGGGGCTCAACTGCTGGAGCTGCAGGGGGATCTTGACGGAACACATCCCGACGACGAAGCCGCCGGATAGCTCCTTGAATGGAATTTGGGTGGAGGTTGACTGGGCGAAACAGGTTTACAGACTGCGAGGGGGGGTATTAGCTGCGAAGGTGGCACTGGGTTGGGCAACAGGGAACGGGTGGTCTGGGATGCAATTTGACGGGCTGCACGGTATGCTTCCGTAACAACCCGTGTGGTGTCTTGGTCAATGGCATGGAACTCTCTCAGAATGTCAGAGAGCAGAAGTCCCTGGGCATCAATATACTGGACTAGGCGAGCTATGGTTGGGTCAACATCTCCAACTATGCTGGAGAACTTGCCAGCTATGTCCGACGAAGATGGAAGATAGCGAAACTCTTGCATCTCCGCTACTTGCGGAAACTGGATACGAAGACGGGCGATGTCTCCTGCGGCAGCTATCTAGACGGACAACGCGGGGGTGGGCATGGGTTTGCCCTGAAAATTCATGGGCTTCCCATCCGCTGTTGGACCTGGGCTGATATACACCTTTGCATAAAATCGGCAAAGGTGGGGGACGGGGTCTGATTGGAACACCAGATACACCGAAGGGGTACTACAGCCAAGGGCTCGAGTGAGCACACTCGAAAGGATGCGCGGAAAGCCGGAACATCCATCACCCAAGGTTCGGCTATGGAAAGTGGGGGTTTGGGGTTTTTGGAAGAACTGGCCATGGCTGCTGGTTTGAGGGTACTAGCCTGGGTTCTCTTGCAGGGTTCTGGCTTACTGAATGGGGAGAGCTGCGGCTCGCAAATGGGAGGGGTTAAATAGGCAGTCGGCTGGAACACGCTAGCATGGCGTGGATCCTTCTCGTGCCGGGTAGAAGATACACCGGTACGGCCGACAACTAAGTAGGGTCGCGGTCCAATATATAGTGGCTGGGTGGGCAGACAGCTGGGTAGGGTCACGTCCATTCCGACTGCGCCGCCTGTTGATTCACAGTGGCCATGTCGGATGCCAGAGACGGGTCAAATCTATTGGGCTCACTACCGGTTAAACCTAGGGGTGGGTTTGGGGCTAGGGTAACCTATAGCCAGCCTGGCTCTGATACGAAGTCTTGTGGCACCCCGATAGAGGGCCGATGCACACCAGCCCCAGGATAAGACCTGGCACACGTCAAAGACATGGTACAGCAATTCCAGACACAAAAATGGCTTTATTAATTATAATGGAGTATTACAATACTGTTGCTTAAAACAATATTACATAACTCCAAGGCTAACTAAAGGGTAGCAGAGGTCTTGGTTCAGCGGCAACAACGTCTCTGGCTGGGCTCCATAACGCACAGGACTGGCTAGGCTACGATCTAGCACCACTGGTCTTCTCCTGCAACTGGCCACGTGCAAGGCCAGGTGAGTACTTTGAATGTACTCGCAAGACAACCAAATACATAGCATCCAAACAAACAGATGACAAAGCAAGCCCTATGATTATATAAGAGTCTATCCTAAACATGGCATAGAATTACTGCAAAACACACATCAAGCATAGCATAGCATGGATCAGACCTATAATCTACATAGCATAGCAATGATCACCCTAAGTATTTCAAGTGTTTACTGATACCGAAGATCAACTTACTCTCTTCTGGGTTGTCCCACAACCCTCGACATACTCATGATCCAACCTGGACTGACTCAAATCCAATCCAAATCCTGTGGTCATCTGACCACTCATCACATAGCCATCCCTTGGCTAACATATCATTTTCCTGACATCATGTGATGTCTACCCAAGATGAGTTCTTCCAATATTACTAACACTGCTACGGTTGACCACCTAGTGAGGTCTGGACGGGCTGTCCAATACCGTGGACTCGGTTATTCGAATAGATTTTACACTCTGCAGAGGTTGCGCACTTTACCCACACCATGAAGCACCTGGCCTCGTGATCCCACTTGGGTGGACCAGCGTTGCTTCAACAAAACCTGCCTGACCCGTGACTCTTTCATCGTACCACCGGCACTCATCCTCCCCCGGAGGTATGCCTTGGGTGGCCCCTGTGTCCTCAGGACACCTGCCACCGTCGTGGCCAAACTATGTAGTCCCAAACGGGGGCTACTGGCCCAAACGGGGACGCCAGCACAAACAAACAATCAACTGGGCTCACAAGGTTATCGCCGCCTACCGGGCCACGGCAGCGCGTGCATAACCTTCCCTCTTTGGTGGTACCGGTGAAAGATCACGTAGTCAGGCCAAGTCAAGGCCGTCCCATACCGGCAAATGTGGTTGCATGAGTATGCCCGGACAGGTGACTCAAGATCAACCAACTAGGTTCAGTTATTGATCCAACTCAACATATCCAGTATCATACCAATAGCATCGACATTTATGATTGCCAACGATCACTTAACAATAGCATGGCAAGATCATCATACCGATAGTCACGGCATGGGATCAACCATGGTACTAACATGCCGATATTATTAACAATATTATTATTATTAGCATGGCAATATGGAATTAAGGCACGACATTAGATGAAAAGTAATACTATAATCTATACCGATGTCATCACATGTGTATGCACATGCGGACTAACAGGTAATAGATAAACACACAGGGTGCAAGCAAAGTCATCACGCAAGTCCGGAGCTCATGGTAAGAGGTTGGCTTGCCTGGGGGTCGACGAATATGCCGGGAGGAAGTGTAATCACCTCGCGGAAGAATTCGCCGGAAAGGGTCCTCTCTCAGAGGGCTCGATCAGAGGGCAAGGGCAAAATGGTTATTTCTACTGTGTGGCAATATTATGAAAATGGTACTATCGGAACGGGCTTGACGAGACGAAAGCGTGGGCGCTGGTTTTACCTCGATCGGAGCTACGGTCGCGAAGATATAAGCGCTTAAGCACCAGGGACCAATCTGTAAAAAGAATTGCTACAAACAGGCCCCTGGGGCTAAAACAGAACGCGCATTTGCTGAAGTACGCTTTCAATGCAGAGAAAACGCACTCTTGGTCCAGGCCGAAGCAAAGTACGCCTTCTAACTTGGAAAACGTATTTACCGAAATACGCTTCCACTTAACAGGGGCTGGGCCCAGGGTTGACTTGTCTCTCTCTCACCGACGGGCGGGACCCGCCTTATCTCCTTCCTCTCTCTCTTCTCTCCCTCTGAAGCGTCCTCTTCCTCCCGATATGGAACAGGGAGAGCGCCATGGCCGTCGGGCCGCGCTCACCGCCGGCGCTTCTCCCCTCGGCTGCTCCCGCCGGCAGGTTGGATGGATGCGCGACGCCATCCCGCACTCAGTGGTGGCTGCCGGGATCTCGGGGGCGCTCGGGGAAGGAGCATCCCCGGCCAACGGAGGCGGCGGCCACGGCTACTAGAGGGGCGGCTCCAGCGGCACCTTCCCAGAGGAGTTGAGGACGACGGCAGCTTCGCGGGACTTAGGGGAGTGCGAGGACAGAGAGGAGAGGGAAGGAGAAGGGCTAGAGCGCGTGGTAGGCCAAGGGAAACGGGCGGTGGCGCCACGGCCATTGGAGCTGCAATAGCTCGAGGGGAGGGCTAGGGCTCGATTGGAGGAGGACTGGGGCTTGCTGGCGAGGAGGGGCTCGGGCTCGCCTTAAATAGCTACGGGGGAAAGCTCAGGAAGGAGGGGGGCGATGGCCGGAGCTTCGGGACGACGACCGGAGCTTCGGGACGATGGCAGAGGCGGCCAGAAGCTATGGGACGAGGGGAGAGGGCTCTAGACGGTGCGCGCACGCAATGGGGGGCTCAACGACACTCCTGGATAGGCTGGAGCTTGCTGGACGCGCGCTCCCGTCAACTCCAATGCACAAGGCGCGGATTTGGCACGCTCTGCCCGTGGTCACCGCGTGGCCACGCCCAGCTCGACGCCAAAACATGTCTAGGGTCTTCTCGACGCTTCCCTGAGTTGACCTATGCAGCTGAATGACCATAGAGAGGCATGAGGTGACAGGTCCAAGGTCAAATAGTTGCCAACAACAACCTGTTTGGGCTGTGGTGTGGTCACCACAGTGCACCTCTTGGCCTGGCCTTGGGCAGGGGTCAATAATCTACTAAGGTCATCACCTTGGCAAAGTCTCAGCTCAAATGGGCAAAGCAAAATGATACTTCCTTTGTAACTTGGCAGTCTGACCAGATTTGGAAATGAAAGAGCTGAGGTCAAATGGCTAGATGGACTTGGATGATTTTTGGGGGAAAGAGATGATTTGGTCATGAGAGATAGCTGAACAAGTTTTAGATCAAATTGATCATCTATGAGGGTACTTCCTTCACAGAGATGCTATCTGGTCAGAAACTTGAGAAAATTATAGAAAAATATGGGTTTGGAGAATTGAACTTAATTTTGGTTTACAGTAGTGATATATCAATATGCACTACCCTGCCTAATTTCAGCTCAATAGAATCAAGAAATCAAGCACTTCCTTCACAAAGTGCCAGACTGGGCAGAAATAGAAATCAGATGGTTCTGAGGAATTGGCTATATGAAAATGGCTCAAATTTGGAAGAGGCCAATTATTTAGGCATATGGAGTCACTGTAAAGATTTCATACCATTTGCATAAGTGGAAATGGTACTTCCTTCACAATGCTCCAATCTGGACAGAAACTTGAATAATTTGCTGAGGAAGATTGACTAGATGGAATGGGCTAATTTTTGGAGGACAAGGGTAATTTATCATAATGAATCACCCTGCAAAATTTCAGCCCAAGGAGATCAAGGAATCATGCACTTCCTTTGCAAATGGGAAATCTGAACAGAATTTGCAAATGGAAGTGGTGCTCAAAATTTGAATTAGGGGACTGGATATTTGGATGGAAATGGAGAAGATATGGATATGAGAAGATCCACAAATTATTTGGGATTTTTACTAGCTACCAAAATGGTAGTTCCTTTGGAAAGGTCCCAAATTGACATATTGGCTTTAAATAGGAAAAGGCAATTTCCCCTATTTAATTATAGCCAACATTTTTATGAGAGCTCAATATGATCACAAAGAATATCTCCACAAGTTTTCATGGCCTTTGGAGATGGATAGATATTTTCCTGGATTTAATTCCTCGGAAGGGCAGAAAAAGGAATTAATTCTAGATGAGAAATATTGCATATGACTTGGCAATATTTTTGCACATCTAGGGTTTATGGATGACAGAGGATCTCTGGAAATTTTGGGAGAATTAACAGAGCAAGGGAAATTATAGCTCCTTTGTAAACACAATGGCAGGATTTCCAGTTCCAATATTTCGGAACTAGGGTTTGAATGAGATTCGGGGTTTACTGATGGAGGGTTGACTGGCACAAGAGCATGGGCAAGGCACAGAGTGGTTGGGGAATGACTGGATTCACCTGGTCACTTGCCAAATTCCAGAGGAAAAAATTCGGGAGAGAAAAGCTAGGAAGGAATAACAGCACAAAAATCGATAACCCGATTTTTGGGGTGTTACAAAAAACTCATGATATGTGACGAATAAAAATATAGCTCCAAGTAAAATACCGATGGTCGTTAGAAGAAAGAGGGGATGCCACTCGGGGGCATACCCAAGCTTAGTTGCTTGTTTCTCTTTAGATATATCTTGGGGGTGCGGTAGCATCCCCAAGCTTAGGCTTTTATAACTCCTTATTCCTTCATCCATCGTGATCTCACCCAAAACTTGAAAACTTCAATCACACAAAACTCAACAAAATCTTCGTGAGATCCGTTAGTATAATAAAGCAAATCACTACTTTAGGTACTGTTGCAAACCCATTCATATTTTATTATTGCATTATACCTACTGTATTTTAACTTTACCATGGCTTATACCCCCAATACAAACCATAGATTCATCAAAACAAGCACACAATGCAACGAAAACAGAATCTGTCTTAAACAGAACAGTACTTCTGTAACTCTAACCATACTTCTGTAACTCTAAAAATTCTTAAAAATAAGGAAAACGTAAGGAATTTGTATAGCAACACTGTGTTAAAATTTCAGCTTAAGATCGTGTTCCAGCAAAAAATGAAAATTCATATACTGGACGCAAAGTTTCTGTTTCAGATTCAGCATCACTTCTACTCATCCTATGAATCATCCTAAAGGCTTTACTTGGCACAAACACTAAAGAAACAATAAAAACACAATCATAACAGAGGCATAATTGTGTCAACACTCAAAAACAGAAAGGAAAAAAGCAAAAATAAGTTTATTCATTGGGTTGCCTCCCAACAAGCGCTATCGTTTTACGCCCCTAGCTAGGCATGATGATTTCAATGATGCTCACATGAAAAGTAGTAATCGAAATATGCAAAAGAGCATCATGAATCTCATGACAAACACATTTAAGTCTAACCCACTTCCTATGCATTGGGATTTTGTGAGCAAACAATTTATGGGAACAAGAATCAACTAGCATAGGAAGGCAAAACAAGCATAACTTCAAAACATTGAACACATAGAGAGGAAACTTGATGTTATTGCAATTCCTACAAGCATATATTCCTTCCTCATAATAAATTTCAGTAGCATCATGAAGGAATTCAACAATATAACCATCACATAAATCATTCTTTTCATGATGCACAAGCATAGAATTTTCATTACTCTCCACATAAGAAAATTCCTTTTCATCCATAGTAGCGGGAGCAAACTCAACAAAATAACTATCATGAGACACTTGATTGACATAAACACATTGCAAATTTAAAACATGATGATAAGTTTCATGGTTATCATTACTCATTATAGCATACGTGCCATCACCATCATCATGAATAGGAGGCATGCAATCATCATAATAAATTTGCTCATCAAAACTTAGGGGACTAAAAATATCATCTTCATCAAACATAGCATCCCCAAGCTTGTGGCTTTGCATATCATTAGCATAATTGACATTAATAGAATTTATAGTAACATCATTGCAACCATGCTTTTCAATCAAGGAGCTATCATGAATCACCTTATAAAACACTTCATCAAAATTTTCAGATTCATGATTTTCAAGCAAACTTCATAGAGATAATCAAGTGCACTCAACTCACTAGCAAACGAAAAAGAGGGCGAATAAAACGGCAAATTTGGTGAAGTGGGGGAGAGGAAAACGAGAGGCAAATGGCAAATAATGTAATTGCAAGGAGATGAGATTTGTGATTAGGAACCTGGTAGATGATGGTGGAGTCCCCTCGGCGCCTACGATAGGCACGTAGAAGAGACCGCTTCCTCCCCGGCAACGGCGCCAGAAATTCCTTTGACGTGGCTTGAGACTGCGTCGGTATTTCCCCAAAGAGGTAGGGATGATGCAGCACATCGACGATAAGTATTTCCCTCAGTTATGAAACCAAGGTTATCGAACCAGTAGGAGGATCACCAACAACCAATAAGCAGCACCTGCACACAAACAACAAATACTTGCAACCCGACGCAAAAGAGAGGTTGTCAATCTCTCTACGGTAATAAGATTGATTAGGTAGTGATAGATCTCTCAAGAACACAAATAAAAAGAGTAAATATGCAGCAATATATTTTAGGGTTTTTGGTTTTGTAGATCTGAAAACAAAGATTGCAAAAAACATAGATCGGAAAGCAATATGATGGAAAAGTAGACCCGGGGGCCGTAGGGTTCACTAGTGGCTTCTCTCATGAGTATAGCGCACGGTGGGTGAACAAATTACTGTTGGGCAATTGATAGAAAATCGAATAGTCATGACGATATCCAAGGCGATGATCATTATATAAGCATCACGTCCAAGATAGATAGACCGACTCCTGCCTGCATCTACCTCTATTACTCCACACATCGACCGCTATCCAGCATGCATCTAGTGTATTAAGTTCATGGAAAAATGGAGTAATGCAATAATAACGGTGACATGATGTAGACAAGATCTATTCATGTAGGAATAGACCCCATCTTGTTATCCTTAATAGCAACGATACATGCGTGTCTTCCTGCCCCTTCTGTCATTGGGAAAGAACACCGCAAGATCGAACCCATCACAAAGCACCTCTTCCCATGGCAAGAAAAATCGATCTAGTCGGCCTAACTAAACCAAAGATTCAAAGAAGAAATACGATGCTATAAGTAATAATGCATATAAGAGATCAAAGGAGACTCAAAAAATATTCATGGATAGAAACTGATCATGAACTCAAAATTCATCGGATCCCAACAAACACACCGCAAAAGTTTACATCAAATAGATCTTCAAGAGACCATTGTATTGAGAATCATAAGAGAGAGAGAAGAAGCCATATAGCTACTGCCTACGGACCCGTAGGTCTTTGGTGGAGTACTCACGCATCATTGGAGAGGCACCTATGAGGAGGATGAACCCCTCCGTGATGGTGTTTAGATTGGATCTCGAGGTTCTGGAACTTGCGGTGGCTGGAATTGTGTTTCGCCGACTCCCCTAGATTTTTGGAATATTTGGGAATTTATAGGATTCAGAGGTGGTGCGGAGGGGCCCCGTGGAGGGCACAACCCATCAGGGCCTGCCGGGGGCCCCCTGGCGCGCCCTGGTGGGTTGTGCTCTCCACAGCCCACCTTCCTGGCTCTTGTTTGGCCCACTGGGTGTCTTCTGGTCCAGAAAAAATCTCCAAAAAGTTTCGTCGCGATTGGACTCCGTTTGGTACTGATATTTTGCGAAGTAAAAAACAAGCAAAAACAACAACTGGCACTTTGGCACTATGTCAATAGGTTAGTCCCAAAAAATGATATAAAGTTGTTATAAAATGATTGTAAAACATCCAAGAATGATAATATAACAGCATGGAACAAGCAAAAATTATAGATACATTGGAGACGTATCAGTACACAACGTCTAATAATACCATCTACTCCTTCTTTATAAAGATGTGGGTCATCCCAAAAGTAATGTCTTAATTCATAGAAGATTTTTTCTTTTGTTGGTATGTGAAGCTAGGTGGTATATATTTAGCAACAATGTAGTTAGCATAATCAGCATACCAAGGGGTGTTTTGAGAAGCACTTATTGCAGCTAACTGTTCGTCAGGAAAACTATCATCAATAGGTAGTGGGTCATCAAGAATATTTTCTAGCCTAGACAGGTTATCAGCTTTGGGGTTCTCAGCTCCCTTCCTATCAACGATATGTAAGTCAAATTCTTGAAGCAAGAGAACCCACCCAATGAGTCTAGGTTTAGCATCTTTCTTTTCCATAAGATATTTTATAGCAGCATGAACGGTGTGAACAATAACTTTGGAGTCAACAATATAGGATCTAAATTTATCACAGGCAAACACAACTGCTAAAAATTCTTTTTCAGTAGTAGCATAATTTCGTTGGGCACTGTCTAGAGTTTTACTAACATAATGAATAAGATTCAATTTTTATCAACTCCTTGTCCTAGAACAGCACCAATAGCATAATCACTAGCGTCACACATAATTTCAAAAGGCAAGTTCCAGTCAGGTGGTTGAACGATAGGTGCAGAGGTTAAGGCTTTCTTGATTGTTTCAAAGGCTTCCACACAATCATCATCAAAAACAAAAGGGATATCCTTTTGCAAAATATTAGTAAGAGGCCTAGAAATTTTATAGAAGTCTTCAATGAACCTCCTATAGAAACCAACATGACCAAGGAAACTGTGAATACCTTTAATATCTTTAGGACATGGCATTTTCTCAATTGCATCAACTTTAGCTTTGTCCACCTCAATACATCGTTCAGATATTTTATGCCCCAAGACAGTACCTTCATTAACCATAAAGTGGCACTTCTCCCAATTCAAGACGAGATTAGTTTGTTCACATCTCTGCAAAACTCGATCAAGGTTGCTTAAGCAATCATCAAAAGAAGTCCCGTAAACGGAAAAATCATCCATGAAAACCTCCACAATCTTTTCACAATA
The DNA here is from genome assembly GCA_039707655.1 of Elymus sibiricus. Taxonomy (NCBI): domain Eukaryota; kingdom Viridiplantae; phylum Streptophyta; class Magnoliopsida; order Poales; family Poaceae; genus Elymus; species Elymus sibiricus. Next base: position 389,607,650 of record CM077665.1, on the reverse strand, counting down.
ATCAGAGAATATAGCAGTCATACATCTTTGAAAGGTAGCAGGTGCATTACATAAACCAAAAGGCATACGTCTATAAGCATATGTTCCAAAAGGGCAAGTAACGGTGGTTTCCTCTTGATCGGATTGTGACATAGGTATTTGAGAGAAACCAGAATATCCACCCAAAAAACAAAAGTGTGTGTGCCTGGATAATCTTTCTAGCATTTGATCAATGAAAGGCAGAGGGTAATGATCTTTTCTAGTAGCTTTATTTAATTTTCTAAAATCAATTACCATTCTATAACCAGTGACAATTCTTTGTGGAATGAGTTCATGTTTATCATTAGGAACAATGGTAATACCTCCTTTCTTAGGGACACAATGAACGGGACTTACCCATCTACTATCACCTATGGGATAGATTACACCTGCTTCCAGAAGCTTTAATCGTTGTTGGTGATCAACAACGGGTTTAGCATCAGGTTCCATATTAATCTTGTGCTGACATAGAGTGGGACTAATGCCCTTAAGATCATCAAGAGTATATCCAATAGCAGCCCGGTGCTTCCTTAGAACTTTTAATAATCTTTCTTCTTCATGTTCTAAAAGGTTAACACTAATAATAACAGGATATATCTTTTTCTCATCAAGATAAGCATACTTCAAAGTGTCAGGAAATTGCTTTAATTCAAACTCAGGATCACCTTTAGGTGGAGGAGGACCTCCAAGAGTTTCAATAGGCAAATTGTGTTTCAGGAGAGGTTGTTGTTCAAAGAAATTTTTATCTATTTCATTTCTTTCACGCAAGTGCATATCATTTTCATGGTCAAGCAAATATTGTTCTAATGGATCAGTAGGAGGCACGGCAATAGAAGCAATACCAATTATTTCATCCTTACTAGATAACTCTTTATCACGAGGTTGTCTACTAAACTTGGAAAAATTAAACTCATGAGACACACCACCAAAACTGACACCGACAGTTTGTTTTTCACAATCTATTTTAGCATTGACGGTGCTCAAGAAAGGTCCACCAAAGATAATGGGACAAAAGTCATCTTGTGGGGAACCAAGAACTAGAAAATTAGTAGGGTATTTTACTTTCCCACACAAGACTTCAACATCTCTAACAATCCCAAGTAGTATGATGGTGTCTCTATTAGAAAGTTTAATAGTAACATCAATGTCTTCTATTTCAGCAGGTGCTATTTCATCCATAATTTCTTGGTATAAGGTGAGAGGGATATCACTCACACTAGCACCCAAATCACATAAACCATGATAGAAATGATCTCCTATTTTGACTAAGACAACGTGCATGCCTTCTATGGGTCTATGTTTATCTTTTTCATCGGGTTTAGCAATTCTAGCAGCTTCATCATAGAAGTAGATAACATGACCATCAATATTTTCTACCAAGAGATCTTTAACCATAGTAACACTAGGTTCTACTTTAATTTGCTCAGGGGGCTTAGGTGCTCTTATATTACTCTTACGAACCACAGTTGATACCTTAGCATGTTCCTTTATCCTAACAGGGAAAGGTGGTTTTTCAATATAAGCGGTAGGCACAACTAGATCAATATTGTAAATGATGGTTTCATCTTTAGCTATGACCGGTTCTTTAATTTCTTCTTTAATAGGGGGATGATATTTAAACCACTTCTCCTTAGGGAGATCAACGTGAGTAGCAAATGCTTCACAGAAAGAGGCTACTATCTCAGAGTCAAGTCAATATTGAGTGCTAAACTTGTGAAAAGTATCGGTATTCATAAAATATTTAACACAATCAAACTCAAGCTTTATACCTGACTCATTACCTTCGTCGAGTTCCCAATCTTCAGAGTTGCATTTAATTCTTTCCAAGAGATCCCACTTGAATTCAATAGTTTTCTTCATATACGAACCAACACAAGAAGTATCGAGCATGGATTGATCATTATGAGAAAGCCGAGCATAAAAATTCTGAATAATAACTTCTCTAGGGATGTAATGATTGGGGCATGAATATAACATTGACTTAAGCCTCCCCCAAGCTAGAGCGATGCTTTCCCCTTCACGAGGCCAAAAATTATATATATAATTCCGATCATGATGAACTAGATGCATGGGATAAAACTTTTGGTGGAATTCCAATTGCAAACGATTCTAGTTCCACGATCCAAGATCATCACATAGCCTATACCATGTCAATGCTTTTCCCTTCAAAGATAAAGGGAAAACTTTCTTCTTAGCTTCATCTCCGGGTAAACCTGTGAGCTTAAATAATCCACAAATTTCGTTCACATATAAAAGGTGCATATCAGGATGTCCAGTTCCATCTCCTGCATAAGGTTTAGCAAGCAGTTGTTCTACCATACCCGAAGGAATTTCATAACCAATATTTTTAGTAGGTGCAATAGGTTGAGGGGCAACTAATTGTGGTTCCGGTCGAGGTGAAGATACCCCGAACAAACCCCTCAAAGGATTGTTTTCCATAGTAGCAAGTAACAATAAATTTCAGCACGTAGTATAAGTTTTTCCTTACCGATTTCCACTTACCAAGAGCGCTTCCCTCCCCGGCAACGACGCCAGAAAAGATTCTTGATGACCCACAAGTATAGGGGATCAATCGTAGTCCTTTCGATAAGTAAGAGTGTCGAACCCAACGAGGATCATAAGGAAATGACAACCGGTTTTCAGCAAGGTAATTTATGCAAGCACTGATATTGTAGGTAACAGATAGTTTGATAGCAAGGTAATTGGTAACGAGCAAGTAACGGTAATGGTAAATAAGGTGCAGCAAGGTATCCCAATCCTTTTGTGGCAAAGGACAGGCCAGAACAATCTCTAGTAATAGGCAAAGTGTTCTTGAGGGTACACGGGAATTTCATCTAGTCACTTTTATCATGTTGGTTTGATTCGTGTTTGCTACTTTGATAATTTGATATGTGGGTGGACCGGTGCTTGGGTGCTGTTCTTACTTGATAAACCTCCCACTTATGATTAACCCCCTCGCAAGAATCCGCAACTACGAGAAAAGTATTAAGCTAAAATCTAACCATAGCATTAAACGTTTGGATCCAAATCAGCCCCTTACGAAGTAGCGCATAAACAAGGGTTTAAGCTTCTGTCACTCTAGCGACCCATCATCTAATAACTACTCCACAATGCATTCCCTTAGGCCCATGAATGGTGAAGTGTCATGTAGTCGACGTTCACATGACACCACTAAGGGAATCACAACATACATATCATCAAAATATCGAACACATATCAAATTCACATGATTACTTGCAACATGACTTCTCCCGTGACCTCAAGAACAAAGGTAACTACTCACAAATAATAATCATGCTCAAGATCAGAGGGGTATTGAATAGCATAATGGATCTGAACATATAATCTTCCACCAAATAAACCATATAGTAATCAACTATGCAAGGTAATCAACACTACTAGTCACCCACAGGTACCAATCTGAGGTTCCGGTACAAAGATTGAACACAAGAGATGAACTAGGGTTTGAGAGGAGATGGTGCTGTTGAAGATGTTGACGAAGATTGGCCTCCCAAAGATGAGAGGTGTGTTGGTAATGACGATGGCTTCGATTTCCCCCTCCGGGAGGGAAGTTCCCCCGGCGGAATCGCTCCGCCGGAGGGCAAAAGTTTTCCTGCCAAAGTTTCGCCTCGAGGCGGCGACGCTTCATCCCGAAAGTCCTCCTCTTATTTTTTCTAGGTCAAAAGTGAATATATACTAGAAGATGGGCACCGGAGGTGGGCCGAGGAGGGCACAACCCTCCAGGGTGGCCCCCTCCGGTAGTTCTTTGCTCCAGTATTTTTTATTAATTCCAAAAATAATCTCCGTAAAGTTTCAGCTTCATTGGAGATGTGCAGAATAGGTATCTCTGATGTGCCTTTTTTAGGTCCAGAATTCCAGCTGCTGGTATTCTCCCTCTTTGTGTAAACCTTGCATATTATGAGAGAAATGTGACACCCTGGATTAAGTGCTACAGTGATCTTGGTAATTAAGCTACAATAATCTGAGGATTAGGCTAATCCATTTTTGCTAATCCAATTATGGTCACTGTTGCAATCAAAGGCAAATTCAAATTCTTATCCAATTCAAAATTTAATTGAAAAGTGATTTTGAAAGTGTTGCAAACCTGAAAATAAAAATCATGAATGGGTTTCAAATAATTCCCTAGTAATATTAAAATTATAACCTACAATTATGCAACTGTTTTGGTGCCTCAAAACTATTTTATGAGTGGCCCAAAACAATTAATTAAATGCCCCCAAACTTTTTGTGACATTACTGAATATCGCAAGGTATTTACTAGAGCCTTTCACACATTTTTATTAAAAAGAAATAAAGCTAAAATAAAAAGAAGCAGAAAGTCTAAACGAAAAAAAAAAGAAAAAAAAAAGAAAAGGAAACCTACTGGGCACTTAGGCCCAAGTGCTACAGGCTGGCCCAGCCCACCGGGGCCAGCCTTTCCCTTACCTCCCACCAGCGCCAGGGAAAGGCCAGGCGCGCCATGGCGCCGACGCTCGCGCACGGCCATCGGGCGCACCCTCGTGGATAAGACCGAGCCCCGCGGTCCTCTCTCTCACCCCGCAAACCCTAGGACCCCCCAGATCCCCCCATCCGCGTCTCCCTCGCTCCCCCGAGCTCTCTCTTCCTCTCCAGTACGCGACCGTCGCAGCTCGCCGTCGCAGCCGCGGCCACCGACCTCGCCTCGCCTCGCCACCATGTCTGCTAGCTCCGCCATCGTCTTCCACATCGCCTGGATCCAGCCGTTGGAGCCGGGGTGCCTCGCAGCTCTCGTCTCGAGCCCTTCCCCAACCTCGGCCGCCGCCGTTCGCCGCCGTCGATTCGCTGCACTGCTGCTACTAAGACTGGCGCCGGGCCTCCTTGTGCCCTCCCGGTGAGCCACAACTCCTCCCCGCTCTCTTCTCCTCGCTCCAACGTGCCCGTAGACGCCGTCCCGCATGTGCCCGAACGCATCACCGTGGAACTCGTCGCCGCGAAACGGATTCGCCGGCGTGATTCCGGCGAGTCACCGGTCGTCATCCGACGTGGCCCGACAGGTGGGGTCCCCTGTGACGCTGACGGGTGGGCCCCGTTGACCTGTAGACTGGGTCAACCGCTGACTGGGCACCCACAGTCACTGACATCTGGGTCCCGTCGTTTAAAATGATTTTAAATAAATAGAGAATCTGTTAATTAATTAATTAGTTAATTAAAACACTAATCAGTCACTGACAGTAGGCCCCACCCACTAATTAATCTGAAATTAGATTAAATAAATCCTAATTAACTACTGTCTCACTCACAAGTGGGACCCACTGGTCAGGTTTGACCTGGCCCAGCGGGAGTTGACCTGCTGACATCATCATGACGTTCTGCTGACGTCACCTATTCACTGTTCTGGATAATGTTGATTTAAATAAATAGAATAAATTCCAGAAAATGTTTAAAACTTTAGAAAATCATATCTTTTAAACCGTAGCTCAGATTGAAAAACTTTATATATGAAAGTTGCTCAGAACGACGAGATGAATCCGAATACGCTGTCCATTCATCTGTCACATGCTCCTAGAATGATGAACATGGACATTTAGCATTAGGATCATCTGTCCGGTAGTAGCCCGAGACCCGGAAAATATCGTCAGATATTCTTCCGATCCTTCTGCGACGTGTAATACCGCGTTAGTGCATGCCTAGCCCTGCATATTGCCATGCCATGCATCGTGATGCATTTGTCTGCTTTATATTTATTGTTTCTTCCCCCTCTTCTTACCGGTAGACCCCAAGACCGACGCTGCTGCCGGGTACGACTACACCGTTGACGATCAGCCCTTTGCCGCAGAGCAGCAAGGCAAGTAACCCCCCCTTGAGCATTCCGATATCGCCTATTCCTTCCCCTCTTATTCTTGCATTAGATTTTGCTACTGTATTAGTTAGCTCCTATTCTGATGCATAGCCTGCTTTTGATAAACTGCTACTATACCTGCAATCATATCAACTGCTTAGTATAGGTTGATCAGTGAATCCCCTGTGACCCCCCTTAGTCCCAGTTGCCCCTGCTTCTTCATCGACGACTTGAAGACCCGAAGACTCGGTCAACCGACCGACGAGCCAGGCCACTCACATCACCGCACACCCCTTTAAGTATGGCACTGCAGAGCTACTATCGAGTGCCGAGGGTGATACCTCACTTAGCACTCCCGATGTTAATTCTGTAGCGTAGCTAATCGGTCATGGGTATCGAGGGTGATTCCTCCTTCCCATTTATCGATAGCGACTCTTGTCATACACATACCTCGAGTGGGATCCATCGAGGGTGATTCCTCGGATATCCACTTGGTGTATAAACACACAGTTACTTTAACTTGACATTGTTTACATGTGACAGACGGGACTAGAGGGACAGGCGGTACCACCCTGGTTGAGGTGGACCTGAGTTCCCGACAGTCTTGAGACGGGTCGGCCCCAAGGGTACCCGTGTGTGAGATGTGGTGGGATGCGCCGGTAAGGCATCCAAAGGATTATATTGAGGCGTGGACAGGCAGGAGAGGCCCTTGCCACACATCCTCGAGGCGGGGCGACGGGCCGCACTTCATGGGTCGCGCTTTCCCCGCATTAATAAAATGCTAATGGGTTGGGTATTTGATCTGAGTTGGGTCGTTGGCCTTTTTACGCACCAAACCATCGCGTGGGAGAAGTTATGGGTACTCAGCGTCGTTGTATCAGCCGAAGCTCTTCGGACGTCAGCAATGGAGCGGCGCGCGCCGGATTGGACTGGACGGTACAACTCCTGGACTGGAGTGTGCTAGGTCTGCTTCCGGCCGCGTACGCATCGTGCAGGAGCGCGTAGGGCAAGTGGGCCCATGACCCCTGTGTGCTTAGGATTTAGACCGGCGGGCTGGCCTCTTCGTTGAGCCTAGGTGGGGCGACAACGTGCTGCTATCCCGAGGCCGGGCATGACCTAGGAAAGTGTGTCCAGCCGGAGGTGATCAGGTGTGTTGGAAATGCGGTGCACCCCTGCAGGGATGATTAATCTATTCGAATAGCCATGTCCACGGTAACAGGACGACTTGGAGTTGTGCCTTGACCTTATACAACTATAATTGTGATTTAATTTTGAAATGAATTGTGGCTCCGAGATTGCTTCCTCGCAGGGAGTCGAGGAAGAATCTCTGGGTGTGGTTACTTAATAAAATTGCTGCAATAATATGACTATATGTGAGATACCAGTCTACTCTCTTCTAATGCTGCAAGATGCTGAAGATGCTAGTCTTCGATAGGACTAGACTTTCCCCCTATTCTTGCTTTCTGCAGCCAGCCCAGATATAACCCCTTTCCTTCATACTGATGCATACTTAGCATAGTTCTGATGTCAGTCTTGCGAGTACTTTGGATGAGTACTCACCGCTGCTTTGCTTTCTCTTTCCCCCTCGATACGATTCTACGTTCAGACGATGGAGCCCAGGAGATGGAGTACGCCGGAGACGACTACTACAACACCGCTGGAGCTTACTACTATGTGGAGAGTGCCGACGCTCAGGAGTAGTTAGGAGGTTCCCAGGCAGGAGGCCTCGCCTCTTTCGATCCGCTACTTATGTTTGTGCTAACCTTCTTAAGGCAAAACTTGTCTAACTTATGTCTGTACTCAGATATTATTTGCTTCCGCTGACTCGTGCTTGTCGAGCTTTGTATTCAAGCCCTCGAGGCCCCTGGCTTGTAATATGAAGTTGTATGACTTTAATTTGTGTCTAGTGTTGTGTTGTGATATCAATCAGTGAGTCCCTAATCTTGGTCGTACGCATTGTGTGTATGATTAGCGTACGGTCGAGATCGGGAGCGTCACAAGAAAAGACATTAGAATCACTCCCTAAAGCATTATTATTCAACAAAACATAATAAATAACAGTAGGAAATCATGATGCAAAATGAACGTACCAATATTCAGAGAATTCATACTAGCAACATTGCAATCATGCTCATCATTCAAGGAATTCTCATTAAGTATTTTCATAATTTCTTCCTCTACCAATTGAGCACAATTTTCTGAATCCTTATTGTCACGAAAGACATTATAAAGACGATACAAATGATGCAACCTAAACTCCATTTTTTTGTAGTTTTCTTTTATAAAACCAAACTAGTGAAAAACAAGAAACTAAAAGATATAATTGCAAGATCTAAAGATATATCTTCAAGCACTCACCTCCCCGGCAACGGCGCCAGAAAAGAGCTTGATGTCTACTACACAACTTGTTCTTGTAGACTCGTGTTGGGCCTCCAAGCGCAGAGTTTTGTAGCACAGTAGCAAATTTCCCTCAAGTGGATGACCTAAGATTTATCAATTCGTCGGAGGCGTAGGATGAAGATGGTCTCTCTCAAACAACCCTGCAACCAAATAATAAAAAGTCTCTTGTGTCCCCAACACACCCAATACAATGGCAAATTGTATAGGTGCACTAGTTCGGCGAAGAGATGGTGATAGAAGTGCAATATGGATGATAGATATAGGTTTTTGTAATCTGAAATTATAAAAACATCAAGGTAACAAGTATTAAACAGCGAGCAAAACGGTATATTAATGCTTGGAAACAAGGCCTAGGGTCCGTACTTTCGCAAGTGCAATCTCTCAACAAGGCTAATATAATTGGATCACATAACCATCCCTCAACGTGCAACGAAGACTCACTCCAAAGTTCTTATCTAGCGGAGAACATAAGAAGAAATTGTTTGTATGGTACGAAACTACCTTAAAGTTATCCTTTCTGATCGATCTATCCAAGAGTTCGTACTAAAATAACACCAAGTTATTGTTTCCGATCAATCTATCTAGAGTTCGTACTAAAATAACACCATATGATATGCATCAACCAATTCTAATGTCACCCCAAGTATCCATGAGTTAATTATACGATACGCATCAAACAATTTCAGATTCATAATACTCAATCCAACACAAAGAACCTCAAAGAGTGCCCCAAGATTTCTATCGGAGAAAGTAGGACGAAAACGTGCATCAACCCCTATGCATAGATTACCCCAATGTCACCTCGGGAATCCGCGAGTTGAGTGCCAAGACATAGATCAAGTGCTCTCAAATCCATAAAAGTATTCAATCTGGTAACATCGGAATCTCAAAGGGAAAACTCAATTCATCACAACAACATAGAGAGGGGAAAACACCATGTGATCCAACTATATTAACAAAGCCCGCGATACATCAAGATCGTGACATCTCAAGAACACGAGAGAGAGAGAGAGAGAGAGAGAGAGAGATTGAACACATAGCTACTGGTACAAACCGTCAGCCCCGAGGGTGGACTACTCCCTCCTCGTCATGGCCTTCGCCGGGATGATGAAGATGGCCACCGGAGATGATCTACCCTCTCCGGCAGGGTACTGGAACGCCTCTAGATTGGTTTTTCATCGATACAGAGAGTTGCGGTGGCGAAACATCTAGGGTTATTTCTGGTGGTTTCTTAATATATAGGATTTTTGGGCGTCGGTTTCACGCGAAGATGGGCCACAAGACACCAGGGCGCGCCGGAGGGGGCTGGCGCGTCCTGGTGGGTTGTACCCACCTCGTGGCTCTTCTAGCCCTCCCACGAAGCTTCTAGTGCCTCTTTTATTCCAAAAAATCGTCAAAAAGTTTCGTTGCATTTGGAGAACTTTTATTTCTGCACAAAAAACAACACGGTAGTTCTGCCGAAAACAGCGTCAGTCCGGGTTAGTTCTAAATAAATCATGTAAAGTGCATCTAAACACTATAAAAGTATTGTAAACATAGGTGAATATGGCATGAATACTTCATAAATTATAGATATGTTGGAGACGTATCAGTAGGTCGTCCACCTGAACAACTTTTATAAAGGGGACCCCGTCGAAATGGCAACATAAGGGCGTTGAGCACAGCCAGAACCTCTCCATCATCATCATCATCATCATCATCATCATCATTCGCAAACCCTAGCCGCTGCCATTTTCATCTTTATAGCCATCTCCACCACCATAGTTCTCTCTCATCTAGTTCATACTTGTAATCGTGCATCACACAAGGCATCCATTGTAAGACATATTGCAATCAATCAATCCCAAGATGTGTTCTTCAATGTTTTCTTCTCGCGATTTGATCTCCATGTGTGAGTAGTTTGGTAAGGTATGGGGTGAGGCATGAGCCTTGCAACCACAAGTATTTGTTGAGGGGATCAATGGAAGTCTTTGACACAACGTCTCGTATGTGTGAAATAAAATTGTTTCGTGAAGTGTCTCTTGTCTTGTCCGCGATCTTCATCCCTGCAGGTACCCAGGATCATGGAGATCAAGCACCGGTGAGGCTAGGAGCAAGGAGACCGTGAAGTGTTATACCAAACACCGGTGATAGTAAGGTTTAGTAGGGTAACATGGATCATATCCTTGGTGATTCGTGAGGTGTAGTCATTAAACACCCAATGCTTTTGTCTAATATTATTACCTTTATTATCGGGGCAACCCCAAGAGACGTATAGGGCCTTCGGTAGGACAATTGATTCTTGATGCAAGACTCGTGTCAGTAAAGATGTTATTTGGACACATCCGCCACTACGATATGAAGCAAGCACCTGTGGATGGGTGACTTCTCGAGCTCAAACTAATACCATTTTTGATCCCAACACAAATACATGGTTGTAAGCATTAAGCCCTCATCCCCGCCCCTTCTTTTTATTATAAGTGTTTGAATCACAATTTGCTTGCTGATTTGGTCAAAAGCTGGATTTGACACTTTGGCAAAAGCTTGCTAGAGACCTTTGCTTCAAGGGAATCTTCCTCTCGTGGATTCGATGCCCAGAGTCACCTCTGGGGATATAGGTGCGGGATACCCTTTCTTATTCCAATACCGGATCAAATAAAAGGAGATATCAAGCCCTTTTTCTTGCACTATTGCCGGGGAGGAGTTTAGTATTTCTAGTCTTTGTGTTTAGAGTTTTTGTTAAAGTTAATTTCCAGTTTTTGCTTTTATTTTTCTGTTTTTAGTTTAAGTTTTATTTTGCTGCAAGTCTTTTCAGTTGAAAAAACCAAGAAGTTACTATGGCTCATAATCTTGGGAGTTTTGCTACTCCTAGCAACAATTTCATGCGTGAACCAATAGCACAACCTGATGTTGCAACTGGAGAATATGAGATCAGACCGAACATAGTTTCCATGGTTCAACATGACCAATTTGGAGGCTCTGCTTCTGAAGATGCAGGTATGCATTTACATAATTTTACTGAATTGCGCAAATGACATGCATAAATGATTATGACCCAGATGCTCTGAAACCTCGCTTATTTCATTACTCTTTGAGAGGAAAAGGTAAGGAATGGCTTTTAGCTTTGCCTAAAGGCAATATTACTTCTTAGGATGCTTGTTGTAGTAAATTTTATCTAAGTTTTGTCCACCTACAAAAATTATGAAATTGTGTTCTCAGATCACATGTTTCAAACAAGAGGAACGTGAGCCACTAGCGCTTGTGTGGGATAAAATGAAAGAAGCTATAAGACACTGCCCCAATTGTGGAATGGAGGAGTGGTTAATCCTTTGTATGTTTTATAATGGCTTGAATCACATGTCAAAAACTATGGTTTATACAGCTACAGGAGGAACAATCATGGAAACCCATAGAAGAAGTTAAGAAGATACTAGATGATATGCAAGACAACCTGATGTTGCTGCTGCAGAATATGAGATCAAACCGAACCTAGTTTCCATGGTTCAACAAAACCAATTTGGAGGCTTTGCTTCAGAAGATGCAGGTATGCATTTACATAATACTAAATTATGCAACATGACACGCATAAAGGATTATGGCCCAGATGCTTTGAAACTTCGTTTATTTCCTTTCTCTTTGAGAGGAAAAGCAAAAGAATGGCTTTTAGCCTTGCTAAAGGCAATATAACTTCTTGGTCTGCTTGTTAAAGTAATTTTTTATCTAAGTTTTGTCCACCTGCAAAACTTATGCAATTACATTACCAGATTACAACAGGTTTCAAGCAAGAGGAACATGAGCCACTAGCGCTTGCGTGGGATAGAATGAAAGAATCTATAAGAAACTTCCCCAATCATGGAATGGAGGAGTGGTTAATCCTTCATTTGTTTTATAATGGCTTGAATCACATGTCAGAAACTATGCTTGATACAACTGCAGGAGGAACAATCAGGGGAAAGCCCATAGAAAATGTCAAGAAGATACTAGATGATATGCAAGAGAACCATGCCCAATGGCATATTGCGAGAACCATCACCAGGAAGGTGAATGCTATGGAAGAAAATAGCTCAGAGTTGACAACCAAGCTTGGAGAACTTATCTCTCTGATGAAAGGTAAAGAGGAGGTAAATGTCAATGCCACCACTAATGAAGTTACTAGTGATGTAAATTTTATAGCTCGCAATAGCTATAATCCTAACTGGAAAAATAATGGATATGCTCCTAAACTTTCGTATCCTAGTAATGAAGAAGCATCCAACAATTTTAATGGAACCAATGGAAGCTGTATAAATTCTCTTGAAGAAACTCTTAAAAGTTTTATTGCTAGTCAGACTGAGAAGAATGAAAAATTCAAGAATATCTTGAAGAATCATGATAACTTACTTGGTAAGTTGATTGGTAAGGTTTTTGGACTAACAAATGATGTGCAGATACTTGAAGCCATCTCCAAGAATATGGAGGCACAAATGGCAAAGATAGTAGAGGGACAAACCTTGATTTTGGCCAAGTTTGCAGGTAAACCAGAGCCTAACCCGATTGAATAAGTTAAAATGGTAAGAAGCAACAAAGAGAAAGCTAAGGTGCTTGACACAAGCCATGTGCCAGAGTACAACTATACCGTTGCAGATTGTGTCAAGATGATATCCATGAAGTATCCACTACCGGAGGTAACTAATGATGAGGCATATAATGTCTTTGTTGAGCACGTTGCAACCAAGGTACGTGAACTTGACGATGAAAGGAAAACGCTATTAATTAAGTTACCAACTAAGCAAGAGGATTCTTTCGAACCTACAATAGAGATTGAGATAGGATTGAATAAATTCAGTGCTTTATGTGATCTAGGGGCAAGTGTTTCCACTATCCCCAAATTTGTTTATGATAGTCTCAATCTAGGTCCTTATGCTAATACTGAGATTATATTGAATATGACTAACTCTACTTTTACTCAGGCAATAGGCATTAAGCATGGAGTTATTATTCAAATTAATGTTTGTCCTATCATGATTGATCTTGTTATAGTATATATGCCTAAAGATCCAATTGCTCCTATAATTCTCGGTAGATCTTTTCTAAGGACTATCAAAGCTGTGATAAATGTGTTTGAGGGGAATGTTCATTTTGATTTACTTGCTAACGATCCTTTCGTAAGACATTTCCCCAGGAAAAAGAAATTGGAGACCTACACAGGAGGTGGCATCATTTTGAATGCCAGAAGCTATGGTCTCGGTGTTCTAGCACCACCTTGATCACCACAACGGTCTAGCTAACCGACCAAAAAAAGCGCTTAATGGGAGGAAACCCACGTGAATAAAGTAGACAAGTAAGTTTCTATTTTTGTTTCAATAAAAAGAGTGATTGAAGATCCATATGAAGAAGTGAGTTTGGAAGAGTTGTTCTAATGAAGGCTTAGCCTTGTGCAAGATGAACTATATGATGTTTGAATGCCTGGAAATATGTCTATGTATTGCTATGGAATTAACACCGCATGAAATCATAGAAAAGGAGAAGTTTCAAAAGAAATAGACCAAAAGATGACCTATCATGCGACCGCAACGGTCGTATGGGTGGTCGTTTGACATGCAAGAGGTTAGTGCAAAACAACCAGAGACATCAGAGAGGAAGACGATGTATCATGCGAGCACCCACGCTCGTTTTTGCGGTCGTTTTGTTTCTTTGCAGAAAACGGTGACGAATCCAGAGCGTTCGATGGTGTTCCAAACGGGCGCCCGCGCCCGTCCGAGCGGTCGTCTAACATCTTCGACCAGAGCATGAAATGAACAAAGCGAACGATGACGTTCAAAATGGATGCTGGCATCTGTTTCAGTAGTCGTTTCATCCATGCATAGGCACATGTAAGTTATCATAGATAACAACGGCGTTCCATACGGGCACTTGTGCCCGTATGAGCGGTCTTTTTGCGCACCGGCGACTCTAGTAAGCCCGAGGAAGGAGGTATTTCGCTCCCATCTCTCTCTTTTCTTCTTCTTCCTGCAAACCTCTCCAAACCCTAGCAAAACTTTGCCTGATCTCGCTACTCGCTCGTTTTCAGTTGAAATCCTTCCGTGTGATCAATCTACACTACGTTGCTCCTTCAATCCCCAAGTTATCTTTCATGAATCCACGTTCTACATGCCTAGCATTGCCATGTCTAGGATATGCATATTTTCTATTCAAACTTGAGTTTTGCATGGATTTATTGATGTTTTTAGAGGAGTATGATGTTGTGAATGCTGTAGGTTCATTATTGTTTAATTGTATTGGACTAAAAAAAATGTTTTATAGATGTTACACGGAAGTCTTCTCATGTACACGGTGGTTCGAGTTCATCCACCGCACAACCACAACAAGTTTTAACTCAGGGGATCGACTTCACTGACCGTCGAGTAAGGAAGAAGTTCTAGAGGCTCACCAAAAGGAAGATCAAAGCAACCAAATGGGCTTGTGCGAATACTCTCGCCAAGATTGGTATAATTCTTGATTTTAAGTTGCTTTGTCATAACGCAGGGTTGCATCATTTTAATTATCAGGGATATGAGACTTATGAACGATTGACGCTTGAGTTTCTTAGTACTCTCTCGCACAATGTTGGCATGATGCTACATACATATGAGGAGGAGAGGATCACTTTCCGTCTCCTAGACCAAGATTTCAACATCACTCTTGAGGAGTGGTGCAATCATTTTGGCTTCACCAACAATGATCATGATCTTAGATATGTTTATGATTTCACTGACCCGCAACCAAGGCAATCCTTCTACCAGATGAGTCGACATGGATCTAGGCAAAGAGCCAGTTGCATTGAAAGTCCTTCTATACATTATTTCTACTATGTTATCTCTAACTCTTTGCATGCACGAGGAGAAGTTTCTAAGGTGAATGATGAGAACATGCTAGTTCCAGGGAAAGCAGCAAACCTGGACGTCATTTATTCCCCCAACTTAGGGGAAATACTTTTGCTACACCTTGCGCATCAAACAAATCATGCACAAGGACATATTGTGTGTGGACGAGTGATCACCATGTTGGCCAACTCCCTTGGTCTCAACTACAATCATCTCCGCCCCATTGTCGGTAACACTCTGATACGTCCATTTTGCATCATGATTTATTATTCATATTTACATTATTATTATCCATTATTCCCTATCATCATACAATTCTTATGCTCCTTCTCTCTGAATATGCAAGGTACATCACAAAGAGGGAATTATCTGGAAACTGGAATTCTCGACTGGAAAACCAAGAAAAAGGCAGAAAAATCACCAGACTCCAAATGACCTGAAACTTCATGGGGAATTTTTATTGAATATATAAGAATTTATGGGCCAAAAATATACCAGAGGGGGCCAACAGCCAGGCACAAGCCAACATGGTGCGCCCCCCAGGCCGCGCCCTGATGTCTTGTGGGGCTCTGGCTGGCCTCCCGACGCCCCTCTTCTCCTATATGGTGTGTTTTACCCTAGAAAAAATCATAAGCAACCTTTTGGGACGAAGCGCCACCGTCTCGAGGCGAAAACCTGGGCATAGGCCCTTTTGCACTCCGGTAGTTAGATTCTGCCGGGGGAATTCCTCTCCGGGAGGGGGAGATCGAAGACATCTTCATCACCAATGCTTCCTCCTTCGTGGGAGGACCAATCCTCACGAACATCTTCACCAGCACCATCTCATCTCCAACCCTAGTTCATCTCTTGTATTCAATCTTTATCTTAAAACCTCAGATTGGTATCTGTGGGTTACTAGTTGTGTTGATTACATCTTGTAGTTGATGCTTGTTGGATTACTTGGTGGAAGATATTATGTTCAGATCCTTAATAATTATTATTGCACCTCTGATCTTGAACATGTTTATGAGGTGTGAGTAGTTACTATTGTTCCTGAGGACATGAGAGAAGTCTTGTTATAGGTAATCATGTGAAGTTGGTATTCGTTCGATATTTTGATGATATGTATGTTGTTACTTCTCTTAATGGTGTCATGTGAACGTTGACTACATGACACTTCACCATGTTATGGGCCTAAGGGAAGTCATTGTGGAGTAACAAGTAGATGATGCGTTGCTAGAGTGACAGAAGCTTAAACCCCAGTTTATGCGTTGCTTCATAAGGGGCTGATTTGGATCCACATGTTTCATGCTATGGTTAGATTTATCTTAATTCTTCTTTTGTAGATGCAGATGCTTGCGAGAGGGGGTAATCATAAGTAGGTTGTTAGTTCAAGTAAGAACAACACCTTAGCACCGGTCCAACCACATATCAAATTATCAAAGTAGCGAACGCGAATCAACTCAACATGATGAACATGACTAGAGAAAAATTCCCATGTGTCCTCGGGAGCGCTTGCTTAATATAAGAGTACTTTCTGGCCCGTCCTTCGTTATAAAAAGGACTAGGCTACCTTGCTGCACCTTTGTTACTATTGTTACTTTTCACTTATTACGAATATTCTTGCTACAAAACTATCTACTATCGTTACTTACAACACTCGCAGAGAATACCTTGCTGAAAACCGCTTGTCATTTCCTTCTGCTCCTCGTTGGGTTCGACACTCTTACTTATCGAAAGGACTACGATTGATCCCCTATACTTGTGGGTCATCACACTCTTGTTAACATTCGTGTTCTTAGTAGCGCTGGTATGGTAGTAATGGCCGTCATTGCATCAGAATTCCTAGAGTGGTGTACTTGTTACCCACACCTATGCCTAACCGTTTCTCTGTCGAGAATGGACAATTACATTATATTGCACAGGTAGGAGATGCAGCTTTTGACCAAGAAGGGCCAAAACTAGAATGAGTAGATGAAGAAGAACTCGCCACCGATGAAGAGGGGGAGCAGCCCCAAAAAGACTACACCACCTACGTGGAACTCAACAACCTTCAAGGCTCTATCCAAGATATGAGCAACCTCGCATCATCCCCGATAGGCACGTCCGCCTACATGAACATGAACTTCTCTAACCGGAGGCAGGAGTGGGATCCTGACCAACCGCCACAATGATCTCACCGGTTTGGACTTGCAAAAGCCTAAGCTTGGGGGAGGTTATCACCACTTCTACATCAAGATGTGGCGGTATTTGAATAAATTGTAATGGGGTTGTACTTAAGCTCGAGGAGCTTCAAAACACTCGTGTTGGTTTGTTCCAACACTTTGCTTTTTTACTTTCTTTTGCTTTTTATTTTTATTTTTCCATTGCGATTTTTTGTTTGCAAGTTAGTTTTCAAAAACCCAAAAACCAAAAAAATAGAATAAACTTTGCTTTGCTCTTGTTCTTCATTTAGCCCCTTGGAGTTTGGTTGTATTTTGTTTTCAGAGAGTTGATCTATGCCGGACAACGAGGAATACAAGAGTAAGGAAGAGAAGTGTGTAAATTCGTAACTATGAAGGTATGTCCTACAACCCCCGTCTTTTGGACTTGGATACTTAGAGTAGATGTAATAGTTGTATGTGTGATATGTCCGGATGGGAGTAAGTCTTGGTAGTTGATATAAAGGTTTTTCTCTAGTAGCTGAAATAATTTTGTAGCCTTTGTTTTCTTTAGTTTAGACAACTATGATTTGACATGGGACAGTTTTTAAATGAAACAATATTAACCCAGAATAACTATGCACAAGAGAAAGTCTCTCAAGACTTGGGAATTGAGAAATTGTAGTGGAAGTGATGTTTAACATTCTCAACCCCATGTTGTTAATTTTAATAGACTTGATAGCACTTGTGGATTAAATTGTCTAGAGAAACTTAGTTGAAAGATGGGTGAGTGATACGTCTCCAACGTATCAATAATTTTTTGTCGTTCCATGCACTTATATTGTCAATCTTGGATGCTATATATGCCTTTATATGATGTTTTATATCATTTTTGGGAACTAACCTATTAACCCAGTGCCAAGTGCCAGTTGTTCTTTTCTGCGTGTTTTTGGCTTTTCAGGAAACTAGTACCAAACGGAGTCCAAACGCTACGAATTTTTTTGACATTTTTTTCCTGGACAAAAGAGGACGTGCAAGCTTCGGAAGGAGGCCAGAAGCTGCATGAGGAGATGACAAGGGAACAGGGCCCGCCCAGGGGATAGGAGCGCACCGTTACCTTGTGGGCCCCACATGGCTCCGTCTGACCTAATTCCACCCTATAAATTCTCAAATATTAGTAAAACATGAGAGAGCCAGCCGAAACATTTTTTCCGCCGCCACAAGTCTTTGTTCTGACGGGAGGCCATCAGGAGACCTTTTCCGATGCCCTGCCGTCGGGGGAATCGATCACGGAGGCCATCTACGTCCACCTTGTTGCCTCCATGGTGTTGTGTGAGTAGTCTACCACAGACCTATGAGTCCATAGCTAGTACTTATATGGCTTCTTCTCTCTGTATGATTTTCAATACAAAGTTCACCACGATTCCCGCAGTGATCTATTCAATGTAATCTTCTTTGGGTGTTTTTGTTGGGATCCGATGAATTGTGGGTTGATGACCAGATTATTCATGAATATTAATTGAGTCTTCTCTGAATTATTTTATGGATGATTATTATAGCTTTGTATTTGTCTCCGATCTATCGGTTTGGTTTGGCCAACTAGATTGATTTATCTTCAGTGGGAGTGGTGCATGGTGATGGGTTCAATCTTGTGGTGCTCAATCCCAGTGACAGAAGGGGACATGGCACGTATTTGTATTGCCACCATTAAGAATAAAACAAGGGGGGTTATTCATATTGCTTGAGTTTACTTTGTCTAAATCATGTCATCTTGCTCCAAGCATTACTCTGTTTCATACTTAATACTCTAGATGCATGCTGGATAACGGTCGATGAGTGGAGTAATAGTGGTAGATGGAGGCAGGAGTCGGTCTACTTGCTTATGTACATGATGCCTATATACATGATCATTGCCTTGAATAAGATGTCATAACTATGCTCTATTATATCAATTACCCAACAGTAATTTGTCTACCCACCGTATGCTATCTTCAAGAGAGAAGCCTCTGGCGAAAAATATGCCCCCCGGGTCTACTCAAATTACGTTACAAAATCTACAAAAGTATTGCTGCCATTTATTTTCTGTTATTTATATTTATATTATCTATCTATCACTATTTATTCCTTGCAAGTAACGAGTTCAAGGGGCTTGACAACCCTCTTGCCCGCGTTGGGTGAAAGTGTTTGGTTCTGTGTGTGGAGGTGCTGACGATGAGAGTTTGCTTAACACTCCTATTGGTTCGATAACCTTGGTTATCACCGAGGGAAATACTTATCTCTATTGTGCTGCATCTCCCCTCTTGTTCAGGGAAAACCCAACGCAGTTTACAAGTAGCAAAAAGAATTTTTGGCCATTGCCGGGGAATCTCATTAAATTCTTATCAGGTTCCTTCACACAAATTATCATTCACTTTTTCTACTTTTTATTTGCCTTTATATTTTCTTGCTTAAAAATATCAAAAACACAAAAATATTTATCTTTCCTAGTTTACTTGTTTGCTTGCTTTACTTGCTGGTTTACTTGCTTTGCTTGTTAGTTTGCTAGTTTTGTCACTATTTCTCAAGAAAATACCAAACTGTGCGATTTATAAAATACTAATAATATTGCTTTTATTAGTACTCCTATACCACCCGCCACTAGTGCGGAGTTTTATGATATTAATGCTGCATTGGTAAATCTTGTTATAAAAGAACAATTTGCTGGAAGTACTAATGAGGATCCTGCTTCGTATCTAAATACCTTTGTTGAATTATGTAATATGCAAAAGAAAAAGGATATGGATAATGATGTGGTTAAGTTAAAATTATTTCCTTTCTCACTAAGAGATAAAGCTAAAGCTTGGTTTTCATCTTTACCTTGTAATAGTATTGGAACATGGGATAAGTGTAAAGATGCTTTTATTGCCAAGTACTTTCCTCCTACTAAGATTATTTCTCTCCGAATCAAATTATGAATTTTAAACAACATAAGAAAGAACATTTTGCACAAGCATGGGAGGTAATGAAATTGATGATTAGAAATTCCCCACTCATGGCTTAAGTTTATGGATGATAATACAAAAAAATTATGCGGGGCTAAACTTTGTGTCTAGAAATCTTCTAGATTCTACTGCTCGTGGTACATTCATGGAAGTTACACTGGGAGAAGCTAAAAAACTTCTGGATAATTTCATGACATCAATGGCACACCGAGCGAGCTCCAACTAGTAATAAGGTAAACTAAGTCGAAGAAATAGCTACTTTGAGTGATAAGATGGATGATCTTATGAATATGGTTGCTAATAAACATGCTCATTTTTAGCCCAATGATGTTCCGCTATCTACTTTGATTGAGCAAACTAATGATGCCATTTATGTGAATTTTATCTCTCGAAATAATTTCAACAACAATGCTTATAGAGGGAACTTCAATGCTAGATCGTATCCTAGTAATTCCTCTAATAATTATGGCAATTCCTATGGAAATTCTTCTAATAATAATAGGATACCCTCTGTTCTTGAGAACACCATTAAATAACTTATTAGTTCTCAAATGATTTTCAACACTATGATAGAGGAAAAACTACATAAAGTTGACGATATTGCTAGAAACATGGTTAGGATTGCTCTTGATGTGGATGCTCTTAAAAGTAAAGTTTTTCCACCTAAACATTATATTAATGATTCAATCAAATCTATTCAAATATCTATTAATTAAAGTAAGGATAGGACCGCTAGATTGAGAGCTAAGCGAGAATTCCTAGAAAAGGCTCTTCCACCTAGTTTTTACTGTAATCATGGTGAAGATATTAAAATGATTGGTGTTTATCCTATTGTATATTTATTTACTAATCTTAAAATTGATTATAAAGGGACTGGAGCTGAGTTAACTTTAGCTAGAAGGCGTCCCGTTTGTTCGGAGGGTGATGATCTTAATGATAAAAATGAAAACGTGGGTTTGGAGAGGTCAAAACATTAGCTCGTGATGTGCCCACTATTTTGGATTACAAGGACTTTAATTATGAAAGTTGTTCTTTAGATGAATGTATTTCCATGGTGCAGTCCATAATTAGCTCACCCAATGCCTATGAACAAAATAAGGCTTTTTCTAAATTTATTGTAGAAGCGATGGTAAAAGCTCACGAGGAGAAACTTGAACTAGAAGTTTCAATACCTAGAAAATTGCATGATGAATGGGAACCTACTATTAAAATTAAGCTTAAAGATTATGAATGTAATGCTTTGTGTGAACTTGGTGCCAGTATTTCTACTATACCTAAATCTCTTTGTGATGTGCTAGGTCTCACCGATATACATGAGTGTTCCCTTAACTTGCATCTTGTGGATTCCACCATTAAGAAACCTTTGGGTAGAATAAATGATGTGCTTATTCTTTATGATAGAAATTATGTGCCTATAGATTTCATTGTGCTTGATATTGAATGCAATCCGTCTTGTCCAATAATACTTGGTAGACATTTCTTACGAACTATAGGTGCTATTCTTGATATGAAGGAAGGAAACATAAGATTCCAATTCCCATTAAAGAAAGGGATGGAACCCTTCCCTAGAAAGAGAATTAAACGACCTTATAAATCTATAATGAGGGACACTTGTGGACTGAATGTCAAAGATGATATCACTTGATACTATGTATTATGCCTAGCTGGGGGCATAAAACGATAGTGCTTGTTGGGAGGCAACCCAATATTTATCTTAAATTTTTTGTTCTAATTTCCATTATTTTGACTTTACATGATTATTATTACTATAATTATTGTTTTGTTTTAATTAGTGTTTGTGCCAAGTAAAGCCTTTGGGATGATTTGGATGATAGTATATTTGATCCTGTGCAAAAACAGTAATTTTTACGCCCATTGCAGAATTCTCTAATTTTACTGTCATGTCTTTTTGATATGAATTTTTTACACAAATTTATATAAAAATTTCCCAATTTGTCCTAATTTTTCATAATTTTCGGAGTTACAGAACTATGGTTTTAGTGCTGGTCATTATAGACTGTTCTATTTTAGGCAGATTTTGTTTTTGCTCTCTTAGTTTGCTTGTTTTGATGCTGCTATAGATTATATTGGGGAGTATAAGTCATGGAGAAGTTAGAATACAATACCTTATGAAATAATTAAATATGAATCAATTTATGACAGTACCTAAAGTTTATGATTTTCCTATTATACTAACAGATCTCATGAGGTTTCTGTGGAGTTTTGTGTGCTGAAGTTTTTCAAATTTTGGGTGAGACAATGATGGGTGAAGGAATAAGGAGCGGCAAGACCCTAAGCTTGGGGATGCCCAAGGCAACCAAAGGTAATATTCAAGGAATACCCTGATGACCCACAAGTATAGGGGATCAATTGTAGTCCTTTCGATAAGTAAGAGTGTCGAACCCAACGTGGAGCAGAAGGAAATGATAAGTAGTTTTTCAGACAGATAATTCGTAACAAGTGACAAGTAACAATAGTAACAAGTGTGCAGCAAGATATCCCAATCCTTTTTTATAGCAAAGGACAGGCCTAAAGGAACTCTTATATAAAGCAAAGCGCTCCCGAGGACACATGGGAATTTCCGTCTAGTCATGTTCATCATGTTTAGTTCATTCACGTTCGTTACTTTGATAATTTGATATGTGGGTGGACCGGTGCTAAGGTGCTATTCTTACTTGAACAAACTACCCACTTATGATTACCCCCCTCTCACAAGCATCCACAACTACGAAAGAAGAATTAAGTTAAATCTAACCATAGAATGAAACATATGGATCCAAATCAGCCCCTTACGAAGTAACGCCTAAACTAGGGTTTAAGCTTCTATCACTCTAGTAACCCATCATCTACTTATTACTCCACAATGACTTCCCTTAGGCGCATTAGATGGTGAAGTGTCATGTAGTCGACGTTCACATGACACCACTAAAGGAAGCAATAACATACATATCATCAAAATATCGAATTAATACCAACTTCACATGATTACTTATAACAAGACTTCTCCCATGTCCTCAGGAACAAAAGTAACTACTCGGAAATGATCAAGATGTTCAAGATTAGAGGTGTAATAATGATGAATAAGGATCTGAACATATTATCTTCCACCAAGTAAGCCAACGAGCATCAACTACGATATGTAATCAACACTACTAGTAACCCACATGTATCAATCTGAGGTTTTGAGACAAAGATTGAGTACAAGAGATGAACTAGGGTTTGAGATGAGATGGTGCTGGTGAAGATGTGGATGAATATTGGTCCTTCCACAAAGGAGGGGGAGTTGGTGATGACAATGGCTTTGATCTCCCCCTCTCGGAGATAGATTTCCCCAGCAGAACCAAAGTGCCTCTTTGCAGGTTTCCGCCTCGAGACGGCAGCGCTTCATCCCGAAAGCTTCTTCTTATTTTTTTCTAGGTCAAAACTCATCTTATAGAAGAAGAGGGAAGCCAGAGCACCTGTGAGGGGCCCACAAGCTATCAGAGCGCGCCCCCTTGGGCGCGCCTTGTTGACTTGTGGCCAGCAGGTGGCCACCCTCTGGTATATTTTTGGCCCATGAATTCTCATATGTTCCACAAAAATTCTCCGTGAAGTTTCAGGTCATTTGGAGTCCAGTGAATTTTCACCCTTTTCTTGGTTTTCAGGTCCAGAATTCCAGTAACCGGCAATTTCCCTCTTTGTGATGTACCTTGTAAATTCAGAGAGAAAAGGCATAAGAATTGTACCATAAAGTGGAATAATGGACAAGAATACTATAAACATTGATAGGAAATCATGATGCAAAATGGACGTATCAACTCCCCCAAGCTTAGACCTCGCTTGTCCTCAAGCGAAAGCCGAACTCGAAAATAATGACCACATAATTTGAGAGAGAGGTGTCGATAAAAACAAAATACAGACATGAGAGCATCATGAATATTAAACATAGCGGTATGTTTTTCATCATATAACTTCTCATAGTCAAGTAACAATCTATTCACAATGTTGAAGTATGAAGCATAAACCTTATTGACAATCAACAAACTATGTTCTTAGTCATTGAGAGAATCACAATTCATCATATTTCAGAGAAGAGTCTATGTAAGAGCTTTCAGTTTAGAGGGTTCACACACTCAACTATCATTTAGTCTTCTATGATTGCTGACACTCATTGCATATTTTGGAGCTAGTGTTTCCATTGGACAGATACGAAGATAGGGGCTTAATTGAAAGTGCGTTATATCGACTAGAAGGGGGGTGAATAGGTGATTTTTACAAATTCGTCACTGAGGAATTAATAGTTGAGGAATTTGCTAAGTGACGAACTACTAGCAGCGGAATAAGTACTCAAGTGCATGCGAAACATAGCAGTAGCATAGTCATCATGATGAAATGAAGCATACACAGAGCATAAGTAGTGTGAACAGGATAAGCAGGCAGAAGATAAAGTGACTGAAGAATTTGAGATGAGGAAACAAGTGAAAGTATTCAGTCAAATTCTTCAATAAGTAATGATCAGATTCATCAACAAATACTTTGAGGAAATGAAGGGGTTGAGGAAATAGAACCGGGTGCTCGATGAAGACAGTGATTTGATGACCCAGTTCCAACTGCTGTGACAGTCGTACGTCTGGTTCAGAGCGGCTTGGTATTTAAACCAAAGGACCCACAGTCCCAGGACACATAGTCCTTACCGTATTCTCCTTGAGCTAAGGTCACATAGTCCTCGCCCAACACTCGTGGTAAGTCTTCAGGGTAGACTTACAAACCCTCACAAACTTGGTCACCCGACGATCCACAATTGACTGCTGGATGCTCTAGACCACGGTCACCCTGCGATCCCCAATTGACTGCAGGATGCACTAGACCATGACGCCAAACCGTTTGGAAGATACACAGTCTTCAAAGGTAAAAAGCGTCGGTTCCACACATGAACAATTTCTTCAGTGATGCTCAATCACTTTGGGTTTTGGTGGTTTGGGTTTTGGGTTTTTCCTCACTGATGATTTTCTCACAAAGTCCTCGAGGAATGGGTTGCTCTCAAATGACAAGTGTCAAGTTCTCTCTCGGAGCAGCCAACTAGCTAGTAGTTGTGGGTGGCGGCTATTTATAGCCAGGGTGCAACCCGACATGATAAAACATAAATGCCCCCCAATGATATGACCGTTAGGTCGATAAAATATCTGGACAGCTGGCGCAAAGCACAGCAACGGTCGGAATTTGAACTGTCAAATTCCTCAGGGCTTATCATAATCCTCACTTGTAGGCAATTCGCACTGGCGAAATCCTAACTCCTCAGTCAGACCAATTTCCTCAGAGACCAGAAGAACATCGTCTCTGTCACTGAAGAACTTGACTGAACCGTAAGAGATTTCCAATGTGACACCCTGATTTTTCGCAACTTTTTCTTTCCAAAATTATTGGAGTTTATTTGTAATTCAGCTGATTCTCAAAACCTTCTTCAGCAGAGTTGATCAAGACTTTGCTAAAATTTTCTTCAAGCATCTTCAAACCTTTGCCATCTTGATAAATCCTTTCCATGTTCTCTAGGACAATTTTTCAATATTTTATCTTTTCTATAAAACCATTTTCCTAATTTGGGAATTTAGGTTATCCCTATGGGTTGTGAAGCAACCTATAGTTTGGATGGTCAATTAATTCCCAAACTTTTTCCTCATCTTCTTGTCATCATAAGATTTCATATTCTTCAAAAATATTTTATTGCCCAATGGGAAATTCTGGCCAGGATAATTATTTTGTCTCTGACCAGAATATGTCCATTGAAAAGCACCCCTATTATTTCTATTCCAGAAAATTCCCAATAAATTTCTCAAGCTCCTACGGATCCTGTCTTGCCCCAATAACCAAAAATATCATCTTAGCCAGTACAACTTTTGGGCAGCAGGGCTCTGACAAGTTTCTGCATTTTTGAAACCTCTGTGAAGGAAGTGCTAGCTAGAGATGCCTAATCATCCTGAGATTTTTATGGCATCTGCTATGTGCAAAATAACTCCCTTCCACCAAGTTTCACCATTTGCAGAGCAACCAGTTGAGGGCCACAAGCTCATTTGTGTTCTGGGCCAGAATGATAGCTTCCAAAGGAACCCTATCCATTTCTTCTTCAAACCTTCTCAACTTTTGCCAGGAGATAGTCCTTCCAATCTTGATAGCCCTAGACATTTCCTCTGGCTCCATCCCTATCTTCTTTTCTCTCTGGAGTCTCCTCAAGATTGCTGGCAGAATCTGTAGCTGAGGCTACACCTCATGGCAGGGTGAACCTGGTCGAGCCAGTGACCCAGGGAGGCTAAATGGTCAAGAGTCGACCCCATGGACAAGGTGTGCTAGGCAGTCGTGTCCTCCTGGTGGCCACACTAGTGGTGACTGCGAGGCTGGCATGCCACAGCGCGCACTCTGCACAGCGCTAGAGACAAGTCAGCTCGCCCGAGCCGTCCATCGCCGCTCCCCCCTTGTCCTCTGGTGTCGACAGCGTTGCTGGTCGCCACGTGGATCCTCCCGAACCCTCCCGGTCGCCGGGGAAGCTCGTCGTCACTTCCGGCCAAGCGGCGCCACGGGCAGAACAGTGGGCTTCGGCTACTGTGGTCGTCCGCACGCCATTGAAGGCTCCAGACCCGTCCCGTCGTCCCTGCCTCCTTGCTTCTATCCTGTCGACGCTCCCGGACAGCCAGCTCACCGTACGGCCGCCGGCGACGTGACGGAGCATCACCGTTTCAGGAGAGATCGTCGCGCCTCGCCCTCCGCCTATTTAAGCCCTCCCCGACCCTCCAGAGCTCACCAGCCACCTCCTCACCCTCTCAATTGAGTCCCCGAGCAGCGAGCCAAGGCCGAGAGGCCCTCTGGCCACGAACCTCGCCGGAGCTCCGCCATCTGAGGCTTCCTCAGCGCCAGCAATTCCTCGCCCTCCCGAGCCCAGCTGACCTCTCCATCGAGCTCAGGGCAGTCCCCTGGTGCTCCCCAGTCTTCTGCCCGAGCTTCTCATCGCCGGAATTGCCGTCTCTGATTCTTCCCGAGCGCCGCCGCCGCCGGAGACGAAGGGGATGACGCCGTCTGGCCATCTCTTGTCATTCTGCGGGTACGTGCTTGATCGCCCTTGAGTGCCCGATCCATTCCCGTAGCTCCCCGACCCTGTCGTCGTCTCTGTCGCCGGCGACCGTCGCCGGAGCGCCGCCCCTCTTCTGCCTCTCCTCCCTCCTTCTGTTTAAAAAAGGGGTGACCCCACCCGTCAGCGTCTCAGCTGCGCGCGGGCGAAGGGGTAAGTGGAGGCGCATTCCAGTAATACGCCTTCGATGTCAGCCCCTGGGGATTTTCTGATTTTCTATTAAATCTATTTTAAATCACATTTTTGACCTAGCTTTGACCATTCATAACTTTTTACCTACAACTCCAATGCAGTTGATTCTTTTTTGCATTGTGTTTGTTTTAATCCCCTTTATTTTCTGGTAAATTTTGGTATTTTTCCAATATTCACAGAATTTCTATTTAACAGAATTGCTTTATGTGACAATTTCCAATTATATTTGAAAATACTTTCAGAAGGAGAATTTGGTGGTTGTGAAGATCCAGAGTGTTTACACCACCCAACAGAGCAAGGCAAGCCATGATACCCAATTCATGCATGCATTTCCATAGCATTGTATTTTTATATACATTAGGTTGGTTTGATATAGATAATTTATAGTAATATTTAAATACTCAAGAATCATGTTGAACCACTATTGTTGTCATATAACTTAGTGGTTGATCTTGAGTCACCTGTTCGGGCATATTCGTGCAACCACATTTGCCAGTATGGGACGGCCTTGACCGGGTCTGACATGCGTGATCTTTCACCGGTACCTCCAAAGAGGGAGGGTTATGCACTGCGTGCTACCCTGATCAGGTAAGCGGTGATAACCCTGTGAGCCCAGTGGATAGTTGAGTTTGTGCCAGCGTCCCTGTTTGGGACAGTAGGCCTCGTTTGGGTCTACAGAGTTTGGCCACGGAGGTGGCAAGTGTCATGGGGACACAGGGGCCACCCAAGGCTGACCTCCGGGGGAGGAAGAGTGCCGGTGGTACGATGAAAGAGTCACGAGTCAGGCAGGTTTTGTTGAAGTAACGCTGGTCCACCCGAGTCGGATCTCGAGGCTTGGGCCAGGTGCTTCATGGTGTGGGTAAAGTGCGCAACCTCTGCAGAGTGTCAAAATCTATTCGAATAGCCGTGTCCACAGTATTGGACAGCCCGTCCAAACCTCAGTAGAAGATCAATCATATTACTGATATTAATGATGGAAGAACTCGTCTTGTGTTTGGAAGTACTCAGTGGGTATGAGTATTCCGAGGGTTGTGGGACAACCCGGAAGAGAGTAAGTTGATGGTCAGTACAGTAAGTAAATTGCTTAACTGATATCGTGTTAATTGCCATGCTATTGTTTGCTGCATTACTTGGTTGTTATGAGCTTGCGAGTACATTCAAAGTACTCACCTGGCGTATCATGCCAGATGCAGGAGAATTCGAGGACGGAGGTCCTGAGGGTGCTGGCTATGCTAACTAGGATGTGTCCACAGCAGTGTCCCTGTGGATGGAGTTGCGCTATGTTCCGCTACGCTGTAGAAGTACCAAGTATCCGAGGCCCTGCTATGTGACATAAATAATGTAGATAATGTCATAGCACCAAGAGTGCTTTTGGCCTCGTCACCACTGTAAGATATACGCTTGTACTCGACTCCTATCAATAAAGTTTGGTTCTGTTCTATGCCAAGTTGTTGTGTGTTTCCAGAAGACATGATCTCTGGGTTGGAAACACAGGTAATCTGGTTCTCTGAGCCGGGGTGCCACATCCAAAGGCTTCACTCGAAGGATTGGGTTGTGTTGAGGCTTTTGAGTTGAGCATCAGTTGGAAATTTTTCCTTAGTATTACCCCGACCCCCTTTAACAGTACGGTGTTTCCTATGACTCAAAGAAAGGAAACGAAACTATGAAAACAAAAGTCTTCATGCTTCATAGTCCTCGTTAATATCTTCAAGGTCACACCAAATTCTTCATTTTCAAAGTCTTCACAAAGTCTTCACCAAAGTCTTCAGATGAAGACATTCATTTTTAGGGGTCGACATTCTTCGAATATATCAAACTCTTCAGCGACTTATAGAGCCTGTGTATACTCACAAACATATTAGTCCCTTAACCTATAAGTCTTCAATACACCGAAATCACT
Source organism: Elymus sibiricus (assembly GCA_039707655.1). Taxonomy (NCBI): domain Eukaryota; kingdom Viridiplantae; phylum Streptophyta; class Magnoliopsida; order Poales; family Poaceae; genus Elymus; species Elymus sibiricus. The sequence goes on along the minus strand of CM077665.1, from coordinate 389,578,304 downwards.
AAGGGGCACTAGATGCACTTACAATCTCCCCCTTTTTGGTGATTGATGACAAATAGGTTAAGTTTTCAACGGGGATAAACATATGAAGTGTAAGTACTGACTTTGAGGAATTTGATTGCAAGATATAGAGGAACTCCCCCTGAAGATGTGCATATTTGAGGAATTTGCTTTGGACTGCAAATGCACATGGCAGGATAAAATCTTGGAGATCTCCCCCTATATCTTCTAATCCATACACGCATTTAATATTTATCATGAGGAAATTGAAATGCATGATGAAAAATGGGGTCTGAGGAAATTCAGCATGTGTGCATTAAGATACTTGAGGAAATAAGCATGCAGAGAGCAGTTCAAAAGTATCAGACCACCATCGGACTTAAGTTTACAACTCATCAAACAAACACCTCAAAAGAGCAAGAGTTGTAACTTAAACAAAAACAGCCCATATATAGACCCGCTTGAAGACTAACTCAAATTTCTCCCCCTTTGTCATCAAGTGACCAAAAGGGACGAAATTGAGGACTAACGCCCCTAAAGAATTTCATCTTGAAGGTGGTGGAGGAGCGCCAGCGTTGTCGGGGCCGGTTGGTGGGGTAGGGCCTGCAGCAGTGTCGTCAATGTCCTCACCTTCATCCGTTGCACGCGATGAAGAATATGAGCTTGTCACCAGCTGAGGAACTTGAACTTTCTTCCACTTCTTCTTTGGAGGAATCAACCAGTCAAAATCTTGCCGAAATCCCATCTCTACAAGTTCTTCAGGTGTTTTGAAATGAGATAGAATGGCCCATGAGCGGTCGAAGATTTCATGCACATAGTAATGATTCTTCCTCACTGAGTTCTGCGTCACAGTCATGTTCTGAAGATTTGATTTGAACTGACGTTTAACCCACTTGTGATTACGATGAACCTTCTGATGAAGACTTAGAAGAAACTCAGGATCAGTCATTACATGAGGGGCAGTAGCTTGAGGATTTTGAGCTAAGGCTTTTGCAGTAGAATCTTGTGTGGCCGAGTCATCATTGGTGGAGTAAGATGCAGCCTTACGAAATTGACCATCCAATGGACGAGTGCCTTCATCGATTACAGCCTTGCCTTTTCCTTTAACCGAAGAAAATGTTTTCTTGAGGACTTCAATTGGAGGCAGAAAACTGAAGTGATTCTGAAAGTCAGCCTTGAAGGGAATTGAAGACCTTGATCTGATGAATTTCATGATCCAGGGAGCATAAGGCTTCAACTCAAATGGTGACACAGCTATATTGGCCAAACTCCTCATGAAGAAATCATGATAGTTGATGGGAATCCCATGAATGATGTTGAACAGCAGATTCTTCATGATGCCAACAACTTCTTCTTCTTCAGAGTTGCAACCCTTGATTGGACTGAGGGTTTTGGTCAATATGCGATAGATGGTCCTGGGCACATATAACAAATCCTTCACTAAGAAGGTGGTCCTTCGAGGTTTCCCTGGTGCCAAAGGCTTCATCAGCACTTGCATCATGTGAGTTGGCAGTTCAGATTCATCATAGATGCATCTTGCTCTTTCTGAAGGAATTGGAATTGGGACACAGTGAAGCAATTCGCTTGCTGGAGCATTGTAGTTGGTGTTGCCAGACATCCAATCCAGAATCCTTGTGTTGATATCAGAAGCTTCACCAGAAATGTGCAGAGTTGCATAAATTTGAAGAATTAGCTCTTCATTCCAATTGCAGACATCAGCACAAAATGGAAGAAGTCCAACGTCATGAAGAATTGTGAGCACAGGGGTGAAGCAGGGGATGGACTCCATATCCACGTGAGAAATTTGGTGATCCTGGAAGACTTTCTCTTTGTCAAACAACACAACAGCATAGAAGCTCATCTGAGAAGGAGTCCAGAACCTTGAGCGACCAACTCTTGTTGAGTCATAAGGATTGGGTCCAGTGAAGAATATGTGCTCATTGAAGAAATTTGCCTTGATGAATTTGGGGTGTTTTGAGCCTTTGAATGGCAGCTTGGGCTTAGGTTGAAGATTTGGCTTGAAGCGGCCCACAATATCCTTTGGCATAACAACAGTTTCTTCAGATTGAGGAACATGTGCAGCAGTCTCCTCAGGCACATTCTGGACAGGAATTTCTTCAGCTGATGCAGCTGGAATTTCTTCAATTGGGCAGGAGACTAAGGAATCTGAGTGAGAGGAGTGGCCATTGGTGAATTTGGGTGTGCTGTATCCCAAAATTCATCATGGATGACTGGAGTGGTATACCCAATGTCGACATCCTCATCCATTTCTTCAACACGAGCCTCTTCAGCAGTTAACTGAGGCTGGGGTGATGACACTAGAGGGGTTGAAACATCCACCTCTATTTCTTCATCAATCTGCTCTGAGGAAGCAGCAGACTGAGTTTCTTCATCATCCTCAGGTATCACATATTCTTCTCCAAAAGGAACAATTTCATATGAAGGGACTGAAGAAATTGGAGTAACATCAATTGGTTCGTCTGAGGAACTTGGCAAAGTCCTCACTTTCTTGGGAGCTGAGGATTCTGCAGAAGTTGATGCTTTCCTTTTCTTTGCGGCAACCTTCTCCGCAGCCTTTGTTTTCTTCACTTCTGATGCAGAAGGAAGAGTGACTTTCTTCACCCTTGAAGACTTTGCTTGAGGAGCATGGGGTGAAGGTGGTGCATTTTCTTCAGGCACGACTGATGCAGTCGCCCTGGCAATTTCTTCAGGCGCAACGTTGGGAGTTGCCCTGGGAATTTCATCAGCAGCATGAATTTCTTCAGCTGCACTGGCAGTTTCTTCAGGAGGCTGATCAGAGGAGTAAGCCTGAGGAATTTGTGATTGCGATCTAGCTGCAATCCTTGAGTTGTGATCCTTGATGGCTTTATCAGCCACTTTGACAAACCTGACTTTGGCGCCTTTCCAATCTGCATAGTAGCAGTCAAATTCATCACTGAGGCTTTTGATTGGTGTCTGTACAGAGACAAGTTGGTCAGGCATCATATTAAGAACATTTTTCTTCATGCACTACTGGAATCAGGATCTTTGCCGTCTGCCATGGCTGACGGCAAAGGCATGCATTGCGGACGGTAAAGGTCTTTGTCGTCTGCCAGCAGACGGCAAAGCAACCGACATAGCGAGCCACGGTAAAGGGCACTTTGCCATCTGCTGGCAGACGGCAAAGATGCAAAGGTCTTTGCCGTCTGCCAGCAGACGGCAAAGGGCATGGACGGCACATGCGGCAGCTTAGGTCCATTAAGGGGTTAACGGCGTGCTTTGCCGTCTGCTAGCAGACGGCAAAGTGGCCAAATAGGCCAGCCCAGCTCCCCCCAGATAGCTGCCACGTGTCTCGCTATGTCGTCTGCTGGCAGACGGCAAAGATGCAAAGTTCTTTGCCGTCTGCCAGCAGACGGCAAAGCAACCACATAGGCCAGCCCAGTGCCCCCCAGGTTGCACAGGTAGCTGCCACGTGGCAGCTTTGCCGTGTGCTGGCTCATGGCAAAGCTCTTTGCCGTCTGCCAGCAGACGGCAAAGAGCCTGTATAGCCCCTGTTTTTTTTTCTGTTTTTTCTTAAATTCATTCAATTTCACAGAATTTCATAGATATATATATATACACATTTGAAAATACTTTCAACAAGCATACCAACACATATCCAACAACAAGTTTCCAACAACATATCCAACAACAAGTTTCCAACAACGAGTTTCCAACAACATATCCAACAACATATCCAACAACAAGTTTCCAACAACAAAATTCATCGTACAAAATCAAAACAAAAAGGAAGCACAAGGAGAAGAGTAGACTCCATCAACGCAAGCTTCCTCATCTAAAGCAAATCTGCAAATTGGGAAAGAAGAAAGTTAGAAGAAGACGAAGAAGAAGAAGAAGACTAGCTAGAAGAAGAAGAAGAAGAAGAAGAATAAGAAGAAGAAGAAGAATTTTTCTTCTCTTTCTTTTTCTCCTCTCTTCTTTATCTTCTTCTTCTTCTAACTAAGGTAGGTAAAAATGCCATTTTTTAGCTAAGCTAGGTAAAAATGCTAAGTGTAGGTCATTTTAGAGCTAAGCTGGGTAGTTATGCCATTTTTGAGCTAACCTAGGTAGTTATGCCATTTTTGAGCTAACTAAGCATATTTATAGCTATCCTAGGTAAAGTATGTCAGTTTGGAGCTAAGTAAGGTTATTATGTCATTTTCGAGGAAAATAAGCTAAGTATAGGTCATTTTGGAATACTAGTAACTAATGACCAAAGATCATTTGCAATGTCTCGTTAGCATAATAATTGAATACCTGACATTACTAATATTAATCTTCATCGTCTATATATGCTCCGGGATCAATAAATGCATAATCATCATCACTATCATTAATGACGTGCTCATCAGCATCTTCAATAAATGCATCAACATGTGGAAGGCCTCCTTTATGTAATCGGTCAAGCATTGACAGGTCATCCGCAGCAGTAACCTCTTCTTCTTCCGTCTCTTCTTGTTCCGGCTCAGGGGTGAAGTCGGATTCACTGTCACTGTCTACCTCAATGTTCTGGGGTGAAGTAGAGCGGTTCTTGAAACGTTTTTTGGAAACACGTGTTTCTTGGAAGAATTCTCCTTCATATGTGTCTGGGTTAATGTGAGGTTCATAATCATCTTCATTGAGGGGAGGTGGTCTAAAATGTGGCGGCACATCATAAACGACATCCCAACCATTCAGATTTGGATCAGTTTGGCAGGCCCACGGTAGATAGAAAACTTGAGTCGCCTGTTGAGCCGTAATATAGACATCGGGAACATCTAAATGGGTGCTTTGTTTGATTTCGACTAGCCCTATATGTTCATGAGTCCTTCTAGTCTCCTTCAGCTGGATCCAATAACATTTGAAGACTACGACGTTTGGTGGGTTTTCACCAAAGAATGTAAGTTCATAAATTGCTTCAACTCTTCCATAATACTCGACCCCTCCTTCGCCGACAGCGGAGACACAACAATTTGTTGACTTTCGGTCGGCCATAGATAGCTCTTTGCCAAAAGTACGAAAGCGATACCCGTTGATGTCGTATTTGTCAAATGAACGGACCTTATAGTCAAAACCATTAGCGACTTGTCTCAATTTGGAGTCCATAGACTCTGCATTAGCCTACAAGTTTAATACGAAAGGATTGTTGCATTAGCCGCAAACTATATGAAGAAATGAAATGGTCTAATGGAAATTACCATTTGTTTGAACCAAGAGATGAAACCGGGATAGCCGCCTCCATGCTTTGCCAGAAGCTCATACTCTTCGATGTAATCCTTTTGGATCACCGCTCCATCCGAGAATTTGGCGACGTATCGACTGTATCACATATCCGGGAATAAGAACATTTCAAAGGAATTAGAAGTTGCGAAACAATGTACCGAGAACTTACTCGATGTACGGCCGCACTTCTGTTAGGTTGTTGAAGATATACAACGAAATGGTCCGCCATTCTTCGACATCCAACGCTATTGCTTTCGAAGCACCGGCTGGTGCGAGCTTCCCTTTGAATAGGCTGAGGTTGGATCGACCTTTTTCACGGTCGCCATCATTGTACCGAGGCTTCGGATTATGCAAATGATGATTCTTGGCTTTGTAGTGTGTTGTCACGAAGTTTGTCGCCTCCTCAGTAATGAATGCCTCGGCCATCGATGCTTCAATTCTATGTTTATTTTTACATTTTGCTCAAAGCGTCTTCTGCATCCTCTCAGTTGCGAAGCACCAACGATTTTGCACGGGCCCCCCCAATCTTGCCTCGGTCGGGAGATGCAAAATCAAATGCTGCATTGGATTAAAGAATCCCGGTGGAAAGATCTTTTCTAACTTGCAGATCAACTCCGGCGCCAACTCTTCCAGTTCGTCTAGCACGTCAGGCGATAGTTCTTTCGCACAAAGAGCACGGAAGAAATAGCTCAGCTCTGCCAGTACTAGCCATTCATCCTCAGGGATAAAGCCACGCAACATCTCCGGCATTACCCGCTCAAGCCATATGTGCCAATCATGACTCTTGAGACCAAATATTTTCAATTTGTCAATACTCGCTCCCCTCTTTAGATTCGCTGCATACCCATCGGGGAACATCAACTGCATTTTCACCCACAAGATCATTTCCCTCATAGCTGGCCTTCCAAGATTGAACCATGCCTTTGGCTTCCTCCAGTTCTTCTTTCCTTTCGGTTGTTGCATGTTTTGTAACGGTCTATCACATAGAGCCTCCTGATCGACTCTAGCCTTAGGATTATCCTTCGACTTCCCCTCGATGTCAAACAATGTACCAAAAAGGGCCTCGGCGATATTCTTTTCAGTGTGCATCACGTCGATGTTGTGTGGGCAAAGGAGGTCTTTAAAGTAAGGCAGATCCCACAAGCATATCTTGTCAGTCCAGGCGTGTTCCAAATTATACCCTTTGAAATATCCTGGACGCTCTGGATCAGGCTCGAGAGCGTTTATCTGATCTAGGGTCTGTTGGCCTGTCAATGAAGGTGGTGCAGAGTTTTTGACAACTCTACCTTTCATGAAAATTTTCTTGTCTTTTCTGAACTTATGGCCAGGATCCAGGAACTGTCTATGCAAGTCGAAGCAAGAATACTTGCGACCCGCCTGTAGCCAACGGAACTGAAGAGCTGCCTTGCATGTGGGGCACGGGAACCTTCCATGCACACACAGGCCAGCAACTGTATTGGGTTGCCGTCATACCAAACACTTGAAACCCATCTGTGCTGATGGCGACTCGAGGATGCCTTGGATCTGCCGCTTTGTCCTTATGTAATGCATCGAAGTGCTTCCACGCAAAAGCGTCTGAAGTGTGTCCCAACATTGGATTCCCATCTGCATCTAGTTCGGTTCTTTTGCCCAATTTATGCCACATCATCTGTCTGGCTGTCTCTTCGACCATGAAAAGACGTTGAAGTCTTGGTATGATTGGCATATACCGAAGAACATTAACTGGGATTTTGGTCTGACTCTTCTCACCCATACCGTTGTCTACCACAACATACCTGGAAGACTTGCAAATGGGACAATAGTTCAAGCCCACATACTCAAGCCTAAATAAGGCACATCCATTCTCACAAGCATCTATCTTCTCATAGGGCATCTTAAGCGCACGTAGGATTTTGTCCGACTGGAACAGGTTTGCTGGCAATACATGGCCTTTGGGTAGAAAGCGTCCAAATATCGTCATCATCGCGTCGTAGAATTCTCTACCTAGGTTGAACTGAGCCTTCAGAGCCATTACTTGCGCGATGGCATCCAGCTGACAAAGCTCAGTGTGCTCGTGGAGAGGACGTTTTGAAGACTCCAACATTTCATAGAAGGCCTTTGCAGATTCTTCCATCTCATCGTCCGAATCCCGAGCATCATCAAAGTCTTGCACCATGTCTTCGATCCCGATACCATGCTCGTCGGTGCGACGACGAACCACCTCAGCTCTGGCACGTTGGGCAGACTCACCATGAAATCTCCACACCGTATAATCAGTCGTAAAACCCCACTTCTGCAAGTGTTTACCCATTTCATCCCGTGTCCACTTTTTATGGTTGTCGCACCGGACACAGGGGCACTATTGTGAATGCAGCGCTCAGAAACCCCTTGGTTTTTGTTAACCATTCAATGGTCATTTCTTTCTGACTAGGGTGACCGATGTACATCCAAGCACGATCACTCATCTTGCCTACCTACTAAACACACAAGAAATATATATATAACTCATCATCTATATTCATCCGTTAATCAAGTTTGTCAGTTTTATTACGTCCATGCAACCTACACGCTAATAGGTAGAGATAGGTCCTAATCCCACCTGAGTATGTGTAGATTGGGTTCGTTTTCCCATGCTCTGCTCCAGATCCGACGCAGAATTTCGGCAGCACCTCCCCGCTGTTCTCCTGATACACGTCTCGGCAATAAGCAGAGAGGATGTGTACCCGGAGAACAACAGGGAGGCAGTGACGAAATTCTGCATCGGATCCGGAGCAGAGCATAAGGGAAAACGAACCCAATCTACACATACTCGGGCTGTCCATGGATAACGTTGGACAATTCGAAAGGATGGCGGTTATAAATATGAAAAGACATGCATATTTATAGATGCCGCCCTTTCGAACGGGAGACGCATACTGGTCACGCATACTGATGATTGAAGACACCTATAGCTAGCAAGTTTCATCGGCACGAAGACCGGAACGGAGCAAATTAAGGGGGGAGGAGGAGATGTCATTTGTGCTCACCCACGAACGCAGGGGCGGAGCTCGTCGAACGCACGGGGAGGTCGTCGAACACCAGACCCTCGCAGCGACGAAACAACTGCACATTTAAATCCACCCGATCAACACAAATATATATGATGTTTTTCATAACAAAATCGAAAAATATATGACCTAACTCATAATTCACAAATATATGACCCCGTCGGCCTCTGGAAGGCCGAAGAGCACCTTTTCGGTCAACAGGAGGCCGAAGAGGTGTCGGGGGTAGGGGGTGTCGGGGGTGTCGTGTCTGGGTGTCGAGGTGTCGTGGTGTCATGTCGGGGTCGTGGTGTCGTGTAGGGGTCGGGGTGTCGGGGTGTCAGGGGTGTCGTGTCTGGGTGTCGTGGTGTCGTGGTGTCGGGGTGTGGTGTCGGGCTGTCGGGGTGTCGGGGTGTCGGGGTGTCGTGGTGTCGGGGTGTCGTGTCGGGGTCGGGGTGTCGTGTCGGGGTCAGGGTGTCGGGGTGTCAGGGGTGTCATGTCTGGGTGTCGTGGTGTCGTGGTGTCGGGGTGTCGTGGTGTCGGGGTGTCGGGTCGGGGTCGGGGTGTCGTGTCGGGGTCGGGGTGTCGGGGTGTCAGGGGTGTCGTGTCTGGGTGTCGTGGTGTCGGGGTGTGGTGTCGGGCTGTCGGGGTGTCGGGGTGTCGGGTCGGGGTCGGGGTGTCGGGTCGGGGTTGGGATGTCGGGTCGGGTGTCGTTTTCTTCTTCTTTTTTTTCCTCTTTTTTCCTTTTCTTCTTCTTCCTCTTCTTCCTCTTCTTCCTCTTCTTCTTCCTCCTCCTCCTCTTCTTCTTCTTCTTCTTCTTCTTCTTCTTCTCCTCCTCTCCTCTTTCTTCTTCTTCTTCTTCTTCTTTTTTCTTCTCCTCCTCTTCTTTTCATTTTTCTTCTTCTTCTTCTTTTCTTCTCCTCTTCTTCTTCTTCTTCCTTCTTTTCCTTTTTCCTCTTCTTCTTCTCCTTCTCCTTCTTCTTCTTCTTCTTCTTCTTCTTTTCCTTTCTCCCTCTTCTTCTACTTTTTCTGTTTTTTTTCATCTTTCTTCTTCCTCTTCTATTTATCTAAACCTAAACCTAAACCTAGCATTAAACCTAAACCTAGCATTAAACCTAGAACTAAACAGGAAATAACAGAAAAAAACAGAAAAAAATGGAGCTCACCTTGCTCCGGCGAGGTCGGCCGGTGGAGGCTGGCCGCGGGGAGGGGGCCGCTGGAGGAAGGCCGAGGGCTCTGGCGACAGGGCCGGGCGGCGCAGGGGCCGCGGGGAGGGTTCCGGCGGCGGGGCGGGGTGGCCGCAGCGGCCTGGGTCCGGTGGGCGGGACGGGCGGGCTGGCCGGCAGCGAGGCTGGCTCCGGGGGCGGGACGGGCGGGCTGCCCGGCGGCGGGGCTGGCTCCGGGGGCAGGGCTGGCCGGCGGCGGCGACTGGCGGCGGCGACAAAAGGAGGAGAGGGCGCGGGAGGGAGAGAGAGAGAGAGAGGGGGGAGACGGCCGCCCGTTAAGTGGTCCCTCTTTGCCGTCTGCTAGCAGACGGCAAAGAGGGTGACCGTTAGGGCTCGCCCACGTCACTTCTTTGCCGTCTGCTAGCAGACGGCAAAGGAGGGACATTGCCATCTGTCCCTTCTTTGCCGTCTGCCAGCAGACGACAAATAAGTTGACCTAGCCACGCCGTGCCCCGTGGGGCCCACCTGGCTCTTTGCCGTCTGCCTTTGACCTTTTTGCCGTCAGCTGGCAGACGGCAAAGAACCAACTGATGGCAAAGAGCCTCTTTGCCATGAGCTGGTTCTTTGCCGTCTGCTTTCCCCAAGCAGACGGCAAAGAGCCTCTTTGCCATGAGCTGGCAGACGGCAAAGAGCTGGCTGACGGCAAAATTCCAGATTCCAGTAGTGATGAAGCGCTCTTTCTTGTACTGAGCCTTCTTGGCCTGTCTGGCTTTTTCATACTTCCATTTTTCTTCACCAATGAAAGCAGTGAGAACATGGCTTGGACCAGGAGGCAGATTCAAATCATCAATCGGAGTGTTTGGATCCTGGTGCCAAATGTCGATGAAATTGAGCACAGTCTTTGGGTCCAACATGAGAGGAATTTGAGTGCCCTTTGCTTGAGCCACTCTTTCTTGCTTGTTTCTGACAATTTCAGCAAGTTCATCGTCATTAGCTTCATCATCCTCAGTGTCTGAGGGGACTTGAAAGATCACTTTCTTGTGAGGCCTCCTGCCTCGTCCAGTAGTAGCATTCATTTTCAGTAATGTGGGACTGCTTGCTGAATGTGCTTGGGCCGATGAAGTTGCAGATGCCCCTAAAGCAATTGAAAAACCATCAGTCCTCTGACATGTTGCAAGGTGCACTGGAGTTGAGGACTTGGCAGCTGCAGCTGAAGATTGTGCAGCCACTGAGGGCATTGCAGGAGCCCTTGAGGATTTTGCCTGAGGCATTTGCTGTGAGTAACTTGGAGCTGAGGACTTTGGTGCTAAGGATTTTTGCTTCACAGCAGATTTCTTCACCACGGATTTCTTCAGAGCAGGTGCACTAGCAGAGGCTCCGACAGTAGCAGCAGCAGCAGAGTCTTCATTAAATTTCTTCACAACCTCTTTTGCCTTTTTCGCCAGCTTGGCTTGATGCCTTTCCCATTCATGAAGAAAGTCTTCACCAGTCTTGAGACTGGTGGGATCTGCACGTTGCCCTTGAGCCAAGGGTGGCCTGTTGCACGGAGGTTTAATAGCAAATTTCTTCATATATTTGGGAGTGACATATCGATATTCTCTCCATTCTCTGGCCCATTTCCTCTCAATTTTCTGTATACGGATCTTTCGCTGCTTTTGAGTTTCCTTGCCATGAGTTTCTTCATCAGGTGTACAATATTCCTCATACAAATCATCAGGTATCTCAAACGCAGTTTGCACTTCAGGTTTCTTTCCTCCTTTCTGAGGTCTTTTTCCATCTGCCATTTTCTTCGACTAATGAATTCGAACTTTTGAGGATTTTGAGGAAGTATGCAACTTTTCTTCAAGGAACGCTGCAAATGAGTTAAGTTGATGAGAACCTAGAGATTCATCAGCTGACATTTGTACCTGTGAATAGAGTATAGGTGCGAAGAATTTGAAGAGGTCATACGCGTTCTCAGAAATTTTGCAAAAGTATCAAGTTTGAGGAACTTAACCATAGATGACTTGAAGAATTTCACTAAGTGTTCTTGACTTAGGTTCCAGAGTTGTATAGATTTGAAGATCCACACAATTGAGGAATCTTGAAGAAAATCATGACTTAGCAAAATAAATCAAGAGAAGGGATATGTTTGGTGCTTAAGAGATGGATTGCTGAAGAATAAACACCTTTTGAGGATTTTGTTAAAATCATCGGGATCAAAAATGGCAATAAAACTAGATTTTATTTACCGTATGCGATGAACACGACGAACAGAGAAGTGAAGTGAAGTGAAGGAGTTCGTCAGTCCAGATATCCCACACCCTAACTCGGCAGAAGGACACAGCTACAGCGGCGGCGGAGTGAAGACTTCCGCAGCCGATGCGAGTACGACGACGGCGACGTCAAGGCAGTGAAGCTCTTCCTCTCTGGCGGCGATGAAGTTAGCGGCGGCACTGGGTCTGGAGCTCGGGAGAGATGGGAGTGAGGAGTAACCAGAGCAAGTGGAAGGGAGGGGGTATTTATTGCGGCAGTAAAAACCAACTGGTCCGAAGATTTTGGACCAGTATGCCCCTAACCCTTGCTATCCACGCGACATGTGTCACCCACGTACTGTGTAGTGGAGATAGTGGGGGATCGTGGGTTATCTAGTCATGGGAATCGGAACGGTTTGAGCGACAATTGCCAAAAATTGAGATTGAATATTTTAAAGTTTTGTTCGCAAATTCTTCAGCTGTCAAGGACACAGTGAAGACTTTGAACGTGTTTCAAAGTAGAACACATATGAAGAATTTGTGAACAGACTAGGTTGAGCTTAGCATAGAGGGGAAACGGGTCCGATCACATTGACTTAGATGAAAATCAACTTGAAGAAATAGCTATAAGTGAATGTTGTTGAGGACATTAAAAAAACTCAATATATATATGTAGTCAATGAAGAAAAACTCATGTGAGGAACATCGGTTGAAAATTTTGAAGAATTTGAAATTTTGAGGAATTTGCAAACTTGGAGAATTTGACAATTTTGAAGAATTTGCAAAATGATGAAAAACTCAAACTTGAAGAATTTCAACAGTTGTTGGTGGCGTTACCCACCGTATAAGAATGATGATTTCAGACACCGCGTACAATTGTCGTAGGGTTCTAAGAATCAAATTCTTCATTAATTTCTTCACACTTAGAGAGTTAGTCTTCATTGTTTGAAGAAAAACGTTACTTCGTGTGTTGCACATCAAAGTCATCAATTTTGCATAAGTGTTAGGATGTGTGTCCTTTCAAAGAACATTCGAAGATTCTAAGATATTTAGCTCACACCGCAACTTGCAAAATCTCTTCTCATCCAAGGGCTTTGTGAAGATATCAGCCAGTTGTTCTTCAGTCTTCACGTGGTCGAGGAAGATATCGCCCTTCATCACATGGTCACGAAGAAAATGATGACGAATCTGGATGTGTTTGGTCTTTGAGTGCTGAACTGGGTTGTGAGCAATCTTGATGGCGCTCTCATTGTCGCAGTAGAGAGGGACATTCTTCATGTTGATGTCGTAGTCCTTGAGGGCTTGCTTCATCCATAGCAATTGAGCATAGCAAGAACCAGCAGCAATGTACTCAGCTTCAGCAGTAGATAGTGACACGCAGTTCTGCTTCTTCGAGGACCAACAGACTAAGGATCGTCCGAGAAAATGACAAGTGCCTGATGTTGACTTGCGGTCCACATGATAACCAGCATAATCAGAATCATAATATCCAATGAGGTCAAGATCTGAGCCCTTGGGGTACCATAATCCTAGTGTTGGTGTGTGAGCTAGATATCGAAGAATATGTTTCACAGCCTTGTGGTGTGATTCCTTCGGTTTTGCTTGAAATCGGGCACACATGCAAACACTAAGCATAATATCTGGCCTAGATGCACATAGGTACAATAAAGGACAAATCATGGAGCGATATACCTTCTGATTGAAATCTTTACAACTTTCGTCAGTGCAGAGTTGAGCCGATGTGGGCATAGGAATCTTGACGCCTTTGCAATCCTGCATGCCGAATTTCTTCAGGACATCCTTGAGGTATTTCTCTTGAGATATGAAGATGTCATTGCGTTGTTGACGAATTTGAAGCCCTAAGAAGAATTTGAGCTCTCCCATCATAGACATTTGATATTCCTGTTGATGATGTGGCAAGCAGTATTGATTGCCTCAGGCCAGAAGCGACGAGGGGTCTTGTATTCATCAAGCATGGTGTGAGCCATCTCAACAAGAGTCCTGTTCTTGCGCTCCCCAATGCCATTCTGCTGAGGAGTATAAGGGTCAGATAGCTCATGAGTAATACCAAGTTCATCAAGATAATCATCAAGACCAGTGTTCTTGAACTCAGTCCCATTATCACTCCTGATATGCTTGATTTTGACGCTGAAGTTCGTAGAGGCCCTTGAAGAAAATTGTTTGAAGACATTCTGCACTTCAGATTTGTACAGGATAATGTGCACCCAAGTATAGCGAGAGAAATCATCAACAATGACAAAACCATATAAGCTTGGAGTATTTGTTAGTGTGGCATAGTGAGTGGGACCAAAGAGATCCATCTGAAGCAATTCAAACGGACGAGTGGTAGTCATGATAGTCTTGGATGGATGCTTGGATCTGGTCATTTTTCCAGACTCACAAGCCCCACACAAGTGATCCTTGAGGAATTTGACACCCTCAATACCAATGACGTGCTTTTTCTTCGCGAGCATGTGCAAGTTCCTCATGCCAGCGTGTCCAAGTCGTCGATGGCATAACCAGCCTTCTGAAGCTTTTGCAAGTAGACATGTGGCTAGCTGTGGACCTGTAGAGAAATCAACAATATACAAGTCTCCTCTCCTAAAGCCTTCGAAGACTTTGGATTTGTCAGATTCCATGATGACAACACAACGGTATTTGCCAAAGATGAAAACCATATCATGATCACAGAGCATTGAGACAGACATGAGGTTGAATCCAAGGGATTCGACAAGCATCACCTTATCCATGTGTCGATCCTTCGAGATTGCAACCTTACCTAGACCCAATACCTTGCTTTTTTCCTTTGTCAGCGTAGGTGATATGCTTCAGATGAGAGGGACCCAGTGGAATGTTCATCAATAGGTTCTTGTCACCAGTCATGTGGTTGGTGCATCCACTGTCGAGGACCCACTCAGTTGCTTTGGGAGTTTCATCCTGGAGATGAATTAGTACAGCTTACAAACGCATATGCTTTAGAGTGAAGAATATGACATCAAATTCATCAGATTGAATTTCATCACATAGTATAGTAAGCAAAGTAATATGAGGACGTGAGAAATGAATGATTCATTTCTTCATGATTAGCTTGCGTCCTTTCAAGCATTTCTTCAGGTCTCCAGCAAATTCATCAGACGTTTAAGTTCGTCTGGAGACCTGACCCTGCATAAGAGATTAGTTCGAATTCTTCACCACCCACATCTGGAGGGGTGGCAAAGAGTTCATCATTCTGCGAGCTCCATATGAGAAGGGTGGCATATAAGCAAGTGCCCTTCGTTTCACAGGACAGGGGTTAGAGTATTCATATGAATAAGCAGAGAAATTCTTCGAGGACTTATGAACATAATGATTTGAAGAATAATGAGCATATTCATGACCCTTAGATTTTCCCTACGAAACAGAAGCATTAGCACGAGAATGATATTATTTTTGACCATTGATACGTCTCCAACGTATCTATAATTTTTGCTTGTTCCATGCTGTTATATTATCATTCTTGGATGTTTTACAATCATTTTACTACAACTTTATATTATTTTTGGGACTAACCTATTAACCTAGAGCCCAGTGCCAGTTCCTGTTTTCTCCGTGTTTTTGAGTTTTACAGAAAAGGAATATCAAACGGAGTCCAAATGGAATAAAAATTTACGGTGATTTTTTATGGACCAGAAGAGACCCACGGGGCATCGGAGTTGGGCCAGAAGAGCCACGAGGAGATCACAAGCCACAGGGGCGCACCCCCCCCTAGGGCGCGCCCTCCTTGCTTGTGACTTCCTCGTGGCCCCCCAGGACTTGTTTCCACCGCCATAAATTCCTATAAATAGAGAAACCTTTGAAAATAAACCTAGATCGGGAGTTCCGCCGCCGCAAGCCTCCAGAGCCACGAAAAAAAAATCGGGAGCCTTTTCCGGCACCCTGCCGGAGGGGGAAACCATCACCGGAGGCCATCTTCATCATCCCGGCGGTCTCCATGACGAGGAGGGAGTAGTTCACCCTCGGGGCTGAGGGTATGTACCAGTAGCTATGTGTTTGATCTCTCTCTCTCGTGTTCTTGAGATGGCACGATCTTGATGTACCGCGAGCTTTATTGATATAGATGAATCATATGGAGTTTTCCCCTCTCTATCTTCTTGTGATGAATTGAGTTTTCCCTTTGAAGTTTTCTTATCGGATTGAGTCTTTAAGGATTTGAGAACACTTGATGTATGTCTTGCGATGGGATATCCGTGGTGACAATGGGATGTTCTATTGATCCACTTGATGTATGTTTTGGTGATCAACTTGCGGGTTCCGTGACCTTGGGAATCTATGCATAGGGGTTGGCACACGTTTTCGTCTTGACTTTCCAGTAGAAACTTTGGGGCACTCTTTGAAGTTCTTTGTGTTGGATTGAACATGATGAATCTGAAATTATGTGATGCATATCGTATGATCAAGCCCATGGGTACTTGTGGTGACATTGGAGTATCTAGGTGACATTAGGGTTTTGATTGATGTGTATCTTAAGGTGTTATTTTAGTACGAACTCTAGGGCTGTTCGTGACACTTATAGGGATAGCTCATAAGATTGATCAGAAAAGATAACTTTGAGGTGGTTTCGTACCCTACAATAATTTCTTCGTTTGTTCTCCGCTATTTGTGACTTTGGAGTGAACTCTTTGTCGCACGTGAGGGATTTACATATGATTCAACTATGTTAGTATTGTTGAGAGAAATTGCACTAGTGAAAGTATGAACCCTAGGCCTTGTTTCCAAGCATTTATACAACGTTTTGCTCGCTGATTACTATTAGTTACCTTGCTGTTTTTATATTTTCAGATTACAAAAACCCATATAAACCATCCATATTGCACTTGTATCACCATCTCTTCGCCGAACTAGTGCACCTATACAATTTACCATTGTATTGGGTGTGTTGGGGACACAAGAGACTCTTTGTTATTTGATTGCAGGGTTGCTTGAGAGAGACCATCTTCATCCTTCACCTCCCACGGATTGATAAACCTTAGGTAATCCACTTGAGGGAAATTTGCTACTGTCTTGCAAAACTCTGCGCTTGGAGGCCCAACACAAGTCTACAAGAAGAAGGTTGCGTAGTAGACATCAAGCTCTTTTCTGGCGCCGTTGCCGGGGAGGCTAGGTAAGCGGCACTCACATCCCGTCAACGAAGCTCTTTTCTGGCGCTGTTGCCGGGGAGGTGAGTGCTTGAAGGTATATCTTTAGATCTTGCAATTGAATCTTTTAGTTTCTTGTTTTATCACTAGTTTAGTCTATAAAAGAAAACTACAAAAAAATGGAATTGAGGTTGCCTCATATGCTTCATCTTTTTAATGTCTTTCGTGAAAATGATGGAAAGGAAAATTGTGCTCAAGTGTTAGAAGAAGAAGTTATTAAAATGTTTGGCACTAGATCTTTGAGTGATGAGCATGATTGCAATGTTGTTAGTATGAATTCCTTGAATATTCATGATGCTAATGATATGCAAAGCTACAAGCTTGGGGATGCTATGTTTGATGAATATGATATTTTTAGTCCCCCAAGTTTTGATGAGCAAAACTATTATGATGATGGCATGCCTCCTATCTATGATGATTATGATGATGACATGTATGCTATAAAGAGTGATAGTAACCATGAAACTTGTCATCATGATTTCAATATTCTAAGTGGTTATGTCAATCAAGTATCTCATGGTAGTTATTTTGTTGAGTTTGCTCCCACTATTATGAATGAGAAGAAAATTGCTTATGTGGAGAGTGAAAAAAATTCTATGCTTGTGGATCATGAAAAGAATGCTTTATGTGCTGGTTATATTTTGAAATTTCTTCATGATGCTACCGAAAATTATTATGAGGGAGGAACATATTCTTGTAGGAATTGCAATAATATCAAGTTTCCTCCCTATGTGTTCAAAGTTTTAAAGTTGCACTTGTTTTGCCTTCCTATGCTAGTTGATTCTTGATCCCATAAGTTGTTTGCTCACAAAATCCCTATGCATAGGAAGTGGGTTAGACTTAAATGTGCTTGTCATGAGATTCATGATGCTCTTTTGCATGTTTCAATTATTATTCCTATGTGAGCATCATTGAAATCATCATGCCTAGCTAAAAGGGCATTAAAGAAAAGCGCTTGTTGGGAGGCAACCCAACACTTTTACTTTCTGTTTTAGTGTGTTCACATGATTAAGCTACGGTATTAATCATGTTTTATAGCTTTTGTTTCAATAAAGTGCCAAGTAAAGCCTTTGGGATAGTGTGGATGATAGTTGACTTGATTCTGTGCAAAAACAGAAACTTTTGCTCTCAGTCCAGGAATTTTGTAAATTCACTGGAACGTGATTTTGATCTGAATTTTTTACACAAGATTTATATACAAATTTCCTAGATTTTCCTAATTTTTCAGAATTTTCAGAGACAGGGAAGTATGGTCACACTACAGATCTTCACAGACTGTTCTGTTTTTGACAGATTCTGTTTTGCATGCATAGTTTGCTTGTTTTAGTGTTCCCATAGCTTATATTGAGTGATATAAATTATGGGAATGATAGAATACAGTAGGTATGATGTGGAAACAATTATGAATCTTGTCTTGACAGTACCTAAGTGAATGATTTATCTTTATTATACTAACCCATCTCACGAAGTTCCGTTAAGTTTTGTGTGATTGAAGTTTTCAAGTTTTGGGTGAGACACCGATATGAGGAGAATAAGGAGTGACAAGAACCTAAGCTTGGGGATGCCCAAGGCATCACCAAGGCAATATCCAAGGAAGACTCAAGTGCCCAAGCTTGGGGATGCCCCGGAAGCATCCCCTCTTTCGTCTTCAACACTATCGGTATATCTTACTTAGAGCTATATTTTTATTCGTCACATAATATGAGTTTTGCTTGGAGCGTCATATTATCTTGTTGTTCTCTGATAGGAGTTATTTATAATCTTTTTTTTCAATAAAAAGTTCCAGGAATTGCCTTAGGATGCTTGCATTGCATGTTTTGATGAATGTTGTGTAAAAACAGAAACTTTGGCTGTAGTGTTTGAATTTTCATATTTTACTGAAACGTGGAAAGTTTCTGAAGCTTTTCAATGACACTTTGTTGTTTAGTAGCAATATTAGCAAGTTTGGAATAGCTAGGTTTCATATAATCCTCAGATTCACCATCACTTGATTCAGAGGAGGAATGGTGTTTGAGTACCTTGGCACCTTTTGCCATGAAGCAATAGGTGGGAGCATAGTCGTCGTTGCTGACGTCAGAGTCGTTGGAGTTGCCATTTTCCTCATCGTTGAAGATGGACTTGCTGACGAAAGCAGTAGCGAGAGCTAGGCTCGCCACACCAAAGTCCGACTCCTCCTCAGATTCCTCCTCTTCTTCATATTCTTCAGATTCTTCTTCAGAATCCATTTCCTTGCCAATAAGTGCCCGAGCCTTCCTTAAGTTGTTCTTCTTGTGCGATGAGGACTTTGAAGATGAGGACTTTGCAGATGAGGACTTTGAAGATTTCTTCTTTTTCTTCGATTCATCAGAACTGTCATCCTTGTATTTCTTCTTTCTTGACTCTTTTTCCCAGAGAGGACAGTCAGAAATAAAGTGACCAGATTTCTTGCATTTGTGGCAAGTTCTCATCTTGTAGTCGCTTGATGAAGAATATGATTTCTTCATGCCACTTCTTAATGATTTTCCGAACCGACCTCTCCTTGAGAACTTTTGGAATTTCCTCACGAGCATTGCTAGCTCCTGACTCAGTTCTTCAGGATCACCAAGGCTACTATCAGATTCTTCGTCTTCAAATGAGGAAATTGCATTGGCCTTCAAAGCACGAGATCTTGCATAACTTGGCCCGTAGAGGTCTCTCTTCTCAGCTTGTTGGAATTCATGAGTATTGAGGCTCTCAAGAATATCAGCAGGATCTAGTGACTTGTAGTATCCACGTTCTTGGATCATCAAAGCAAGTGTATCGAATGAGGAATCAAGAGATCTCAGCAGTTTCTTCACCACCTCATGGTCAGTGATGTCAGTGGCACCAAGGGCTTGAAGCTCATTGGAGATATTAGTGAGACGATCAAAAGTTTGCTGAACATTTTCGTTGTCGAGTCTTTTGAAGCGGTTGAAGAGATTGCGAAGAACATCAACTCGAGAGTCATGTTGAGTTAAAATGCCTTTATTGACTTTGGAAAGCCTATCCCAGATAAGCTTAGCAGTCTCCAAAGCACTCACTCTACCATACTGACCTTTGCTCAGATGGCCACATATGATATTCTTCGCTTGAGAGTCGAGTTGCTTGAATCTCTTCACATCAGCAGCGTTGATAGTGGGAGTGACAAAGGGAATACCATTTTCCACAACATACCAGAGATCGTTGTCAATTGCCTCAAGATGCATGCGCATCTTGTTCTTCCAGTAGGGGTAGTCTGTCCCATCAAAGGTAGGACACCCAGCTGAGACCTTGATCATGCCTCCAGTCGACATAACTAAAACTCCAGGTGGTTAAACCAAAATCACACAGAACAAGGGAGTACCTTGCTCTGATACCAATTGAAAGTGCGTTATATCGACTAGAGGGGGGTGAATAGGCAATTTTTACAAATTCGTCACTGGGGAATTTGCTAAGTGACGAACTACTAGCAGCGGAATAAGTACTCAAGTGCATGCGAAACATAGCAGTAGCATAGTCATCATGATGAAATGAAGCATACATAGAGCATAAGTAGCGTGAACAGGATAAGCAGGCAGAAGATAAAGTGACTGAAGAATTTGAGATGAGGAAACAAGAGAAAGTCTTCAGTCAAATTCTTCAATCAGTAACGATCAGATTCATCAACAAATATTTCGAGGAAATGAAGGGGTTGAGGAAATAGAACCAGGTGCTCGATGAAGACAGTGATTTGATGACCCAGTTCCAACTGCTGTGACAGTCGTACGTCTGGTTCGGAGCGGCTTGGTATTTAAACCAAAGGACACATAGTCCCAGGACACACAGTCCTTACCGTATTCTCCTTGAGCTAAGGTCACACAGTCCTCTCCCAACACTCATGGTAAGTCTTCAGGGTAGACTTCCAAACCCTCACAAACTTGGTCACCCGGCGATCCACAATTGACTGCTGGATGCTCTAGACCACGATCACACGGCGATCCCCAATTGACTGCAGGATGCACTAGACCATGACGCCTAACCGTCTGGAAGATACACAGTCTTCAAAGGCTAAAAGCGTCGGTTCCACACACGAACAATTTCTTCAGTGATGCTCAATCACTTTGGGTTTTGGTGGTTTGGGTTTTGGGTTTTTCCTCACTGATGATTTTCTCACAAAGTCCTCGAGGAATGGGTTGCTCTCAAATGACAAGTGTCAAGTTCTCTCCCGGAGCAGCCAACCAGCTAGTGGTTGTGGGGCGGCTATTTATAGCCAGGGTGCAACCCGACATGATAAGACATAAATGCCCCCCAATAATATGACCGTTAGGTGGATAAAATATCTGGACAGCTGGCGCAAAGCACAGCAACGGTCGGAATTTGAACTGTCAAATTCCTCAGGGCTTATCATAATCCTCACTTGTTGGCAATTCGCATTGGCAAAATCCTAACTCCTCAGTCAGACCAATTTCCTTAGAGACCAGAAGAACATCATCTCTGTCATTGAAGAACTTGACTGAACCGTAAGAGATCTCCAAAGGCTTCACTCGAAGGATTGGGTTGTGTTGAGGCTTTTGAGTTGAGCATCAATTGGAAATTTTTCCTTAGTATTACCTCGGCCCCCTTTAACAGTACGGTGTTTCCTATGACTCAAAGAAAGGAAATGAAACTACGAAAACAAAAGTCTTCACGCTTCATAGTCCTCGTTAATATCTTCAAGGTCACACCGAATTCTTCATTTTCAAAGTCTTCAACAAAGTCTTCACAAAGTCTTCACCAAAGTCTTCAAATGAAGACATTCATTTTTAGGGGTCGACATTCTTCGAATATATCAAACTCTTCAGCGACTTATAGAGACTGTGTATACTCACAAACATATTAGTCCCTTAACCTATAAGTCTTCAATACACCAAAATCACTAAGGGGCACTAGATGCACTTACAATCATCTACATCCAACAGGATATATATATATGTGTGTGGATCTTTCCGCAACACATGATGCTTGCTACTAAAGAGCTAATAGACTTGAGTAGAGATGAACTTGACTCTTGCATGAAAGTAAGTACTTGAAAGGTAAATTCATAAGAGCAAAAGATAGGCCCTTCGTAGAGGGAAGTAGAGGTTGTCACACACTTTTTATTTTTGGATGTGCAAACTCTTAATGTAAAGGAACGTCACTTTATATTGCCCCTTATGATAACAAACTTTATTATGCAGTCTATCGCCTTTATTTCTTTGTCATCACAAGATCGTATAAAGCTTATTTTCCCGTACAATAAAACATCATACATATTTAAGAGCAATTTTTATTGCTTTAAGCACTGATGACAACTTACTTGAAGGATCTTATTCAATCCCTAGGTAGGTATGTTGGACTCTCCTGGCAAGAAACTGGGTTTAAGGGTTATGGATGCACAAGTAGTATTTTGGCTAGCAAAAGATCTAAAGCAAGCACCACATGTTAAAGGATCCATGACAATATAACTTCTATGTGAATGTAAACAAACTTAACTCATTACGCTGCCTTCCTTGTCCAACATCAACAATTTGATCATTATATAATATTTGATGGGGGTTCACAATCATAGAAGATGTCCAAGATAGTGTATTTGCAAGCGAATCTCCTCTCCTCTATCATAAATTTTCATGGATTGTATCAATGAGTATCACTATGTTTGTCAACTCCCAACAACTTTTATCAATCTTACTTTTTCTATGTGAAGTCATTACTCCCCATGGGATTAACATATGGTTTTTCTTTTTCTTTCTTTTATTTCATTGCCATGCTGATGGATGCATGGGAGTAAAGCAAACACACTCAACTAATCTTTATTATATAGCTCTCACACTTGATTACATAGATAGGTAGATCACAAAGCAAACACTCTAAGCAAAGCAAAACTAATTTTTTATTCCCCTAAATCACGAAATAACTAAGGATCGAGCTAAGATAGATGATAATGGTAAAAGTGATGGTGATACGAGACCGGGTCACCTCCCCCAAGCTTGGAACAAGCTAAGGGTGGTGCCCTTGCCCATGTACTCAAGCGTCCCTCTTGGGTGATGGTGATGATGATGTAGTAGGTTTGTTCTCCGCAATGGAGCGCATGGCAACCTTTAGCTCCTTCATCTCATGAAGCAAATGCTGAATTATTATGGAGTTCTTTTGTATTTCCTCCATAAGATGATTGTTCTCCGGCCACCAAGAGCTTTTCCCTGCATCACTTTCACTTGGACGAGAGATGTCGCAATTGGATGGTATATGTGTTGGGGAACGTTGCATGGGAAACAAAAATTTTCCTACGCACACGCAAGATCTATCCATGGTGATGAGCATCTATGAGAGGGAGAGTGGATCTACATACCCTTGTAGATCGCTAAGCGGGAAGCGTTAAGAAACGCGGTTGATGTAGTCGAACGTCTTCGCGATCCAAATCACCGAGCGTCCCGTGATCCCATCACAATCCATCTCGCGATCCAATCTCGATCCGTCCCGCGATCCCATCACGATCCGTCCCGCGATCAAATCACGAATCGTCTCGCGATCCTGATCACGGTCCTTCCGATCTAGCGCCGAACGGACGGCACCTCCGCGTTCAGCACACGTACAGCTCGATGACGATCTCCGCCTTCTTGATCCAGCAAGAGGGAGTGGAGAGGTAGAAGAGTTCTCCGGTGGCGCGACGGCGCGGCGGCGATGGTGGTGGAACAATTCCGGCAGGGCTTCGCCTAAGCACCGCTGAAACTAGACTAGAGGAGAAACCGATCTAGATGAAGTAGAGGGAGCATGTGGCAATTAGGGTTAGCTCTTCCCTCTAAATCCTCTAGTATATATAGGAGGGAGGGAGGGGAGGAGGCAGCCTCAAACCCTCATGGTTTGGCCGAAATTGGAGGTGGAGGAGTCCTACTCCAATCTTATTAGGAGTAGGATTCCTCCTCTCCACTTGGAAACCCTTTCCACCTTTCCTCCTTTGGATTTTTTCCACCCAAAGCCACATGGGCCTTAGTGGTGGGGTTAGGCCAGCCCACTAGGGGCTGGTTTGACTCCTCCCACAGCGCATGAGGTCCTTTGGGTCGAGACACCCCTCCCGATGGTCCCCGGTACCCCTCCCGGCACTCCCGGTACACTACCGAAATACCCGAAACTTTTCCGGTGACCAAAACAGGACTTCCTATATATCAATCTTTACCTCCGGACCATTCCGGAGCTCCCCGTGACATCCAGGATCTCATCTGGGACTCCGAACAACCTTCGGTCACCACCATACATAACTCTACTATACTAAAACGTCACCGAACCTTAAGTGTGCAGACCCTGCGGGTTCGAGAACTATGTAGACATGACCAAGACACCTCTACGGTCAATAACCAATAGCGGGACCTGCATGCCCATATTGGTTCCTACATATTCTATGAAGATCTTTATCGGTTGAACCTCTATGTCAAGGATTCAGTTAATCCTGTACGCTGTTCCCTTTGTTCTTCGGTCTGTTACTTGCCCGAGATTCGATCGTCGGTATCTCTATACATAGTTCAATCTCATTACCGGCAAGTCTCTTTACTCGTTCTGTAATACAAGATCCCGTGGCTAACACTTAGTCACATTGCTTGCAAGGCTTATTGTGATGTTGTATTACCGAGTGGGCCCTGAGATACCTCTCCGTCACGCGGAGTAACAAATCCCAGTCTTGATCCATGCCCACTCAACAGACACCCTCGGAGATACCTGTAGAGCATCTTTATAGTCACCCAGTTACGCTGTGACGTTTGATACACACAAGGTATTCCTCCGGTGTCAGTGAGTTGCATGATCTCATGGTCATAGGAACAGATACTTGACATGCAGAAAACTATAGCAATAAACTGACACGATCATATGCTATGTTTATAGTTTGGGTCTTGTCCATCACATCATTCTCCTAATGATGTGATCCCGTTATCAAATGACATCTCATGTCTATGGCCAGGAAACCTTGACCATCTTTGATCAACGAACTAGTTAACTAGAGGCATACTAGGGACACAGTGTTGTCTATGTACCCACACATGTATTTGAGTTTCCAATTAATACAATTATAGCATGGATAATAAACGATTATCACGAACAAGGAAATATAATAATAACCAATTTATTATTGCCTCTAGGGCATATTTCCAACAGTCTCCCACTTGCACTAGAGTCAATAATCTAGTTCACATCACCATGTGTTTTACATTGTTATGAATCTAACACCCA
Source organism: Elymus sibiricus (assembly GCA_039707655.1). Classification (NCBI taxonomy): domain Eukaryota; kingdom Viridiplantae; phylum Streptophyta; class Magnoliopsida; order Poales; family Poaceae; genus Elymus; species Elymus sibiricus. Next base: position 389,553,321 of record CM077665.1, on the reverse strand, counting down.
ATGAGTTCTGGGGTTCGATCATGCTTTGCATGTGCGAGAGGTCTTTAGTCAATGGGTCTGCGACATTCAGATCCGTGTGTACTTTGCAAATCTCTATGTCATACTGTAGACACTGCTACCACACTCCACTTGGAGCTATTCCAAATGGCTGCTCCACTATACGTATCCGGATTGCTACTTAGAGTCATCCAGATTGGTGTTAAAGCTTGCATTGACGTAACCCTTTACGACGAACTCTTTATCACCTCCATAATCGAGAAATATTTCCTTAGTCCTCTAGTTACTAAGGATAATCTTGACCGCTATCCAGTGGTCCACTCCTGGATCACTCTTGTACCCCTTGACAGACTCATGGCAAGGCACACACAGGTGCGGTACATAGGATGGCATACTATACAGAGCCTATGGATAAGGCATAGGGGACGACCTTCGTCCTTTCTCTTTCTTATGCCGTGGTCGAGCTTTGAGTCTCACTCCACTCCACACCTTACAAATCAGGCAAGAACTCTTTCTTTGACTGATCCATTTTGAACTCTTTCAAAATCTTGTCAAGGTATGTACTCATTGAAAGTTTTATCAGACGTCTTGATCTACCTCTATAGATCAAGATGCCCAATATTTAAGTAGCTTCATTCCAGGTTTTCCTTTGAAAAACTCCTTTTCAACCAACCCTTTCTGCTTTCCAGAAATTCTACATCATTTCCGATCAACAATATATCATCCACATATACTTATCAGAAATTCTATAGTGCTCGCACTCACTTTATTGTAAATACAAGTTTCTCATAAACTTTGTATAGACTCAAAAACTTTGATCACCTCATCAAAGCGTATATTCCAACTCCGAGATGCTTGCTCCAGTCCATAGAAGGATCGCTGGAGCTTGCATATATTCTAGCATCCTTAGAACTGACAAAACCTTCCGGTTGTATCACATACAACCTTTCCTCACGGATACCGTTAAGGAAATGATGTTTTGACATCCATCTGCCAGATTTCATAATCGAAAAATGCAGCAACTCCTAACATAATTCCAACAGACTTTAGCATCGCTACGGGTGAGAAAGTCTCATCGTAGTCAACTCCTTGAACTTGTGAAAAACCCTTTGCCACAAGTCGAGCTTTATAGACGGTGACATTACCGTCCGCGTCCGTCTTCCTTTTAAAGACCCATTTGTTCTGAATGACCTTTCACCCTTCAGGTAATACTTCCAAAGCCCATACTTTGTTTTCTTACATGGATCCCATCTCGGATTGCATGGCCTCTAACCATTTGTCGGAATCCGGGCCCATCATCGCTTCTCCATAGCTCGTAGGTTCATCGTTGTCCAACAACATGACCTCTAAGACAGGGTTGCCGTACCACTCAGGAGCAGTACGCGTCCTTGTCGACCTACGAGGTTCGATAGTAACTTGATCCGAAGCTTTATGATCATCATCATTAACTTCCTCTTCAACTAATGTAGGCTCCACAGAAACAACTTTCTGCGCTGCGCTACTCTCTGGTTGAAACAAAGGTTCAACAACCTCATCAAGTTCTATATTCCTCCCACTCAATTCTTTCGAGAGAAACTCTTTCTCGAGAAAGGACCCGTTTTAGCAACAAACACTTTGTGCTTGGATCTGAGATAGAAGGTTTACCCAACTGTTACATTAGGGTATTCTATGAAGATGCATTTGTCCGCTTTGGGTTCGAGCTCATCAGGTTGAAAACCTTTTCCACATAAGCGTCGCAGCCCCAAACATTAAGAAATGACAGCTTAGGTTTCTGCCAAACCAAAATTCATACGGTGTCATCTCAACGGACTTAGATGGTGCCCCTTTTTAAAGTGAATGTAGTTGTCTCTAATGCATAAACCCAAAACGATAGAGGCAAATCGATAAGAGACATCATAGTACGCACCATATCCAATAGAGCACGACTACGACGTTCGGACACACCATCACACTATAATGTTCCAGGTGGCGTGAGTTGTGAAACAACTTCCACATTGTCTTAAGTTGTATACCAAACTCGTAACTCGGATATTTACCTCTACGATCATATCGTAGATATTTTATCTTCTTGTCACGATGATCTCAAACTTCACTCTGAATTTGTTTGAACTTTTCAAATGTTTCAGACTTGTGTTTCATTAAGTAAATATCCCCATATCTACTCAAATCATCAGTGAAGGTAGGAAAATAATGATATCCACCGCACGTTACAACACTCATTGGACCGAATACATCAACATGTATCATTTCCAATAAGTCACTTGCCCGCTCCATCATACCGGAAAACAGGGTCTTAGTCATCTTGCCCATGAGGCATGGTCCGCATGTCTCAACCGATTCGAAATCGAATGAGTCCAAAGATCCATCAGCATGGAGTTTCTTCATGCGTTTTACACCAATATGACATTTAGCGGCAGTGCCACAAGTATGTGGTACTATCATTATTAACTTTGTATCTTTTGGCATCAATATTATGAACATGTGTATCACTACGATCAAGATTCAATAAACCATTCTCATTGGGTGCATGACCATTGAAGGTATTATTCATGTAAACAGAATAACCATTATTCTCTAACTTGAATGAATAACCGTATTGCAATAAACATGATCTAATCACGTTCATGCTCAACGCAAACACCAAATAACATTTATTTAGGTTCATCACTAATCCCGAAGGTAGAGAGAGCGTGCGATGGTGATCACATCAACCATGGAAACACTTCCAACACTCATCGTCACCTCACCCTTAGCTAGCCTCCGTTTATTCCGTAGCTTTTATTTCGAGTTACTAACATTTAGCAACCGAACCGGTATCCAATACCCAGGTGCTACTAGGAGTACTATCAAGGTACACATCAATAACACGTATATCAAATATACTTCTATCGACGTTGCCAGCCTTCTTATCTACCAAGTATCTAGGGTTGTTCCGCTTCAGCGACCGTTCTCCTCATAATAGAAGCACTTAGTCTCGGGTTTGGGTTCAACCTTGGGTTTCTTCACTGGAGCAACAACTGACTTGCCATCCATGAAGTTTCCCTCCTAGCCCTTGCCCTTCTAGAAACTAGTGGTTTCACTAACCATCAACACTTGATGCTCCTTCTTGATTTCTACCTTCGCGGTGTCAAACATCGCGAATAGCTCAGGGATCATTATTTCTATCCCTGGCATTTTATAGTTCATCACGAGGCTCTAGTAGCTTAGTGACAGTGACTTGGAGAACTATATCAATCACTATCTTATCTGGAAAATCAACTCCCACTCGATTCAAGCGATTGTAGCACCCAGACAATCTGAGCACATGCTCACCGATTGAGCTATTCTCCTTCATCTTGTAGGCAAAGAATCTTGTTGGAGGTCTCATACCTCTCAACACGGGCACGAGCCTGAGATCCCAATTTCAGCTCTTAGAACATCTCATATGTTCCGTGACGTTCAAAACGTTTTGGAGCCTCAATTCTAAGCCGTAATGCATGACGCACTGAACTATCGAGTAGTCATCAGAACGTGCCTGTCAGATGTTCACAACATCTACAGACGACGCTTGAGGGGGTGGCGCACCGAGCGATGCATTAAGGACATAAGCCTTCTGTGCAGCAATGAGGACAATCCTCAGATCACGGACCCAGTCCGCATTATTGCTATCATCATCTTTCAACTCTATTTCTCTAGGAACATATAAAAATTCAAGGGAGCTACAGCGCGAGCTAGTAATCTACAACATAATTTGCAAAGACATTTTGACTATGTTCATGATAATGAGTTTAGTTAATCATATTACTTAAAAACTCCCACTCAAATTGACATCCCTCCGGTCATTCGAGTGACACATGATCCAAATCCACCAACTCAAGTCCGATCATCACGTGAGTTGAGGTGGTTTCAATGGTGAACATCTTCATGTTGATCATATCTACTATATGACTCATGTTCGACCTTTCGGTCTCTTGTGTTCTGAGGCCATGTCTGTACATGCTAGGCTCGTCAAGTTTAACCCGAGTGTTCCGCATGTGCAACACTGGCTTGCACCCGTTGTATGTGAACGTAGAGTCTATCACACCCGATCATGACGTGGTGTCTCAAAACGACGAACTTTCGCAACGGTGCATACTCGGGGAGAACACAATTTTATCTTAAAATTTTAGTGAGGGATCACCTTATAATACTACCGTCGTCCTAAGCAAAATAAGATGCATAAAAGGATTAACATCACATGCAAATCATAAGTGACATGATATGGCCATGAACTTGTGATTTTTATCTCCGTCTTCAAAGCACCGACATGATCTCCATCGTCACCGGCGTAACACCATGATCTCCATCATCTTGATCTCCATCAATGTGTCGCCATGAGGTTGTCGCGCCGACTGTTGCTTCCACGACTATTGCTAACTCATAGCGATAAAGTAAAGCAAAAATGGCGAAAATAATTAAAGACAACCCTATGGCTCCTGCCGGTTGCCGTACTCATCGACATGCAAGTCGTGATATTCTATACAATACATGATCATCTCATACATCACATATATCTCATCATGTAATTGGCCATATCACATCACAACATACCCTGCAAAAACAAGTTAGACGTCCTCTAATTGTTGTTGCAAGTTTTATGTGGCTGCTACGGGTATCTAGCAAGAACAATTCTTACCTACGCAAAAACAACAACGGTGATACAAAAATTGCTATTCAACCTTCTCAAGGACTGCCTTTGTCAAATCCGATCCGACTAAAGTGGGAGAAACAGACACCCGCCAGCCATCTTTATGCAACGAAGTTACATGTCAGTTGATGGAACCGGTCTCTCATAAGCGTACGAGTAATGTTGGTCCGGGCCGCTTCATCCCACAATACCGCCGAATCAAGAAAAGACCAAGGGAGGAAGCAATCTGAATATCAACACCCACAAACTCCTTTGGGTTCTACTCGAGATCTCATCTACACATAGACCTAGCTCATGATGCCACTGTTGGGGAACGTTGCATGGGAAACAAAAAATTTCCTATGCACACGCAAGATCTATCCATGGTGATGAGCATCTACGAGAGGGAGAGTGGATCTACATACCCTTGTAGATCGCTAAGCGGGAAGCGTTAAGAAACGCGGTTGATGTAGTCGAACATCTTCGCGATCCAAATCGCCGAGCATCCCGCGATCCCATCACGATCCATCTCGCGATCCAATCTCGATCCGTCCCGCGATCCCATCACGATCCGTCCCGCGATCAAATCACGAATCGTCTCACGATCCTGATCACGGTCCTTCCGATCTAGCGCCGAACGGACGGCACCTCCGCTTTCAGCACACGTATAGCTCGATGACGATCTCCGCCTTCTTGATCCAGCAAGAGGGAGCGGAGAGGTAGAAGAGTTCTCCGGCGGCACGATGGCGCGGCGGCGATGGTGGTGGAACAATTCCGGTAGGGCTTCGCCTAAGCACCGCTGAAACTAGACTAGAGGAGAAACCGATCTAGATGAAGTAGAGGGAGCACGTGGCAATTAGGGTTAGCTCTTCCCTCTAAATCCTCTAGTATATATAGGAGGGAGGGAGGGGAGGAGGCAGACTCAAACCCTCAAGGTTTGGCCGAAATTGGAGGTGGAGGAGTCCTACTCCAATCCTATTAGGAGTAGGATTCCTCCTCTCCACTTGGAAACCCTTTCCACCTTTCCTCCTTTGGATTTTTTCCACCCAAAGCCACATGGGCCTTAGTGGGGGGGTTAGGCCAGCCCACTAGGGGCTGGTTTGACTCCTCCCACAGCCCATGAGGTCCTTTGGGTCGAGACACCCCTCCCGATGGTCCCCGGTACCCCTCCCGGCACTCCCGGTACACTACCGAAATACCCGAAACTTTTCCGGTGACCAAAACAGGACTTCCTATATATCAATCTTTACCTCCGGACCATTCCGGAGCTCCTCGTGACGTCCAGGATCTCATCCGGGACTCTGAACAACCTTCGGTCACCACCATACATAACTCTACTATACCGAAACGTCACCGAACCTTAAGTGTGCAGACCCTGCGGGTTCGAGAACTATGTAAACATGACCAAGACACCTCTACGGTCAATAACCAATAGCGGGACCTGGATGCCCATATTGGTTCCTACATATTCTACGAAGATCTTTATCGGTTGAACCTCTATGTCAAGGATTTAGTTAATCCCGTACGATGTTCCCTTTGTTCTTCGGTATGTTACTTGCCCGAGATTCGATTGTCGGTATCTCTATACCTAGTTCAATCTCGTTACCGGCAAGTCTCTTTACTCGTTCTGTAATACAAGATCCCGTGGCTAACGCTTCGTCACATTGCTTGCAAGGATTATTGTGATGTTGTATTACCGAGTGGGCCCTGAGATACCTCTCCGTCACGCGGAGTAACAAATCCCAGTCTTGATCCATGCCCACTCAACAGACACCCTCGGAGATACCTGTAGAGCATCTTTATAGTCACCCAGTTACGTTGTGATGTTTGATACACACAAGGTATTCCTCCAGTGTCAGTGAGTTGCATGATCTCATGGTCATAGGAACAGATACTTGACATGCAGAAAACTATAGCAATAAACTAACACGATCATATGCTATGTTTATAGTTTGGGTCTTGTCCATCACATCATTCTCCTAATGATGTGATCCCGTTATCAAATGACATCTCATGTCTATGGCCAGGAAACCTTGACCATCTTTGATCAACGAACTAGTTAACTAGAGGCATACTAGGGACACAGTGTTGTCTATGTACCCACACATGTATTTGAGTTTCCAATCAATACAATTATAGCATGGATAATAAACGATTATCACGAACAAGGAAATATAATAATAACCAATTTATTATTGCCTCTAGGGCATATTTCCAACAATATGCGAGCGAGAAATGTTCTCAACTCCATAGTTATGGATATGGTTGTGGAAATTATTTTCATGTAACCTGCCGAGGGGTCTCCTTAGACAGGATTCATCTTGTGCTTCTCATGCCAACTAGGCCCTCCTACCCATCGGGGGACATGGATTCAGAGAGGTGGAGATGTCTGCTAGCATCCCACGTTCCAAGGCAGGGGGATGCACTTCCATGGAGTCCATAGGTTCCTCTTCCGAGATAACTTCCTCATTTCCTTCTCGTTCAAGCTCCATCCGCAACAGCCAAGCCTGGTCCTCAATGTTGTTGGACAAGGACGAAGACATAGCTTCCACACCTTGACAAGTCTGTCAGAAAAACAGCCCAAAGCAAGAACAGAGGAGAAACTTGTGATGCGGTGGACAAAACATATAGAAGTATATATAATGATTTTTTCTAGGTCAGAATACGTGTCCAAGAAGAAAACCGAGTTTGGGAGGCACGCGAGGGCCCCACAAGCTATCAGGGCACGCCCAGGGGTGTAGGGCGCGCCCTGTTGGCTTGTGGCTCCCTCGTGGGTCCCCCCGACTCGTTTTTATTTTTGTTATTTTTCTAAAATACCAAAACCAACAGAGCATATTGATACGTCTCCAACGTATCTACTTTTCCGAACACTTTTGCTCTGGTTTTGACCTCTAATTTGCATGATTTGAATAGAACTAACCCAGACTGACATTGTTTTCAGCACAACTACCTTGGTGTTATTTTTGTGCAGAAATAAAAGTTCCCGGAATTGGACGAAAGTTTTTGTGGATTTTTTTCCGGAATATATAATGAATTATGGAGTGAAGTGCTTCCGGAGGGAGGCCACCTGTGGGCTACAAGCCAACAGGGCACGACCCCCACTAGGCCACGCCCTGATGGCTTGTGGGGCCCACAAGGCTCCTCCGACCCTAATTCCAGTCCTATAAAATCACATCTTTGGAGAAAAAAATTACAGAGAAGTTTTCAACGCATTTCACGAGATGGAGCCGTCGCCACCTCCTGTTCTTCCTCGGGAGGGCTGATATGGAGTCCGTTTGGGGCTCCGGAGAGGGGAAATCGTCGTCATCGTCATCACCAACCCTTCTCCATCAACACCGCCATGATGCTCACCACCGGGAGTGAGTAATTCATTTGTAGGCTTGCTGGACGGTGGTGGGATTGGATGAGATTGATCATGTAATCGAGTTAAGTTTGATAGGGCTTGATCCCTAGTATCCACTATGTTCTAAGATTGATGTTGCTATGACTTTGATATGCTTAATGCTTGTCACTAGGCCCCAAGTGCCATGATTTCAGATCTGAACCTATTATGTTTTCATGAATATAAGAGTGATTTGGATCCTATCTTGCAAGTTGTATGCACCTATTATGTGTCTTGATCTGCATACCCCAAGGTGACAATAATTGGGATTCTTTCTGGTGATTGCCGTAGTTTGAGGAGTTCATGTATTCACCATGTGGTAATTCTTTGTTCCGGTTCTCTATTAAACGGAGGCCTTAATATCCCTTAGTTTCCGATAGGACCCCGCTGCCACGGGAGGGTAGGACAAAAGAAATTATGAAAGTTCTTATCGCAAGCACACATGACTATATACGGAATACATGCCTACATTACATTGATGAATTGGAGCTAGTTCTGTGTCGCCCTAGTGTGTAACTGTTACATGATTGTTTCATCTAAATCATTATCCATCACCGATCTACATGCCTACGCTTTACATATACTGAATCTTGCTAAGTTACTATTGCTACTGCTACTGTCACAACTGCTACAAAATTGCTGCTGTCACCATTACTGTCACTTTTGCTATTACTATTTGCCGTGCTGCTAAACCTTTGCTGCAGAGAGATATCCCAGGTGCGGTTGAATTGACAACTCAACTGTCAAGGCCAATAAATATTCTTTGGCTCCCCTTGTGTCGAACCAATAAATTAGGGTGAAATACTACCCGTGAAGACTGTCGCGATCCCCAATACTTGTGGGTTATCAAGACCTTTTTTCGGCGCTGTTGCCGGGGAGCATTGCTCTATTTATTGTGTTAACTTGAGGATATCCAATTGCCACTATGAAGAATCTGAAGGATAATCGAACTAAGATCGTCCCCTCTCGCACGAGAGGAGGTAAGGAAATGCCATCTAGCTCTGCTTTTGATTCACCTACTGTTTTGAATCAGCTTGGTACACCACCGCCTGTTGATCGTCCTGATATGTCAGATGAACATGATGATGCTACCTCTAAAATTAATGATGATACTATTGCTACACATGTTGAAACTGAAACTGTGCCACCGAATGCACTACTTGATGCTCATATTGTTAAAGCTAGAGAACTTGAAAATGCTGAAACTGATGAAGACTTTGAATCACCTATTACACCTCGATCACCTAATAGATATGAATTGCCTTATGTACCTGAAGGTTATGTCATGGATAAGGAAACAGCTAGGGATTTCTTTGCTTGTGAAAATAGAGATGACTTGAAGAAACTGCTATGCAAACTAAAAGAAAAATCTATGATGGAGAAAATGAAATATGATCCTAAATTTTCTACTTCTCCTATATTTTTTACTGATAAGGATTATGAGTTCTCCGTGGATCCTGAGTTAATTCCTATAGTAGAGTCTGATCCTTTCCACAGTTATGAAAATGAAACTGTTGTCGAACACCTTATGAAACTAAATGATATTGCTGCTCTGTTTACCAATGATGAAAAGATACACTACTATTATATCCTTAAGCTTTTTTCGTTCTTGCTAAAAGGCGAGGCCAAGGAATGGTTTCTTTCTCTTGCCCTTGGTTGTATGCGTAGTCCCCAGGATATGCTTCATTACTTTTCTGAAAAATATTTTCCTGCTCATAAGAAACAAGCTACCTTACAGGAAATATTTAACTTTGCACAAATTGAAGAAGAGAATCTCCCTCAAGCTTGGGGGAGGCTTCTTCGATTACTTAGAGCTTTGCCTGATTGTCCTCTTAAGAAAAATGAAATTCTTGATATCTTTTATAATGGACTAACCGATGCTTCTAGGGACTTCCTAGATAGTTGTGTTGGTTATGTTTTTAGGGAAAGAACTGTCAGTCAAGCTGAAGAACTATTGAATAACATATTGCAAAAATGCCGATGATTGGACGCTTCCTGAACCACCTCCGGAACCTATTCAAAAGAAAAGAGGTATTGTATTTCTCAACCCTGAAGATATGCAAGAAGCAAAAAGATCTATGAAGGAGAAAGGTATTAAAATTGAGGATATCAAAAAACTACCACCTATTGAAGAAATACATGGACTTGATACCCCGACACAGGTAGTAGAGGTAAACTCTCCCCTTTCCTTTAGTGAAAATGATATACCTTACACTAAGTCTCCTGAACAATGCATGGATGAATTTGACAATTACGTTGTTAAGCAAGAACACTTCAATAACTATGTTAAGGATCAATTGAGATGTAATGCCATGATGATAGACCGCTTAAGTGACTTGATGTTTAGAATTGCTAATGATGTAAAAGGTCTAGGTAAACATGCTTCTATGGTTCACACTCAACTAGAACAAGTTGCTAAGTCACAAAATGATTTGCTTGCTGAAGTAGATAATAGTATGAATGATCATGCTGTCAGAGTAATGACTAGGGGAGGTCGTATGACCCAAGAGCCTCTCTATCCGGAAGGTCACCCGAAAAGAATAGAACAGGATTCTCAGAAAATTAATGTTGATAGACCTAGTTCCTCTAATAAGAAAAAGAAGAAGAAAAATGATAAGAACTTGCATGCTCCTAGTGAACCTGTTACATAAACACCTACTGAGAATCATAATGATGTTTCTATTTCTGATGCTGAGACCCAGTCTGGTAGTGAACATGCACCTAGTGATAATGAAAAGGAGGATGAAGGTAATACTGTGCATATAGATGCTCCACCAGATAGTAATAAAGAACATGATAACGATGTAGAGATAGAACCTGCCGAGGATCTTGATAACCCACCTCCTAAAAATAACGTTATGATAAGAGAGACTTTGTTGCTGGAAAACATGGAAGTGAAAGAGAGCCATGGGTTCAAAAACCCATGCCATTCCCTCGTAAGCCTTCTAAAAGTAGGGACAATGAGGATTTTGAGCGCTTTGCTGAAATGATTAGACCTGTCTTTTTTGCGTACTCGTTTGACCGATATATTGAAAATGCCTCCGTATGCTAAGTATACGAAAGATATTATTACCAACAAAAGAAAAAACCTGAAACTGAAATTGCTACTATGCTTGCTAATTGTTCTTTTGATGGAGGAGTACCTAAGAAGTTAGGAGATCCTAGTATACCCACAATACCTTGCTCTATTAAAAGAAACTATGTTAAACTACTTTATGTGATTTAGGGGCCGGTGTTAGTGTTATGCCTTTCTCCCTTTATAAAAGACTTGATTTGAGTTAGCTTACACCTACTGAGATATCTTTGCAAATGGCTGATAAATCCACTGCTTTACCTATTGGAATTTGCGAGGATGTTCCTGTTGTGGTTGCAAATGTTACTATCTTGATAGACTTTGTTATTCTTGATATGCCCAAGGACGACAATATGTCGATCATCCTTGGTAGACCCTTTTTAAATACTGCAGGGGCTGTTATTGATTGCAATAAAAGCAAGGTTACCTTTCAGGTCAATGGCAAGCAACATACCGAGCATTTCCCGAAGAAGCAAACTTTGGCTAATAATGTTAATTTCATTGAGCCTATTCCCACGGTTATCATGGGAAGTTTTACAATTCCTCTACCTACTGCCAAGAAGAAATATTATAATATTATTGTTGGGGAGATGCAAATCCCCATTGAGGTAACCTAGTGATATACAAAAATTCTTCGGTTGCATGTTAATCGGAAACAGTTGTTAATAAGACTTGATCGACCTTATTAATGGATCCTTTTCGGAAGACATGTGATTGGCGAATTTAGTATTCACAACTCTCCGTATCAAAAGTTTATCCTCTGATATTTTTAGTTTATATAATATAAATTAGCTTGAATTTCCATTTTTCTATTTTCCCGTGCAAAGAAAAATGACCAAAAATAAAAAGTCTCAGATTGCCGCAAAATTTTAACATTAATTTTTCTAGAATATATAAGAATTTTTGGAATAAAAATTGCAGCAGGGAAGTGCACCTGTGGGCCACACCATGATGGCTTGTGGGGCCCACAGAGCTCCCCTGCCTTATCCCTTCAGCTCACTCCTTCTCCTACCTCCAGAAAAAAATTCCCTAGCGCTCTCTCCCCCGTGTTCTTCCCCTAGAAACTGAAATTTTCGATCTCTTTGCTCGGAACTCCATATCCGAAACTGTTTTGAGGAATTGTTCCTTGGTATGTGACTCCTCCACTCCTCCAATTAGTTTTTGTTTTAGTAGTTTATATTTTGCATAATATGCTGCACTTGGTGCTACAGAAAATGAGCTTGCATGTTGAATTCTTTGAGTTCCAAGTAGTATGAATGCTTGATATGGCCTCTAGGCATCATTATGAGTAGTTGCTATCAATCTTGCAAAGTTTGATTTACATAAATTTGTGGCTCAAATTTTTTAGAAATTCGTGCTTAGGAAAATGAATTTCTTGAGGAAAGGTTCTTCAAGCCGGAGCCCCAGGGAGTTGTTGTGAGAACTCAGGACCGCGACATCAACATTGTTCGCAACACAGAGGTTAGGCCCTGTGAATGGCCACATACGCCCTTTATGAATGAAGTGGGTTTCTATGAAGAATTCATGCAATTCCTTGCAAATGCCGGGCTTACCGACTTCCTCGCAGATGAGTGTGACCAATATTATCTCCTTACTAATTCCTTCATGCAAAAATTTTACTTTACAAATACGCCCGTGACGTGGCTTGAGACTGCGTCGGTATTTCCCCAAAGAAGAAGGGATGATGCAGCACAACGACGGTAAGTATTTCCCTCTGTTATGAAACCAAGGTATCGAACTAGTAGGAGGATCACCACCACCTAATAAGCAGCACCTGCACACAAATAACAAATATTTGCAACCTTATGCGAAAGAGAGGTTGTCAATCTCTCTACGGTAAAAAGATAGATTAGGTAGTGATAGATAGGAGAGATAGATCTCTCAAGAACACAAAATAAAAAGGGCAAATAAAAAGTGCAGCAATATTTTTTGGGGTTTTTGGTATAGTAGATCTGAAAACAAAGAGGCAAAACGATAGATCGGAAAGCAATATGTTGGAAAAGTAGACCCGGGGGCCGTAGGTTTCACTAGTGGCTTCTCTCATGAGTATAGCACACGGTGGGTGAACAAATTACTGTTGGGCAATTGATAGAAGATCAAATAATCATGACGATATCCAAGGCGATGATCATTATATAGGCATCACGTCCAAGATAAGTAGACCGACTCCTGCCTGCATCTACCACTATTAGTCCACACATCGACCGCTATCCAGCATGCATCTAGTGTATTAAGTTCATGGAAAAACGGAGTAATGCAATAAGAACGATGACATGATGTAGACAAGATCTATTCATGTAGGAATAGACCCCATATTGTTATCCTTAATGGCAATGATACATGCGTGCCTTGCTGCCCCTTCTGTCACTGGGAAAGGACACCGCAAGATCGAACCCATCACAAAGCACCTCTTCCCATGGCAAGAAAAATCGATCTAGTCGGCCTAACTAAACCAAAGATTCGAAGAAGAAATACGAGGCTATAAGTAATCTTGAATATAAGAGATCAAAGAAGACTCAAATAATATTCATGGATAGAAACTGATCATGAACTCAAAATTCATCGGATCCCGACAAACACACCGCAAAAGTTTACATCAAATAGATCTCCAAGAGACCATTGTATTGAGAATCAAAAGAGAGAGAGGAAGCCATCTAGCTATTGCCTACGGACCCGTAGGTCTATGTTGGACTACTTATGCATCATCGGAGAGGCACCTATGAAGAAGATGAACCCCTCCGTGATGGTGTTAGATTGGATCTTGAGGCTCTGGAACTTGCGGCGGATGGATGTGTTTTTCGGCGACTCCCCCAGGGTTTTCTGAATATTTGGGTATTTATAGGCATCAGAGGCGGTGGAGGGGGTCCCGTGGAGGGCACAACCCATCAGGGCGCGCCGGGGGGCCCCTGGCGCGCCCTGGTGGGTTGTGGCCTCCACGGCCCACCTCTCTAGCACTTCTTTGGCCCACTGGGTGTCTTCTGGTCCAAAAAAATCTCCAAAAAGTTTCGTCACGATTGGACTCCATTTGGTACTGATATTCTGCGAAGTAAAAACAAGCGAAAACATCAACTGGGACTTTGGCACTATGTCAATAGGTTAGTCCCCAAAAATGATATAAAGTTGCTATAAAGTGATTCTAAAACATCCAATAATGATAATATAACAGCATGGAACAAGCAAAAATTATAGATACGTTGGAGACGTATCAGCCCGACGCTCCCACGGTACGTTTTGATCATATTGCCACAAACTATGAAATGCCTCTACATGAAGTTTGTGAAATATGTTTGCTTCCCTCTGACGGGGGAATGTGTGATCCTAAGCCCGAGGAGTTTGAGGACTTCCTCCACACCTTAACTGTGGGAGAAACTAGGGGCGTGTCAAACGCCAGAGCCACTAGTTTGCAATTTCTGTCTGTGCATTATTTTTCTCTATTTATAGGAAAATGCATAACTGCCATGGAGCAGGGTGGTAGTATCAGTGCCCCTACCCTGGCTATTCGACGCCGCGCACTTTATGGTGATAATACTTACAACTTAGGAGCTATTGTCGCGCACCGATTAAATCTTAACCGAACCAAAGGCAAGGTTCATGGTGGTATTTATGCCATGCGCTTGGCGAAGCGTTTTGAGGTTGCTATATGCCCTACAAATTACTTGTTGCCCAGGGTTTATCTTGACCACCAGTCTGTGATGGAACACCAATTCATTGAAGAACCTAAACCACCACAACATCTTCGTTACAACTTAGAATTTAGTGAGAAGACTTGCGATATTATTCCCTTGCATGCACCCTTTTTGTTTAATTATCATGCTAGGAACGGATACATCATAATTCCAGAAGATATAATTGCTTACCGGAACGAGTTGGCTGCTACGGAGGAGGAGGTCTAGGCATGGGATGCTCAGGTGCCCCCGTAGGAACACTTTCCTGGACCAGATGGCTATTATCAGTGGTGATCACCAAGCTAGGCAAACGCCTAAGCTTGGGGGAGTACGTATTTCTCACCGACATTACATTCATGTTCCCACACTTCATATAAATTGTCGGTGTTCATCCTCTTTCATTGTATATCCATAGTAGTTTTATTTTTCCGCTTTCTTCTTGTGTGTTTGACAAACTTTGGAAAACCCAAAAACATTTCTCGCTTCTTTTCAGTTTTCTTTCCCTATTTAATTATCTTTAGCACTAAAAAGAAAAACCAAAAAGATTTTCTTTGCATGTTGGGAGCTTTGCCGTGTAAATAGTTTTTCTCGTTCTTGTTTTCCCTAATTTATTTTCTTGCTTGAGAAAAACAAAAACTCCAAAAATATTTCAGTGTGTTTCTCTGAATTTCTTTTCTTTTTGTTGAGTCTTTGAAATGAGAGGACAACGATGAAAATGTTGAGTGGTTCTTATATGCTTTATTGTTGATCTCATAGAGATCCAATATTACCCTGTCTTCACCTTTGTCTAAAACTGCCCTGCAGATTCCAGCTTAGTCCATGGTATTCTTGCACTATTATTATTATCACATCATTCGGTCGTGCAAATGAAAGGCAATAATGACGATATTTGACGAAGTGATAGTTGCAAAGGAAGCTGGTATGAACTCTTCTTGTTTTACATTTTTGTAAATATGTTTAGCCCGTTCGATCTTGATTCAGTATATAATGAGTGAACATGTTTATGATGACAATTATAGATTATAGCTTCTCATGCCATGATTAAATAGCAAGTGGTGAATAATGATTTATCTTATAGGTCAACTTGCATTAAAATGGTTATGATGTGGTATGGTAGTATGGTATTTCCCTCTAAGAAATTCGAGCGGCTTGACTTGGCCCATGTGCTAACATGTAGTTGATTCAAAACCAATGCAGCCTTCATGATGTTTAAATTCAGAGTGTTCATATCCTACTCATGTTATGTCCAATGTTAATTATTCACAATACATACCTATGACCGTTTTCGCTCTCTAGCTGGTCGCTTCCCAACCTATTACTAGCCTTCACCTGTACTAAGCGGGAATGCTGCTTGTGCATCCAAAATCCTTAAACCAAGTTGTTCCACATGAGTCCACTGATACGTCTCCAACGTATCTATAATTTTTGCTTGTTACATGCTGTTATATTATCATTCTTGGATGTTTTACAATCATTTTATAGCAACTTTATATCATTATTTGGGACCCACCTATTGACACAGTGCCAAAGTGCCAGTTGTTGTTTTTGCTTGTTTTTTACTTCGCAGAATATTAGTACCAAACGGAGTCCAATCGCGACCAAACTTTTTGTAGATTTTTTTTGGGCCAGAAGACATCCAGTGGGCTAAAGAAGTGTCAGAGGGGAGGGTCGAGGAGACCATAACCCACTAGGGCGCGCCAGAGGCCCCAGGCGCGCCCTGATGGGTTGTGCCCTCCTCGGGACCCCTCTCCACCGCCTTTGACACCTATAAATTCCTAAATATTCCAGAAACCCCAGAGGAGTCGACGAAAAACACATCCAGCCGCCGCAAGTTTCAGAACCTCGAGATCCAATCTAACACCATCACGGAGGGGTTCATCATCCTCATTGGTGCCTCTTCGATGATGCGTGAGTAGTCCACCATAGACCTTCGGGTCCATAGGCGGTAGCTAGATGGCTTCCCCTCTCTCTCTCTCATTTGATTCTCAATAGAATGGTCTCTTGGAGATCTATTTGATGTAAACTTTTGCGGTGTGTTTGTTGGGATCCAATGAATTTTGAGTTGATGATCAGTTTCTATCCATGAATATTATTTGAGTCTTCTTTGATCTCTTATATGCATGATTACTTATAGCCTCGTATTTCTTCTTCAAATCTTTGGTTTAGTTAGGCCAACTAGATCGATTTTTCTTGCCATAGGAATAGGTGCTTTGTGATGGGTTCGATTTTGCGGTGTCCTCTCCCAGTGACAGAAGGGGCAGCGAGGCACGCATGTATCATTGCTATTAAGGATAACAAGATGGGGTATATTCCTACATGAATAGATCTTGTCTACATCATGTCACCATTCTTATTGCATTACTCCGTTTTTCCATGAACTTAATACACTAGATGCATGCTGGATAGCGGTCGATGTGTGGATTAATAATAGTAGATGCAGAATCGTTTCGGTCTACTAATCTTGGACGTGATGCCTATATAATGATCATCACCTTGGATATCGTCATGATTATTTGATCTTCTATCAATTGCCCAACAGTAATTTGTTCACCCACCGTGTGCTATACTCATGAGAGAAGCCACTAGTGAAACCTATGGCCCCCGGGTCTACTTTTCCAACATATTGCTTTCCGATCTATCTTTTTGCCGCTTTTGTTTTCAGATCTATTATTCCAAAAACCCAAAAATACCTTGCTGCACTTTTTATTTGCTCTTTTTATTTTGTGTTGTTGAGAGATCTATCTCTCCAATCTATCACTACCTAATCTATCTTTTTACCGTAGAGAGATTGACAACCTCTCTTTCGCGTCAGGTTGCAAGTATTTGTTCTTTGTGTGCAGGTGCTGTTTACGTAGTGGTGGTAATCCTCCTACTGGTTCAATACCTTGGTTTCATAACTGAGGGAAATACTTACCGTCGCTGTGCTGCGTCATCCCTTCCTCTTTGGAGAAATACCGACGCAGTCTCAAGCCACATCAAAGGAATTTCTGGCGCCGTTACCGGGGAGGAAGCAGTCTCTTCTACGTGCCAATCTATGGCGCCGAGGAGACACCATCATCATCTACCAGGTTCCTAATCACAAATCTCATCTCCTTACAATTACATTATTTGCCATTTGCCTCTCGTTTTCCTCTCCCCCACTTCACCAAATTTGCCATTTTATTCGCCCTCTTTTTCATTTGCCTTTTTCTCGTCAGATCTCTTGCTTGCTTGCAACCTTTTTTGCGTAGTCACGATGACTCAAGAAAACACCAAGTTGTGTGATTTTTCCAATACTAGTAATAATGATTTTATTAGTACTCCTATTGCTCCTCCCGCCACTAGTGCGGAGTCTTGTGATATTAATGCCGCTTTGTTGAATCTTGTCATCAAAGATCAATTTGCCGGTAGTCCTAATGAGGATGACGCGTCCCATCTAAACACGTTCGTCGAATTGTGTGATATGCAAAAGAAGAAAGATGTGGACAATGATATAGTGAAGTTGAAATTATTTCCTTTCTCCTTGCGGGATCGTGCAAAAATTTGGTTTTTTCTTTGCCTCACAATAGTATTGATTCTTGGAATAAGTGCAAGGATGCTTTTATTACTAAGTATTTTCCGCCCGCGAAAATTATTTCCCTTAGGACACAAATCATGAATTTTAAGCAACTTGAGCATGAACATGTTGCACAATCTTGGGAAAGAATAAAATTGTTGCTAAGAAATTGTCCTACTCATGGTTTAAATCTTTGAATGATTATTCAAAAAAATTATGCGGGATTGAATTTTGTCTCTAGAAATCTTTTAGATTCCGCCATGGGCAGTAATTTTATGGAAATTACTTTGGGTGAAGCTACTAAATTGCTAGATAATATTATGGCAAATTATTCACAATGGCATACTGAAAGAGCACCTACTAGTAAAAAGGTTAATTCGGTTGAAGAAATTAGTACTTTGAGTGATATGGTTGATGCTTTGATGAAGTTGGTTGCTAGTAAAAATGCTCCTATTGATCTTAATGATGTGCCTTTGTCTACCTTGATTGGGCAAAATAGTGATTCCGTAGATGTGAACTTTGTCTCGCGAAACAATTTCAATAACAATGCTTATAGAGGTAATTTTAATCCTAGGCCTTTTCCTGAAAATTCCTCTAATAATTATGGTAATTCCTATGGTAATTCCTCTTACAATAATAATAGGAACACTTCTGATCTTGAGAGTAATATTAAATAATTTATTAATGTGCAAAAAGTTTTCAATACTACGATAGAAGAAAAGTTGAATAAGATTGATGATATGTCTAGAAGCATTGATAGAATTTCTCATGATGTAGAAAATCTCAAGTTGAAAGCTTTTGCACCTAAGATTAATGAATCAATTAAAGCTTTATATGTCTCTATGGATGAAAGTAAGAAAAGAACCGCTATGCTTAGAGCTAGAAGAGAATTCTTAGAAAAATCGTTTTCTAGTGATTGCCTTCACAAAAATGATCAAGATCTTAAAGTGATTGGTGTTTCTTATATTGATTAATTGTTTAGTAATATTAAGATTGATGATAAGGGGACTGAAGTAGAGTCAACTTTAGCTAGAAGGCGTCCCAATAATTTTGAGGGTGATAATCTTGATGAAAATTTTGATGAAAGTGGGTTTGAAGAGGTCAAAACTTTAACTAGTGATGTGCCCACTATTTTGGATTGCAAAATTTTTAATTTTTCTAGTTGATCTTTGATTGAATGTATTTCTTTGATCCAATCCATGTTGAATTCACCCCATGCTTATGAACAGAATAAAGCTTTTACTAAACATATCGTTGATGCCATGATGAAATCCTTTGAAGAAAAGTTGGAGTTGGAGATTTCTATTCCTATAAAATTACATGATGAGTGGGAACCTACCATTAAGGTCAAGATTAAAAATTATGAGTGCTTTGCTTTATGTGATTTGGGTGCTAGTGTTTCCACGATTCCGAAATCTTTATGTGATGTGCTTGGTCTCACCAATATTGAAGAATGTTCTCTTAATTTGCACTTGGCGGATGCTACTATTAAAAAACCTTTGGGAAGAATTAATGATGTTCTTATTCTTGCAAATAGGAACTATGTGCCCATATATTTTATTGTTCTTGATATTGATTGCAATCCGTCTTGTCCCATTATACTTGGTAGACCGTTCTTATGAACTATAGGTGCCGTGATTGATATGAAAGAGGGCAATATTAGATTTCAGTTTCCATTAAGAAAGGGTATGGAACACTTCCCTAGAACAAGAATTAAGCCACTATATGAATCAATCATGAGAGCATCCTATGGAGCAAAAACCAAAGATGACAATACTTGAATCTATGTGTTATGCCTAGCTAGGGGCGTAAAACGATAGCGCTTGTTGGGAGGCAACCCAATGAATAAATTTATTTTCATCTTTTCCTTTCTATTTTTGAGTGTTGACAAAATTATGCCTTTGTTATGATTGTTTTTTATGTTTTATTTTGTGTTTGTGCCAAGTAAAGCCTTTAGGATGATTCATAAGATGAGTAGAAACAATGCTGAATCTGAAACAGAAACTTTGCCTCCAGTGTTCGAATTTTCATTTTTTTTAGTGGAATGTGATATTGAGATGAAATTTTAACACAGGTTTTCTATACAAATGCTTTACGTTTTTCTAATTTTTCAGTATTTTTAGAGTTACAGAAGTATGCTTAGAGTACAGATTACTATAGACTATTCTGTTTAAGACAGATTCTATTTTCTTTGCATTGTGTGCTTGTTTTGATGAATCTATGGGTTGTATTGAAGGGTATGAACCATGGTAAAGTTAAAATACAGTAGGTAAATGCAATAATAAAATTTGAATGAGTTTGCAACAGTACTTAAAGTAGTTATTTGCTCTATTGTACTAACGGATCTCACGAAGATTTTGTTGAGTTTTGTGTGATTGAAGTTTTCATGTTTTGGGTGAGATCACAATGGATGAAGGAATAAGGAGTGAAAAGAGCCTAAGCTTGGGGATGCTACAGAACCCCCAAGAATTTCTTCTAACAACCATCGGTATGTTACTTGGAGCTATATTTTTATTCGTCACATATCATGAGTTTTGCTTGGAGCGTCTTGTATCATTTGAGTCTTTGCTTTCTTTGCTTTTTAGTTTGTCACTTGTATCCTTGCTGGACACACCTTTTTGAGAGAGCCAAAATTATGCTATGATTTGTTAGAATTGCTCTATACGCTTCACTTAAACTTTTTGAGCTATAGAATTGCTCCTAGTGCTTCACTTATATCTTGTTGAGCACGGTGTGATTGGAAGCTTTTGAAGAAGCAATCTCATGCTTCACTTAGGTTAATTTGAGAATTAGTAAATTTTGAAGAAATCCTCTCATGCTTCACTTAAACTATTTTGAGATATGAAATCTCTATGCTCATGTTCTTCACTTAAATTTGTTCAAGCTTGTCAAAAGCAATGGCAATATATGAAACTAGTCCCAAAGTGATAGATATCCAAGGAGGATATAATAAAAACTTTCATGAATATCATTGGACAAATTAAACTTGATTCCTTGTACTAGTTTTGAGACATGATGATAGTAATATGTTAGTCATGTTAGTGAGTAAATATGCTTTAGTAAGAATATTGGTGTTAAGGTTTGTGATTCCCTATGCAAGTACGAAAGTCAACAGTTATGCAATGAAATTACATCCTACTTATGGTGCATTATTCGGTGTTAGTTATGCTCAATGCTCGCTTATGTGAATTTTTGTTTCTTGGTTGGTTGCTTCTCAATCTATTTGCTAGCCTCCACTTGTACTAAGTAGAAATACTACTTGTGCATCCAAAATCCTTAAACCCAGTTTTGCCTTATGAGTCCACCATACCTACCTATATGCGGTATTTCCATGCCGTTCTAAGCAAATGTGTATGTGCCATCTCTACTTTTCAAAATAAATTTCCTTTTTGTGTGCTCGTACCGCTCATGAAACGGTAGGGGGTGTCCAATATTTTTCCATGCTAGATGTGTTATTATCAAGATGAGTGTTTATTCGCTTGTCATTGCACGAGAGTACGGCAATCAGGTGGTTGGACAATAGGTGCAGAAATCAAGGCTTTCTCAAGTATTTCAATGGCTTCTACACAATCATCATAAAAAACAAATGGAATATCTTTTTGAATAAGATTAGTTAATGGCCTTGAAATCTTCAAGAAATCTTTAATAAAACGCCTATAAAAACCAGCATGACCAAGGAAACTATACCCTTAATATCTTTAGGACATGGCATTTTCTCTATTGCATCAACTTTAGTTTTGTCTACCTCAATACCTCGTTTAAATATTTTATGCCCAAGTACTATACCTTCATTCACCATAAAGTGACACTTCTCCCTATTCAATTAGTTTCTTCACATCTCTGCAAAACTCGATTAAGGTTACTTAAGAAATCATCAAAGGAAGTTCCATGAACGGAAAAATCATCCATGGAAACCTCAACAATCTTTTCACAAAAGTTAGAGAATATAACAATCATACATCTTTGAATGGTAGCAGGTGCATTGCATAAACCAAAAGGCATACATCTATAAGCACAATTTCCAAATGGGCAAGTAAAAGTAGTTTTCTCTTGGTCCTCTTTTGACACAGGTATTTGAGAAAATCTAGAATATCCATCAAGAAAGAAAAAATGTGTGTGCTTAGACAGTCTTTCTAACATTTGATCAATAAAAGTTAAGGGGTAATGATCTTTTCTAGTAGCTTTGTTTAATTTCTTGAAATCAATTACCATCCTATAACCAGTTACTATCCTTTGTGGTATAAGTTCATTTTTATCATTAGGGTCAACAGTTATACCTCCTTTCTCAGGAACATAGTGAAAATGACTTACCCATCTACTGTCAGCTATGGGATATATTATACCTACCTCTAGAAGCTTTAATATTTTAGTTCTTACCACTTCTTTCATTTTAGGATTCAAGCGACGTTGATGATCAACGACAAGTTTAGCATCCGTCTCCATATTAATTTGGTGCTGACATAGAGTGGGACTAATGCCCTTAAGATCATCAAGAGTGTATCAAATAGCAGCTCGATGCTTCTTCAGAGTTTTGAGTAACCTCTTTTCTTCATGCTCTGAAAGGTTAGCACTTATAATAACTGGATATATCTTCTTTTCATCAAGATAAGCATATTTCAAAGTATAAGGTAGTTTATTTAGCTCAAACACGAGATCTCCTTTAGGTGGGGGAGGATCCCCTAAGATTTCAACTAGAAAGTTGTGTTTAAGGATAGGTATTTTTCTAAAGAATATCTTGTTTATTTCATTTCTTTCATTCATATGGATATCATTCTCATGGTCTAGCAAGTATTATTCGAATGGATTAGTAGGAGGCACAACAATAGAAGTAAGACCAATAATTTTATCTTTATTAGACAATTCTTTCTCATGTGGTTGCCTACGAAACTTAGAGAAATTAAATTCATGAGACACATCACCAAAGCTTACTTTAACCTTCTCTATTACACAATTAATTTCAGCATTAATGGTATTAAAGAAAGGTCTACCAAATATAATGGGACAAAAACTATCTTGTTGTGAACCAAGTACTAAAAAATCAGTAGGGTAGTTAATGTTTCCACATAAGACCTCAACATCTCTAACAATCCCAAGGGATGAAATAGTGTCTATGTTTGCAAGTTTAATAGTGAGATCAATATCTTCAACTTCAGCGAGTGCTATGTCATTCATAATTTCTTGATATAGGTAAAAGGTATAGCACTAACACTAGCACCAATGTCACACAAGCCATGATAACAATGATCTTCAATTTTAACAGAAACAACGGGCATGCCAGCAACTGGTTTATTTTTGTCTAACTCATCCCGCTTATTTCTAACAGGTTTTGCAATTCTAGTAGCTTCATCACAGAAGTAAATAACATGTCCATCAATATTAGCAACTAGGAGATCTTTAACCATAGCAATATTAGGTTCTACATTTATTAACCACAGCTCTAGCTTTATTAACCATAGCTCTATCTAGGTTCTACATTTCTAACAGGTTTAGGTGTTCTAATATTGCTTTTATTAACCACAGCTCTAGCTTTAGCATGTTCCTTAATCGTAACAGGAAAAGGTGGTTTCTCAATATAAGCAGTGGGTACAACTGGATCAAATTGGTAAACAGTTATTTCTTCCTTAACCTTAATGGGTTCCTCTAGTAGTTCTTTAATATGTGGATGAAATTTAAACCACTTCTCCTTAGGGAGTTCAACATGAGTAGCAAATGAATCACAGAAAGACACTACTATCTTATAGTCAAGCCCATATTTGTTGCTAAGCTTATGAAAAGTATCAGTTTCCATAAAAGATTTAACACAATCAAACTCAAGCTTTATACCTAACTCTTTACCTTTGTCGGGTTCCTAATCTTCAGATGTGTGTTTAATTCTTTCCAGAATATCCCATTTGAATTCAATAGTTCTCTTCATGTATGAGCCACTAGAAGAAGAATCCATTAGTAATTGATCATCTTGAGAAAGTCGAGCATAAAAGTTTTGTATAATCACTTCTCTAGAGAGCTCATTGTTGGGGTAAGTGTCCATCATAGATTTAAGCCTCCCCCAAGCTTGAGCAATGCTTTATCCCTCACGAGGCTAAAAGTTATATATAATTCCGATCACGATGAACTAGATGCATAGGATAAAACTTCTGATGAAATTCCAACTTCAAGCAATTTGAGTCCCATGATCCAATATCATACAATAGTCTGTACCACATCAATGCTTTTCCCTCCAAAGATAAAGGGAAAACGTTCTTCTTGACTTGGTCCTCGGATAAACATGCGAGCTTAAATAATCCACAAATCTCATCTACATATATCAAGTGGTAATCAGGATGAGTTGTACCGTCTCCTACATAAGGATTAGCTAGCAGTTTCTCTAACATACCTGAAGGAATCTCATAATAAATATTTTCAGAAAGTTCAGTAGGTTGGGGAACAGCTCTTACCACTTTCGTTCGAGGCGAAGATGCCCCGAAAAAACCGCTCAAAGGATGATTATCCATAATAACAAGCAACAGTAAATTTCAACACACACTGAAAATGTTTTCTTACCAAATTCCAGTCACCAAAGGCGCTTCACTCCCCAGCAACGGCGCTAGAAAAGAGTATTGGTGACCCACAAGTATAGGGGATCAATCGTAGTCCTTTCGATAAGTAAGAGTGTCGAACCCAACGAGGAGCAGAAGGAAATGATAAGCAGTTTTCAGCAAGATAATTCGTAATTAGTGACAAGTAGCAATAGTAGCAAGTGTGAAGCAAGATAACCCAAACCTTTTTATAGCAAAGGATAGGCCTAAAGGAACTCTTATATAAAGCAAAGCGCCCCCGAGGACACATGGGAATTTCCATCTAGTCATGTTCATCATGTTTAGTTGATTCGCGTTAGTTACTTTGATAATTTGATATGTGGGTGGATCGGTGCTAAGGTGTTGTTCTTACTTGAACAAGCAACCCACTTATGATTACCCCCTCTCGCAAGCATCCGCAACTACGAAAGAGGAATTAAGATAAATCTAACCATAGCATGAAACATATGGATCCAAATCAGCCCCTTACGAAGTAACGCATATACTAGGGTTTAAGCTTCTGTCACTCTAGCAACCCGGCATCTACTTATTACTCCATAATGCCTTCCCTTAGGCCCATTAGATGGTGAAGTGTCATGTAGTCGACGTTCACACGACACCACTAAAGGAAGCAAAAACATACATATCATCAAAATATCGACTGAATGCCAACTTCACATGATTACTTATAACAAGACTTCTCCCATGTCCTCAGGAACAAAAGTAACTACTCACAAATCATCACCATGTTCAAGATCAAAGGTGTAATAATGATGAATAAGGATCTGAACATATTGTGTTCCACCAAGTAAACCAGCAAGCATCAACTACGAGATGTAATGAACACTACTAGTAACCCACATGTACCAATCTGAGGTTTTGAGACAAAGATTGAGTACAAGAGATGAACTAGGGTTTGAGATGAGATGGTGCTAGGGAACTGATAACCCACAAGTATAGGGGATCGCAACAGTTTTCGAGGGTAGAGTATTCAACCCAAATTTATAGATTCGACACAAGGGGAGCCAAAGAATATTTGAGAGTATTAGCAGCTGAGTTGTCAATTCAACCACACCTAGAGATTAAATATCTGCAGTAGAGTGATCAGTAGCACATTAGTATGATAGTTTGATAGCAGTAGTGACAGTAAAAGTAACGGTAGCAGTGATAGCAATAGTTTTGTAGCAGTTGGAACAGTAACAGCAGCAATAGTAACTTAGCAAGAACAATAAGTGCAAAACTCGTAGGCACTGGATTGGTGAACTAGTTGGATGATATTCATCATATAACAGTCATAACCTAGGGTGACACAAAACTAGCTCCAGTTCATAAATGTAATGTAGGCATGTATTCCGTAAATAGTCATACGTGCTTATGGAAAAGAACTTGCATGACATCTTTTGTCCTACCCTCCCGTGGCAGCGGGGTCCATAAGGAAACTAAGGGATATTAAGGTCTCCTTTTAATAGAGAACCGGAACAAAGCATTAACACATAGTGAATACATGAACTCCTCAAACTACGGTCATCACCGCGAAGTATCCCAAATATTGTCACTATGGGCTTGACGGATTGTGACACCCTGGTTTTATGCTACAGTGATGATTGTAATTAAGCTACAGTAATGGCCAAGTGATTAAACTAATCTTTTGCTAAACAGGGCTTGATCAAGTTTGAGTTCATTTTCCAATTCAAATTCCAATTCAAATTTGATTTCAAATGCCCTAGGATTTTATGTGATAAATTTAAATCCTCAAACAGCAAGGGAAAAATGTTGCATACTTCTGGAATATTCTAAAACAAATATTGTTGAGGAAAACAACATCACCAAGTTTATGGTGTGGACCCCACCATCAGACAGAGTCACATTGGCATTTTAAAAGTGCTCTAAAACTCTTTGGAAAATACACACCAGTTCCAAAAATGCCCAAACTTTTTGTGGCCACTCTGGATATTGCAAGTTAATATTTGGGCCACATTGCACATTTTGCAATAGAGAGATAGTGCCAAAAGAAAATAAAACGGAAAGTGCAAAAGAAAACAGAAAAGGAAAAAGAAAGAAATGGAGAGAGGCGCCTGTGCACTTAAGCCCAGAGGCTACAGTGGCGGCCCAGCCCACCACCTGTCTCCTCCCACCTCCGGCAATGACAGACGGGCGCGCTGTCGAGCACACCGCGTGCGCGCCCGCCCGGGGCCCCCCTCCGCTTGCTCGCCGCGCCCTCGCCCGCGGAGAGGATAAGGCCGAGCGCCCAGCCCCCCCCCTGGACGCCCTGTGCTCACTCTCCCCCTCTCCCTCGCTCGTTCCCCGTCATGCCCGAGCACCGCCGCCGCCATGGCCGACGGGTAGCCGCGGCCACAGCCATGCCCGCGCCTCGCCGTCGCGTCCATCTGCTCCGCCGTGACCTCCTCGTCCTCCTCGACCACGAGCCCGAGCCCCTGCGCCCCTGCATCGCCTCCACGCCGTCATCTTCTTCCTCGGGCGCCCGAAGATCGCCGCCGAGTTTTCGCCGACGTCAAGCCGTCTCCGAGCCGGTTTGCATGGCTACACCTCGCTGTGAGCTCCTGCTACTTCCCCCCTCTCCCCTCTCGACGAGCCGGAGCTTTTAGCGATAGAATTGCCCGGAGCCTGAACCCGCCGCCGCAAGAGCTCAACGCCGGCGTGCCTCCGGTGACCATTTGGTCACAGGCGTGCCACCGTTGTGCTCGCCGCATCGCGTGGAGTCCATCCCGCGTTAGCCCCGCCCGTTTCGACCACCGTAGCGCCATCCCCGTCGTGCTCCCATAGCCACCGGCGCCGTTTCCGGCCAGGTCCGGCGACGCTACCGCCCGGGATCGAGGCGGCGTTGAACGCCCGTTCGAACGCGCCCAACCGCGCGCCAAATGCCCCCCCCCCCCCCCCCCGTGTGCCGTTTCCGAGCTCACCTGAGCTCTCGGCCGCGTCCAGGCGCTCGCCGGCGACGCTCCGGCGCCGACCACCGACGTGGCACACCTGGGGCCCACCCTTGGGTCACTGCCAGTGGGGCCCCTGGCCCTAGTTGACTGCGTTGACCCAGTCAACTGGGCTGACTGGGCTTGACCAGTCACTGACTGGTGGGGCCCAGCACCCCTGTGCCAATGACAGGTGGGCCACCCCTGTCAGGTAGCTAATTAGTAATTAGGTTAATTGAAAATAATTAATTAGCACTAATCCCTCACTGACAGATGGGCCCCACTTGCTGTTTAGTCTCTGTTTAGTTTAAATTAAAATGAATTAACCCTGAGTCTATGACATGTGGGACCCACTGGTCAGGTTTGACCTGGTCAATCCCACTGTTGACTGTTGATGCAATGCTGACCTCATGCTGACGTCACCCCTGTACTGTTTTGGATAATGTTGGATTAAATAAATAGAATTAATTCCAGAAAATGATTAAAACTTTGAAAAATCATAGAAAATAATCTGTAGCTCAGATGGAAAAACTTTATACATGAAAGTTGATCAGAAAAATCCCACGAATCCGAATATGCCATCCATTCATCTGTCACTTGCTCCTAGCATGATGAACATGGAACTTTCCCCTCCGAATCGTCTGTCCGATAATTCCAAAGACCCGGGAAATATCGTCAGATATTCTCCCACTCCGTCTGCAACGTATAGTACTGCGTTAGTGCATGCCTAGCCCTGCATATTGCCATGTCATGCATCGTGTTGCATCTGTGCTTTATATTTATTGTTTCTTCCCCCTCTTCTCTCCGATAGACCCCGAGACTGACGGTGCTGCCGGGTACAACTACACCGCCGCCGATCAGTCCTTTGCCGCAGAGCAGCAAGGCAAGCAACCCACCCTTGAGCATTCCGATATCGCCCATTCTTCCCTCTCATTCTTGCATTAGATTTTGCTACTGTATTAGTTAGCTCCTATTCTGATGCATAGCCTGTTTTTGATAAACTGTTACTATACCTGCAACAATATCAACTGCTTAGTATAGGTTGGTCAATGAATCCCCAGTGACCCCTTAGTCCCAGTTGCCCCTGCTTCTTCATCGACGACTCGACGACTCGAAGACTCGAAGACTCGGTCAACCGACTGACAAGCCAGGCCCCTCACATCACCGCACACCCCCTTAGTTGTACGACTCTGCAGCGCTACTATCGAGTATCGAGGGTGACACTTCGTGAAGTACTCATGATGCTAGCGCTGTAGTGTAGCTAGTCGGTCGTGGTTATCGAGGGTGATTCCTCCTTCACCACTCCCGACGAAGACTCTGTCGGGCAACCCCTCAAGAGTGGAACCCTCGAGGGTGATTCCTCTAAGTCCACCTTGACGATTTCATCGAGCGGGGCCCTTTGAGGGTGATTCCTCAAGTTCCGTCTTGATGATTTATACACACAGTTACTATGATCGGGTTACTGAAACATGTTGGTGATGGGTCGGCCCTGAGGGGTACCCATGGTTGGATGTTGATGAGGCGTGGACGGGCAGGAGAGGCCCTTGCCACGGTCCTCGAGGCGGGGCGACGGGCCGCACTTCATGGGTCGCACTTTCCCCGCATTAATAAAATGCTAATGGGTTGGGTACTTGATCTGAGTTAGGTCGTTGGCCTTAATACGCACTAACCATCACGTGGGAAAGTTATGGGCACTCAGCGTCGTTGTATCAGTCGAAGCTCTTCGGACGTCAACAATGGAGCGGCGCGCGACGGATTGGACTGGACGGTGCAGCTCTTGGACTAGAGTGTACTAGGTCTGTTTCCGGCCGCGTTCGCATCGTGTAGGAGTGCAAGGACAAGTGGGCCCACGAACCTGCACGCTTAGGATTTAGACCGGCAGGCTGGCCTCTTCGTTGAGCCTAGGTGGGGCGACGACGTGCTGACATCCCGAGGCCGGGCATGACCCAGGAAAGTGTGTCCGGCCCGAGGTGACTCAGGCGTGTTGGGGAATATGTGGTGCACCCCTGCAGGGATGAATAATCTATTCGAATAGTCGTGTCCTCGGTAACAGGTCGACTTGGAGTTGTACCTTGACCTTATACAACTATAACTGTGATTTAAATTTGAAATGAATTGTGGCTCCGAGATTGCTTCCTCGCAGGGAGTCGAGGAAGAATCTCTGGGTGTGGTTACTTAATAAAATTGCTACAACAATATGACTATATGTGAGTTACCAGTCTACTCTCTTCTAATGCTGCAAGATGCTGAAGATGCTAGTCTTCGATAGGACTAGAACTTCTCCCTATTCTTGCTTTCTGCAGTCAGTCCAGATATAACCCCTCCCCTTGATAATGGTGCATACTTAGCATAGTTCTGATGTCAGTCTTGCGAGTACTTTGGATGAGTACTCACCGCTGCTTTGCTTTCTCCGTCCCCCTCGATACGATTACCGCGTTCAGACGATGGAGCCCAGGAGATGGAGTACACCGGAGACGACTACTACACCACCGCTGGAGCCTACTACTACGTGGAGGCTGCCCCCGACGCTCAGGAGTAGTTAGGAGGTTCCCAGGCAGGAGGCCTCGCCTCTTTCGATCCGTTGTTATGTTTGTGCTAGCCTTCTTAAGGCAAAACTTGTTTAACTTATGTCTGTACTCAGGTATTATTTGCTTCCGCTGACTCGTGCTTGTCGAGCTTTATATTCGAACCCTCGAGGCCCCTGGCTTGTAATATGAAGCTGTATGACTTTAATTTGTGTCTAGTGTTTTACTGTGATATCGATCAGTGAGTCCCTAATCTTGGTCGTACGCATTGCGTGATTGATTAGCGTACGGACGAGAATGGGGGCGTCACAAGTTGGTATCAAAGCCGACTGCCTGTAGGTAGCCCCCTTTCCAACTCCTTGGCCGAAGTTGAGTCTAGTCATTGAAAAACTTTTACTAACACTGATGCTATGGCTTACGGGCCCACATCTCAATCGGGTGGTATTAGGATCTTTTATTCCTCGTCTATACTCTGGGTTCTGATCTCTCTCCTCTTTCGGGTTAAAGATTTTGCTAAAATCTAACATTAGGTTCTCGTGATCATATCCACCGGAGAATTGTTTCGTCGAAAGTGGTCTTCTTTGAAGTTATGATGCACACACTGTCATTTGACATCTTGAATCTCCTTGTTACAGATGCGTCCCGGTAGGCAGATCGTTCGTCTGACCTACGCGCACGATACGACTAGGTTCCCGGCCATTCTGGTCGGCCTCTTGAAGAAGCTGGGATATCGCTGGTACCCCGAGTACACTGTTTACGAGGACTACCGCGAGTTCAACCAGGAACAGTATGAGGCTGAGATGGTTATCTGGGATCGACATGACCGCTCTATCACTGAGCTGCACACCTTTCGTGGTATTGGAGTGACTGTTGAGATGGCAGTACAGGATGCTGCTTATGCTGCTATTGTTCGTCTCCGTGCAATGAACTCCTGTTTGGAGGAGACGGCATACAGATACATCCCGTATGCACCTGCTGGAGTTGGTACTGCGGCCGATGCTGAGGTCTTGACTCCCTTCGCGCCGCAGCGTACCGACCGGTCCTACACTGCTGTCTGCACCCCCTACGTAAGTCATCGTTATGACCCACAGGTTCTGGTTCAGTACACTGAGGCTCTGGATCACACTGTCAGGGCTCTTAACGTCGAGCTGTACGCCACCCGTGCTCGTCTATTTCAGGCTATGGAGCACTTGTTGCCAGCAGTTCGTGCGAGGATACATCCGGAGCACATCCTTTACCCGCCTCGGACTGAGTTTCCCCCAGGTCTTGAATGGCCTAAGGTTGGAGGTCGTACTCCGGCACGTGGACCTGCGCTCCCGCTTGGTATGCAGATCTTGCACCAGAGTCTGCACGGGATGCAGGACCCTGCTATCGGCTTTCACAATCGGGGTCATGCGCAGTTCCCCGGCTACTTTCGTTGTCCCCGACGCTGATGCGTTATTGTATCCCTCCACCGCGTGCCTGCGTGCCGCCTAGTTGTCTAGGTAAATTTCATGCCAGACCTATCGTCTATTTTGTAACGAACTTATGGTTTGTAATAGACCTATGTATGGATCTGTATGTTGAAATTTGAACTACTATGCGATATCTATTGCACTGCTTTCTTTGTGCAATTTACATCATGAACGATTTATTGTTTTTGCAATTACCCAATGCTAAACTACCACTGTTAAAACTTGACAGAATGGTTAGGCCAGCTGGTCGTGGTCGTGGTGCACCTGAACCACCACCACCACCGGACTACATGGCTGGCATGATGCAGCAGTTTGAACTGAATCGCCAGTTTATGCAAGGGCTTATGGACCATTTACCGAGGCCGAACATGAATCAACAGCCAGCCCCAATGACTCTGCAAGACTTCATGCGTCTCAACCCTACGACCTACCGCAGCTCAACTCAGCCGCTTGACGCAGATGACTGGCTCCGTGACATCACATATGAGCTGGAATCTTCAGGCACCCCAGTGGCTAGCTATGTTACCTTTGCCTCTTACTTTCTGAAGGGTCCCGCTGCTCAATGGTGGGACAGCCACAGGCGCTCTCAGCCTGTTGGAACAATTATCACCTGGCCGGAATTCCAAACTGCTTTCCGTGCTCGTCACATTCCTCAGGGAATGATGGATAAGAAGAAGCGTGAATTCCGCAACTTAGTCCAGGGCAACAAGACTGTGCATGCTTATCAGCGGGAATTTCTGGACTTGTCTCGCTATGCTGAAGAAGACGTTGCAAGTGATGCTCGTAGGCAGGAGAAGTTCCGTGAAGGCCTCCACCCGGATATCAAGCTGGCACTCCTTGCTCAAGACTTCGGTAACTTTGCCACCTTGGTGAACAAGTCTATTATTGTGGAGACGGGTCTGCAGGAATACAAAGACAGCAGCAAGCGCAACCATGACATGGGCTCATCTTCGGGCTCAACAAGTTAGAAGCGCAAGATCTGGATCCCCCACAACATGTACCATGCACCACCTCCTGCTCCGAGGCCGTCCTATGCTGCACCTCGTCTGCCTCCACCCCCACCCAGGCAGCCGAGGCTCCCAGCTCCACCACCATGAGCTCCTGTTCCCCCTTCTCGTCCTGAGGATGGGTTGTGCTTCAAGTGTGGTCGTCCAGGACACCGTGCCAGAGAATGCAGGCAGAATCAGAATCAACTTGCACTGCCTTCCAACCAGCCCCGCAACAACAATGTCAGGCCTAACACTGGTCGTGTCCAAGCTAACAATGTTGATCTGAATGAAGCTCAAGACCAGCCTGCTACTATGCTGGGTACACTTCTTGTTAACTCAGTACCAGCTTCTGTATTGTTTGATACAGGAGCATCGCATTCTTTCATGTCTGAAGATTTTGCATACATGCATGGCATTAAGTATGAAGATATGGACGTTCCAATAGTGGTAAACACCCCCGCTGGCCAGTGCCAAACCTCCATGGTTTGTCCAGACGTCCCCATTGAAATAGAAGGACTGGAATTCCATGCTTCCCCCATTATATTGAAGTCTTCCAAGATCGACCTTATTCTGGGGATGGATTGGTTGAAAGCACATACTGCTTCCGTCGTTTGTGCCATCAAAATTGTCCACCTTCTGCATCCTTCAAATGAGATAGTCAACTACCATGCTCATCTTATTCGAGATGCTGAATCCCGACTATATGCCCTAAATGCATTAAATGAATCACCTCTTGAAGGGATTGAAAACATTCCAGTTGTCCGGGATTTCCAAGATGTTTTTCCGGAAGAACTTCCAGGGATTCCCCCTGTAAGAGCTGTCGAGTTTGTCATCGACTTGGTACCTGGTACCACTCCTATAGCCAAGCGTCCGTATAAGATGCCACCACATGAACTCCTTGAACTTAAGCAAGAAATTGACAATTCGCTACGTCTGGGTTTCATCCGCCCAAGTTCCTCTGCTTGGGGAGCACCTTCTCTCTTTGTCAAGAAGAAAGATGGTACGAATCGCTTGGTCCAAGATTACCGACCCATCAACCAAGCAATGATTCAAAACAAATATCCGCTTCCTCGGATCAACGATCTGTATGATCAACTTGCTGGTTCAGCAGTGTTTTCAAAACTCGACTTGAGGTTGGGTTACCATCAGATCCGGGTTCGTGAAGAGGATATTCCCAAGACTGCATTTGTTACTCGCTATGGTTCATACGAGTACACCGTCATGTCCTTCGACTTAACCAATGCTCCGGCAACCTTCTCTCGCCTGATGAATTATATATTCATGGATTACCTCGATAAATTCATCGTGGTTTATCTGGATGATATCCTGGTTTTCTCCAAGAATAAAGAAGAGCATGTTGAACATCTTCGTCTTATACTGGAGAGGCTTCGAGAACATCAACATTATGCAAAGTATTCAAAGTGTGAGTTCTGGATGGACGAAGTAACCTACCTGGGTCATGTGATCTCCAAGAATGGTATTGCGGTCAACCCTGAACGAGTTCAGGCTATTCTTGACTGGACTCCCCCGAAGAATGTCAAGCAAGTCAGAAGTTTTCTCGGGCTCACCAGCTATTGCCGTCGATTCGTCGAGAACTTCTCCAAGATTGCAAAACCCTTAACCAATCTGCTTCACAAAGGTGTTAAATATGAGTGGACAGAAAAATGTCAGGAGAGCTTTCAGGCACTTAAGGACAAGCTGACCTCTGCTCCAGTGCTTGCTCCTCCGGATACTCGTAAGGACTTTGTCATTTATTGTGACGCTTCGCGTCAAGGAATAGGCTGTGTCCTAATGCAAGAACGCAGAGTGGTTGCTTATGCATCTCGTCAATTGCGTCCTCATGAAGAGAACTACCCAGTTCATGACCTTGAACTTGCCACAATAATTCATGCACTGAAAGAGTGGCGACAATACCTTGTTGGTAATCGTTGCGAGATCTACACCGACCACCAAAGTCTGAAGTACATGTTTACTCAACCAGATTTGAATCTCCGTCAACAGAGATGGATGGAACGAATAGCAGATTACAACGTGGGAATTTCTTATACACCTGGCAAGGCTAATGTAATGGCTGATGCTTTGAGCCGCAAGTCCTACTGCAACCACCTTCATGTTCACAAGGTTCATCCCCTGCTTCAAGAAGAATTTCGCAAGCTGAACCTCCATATTGTTCCCCAAGGTTATCTTGCTCCCCCTCCTAAAGGGTCCTACAAGATGAACCTCCACGTTGTTTCCCAGGGTTCTCTCAATACCCTGGTTGCTAAACCAGATCTTGTGGACGTCATCAAGTGGATCCAGAAGTGTGACAGTGAAGTCGAGAGGATTAAACGCGATCTTGCAGAAGGAAAGCCCTCACCCTTTACTATTGCTGAGGATGGAGCTTTGTACTTCAAAGACCGCCTAGTGGTACCGTGTAAGTCAAAAAACAATGAAATGACTCAAGAGGTCATGAAGGAAGCACATGACACTCCGCTGTCTATTCATCCCGGTAGTACCAAGATGTACCAAGACCTTCGTCGGAGATTCTGGTGGTCTAACATGAAGCAAGACATTGCACGCTATGTTTCAGAATGTGACATTTGTCGTCGGATCAAAGCAGAACATCAAAGGCCTGCTGGAACTCTACAACCTATTTCTATTCCTGAATGGAAATGGGATCATGTTGAAATGGACTTCATTACTGGTTTTCCCAGGTCGCAGAAAGGTAATGATGCTATTCTTGTCGTCATTGACCGGTTGTCCAAAGTTGCACATTTTCTGGCTGTCAAGGAAACTATTACTGCTAGTCAGCTGGCAGATCTATACATCTCCAGAGTTGTTTCACTCCACGGTATTCCATTGGTGATTAGTTCAGACCGTGGTAGTTTATTCACTTCAAGATTCTGGACAAGTTTCCAGGAAGCTATGGGGACTCGTTTGTCCTTCAGCACCGCTTTTCACCCTCAATCCCAGGGACAAGTTGAAAGAGTCAATCAGATTCTCAAAGACATGCTTCGAGCTTGTGTCATTTCTTTCGGCAAGAAATGGGAGGAATCTCTCCCGTATGCTGAGTTCTCCTACAACAATAGCTATCAAGCTAGTCTGAAGATGGCTCCCTTTGAAGTATTATATGGACGTAAGTGTCGGACTCCTCTGAATTGGTCAGAAACTGGGGAACGTACACTTATCGGTCCGGATATTATCCAACATGCCGAAGATCAAGTCCGCATTATTCATGCAAATCTGAAGGCTGCTCAGTCTCGTCAGAAGAGTTAGTATGACCGTCATCACAAGGATATGGTCTATCAACCTGGCGAAAAGGCTTATCTTCGAGTCACGCCGATGAGGGGAACACACCGTTTTGGGATCAAGGGCAAGCTGGCTCCGCGATATATTGGTCCTTTCACAATTCTCGAAAGGCGTGGTAAGGTGGCATATCAACTAGAACTACCGCCAAACCTTTCTTAGGTTCACGATGTGTTCCATGTGTCACAGCTTCGTCACTGCTTTAAGGATCCTATCCGAGCAGTGGACCATGAAATGCTGGAACTGCAACAAGACCTTTCTTACGAGGAGCAACCAGTCCGCATTCTTGATGAAACTGAACGTCGGACTCGTCAGAAGGTTACCAAGTTCTTCAAAGTGCAGTGGGCAAATCATTCTGAAGATGAAGCCACTTGGGAACGCGAAGATCATCTTCGTGCCGAATACCCCGGGCTCTTTCCTTCTACTTCTTAATTCTCGGGACGAGAATTCTTGTTAGTAGGGAGAATTGTGACACCCTGGTTTTATGCTACAGTGATGATTGTAATTAAGCTACAGTAATGGCCAAGTGATTAAGCTAATCTTTTGCTAAACAGGGCTTGATCAAGTTTGAGTTCATTTTCCAATTCAAATTTCATTTCAAATGCCCTAGGATTTTATGTGATAAATTTAAATCCTCAAACAGCAAGGGAAAAATGTTGCATACTTGTGGAATATTCTAAAACAAATATTGTTGAGGAAAACAACATCACCAAGTTTATGGTGTGGACCCCACCATCAGACAGAGTCACATTGGCATTTTAAAAGTGCTCTAAAACTCTTTGGAAAATACACACCAGTTCCAAAAATGCCCAAACTTTTTGTGGCCACTCTGGATATTGCAAGTTAATATTTGGGCCACATTGCACATTTTGCAATAGAGAGATAGTGCCAAAAGAAAATAAAACGGAAAGTGCAAAAGAAAACAGAAAAGGAAAAAGAAAGAAATGGAAAGAGGCGCCTGTGCACTTAAGCCCAGAGGCTACAGTGGCGGCCCAGCCCACCACCTGTCTCCTCCCACCTCCGGCGCTGACAGACGGGCGCGCTGTCGAGCACACAGCTTGCTCGCCGCGCCCTCGCCCGCGGAGAGGATAAGGCCGAGCGCTCAGCCCCCCCCTGGACGCCCTGTGCTCACTCTCCCCCTCTCCCTCGCTCATTCCTTGTCACGCCCGAGCACCGCCGCCGCCATGGCCGACGGGTAGCCGCGGCCACAGCCACGCCCGTGCCTCGCCGTTGCGTCCATCTGCTCCGCCGTGACCTCCTCGTCCTCCTCGACCACGAGCCCGAGCCCTTGCGCCCCTGCATCGCCTCCACGCCGTCGTCTTCTTCCTCGGGCGCCCGAAGATCGCCGCCGCGTTTTCGCCGCCGTCAAGCCGTCTCCGAGCCCGCTTTGCACGGCTACACCTCGCTATGAGCTCCTGCTACTTCCCCCCTCTCCCCTCTCGACGAGCCGGAGCTTTTAGCGATAGAATTGGCCGGAGCCCGAACCCGCCGCCGCAAGAGCTCAACGCCGGCGTCCCTCCGGTGACCATTTGGTCACGGGCGTGCCACCGTTGTGCTCGCCGCATCGCGTGCTGTAGCGACCCAACTCAAAACGAGTCAAGTCTCTGTGTGTCTGTACCATCCCTGGATCAGTATGCTGGCACACACGGTACATCAATGTATATATCAAAGTGCAATCACATGTAAATAACGTAAAACTGATATATACCTCATGAGTCTCAGCGGAAACAGTCAAACTAGGAGTGGAGTCCCATCAACACCAACGGCAGGTTGAGTGTAGACCGTAACCCTAAATCGTACCCTTACTCGTCGTAGAAAAATATCTGCAACATAAGACGTTGCAGCCGTGTAGGTCAGTACATTGAATGTACTGGCAAGATCACAGATGAATGCAGATGAAAGATAAGTCTATCACTATATGCAATATGGCAGTGGAGGATCTATGTCTGAGTTTTTGCATAAAAGCTGGGTTTTCCCTAACTGAAAATTAATCAAAACTTACTACAATGTAAATGTCATTAATGAGATGGTTCCGCCAACCAAATTCTCATATCCCAAAGTTGTCATAAATCCCAAATTCTTTTGATGTATCAAGTGTTGAGAATATCCAGATAATCCAATTCCACACGCTCAAATTGTCCGTAACCGGGGACATGGCTAATCGGTTAGTTTAACCCTCTGCAGAGGTTTGCACACTTTTCCCGCAAGACTCGATTGCCTCCTTTGAAGTCCTCGCACTGCCTGGTGTTTGAGAACAGGATAACCGAGACACAGTCTTTCCGAAGTACTCAACTATGCTAGAGCCCATAATAGCTTGCGGTTGCACATGGAAGCTTCTGGTCTTGAAAGATCCATCAATCTCTTTGAGCCTGGGTGGCCTTCCGTAAAATTGGGTGATCATTGGTCAATCCCCCGGATCCCCTAGTAAAACTGGGTGGTCACTGGTCAAGCCCGAGGATCCCCTCTTGAGTCTGTAGCACTGGGTGACCACTAGTCAATCCCTAGGATCCCCCCCTTGGGTCTATAAAGCTGGGTGATCACTAGTCAATCCCTATGATCCCCTCTTGAGTCGATAGAACCGGGTGATCACAGTCCCTAGGATCCTCTCTTCTTGCAGGCAGTCCACCCAGAGGTGTATTGAAATCTTGAAATCTTGTAGTCTTGAGGTTGATCCATATATTATTATCACACTCACATCTCACATGTAACACTCATACCAATCCCCGTCTATGGAAGCATAGCTGCAACTAACTTAACAACGATTCCCGGGGCTTGGTGACAAGGGTGTGGGTTCCTACCTCATGATTCTACTCAAGCTACAAGTTTTAATATTCCTATTGAATGAAAGATAAAAAAGTGGCACTAATGCAATAAAATCGTAGGTATTCAAAATATGATCAAAGTGAACTTGCCTTGTAATGAAGATAATATCGCTCTCAGAAAACTTGATACAACTATTCGTCACTCTCCGATGAAATCTATATTATACAAACATGACATTCACATAAGCATTCACTTTAGCAATCAATTTCTAGCATTCAACAAATAAAAGCAATAAAGAACTAATTAGTAAAACCAAATAAAAATCGAACTGGAACTTCAAAGAAAACTATAAGGAAAAACTCCTAAGGAAATCTACTAAAGAACAAAAGTTTTTATTATAAACTTAAAAGAAAAGTGATACAACTAAGTTAACAGAAAATAAAATCTAAAACAAATAAATAAACCAAAAGTAGTTTTCATAAAAATCTATTAGCAAATAGAAACAAAACAAAAGCTCTTATAAAACCCTATGTATGACTTATAAAAGTTTTAATACAAAACTAGAGAAACAAAATATATAATTTTATTTTAACTAACAAATAAAAGTATCTACTGTTGACTAACAGAAACAACAAATAATTTATCAAAAGTGACTAAAAGAAATAATTTAAAACTATTAAAAACAACAAAGAAAAGACTAAAACAAAACTATAGGTAAAACAGTACTGTTTTACCTAAAAACCTAATTTAAAATAAACTAAAAATACATCACTAAATACCACTGGATAATAAATTCACCTAGTGACTACTAGCAAAAAGAATCTATCAAAGAGCTATTTTTAAATGAGAATTATTCGCAATCTAGTGTTTGAACAATTCTGTTTGAAATCAAAATTAAAATGTTTGCAAATATTTTTTTGTTGGGTCCATGGGATAGATGGGATTTTTTTAAACCGGTAGCAAAAAGAATCACTGGATTTGGAGTTGTATACTAATAGATATGAATTTTCTAATATTGCACTTTTTTCTGAAAAAAACGAATTACGGGATTTCTGGAGCTCACCGGAGTTGGGGAAGACGAGGTCGGATCTGATGATGTGGTTACTCCCGGAGGAAGTTGAGCACGGTACGGTGAAGGGATCGTCGCAGCAACCTCGGGGGAGGCCGGGGTAGGGCTAACCGTGCCTCACACGGCGGTGGAGAAGCAGCCGGAATTTGCGAAATCCGGCGAGCAATTGCAAGCTGTGGGGTGGGGGAAGGAGGCTCCCTAGGGGGAAAATCGGTCGAGGGGAGATAGGTTTTCGAGGGGGAAGTATTTATAGGCGAGGGGAGGTGTCCAGGTGCAGTGCACGGGTGATCAAAATCCGGCAAGGGCCGATCTCCGGCGAGGATCGTGGGGCATTAACTTGCATTAATGGGACGAGTAGTACGCGGGGAAACTGCGGATTCGAAGGAGATGCATGAACTCTAGGTCTGGGGGGGGGGGGGGGGGGGGGTCGCGGGAGTGAGGGGGGCGTTGGTTCATGGTGCCAGATCCAACTCAGTTGGTACGCATGTACAGGCTGGAGGAGGAAGATGACTCATATTGGGTCGTGAAGGTAAGTGGGCCTATGGTTTCCTTTTCTTTTACAGAGATAGAAAAGATAGAAAAATAAAATGAAAATGAACATTTTATAATACCTACTTTATATCAAAATTCCTGAAATAAAATATAGATAAATATGAACAATTTTTCGTAGCCAAATAAAATACTTTTGAAACACTATATTTTTGGAAAACTCCAAAAGAGTATGAATTGATTTTCAAATCTGTTCCCAAATATTTTTCTTGTTTACTCTCTCAAATTCTTTCAAAAATTGCCCCTGATTTGAAGGGTCATATTCCTTCTCTCAATTGGATTGGTATTAATCAGAGAATTGGAAAAGTTGAAAGTAAGAAAAGAGAAATGATTCAAATGAAATATTTAATAGTTCAAGAAATGACTATGCAAAAGATTTCAAATATTTTTCAAATATATCTATGTTGGTTTCATAATTCATTTTCCACATTTTCTTTCTAATATTTGAAGGGGTCATATTTCCTTCTCTCTTTGTTCATTCGAATAAATGGAAATGAATTTGAAACTCAAAATGAAAAACTTTCCAAAAGTGAAATTCATATGGGATTCCAAAAAAAATGATTTCCATAACTTCCCACTCTCTTTCATAGCATTTTAAGAAGTTATTTTATCTTCTCTCATGAAAATCCTTGAGTGGCATAAAGTTTTTTTATTTTGACTTATTTTCAAAATGAAATTCAGATTGTCATCAAAGAAAGAATTGGGAAAGTCCTTTTGTTCCCTCTCATTAAACTTTCAAACAGTTTAAATTGCACACAAGCAATCATTAATACTTAATTAATATAACATTCCAAAATTTAGAATTTTGGGATGTTACAAACTACCACCCTTAAAATGAATCTCGTCCTCGAGATTCGAAGAGGCTAGAAAGAAAAGGTTAGGGATTGGGGGTCCTCTAGCAAATCCATTGACCTAAAAAGTGTGGGTGCTACCACACTTAAAATGAGAGTTACTGGTCCTTCAAAGTCATGCCATTCCACTGGGGTCTTGGCAATATCTGTCTCTTCACATTTCTCACAATAACTTCCTCGTTAACGCTCTTCCATTATAGTCATAACGTTTCCTTCAAAATCTTATGTTCTTTCATCAAGTGAGTTTCTTCCGATATTGGGTCTTCTTAACTGACAGGTCTGTCACCAATACTAGACAAATATCGGTGATCTCATGGTGGTCTACCATTTTTGGGTATCCTGCAGTGAAATGGGTCTAGGCTTCATTCTCATTGTAAAATTCCTACGTTTGGCAACAGCTGCCAAGTACTAGGGTTCATCATCATACCAATCTAAGGCTTAAAACAAGGTTTCAGCGATCGTCGTCACTTTACTATGGGTAAGTCACTCAGATTTACCATTCCAAATAACAAGAGTGAATGATAAGAGTAAGTCGTCATGGTGATCAATCCATTCCGCACCCAAATCATTACTCTTTATAAGGTTTAGCGAATCTCGTATTCTAACACTTGGGCTTCCTCACAAGCGTTGCAGAATTTCTCTTGTCCACGAACGAAGTTCGGGTAAATCCATTGATTCTGCAAGCTGAACAAAACATCTATCGTTTCTTCACAACTCTCGGGTTTTCGTATCCTCCTACGGAACGTCAGTTGATCCAATCACAACTTCTTCCTTCATGCT
This sequence comes from Elymus sibiricus, assembly GCA_039707655.1. Classification (NCBI taxonomy): domain Eukaryota; kingdom Viridiplantae; phylum Streptophyta; class Magnoliopsida; order Poales; family Poaceae; genus Elymus; species Elymus sibiricus. The sequence goes on along the minus strand of CM077665.1, from coordinate 389,511,278 downwards.
CTTGGGGTAATCTTCATATAAAATAATTCGGAGACTTATTCTTGTTACAGACTCCACTCTGTGGAATACATTTTCCTTTCCATTGGTCTGTTTACCAATAAAGGTATTGGTTCATCACATCATTCCTTTACTTCATCCTTAATCTCATTCTCAAAACTCGGATTTCAAAGGAACTCTATTACAAGTGCTGTCATCCACATAGTTTCATATGGTCCCGCATTACCATCACACTCTTTGGCATGAATGGTACACTTTTTTTGGTTCCTGTAGTTTTACCGGTTACTACCACACTTAAAATGAAATGTACAAATGCATGCATAGACCATATTTCTCATATCCTCGAAAATGGTCAAAATCTTTGTTTATAGAGCAACAACTCATACAGTTTAACGTAGGAAATCATGACACATTAATTTGTATTGATTCATGAATTCATCACAATCTCTGAGACTTCCATTACATAACTCAACTCCATATCCTCTAAAAAATAAGAGTGCTTCCTACTACACTTATTACCAATATTAAGATCTCAACTACTCAGCTCCAGCCTTCTTCAGATCTGGACAGTCAATGGCATAATGTCCTACAGCATCGCAACGAAAGCAATTAATTTCCGACAATTCTCTGGGCTTCTGCTTCTTTTCTGGACAATCATTGGCATAGTGTCCCGTGTTCTTGCACTCAAAACAGGTAATATGACTCTTATCCTTCTTTATTGGTGCAACTCGGTTGGGATGATGTTGGTTTCCAATTCCTCCAGTTCCATTGTCATGATTGTGGCCACTGGGGTGGTGTCCAATCCTTCCGTGCTGAGAATGACCTCCATGGTTCTGATGGTTGTGTCCTCCAAACTTCTTGGGTCCTGATCCAGAATTTCCTGAGTATGGGGTGTAGCGGGGCTTCTGTTGAACTCCAGAGTTATACCTTCCATGTCCGTACTTCCTCTTGCGGTTCTCCATCTGCATTTGCTTGCCTTCAAGAATGATAGCCTTGTCAACCAATTCTTGATAGTTATTAAAGGTAGCCACGGTCAACTGCATTCCCAGCTCATAATTCAGTCCCTCCAGAAACTTCTCCTATTTAGCGGCATCTGTGTCTATGTCTCCTGGAGCATAACGGGCTAGCTGGCAAAACTCATCCAAATATTGTGATACTGTACGGCTTCCTTGGCGTAGGTTGCGGAATTCCCTCTTCTTGAGACTCATGGCTCCAGCTGAAACATGTGCAGTGCGAAAAGCTTGCTGGAACTGATCCCAAGTTACATTCATCATGGGGTATGTTGCAGTGTAATTTTCCCACCAGGAAGCTGCTGGTCCATCTAGCTGGTGAGCGGCAAACCTCACCTTCTCTGTGTCAGTGCATCCTGCGGTGGCCAGCTCTCTTCCTATCTTGCGGAGCCAGTCCTCTGCGACAATCGGCTCTGTGCTGTTTGAGAACACCGGTGGATTCAACTTCAGAAAGCGGGTAAGATTATCTACTTGGGGTGGCGGGTTATTATTGTTGTTCTGGTTCTGGTTCTGCATCAGGAGCTGCAACATCTGATTCTGGGTCTGGAGCAACTGTTCTATGCTAGGCCCATTGTTCCCTGAGCTACTCCTGGTATTGTCACGTCTCGACAGCATCTGATGGGTTTAGGAGTGATGAGGTAAGGTTGAAGAGAAAGAGAGAGAAAAAGATAACCATACAAACAATATAGTTTCGAAAATATATTTTATTTGTTCGATGTCATAAAAACACATACACAAGGGACAACGAAGAAATCATCGCATCTAACGTGAGTATTCATCAGGGGTTTAGTCTTCTAAAGGTGATATAAATATTGGAATGCTTCAGGGTCTTCGAATTCTTTGAGTCTTTGGAGTCTTCAGTTGTTGTAGCTTCGATCCTTGTACTCTGAGGTGGTCCTTAGTAGATTCGTCGGTGGTCAAAAGGGAGAGGGTGTATTCTAACTACTTGAGGTAACATGGGTCATTTGATAAAATGAGAAAAGATGATAAGTAAAGGATCTTTTTGAAAATAAAGTTTTAGAGATATCCTGTTCTAGGGCTTTCCATTTTCTGGGGTCACGTCCTACAGTCAACATGTGCTCTGATACCATTTCTGTAGCGACCCAACTCAAAACGAGTCAAGTCTCTGTGTGTCTGTACCATCCCTGGATCAGTATGCTGGCACACACAGTACATCAATGTATATATCAAAGTGCAATCACATGTAAATAACGTAAAACTGATATATACCTCATGAGTCTCAGCGAAAACAGTCAAACTGGGAGTGGAGTCCCATCAACACCAACGGCAGGTTGAGTGTAGACCGTAACCCTAAATCGTACCCTTACTCGTCGTAGAAAAATATCTGCAACATAAGACGTTGCAGCCGTGTAGGTCAGTACATTGAATGTACTGGCAAGATCACAGATGAATGCAGATGAAAGATAAGTCTATCACTATATGCAATATGGCAGTGGAGGATCTATGTCTGAGTTTTTGCATAAAAGCTGGGTTTTCCCTAACTGAAAATTAATCAAAACTTACTACAATGTAAATGTCATTAATGAGATGGTTCCGCCAACCAAATTCTCATATCCCAAAGTTGTCATAAATCCCAAATTCTTTTGATGTATCAAGTGTTGAGAATATCCAGATAATCCAATTCCAGACGCTCAAATTGTCCGTAACCGGGGACACGACTAATCGCTTAGTTTAACCCTCTGCAGAGGTTTGCGCACTTTTCCCGCAAGACTCGATTGCCTCCTTTGAAGTCCTCCCACTGCTTGGTGTTTGAGAATAGGATAACTGAGACACAGTCTTTCCGAAGTACTCAACTATGCTAGAGCCCATAATAGCTTGCGGTTGCATATGGAAGCTTCTGGTCTTGAAAGATCCATCAATCTCTTTGAGCCTGGGTGGCCTTCCGTAAAATTGGGTGATCACTGGTCAATCCCCCGGATCCCCTAGTAAAACTGGGTGGTCACTGGTCAAGCCCCAGGATCCCCTCTTGAGTCTATAGCACTGGGTGACCACTAGTCAATCCCTAGGATCCCCCCTTGGGTCTATAAAGCTGGGTGATCACTAGTCAATCCCTATGATCCCCTCTTGAGTCGATAGAACCGGGTGATCACAGTCCCTAGGATCCTCTCTTCTTGCAGGTAGTCCACCCAGAGGTGTATTGAAATCTTGAAATCTTGTAGTCTTGAGGTTGATCCATATATTATTATCACACTCACATCTCACATGTAACACTCATACCAATCCTCGTCTATGGAAGCATAGCTGCAACTAACTTAACAACGATTCCCGGGGCTTGGTGACAACTCAAGCTACAAGTTTTAATATTCCTATTGAATGAAAGATAAAAAAGTGGCACTAATGCAATAAAATCATAGGTATTCAAAATATGATCAAAGTGAACTTGCCTTGTAATGAAGATAATATCGCTCTCAGAAAACTTGATACAACTATTCGTCACTCTCCGATGAAATCTATATTATACAAACACGACATTCACATAAGCATTCACTTTAGCAATCAATTTCTAGCATTCAACAAATAAAAGCAATAAAGAACTAAATAGTAAAACCAAATAAAAATCGAACTGAAACTTCAAAGAAAACTATAAGGAAAAACTCCTAAGGAAATCTACTAAAGAACTAAAGTTTTTATTATAAACTTAAAAGAAAAGTGATACAACTAAGTTAACAGAAAATAAAATCTAAAACAAATAAATAAACCAAAAGTAGTTTTCATAAAAATCTATTAGCAAATAGAAACAAAACAAAAGCTCTTATAAAACCCTATGTATGACTTATAAAAGTTTTAAAACAAAACTAGAGAAACAAAATATATAATTTTATTTTAACTAACAAATTAAAGTATCTACTGTTGACTAACAGAAACAACAAATAATTTATCAAAAGTGACTAAAAGAAATAATTTAAAACTATTAAAAACAACAAAAAAACAAAACTATAGGTAAAACATAAAACAGTACTGTTTTACCTAAAAACCTAATTTAAAATAATCTCAAAATACATCACTAAATACCACTGGATAATAAATTCACCTAGTGACTACTAGCAAAAGGAATCTATCAATGAGCTATTTTTAAATGAGAATTATTAGCAATCTAGTGTTTGAACAATTCTGTTTGAAATCAAAATTAAAAAGTTTGAAAATATTTTTTTGTTATGTCCATGGGATAGATGGGATTTTTTTAAACCGGTAGCAAAAAGAATCACTGGATTTGGAGTTGTATACTAATAGATATGAATTTTCTAATATTGCACTTTTTTCTGAAAAAAACGAATTACGGGATTTCTGGAGCTCACCGGAGTTGGGGAAGACGAGGTCGGATCTGATGATGTGGTTACTCCCGGAGGAAGGTGAGCACGGTACGGTGAAGGTATCGTCGCAGCAACCTCGGGGGAGGCCGGGGTAGGGCTAACCATGCCTCACACCCGCCGGAATTTGCGAAATCCGACGAGCAATTGCAAGCTGTGGGGTGGGGGAAGGAGGCTCCCTAGGGGGAAAATCGGTCGAGGGGAGATAGGTTTTCGAGGGGGAAGTATTTATAGGCGAGGGGAGGTGTCCAGGTGCAGTGCACGGGTGATCAAAATCCGGCAAGGGCCGATCTCCGGCGAGGATCGTGGGGCATTAACTTGCATTAATGGGACGAGTAGTATGCGGGGAAACTGCGGATTCAAAGGAGATGCATGAACTCTAGGTCTGGGGGGGGGGGGGGGTCGCGGGAGTGAGGGGGGCGTTGTTCATGGCGCCAGATCCAACTCAGTTGGTACGCATGTACATGCTGGAATAGGAAGATGACCCATATTGGGTCGTGAAGGTAAGTGGGCCTATGGTTTCCTTTTCTTTTAAAGAGATAGAAAAGATAGAAAAATAAAATGAAAATGAACATTTTATAATACCTACTTTATATCAAAATTCCTGAAATAAAATATAGATAAATATGAACAATTTTTCGTAGCCAAATAAAATACTTTTGAAAAACTATATTTTTGGAAAACTCCAAAAGAGTATGAATTGATTTTCAAATCTGTTCCCAAATATTTTTCTTATTTACTCTCTCAAATTCTTCCAAAATTTGCCCCTGATTTGAAGGGTCATATTCCTTCTCTCAATTGGATTGGTATTAATCAGAGAATTGGAAAAGTTGAAAGTAAGAAAAGAGAATTGATTCAAATGAAATATTTAATAGTTCAAGAAATGACTATGCAAAAGATTTCAAATATTTTTCAAATATATCTATGTTGGTTTCATAATTCATTTTCCACATTTTCTTTCTAATATTTGAAGGGGTCGTATTTCCTTCTCTCTTTGTTCATTCGAATAAATGGAAATGAATTTGAAACTCAAAATGAAAAACTTTCCAAAAGTGAAATTCATATGGGATTCCAAAAAAAATGATTTCCATAACTTCCCACTCTCTTTCATAGCATTTTAAGAAGTTATTTTATCTTCTCTCATGAAAATCCTTGAGTGGCATAAAGTTTTTTTATTTTGACTTATTTTCAAAATGAAATTCAGATTATCATCAAAGAAAGAATTGGGAATGTCCTTTTATTCCCTCTCATTAAACTTTCAAACAGTTTAAATTGCACACAACAATCACACAAGCAATCATTAATACTTAATTAATATAACATTCCAAAATTTAGAATTTTGGGATATTACAAACTACCACCCTTAAAATGAATCTCGTCCTCGAGATTCGAAGAGGCTAGAAAGAAAAGGTTAGGGATTGGGGGTCCTCTAGCAAATCCATTGACCTAAAAAGTGTGGGTGCTACCACACTTAAAATGAGAGTTACTGGTCCTTCAAAGTCATGCCATTCCACTGGGGTCTTGGCAATATCTGTCTCTTCACATTTCTCACAATAACTTCCTCGTTGACGCTCTTCCATTATAGTCATAACGTTTCCTTCAAAATCTTATGTTCTTTCATCAAGTGAGTTTCTTCCGATATTGGGTCTTCTTAACTGACAGGTCTGTCACCAATACTAGACAAATATCGGTGATCTCATGGTGGTCTACCATTTGTGGGTATCCTGCAGTGAAATGGGTCCAGGCTTCATTCTCATTGTAAAATTCCTACGTTTGGCAACAGCTGCCATGTACTAGGGTTCATCATCATACCAATCTAAGGCTTAAAACAAGGTTTCAGCGATCGCCGTCACTTTACTATGGGTAAGTCACTCAGATTTACCATTCCAAATAACAAGAGTGAATGATAAGAGTAAGTCGTCATGGTGATCAATCCATCCCGCACCCAAATCATTACTCTGTATAAGGTTTAGCGAATCTCGTATTCTAACACTTGGGCTTCCTCACAAGCGTTGCAGAATTTCTCTTGTCCACGAACGAAGTTCGGGTAAATCCATTGATTCTGCAAGCTGAACAAAACATCTATCGTTTCTTCACAACTCTCGGGTTTTCGTATCCTCCTACGGAACGTCGTTTGATCCAATCACAACTTCTTCCTTCATGCTCTTGGGGTAATCTTCATATAAAATAATTCGGAGACTTATTCTTATTACAGACTCCACTCTGTGGAATACATTTTCCTTTCCATTGGTCTGTTTACCAATAAAGGTATTGGTTCATCACATCATTCCTTTACTTCATCCTTAATCTCATTCTCAAAACTCAGATTTCAAAGGAACTCTATTACAAGTGCTGTCATCCACATAGTTTCATATGGTCCAGCATTACCATCAGACTCTTTGGCATGAATGGTACACTTTTGTTGGTTCCTGTAGTTTTACCGGTTACTACCACACTTAAAATGAAATGTACAAATGCATGCATAGACCATATTTCTCATATCCTCGAAAATGGTCAAAATCTTTGTTTATAGAGCAACAACTCATACAGTTTAACGTAGGAAATCATGACACATTAATTTGTATTGATTCATGAATTCATCACAATCTCTGAGACTTCCATTACATAACTCAACTCCATATCCTCTAAAAAATAAGAGTGCTTCCTACTACACTTATTACCAATATTAAGATCTCAACTACTCAGCTCCAGCCTTCTTCAGATCTGGACAGTCAATGGCATAATGTCCTACAGCATCGCAACGAAAGCAATTAATTTCCGACAATTCTCTGGGCTTCTGCTTCTTTTCTGGACAATCATTGGCATAGTGTCCCGTGTTCTTGCACTCAAAACAGGTAATATGACTCTTATCCTTCTTTATTGGTGCAACTCGGTTGGGATGATGTTGGTTTCCAATTCCTCCAGTTCCATTGTCATGATTGTGGCCACTGGGGTGGTGTCCAATCCTTCCGTGCTGAGAATGACCTCCATGGTTCTGATGGTTGTGTCCTCCAAACTTCTTGGGTCCTGATCCAGAATTTCCTGAGTATGGGGTGTAGCGGGGCTTCTGTTGAACTCCAGAGTTATACCTTCCATGTCCGTACTTCCTCTTGCGGTTCTCCATCTGCATTTGCTTGCCTTCAAGAATGATAGCCTTGTCAACCAATTCTTGATAGTTATTAAAGGTAGCCACGGTCAACTGCATTCCCAGCTCATAATTCAGTCCCTCCAGAAACTTCTCCTATTTAGCGGCATCTGTGTCTATGTCTCCTGGAGCATAACGGGCTAGCTGGCAAAACTCATCCAAATATTGTGATACTGTACGGCTTCCTTGGCGTAGGTTGCGGAATTCCCTCTTCTTGAGACTCATGGCTCCAGCTGAAACATGTGCAGTGCGAAAAGCTTGCTGGAACTGATCCCAAGTTACATTCATCATGGGGTATGTTGCAGTGTAATTTTCCCACCAGGAAGCTGCTGGTCCATCTAGCTGGTGAGCGGCAAACCTCACCTTCTCTGTGTCAGTGCATCCTGCGGTGGCCAGCTCTCTTCCTATCTTGCGGAGCCAGTCCTCTGCGACAATCGGCTCTGTGCTGTTTGAGAACACCGGTGGATTCAACTTCAGAAAGCGGGTAAGATTATCTACTTGGGGTGGCGGGTTATTATTGTTGTTCTGGTTCTGGTTCTGCATCAGGAGCTGCAACATCTGATTCTGGGTCTGGAGCAACTGTTCTATGCTAGGCCCATTGTTCCCTGAGCTACTCCTGGTATTGTCACGTCTCGACAGCATCTGATGGGTTTAGGAGTGATGAGGTAAGGTTGAAGAGAAAGAGAGAGAAAAAGATAACCATACAAACAATATAGTTTCGAAAATATATTTTATTTGTTCGATGTCATAAAAACACATACACAAGGGACAACGAAGAAATCATCGCATCTAACGTGAGTATTCATCAGGGGTTTAGTCTTCTAAAGGTGATATAAATATTGGAATGCTTCAGGGTCTTCGAATTCTTTGAGTCTTTGGAGTCTTCAGTTGTTGTAGCTTCGATCCTTGTACTCTGAGGTGGTCCTTAGTAGATTCGTCGGTGGTCAAAAGGGAGAGGGTGTATTCTAACTACTTGAGGTAACATGGGTCATTTGATAAAATGAGAAAAGATGATAAGTAAAGGATCTTTTTGAAAATAAAGTTTTAGAGATATCCTGTTCTAGGGCTTTCCATTTTCTGGGGTCACGTCCTACAGTCAACATGTGCTCTGATACCATTTCTGTAGCGACCCAACTCAAAACGAGTCAAGTCTCTGTGTGTCTGTACCATCCCTGGATCAGTATGCTGGCACACACAGTACATCAATGTATATATCAAAGTGCAATCACATGTAAATAACGTAAAACTGATATATACCTCATGAGTCTCAGCGAAAACAGTCAAACTGGGAGTGGAGTCCCATCAACACCAACGGCAGGTTGAGTGTAGACCGTAACCCTAAATCGTACCCTTACTCGTCGTAGAAAAATATCTGCAACATAAGACGTTGCAGCCGTGTAGGTCAGTACATTGAATGTACTGGCAAGATCACAGATGAATGCAGATGAAAGATAAGTCTATCACTATATGCAATATGGCAGTGGAGGATCTATGTCTGAGTTTTTGCATAAAAGCTGGGTTTTCCCTAACTGAAAATTAATCAAAACTTACTACAATGTAAATGTCATTAATGAGATGGTTCCGCCAACCAAATTCTCATATCCCAAAGTTGTCATAAATCCCAAATTCTTTTGATGTATCAAGTGTTGAGAATATCCAGATAATCCAATTCCACACGCTCAAATTGTCCGTAACCGGGGACACGACTAATCGGTTAGTTTAACCCTCTGCAGAGGTTTGCGCACTTTTCCCGCAAGACTCGATTGCCTCCTTTGAAGTCCTCGCACTGCCTGGTGTTTGAGAACAGGATAACCGAGACACAGTCTTTCCGAAGTACTCAACTATGCTAGAGCCCATAATAGCTTGCGGTTGCATATGGAAGCTTCTGGTCTTGAAAGATCCATCAATCTCTTTGAGCCTGGGTGGCCTTCCGTAAAATTGGGTGATCACTGGTCAATCCCCCGGATCCCCTAGTAAAACTGGGTGGTCACTGGTCAAGCCCCAGGATCCCCTCTTGAGTCTATAGCACTGGGTGACCACTAGTCAATCCCTAGGATCCCCCCTTGGGTCTATAAAGCTGGGTGATCACTAGTCAATCCCTATGATCCCCTCTTGAGTCGATAGAACCGGGTGATCACAGTCCCTAGGATCCTCTCTTCTTGCAGGTAGTCCACCCAGAGGTGTATTGAAATCTTGAAATCTTGTAGTCTTGAGGTTGATCCATATATTATTATCACACTCACATCTCACATGTAACACTCATACCAATCCTCGTCTATGGAAGCATAGCGGCAACTAACTTAACAACGATTCCCGGGGCTTGGTGACAACTCAAGCTACAAGTTTTAATATTCCTATTGAATGAAAGATAAAAAAGTGGCACTAATGCAATAAAATCATAGGTATTCAAAATATGATCAAAGTGAACTTGCCTTGTAATGAAGATAATATCGCTCTCAGAAAACTTGATACAACTATTCGTCACTCTCCGATGAAATCTATATTATACAAACATGACATTCACATAAGCATTCACTTTAGCAATCAATTTCTAGCATTCAACAAATAAAAGCAATAAAGAACTAAATAGTAAAATCAAATAAAAATCCAACTGAAACTTCAAAGAAAACTATAAGGAAAAACTCCTAAGGAAATCTACTAAAGAACTAAAGTTTTTATTATAAACTTACAAGAAAAGTGATACAACTAAGTTAACAGAAAATAAAATCTAAAACAAATAAATAAACCAAAAGTAGTTTTCATAAAAATCTATTAGCAAATAGAAACAAAACAAAAGCTCTTATAAAACCCTATGTATGACTTATAAAAGTTTTAATACAAAACTAGAGAAACAAAATATATGATTTTATTTTAACTAAAAAATAAAAGTATCTACTGTTGACTAACAGAAACAACAAATAATTTATCAAAAGTGACTAAAAGAAATAATTTAAAACTATTAAAAACAACAAAGAAAAGACTAAAACAAAACTATAGGTAAAACAGTACTGTTTTACCTAAAAACCTAATTTAAAATAAACTAAAAATACATCACTAAATACCACTGGATAATAAATTCACCTAGTGACTACTAGCAAAAAGAATCTATCAAAGAGCTATTTTTAAATTAGAATTATTAGCAATCTAGTGTTTGAACAATTCTGTTTGAAATCAAAATTAAAAAGTTTGAAAATATTTTTTTGTTGCATCCATGGGATAGATGGGATTTTTTTAAACCGGTAGCAAAAAGAATCACTGGATTTGGAGTTGTATACTAATAGATATGAATTTTCTAATATTGCACTTTTTTCTGAAAAAACCGAATTACGGGATTTCTGGAGCTCACCGGAGTTGGGGAAGACGAGGTCGGATCTGATGAAGTGGTTACTCCCGGAGGAAGGTGAGCACGGTACGGTGAAGGTATCGTCGCAGCAACCTCGGGGGAGGCCGGGGTAGGGCTAACCATGCCTCACACGGCGGTGGAGAAGCCGGCGGAATTTGCGAAATCCGGCGAGCAATTGCAAGCTGTGGGGTGGGGGAAGGAGGCTCCCTAGGGGGAAAATCGGTCGAGGGGAGATAGGTTTTCGAGGGGGAAGTATTTATAGGCGAGGGGAGGTGTGCAGGTGCAGTGCACGGGTGATCAAAATCCGGCAAGGGCCGATCTCCGGCGAGGATCGTGGGACATTAACTTGCATTAATGGGACGAGTAGTATGCGGGGAAACTGCGGATTCGAAGGAGATGCATGAACTCTAGGTCTAGGGGGGGGGGGGGGGGGGGGGGTCGCGGGAGTGAGGGGGGCGTTGTTCATGGCGCCAGATCCAACTCAGTTGGTACGCATGTACAGGCTGGAGGAGGAAGATGACCCATATTGGGTCGTGAAGGTAAGTGGGCCTATGGTTTCCTTTTCTTTTCTAGAGATAGAAAATATAGAAAAATAAAATGAAAATGAACATTTTGTAATACCTACTTTATATCAAAATTCCTGAAATAAAATATAGAGAAATATGAACAATTTTTCGTAGCCAAATAAAATACTTTTGAAAAACTATATTTTTGGAAAACTCCAAAAAGAGTATGAATTGATTTTCAAATCTGTTCCCAAATATTTTTCTTGTTTACTCTCTCAAATTCTTCCAAAATTTGCCTCTGATTTGAAGGGTCATATTCCTTCTCTCAATTGGATTGGTATTAATCAGAGAATTGGAAAAGTTGAAAGTTAGAAAAGAGAAATGATTCAAATGAAATATTTAATAGTTCAAGAAATGACTATGCAAAAGATTTCAAATATTTTTCAAATATATCTATGTTGGTTTCATAATTCATTTTCCACATTTTCTTTCTAATATTTGAAGGGGTCATATTTCCTTCTCTCTTTGTTCATTCGAATAAATGGAAATGAATTTGAAACTCAAAATGAAAAACTTTCCAAAAGTGAAATTCATATGGGATTCCAAAAAAAATGATTTCCATAACTTCCCACTCTCTTTCATAGCATTTTAAGAAGTTATTTTATCTTCTCTCATGAAAATCCTTGAGTGGCATAAAGTTTTTTTATTTTGACTTATTTTCAAAATGAAATTCAGATTGTCATCAAAGAAAGAATTCGGAAAGTCCTTTTATTCCCTCTCATTAAACTTTCAAACAGTTTAAATTGCACACAACAATCACACAAGCAATCATTAATACTTAATTAATATAACATTCCAAAATTTAGAATTTTGGGATATTACACGTGGATTCCATCCCGCGTTAGCCCCGGCCGGTTCGACCACCGTAGCGCCATCCCCGTCGTGCTCCCGTAGCCGTCGGCGCCGTTTTCGGCCAGGTCCGGCGACGCTACCGCCCAACCGCGCGCCAAATGCCCCCCCCCCCCCCCCCCCCGTGCGCCGTTTCCGAGCTCACCTGAGCTCTCGGCCGCGTCCAGGCGCTCGCCGGCGACGCTCCGGCGCCGACCACCGACGTGGCACACCTGGGGCCCACCCCTGGGTCACTGCCAGTGGGGCCCCTGGCCCCAGTTGTCTGGGTTGACCCAGTCAACTGGGCTGACTGGGCTTGACCAGTCACTGACTGGTGGGGCCCAGCACCCCTGTGCCAATGACAGGTGGGCCACCCCTGTCAGGTAGCTAATTAGTAATTAGGTTAATTGAAAATAATTAATTAGCACTAATCCCTCACTGACAGATGGGCCCCACTTGCTGTTTAGTCTTTGTTTAGTTTACCCTAAGTCTATGACATGTGGGACCCACTGGTCAGGTTTGACCTGGTCAGCCCCACTGTTGACTGCTGATGCAATGCTGACCTCATGCTGACGTCACCCATGTACTGTTTTCGATAATGTTGGATTAAATAAATAGAATTAATTCCAGAAAATGATTAAAACTTTGAAAAATCATAGAAAATAATCTGTAGCTCAGATGGAAAAACTTTATACATGAAAGTTGATCACAAAAATCCCACGAATCCGAATATGCCAGCCATTCATCTGTCACTTGATCCTAGCATGATGAACATGGAACTTTCCCCTCCGAATCGTCTGTCCGATAATTCCAAAGACCCGGGAAATATCGGCAGATATTCTCCCGCTCCATCTGCAACGTATAGTACTGCGTTAGTGCATGCCTAGCCCTGCATATTGCCATGTCATGCATCGTGTTGCATCTGTTCTTTATATTTATTGTTTCTTCCCCCTCTTCTCTCCGGTAGACCCCGAGACTGACGGTGCTGCCGGGTACGACTACACCGCCGACGATCAGTCCTTTGCCGCAGAGCAGCAAGGCAAGCAACCCACCCTTGAGCATTCCGATATCGCCCATTCTTCCCTCTCATTCTTGCATTAGATTTTGCTACTGTATTAGTTAGCTCCTATTCTGATGCATAGCCTGTTTTTGATAAACTGTTACTATACCTGCAACAATATCAACTGCTTAGTATAGGTTGGTCAATGAATCCCCAGTGACCCCTTAGTCCCAGTTGCCCCTGCTTCTTCATCGACGACTCGATGACTCGAAAACTTGAAGACTCGGTCAACCGACCGACAAGCCAGGCCCCTCACATCACCGCACACCCCCTTAGTTGTACGACTCTGCAGCGCTACTATCGAGTACCGAGGGTGACACTTTGTGAAGTACTCATGATGCTAGCGCTGTAGTGTAGCTAGTCGGTCGTGGTTATCGAGGGTGATTCCTCCTTCACCACTCCCGACGAAGACTCTGTCGGGCAACCCCTCAAGAGTGGAACCCTCGAGGGTGATTCCTCTAAGTCCACCTTGACGGTTTCATCGAGCGGGGCCCTTTGAGGGTGATTCCTCAGGTTTCGTCTTGATGATTTATACACACAGTTACTATGACCAGATTACTGAAACATGTTGGTGATGGGTCGGCCCTGAGGGGTACCCATGGTTGGATGTTGATGAGGCGTGGACGGGCAGGAGAGGCCCTTGCCACGGTCCTCGAGGCGGGGCGACGGACCGCACTTCATGGGTCGCGCTTTCCCCGCATTATTAAAATGCTAATGGGTTGGGTACTTGATCTGAGTTAGGTCGTTAGCCTTAATACGCACTAACCATCACGTGGGAAAGTTATGGGCACTCAGCGTCGTTGTATCAGCCGAAGCTCTTCGGACGTCAGCAATGGAGCGGCGCGCGATGGATTGGACTGGACGGTGCAGCTCTTGGACTGGAGTGTACTAGGTCTGTTTCCGGCCGCGTTCGCATCGTGTAGGAGTGCAATGGCAAGTGGGCCCACGAACCTGCACGCTTAGGATTTAGACCGGCGGGCTGGCCTCTTCGTTGAGCCTAGGTGGGGCGACGACGTGCTGACATCCCGAGGCCGGGCATGACCCAGGAAAGTGTGTCCGGCCGGAGGTGACTCAGGCGTGTTGGGGAATATGTGGTGCACCCCTGCAGGGATGAATAATCTATTCGAATAGCCGTGTCCTCGGTAACAGGACGACTTGGAGTTGTACCTTGACATTATACAACTATAACTGTGATTTAAATTTGAAATGAATTGTGGCTCCGAGATTGCTTCCTCGCAGGGAGTCGAGGAAGAATCTCTGGGCGTGGTTACTTAATAAAATTGCTACAACAATATGACTATATGTGAGTTACCAGTCTACTCTCTTCTAATGCTGCAAGATGCTGAAGATGCTAGTCTTCGATAGGACTAGGACTTCTCCCTATTCTTGCTTTCTGCAGTTAGTCCAGATATAACCCCTCCCCTTGATAATGGTGCATACTTAGCATAGTTCTGATGTCAGTCTTGCGAGTACTTTGGATGAGTACTCACTGCTGCTTTGCTTTCTCCTTCCCCCTCGATACGATTACCGCGTTCAGACGATGGAGCCCAGGAGATGGAGTACGCCGGAGACGACTACACCACCACCGCTGGAGCCTACTACTACGTGGAGGCTGCCCCCGACGCTCAGGAGTAGTTAGGAGGTTCCCAGGCAGGAGGCCTCGCCTCTTTCGATCTGTTGTTATGTTTGTGCTAGCCTTCTTAAGGCAAAACTTGTTTAACTTATGTCTGTACTCTGGTATTATTTGCTTCCGCTGACTCGTGCTTGTCGAGCTTTATATTCGAGCCCTCGAGGCCCCTGGCTTGTAATATGAAGCTGTATGACTTTAATTTGTGTCTAGTGTTGTGTTGTGATATCGATCAGTGAGTCCCTAATCTTGGTCGTACGCATTGCGTGATTGATTAGCGTACGGACGAGAATGGGGGCGTCACACGAATCATAACACGTAATAGGTGCATATGACTAGGCAAGATCGGATCAAGAACATAGATATAATGGTGATAACATAAACGGTCCAGATCTGAAATCATGGAACTTGGGCCCTAGTGACAAGCATTAAGCATGGCAAAGTCATAGCAACATCAATCTCAGAACATAGTGGATACTAGTGATCAAGCCCTAACAAAACTAACTCGATTACATGATGAATCTCATCCAACTCCTCACCGACCAACAAGCCTACGAAGGAATTACTCACTCCCGGTGGGGAGCATCATGGAATTGGCGATGGAGAAGGGTTGATGATGACGAAGACCGAAGATTCCCCTCTCCGGAGCCCCAAACGGGCTCCAGATCTGGCCTCCTGATGAAGAATAGGAGGTGGCGGCGGCTCCGTATCGTAAAATGCAATGAAACTTCCTCTCTTATTTTTTCTCCGAAAATGGGAATTTATAGTGCCGGAATTAGGGTCAGTGGGGCCCCGAGGTGGGCACAACCCACCAGGGCGCGCCCTGGTGTATGTTGCCCAGCCAGGGCCCCCCCTTCGGTGGTTCTTGGCGCTAGTATTTTTTATTTATTCTAAAATAAATCTCCCAAAAGTTTCGTCTAATTCCGAGAACTTTTATTTCTGCATAGAAACAACACCATGGTAGTTCTGCTGAAAACAGCGTTAGTCCGGGTTAGTTTCATTCAAATCATGCAAATTAGAGTCCAAAACAAGGGCAAAAGTGTGAGGAAAAGTAGATACGACGGAGACGTATCAACTCCCCCAAGCTTAATCCATTGCTTGTCCTCAAGCAATTTAGTTGACAAACTGAAAGTGATAAAGAAAAACTTTTACGAACTCTTTTGTTCTTGTTTACATATATATATGCTTAAGTAGCACCCAGGTTTTCAGCAAAGATTATGACTAATCATGCCAACAATAACTCTTAGAAATTATGTTAATTCATAACAATAACATAAGCAACTAGCGAGCAATAATAAGATATCTCATGCGCCAACACTTTGTCAAAACAACCATGATACAATATGACAATAGTGGTATCTCGCTAGCCCTTTCTGAGACTGCAAAACATAAATGCAGAGCACCTCCAAAGTTCAAGCAATGACTAAACATTGTAATTCATGGTAGAAAAGATCCAGTCATGCTGCACCCAACATCAACTATACACAATGCATGAGGATGACAATAGTGCTCTCAGATCTGGCACTTATTTGAGAAGGTGATGACTCAACATAAAAATAAATAGATAGTCCCTTCGTAGAGGGAAGCATGGATTTGCAGAGGTGCCAGAGCTCAAAGCTTAAAACAGAGATAGATATTATTTTGGGAGGTACACCCTTCCTGTCAACGTCACGACCAAGAGTTATCAATATCTTCCATGCTAAACAAATTAGCGGCGGTTCCCAAGCGGTAAAAGTAAAGGTTTACTACCCCTCCACCAAAAATCACACTCCATGGCTAGCCGCATCCACGGGCACCGTCCAAACCAACAACATTCCTGGGGGAGTTTTGTTTAATTATTTTTGATTTTTGATTTCGGGCTGGGAATCCCTATTACCGCCCCTCTCATGTAAGGACGAGTGAATAAACACTCATCATGAGAATATGCTTTGCATGGAAGATACTGACCGCCCCCTGTCGCTCCATGAGCGGGCCAGGCACACAAAACAGATGTTCATTTGAATTTTTAGAGATGGCACATGCAAATTTACTTTGGAACGGCAGGGTAATACCGCATATTGGTAGATATAGTGGACTCATCTGGCATAACTTTGGTTTAAGGATTTTGATGCACAAGCAGTATTCCCGCTTAGTACAGGCGAAGACTAGCAAATAGATTGAGAAGCGGCCAGCTAGAGAGCGAAAACGGTCATGAACATGCATTACATATAACAAACATTGACTACTAGAATGAGTAGGATATGGACACCATGAACATAAATATCATGAAGGCTATGTTAGTTTTGATTCAACTACATGCGTGAACATGTGTGAAGTCAAGCTACTTGAAACATTCAGAGGAGGATACCATATCATCATACCACATCACAACCATTTTAATGCATGTTGACATCCAAGATAAATCATTATCCACTCCTAGCTACTTAAGCATGGTATGAACAACTATAATCTCTAATGGTCATTGCAAACATGTTTGATCATAATATGCTGAATCAAGGATACTAGGCTAAACATATTTACAAAAACAAAAACAAGTTGAGTTCATACTCGCTTTTCTCTGCCACAGTCACTTCATCAAATATCGTCATTATTGCCTTTCACTTGCACGACCGAATGATATGAAAATAATAATAGTGCAAGAGTGCCGTGGACTAAGCTGGAATCTGCAACATTTTATTCAAGAGGAGAAGACAAGGTAATATGGGCTCTTTGTTAGATTAACAATGATGCATATGAGAGCCACTCAATGTTTTCATCGTGGTCTTCTCCTTGGTATGACTCAAACAAAAGGAAAAGATTTCAGAGAAACATACTGAAATACTTTTGGAGTTTTTGTTTTTTCTTGAAGAAAGCAAATTAAATAGGAAAAACAAAAATGAGAAAAACTATTTACACGGGAAAGCTCCCAACAAGTAAAAGAAGAAACGAGAAATCTTTTTGGGTTTTCTTTTGATACTACAATTAAACTAAGCTAGAAAGAAAATCCGAAAAGAAGTAGGAAATATTTTTGGATTTTCTCAAAGTTTTTCAAAAACACAAGAACAAAGCGAGAAAACAAATTTAGCATGGATATTACAATGAAAAAGTATGAGCACCGACAACTGGAATGAAATGTGTGAACATGAATGTAATGTCGGTGGAAATATGTACTCCCCCAAGCTTAGGCTTTTGGCCTAGCTTGGTAATCACCATCCGTAGAAACCATCCGGTCCCAAGTCAAAGTGAGGTGGAGGCGGCACCTGAGCGTCCCACCCCTGGGGCTCCTCCTCAGCAGCTGCTAGGTTGTTCCGGTAGGCTGTAATGTCATCTGGCATAATCCTGTATCCGTTCCTGGCAATAGAATCAAACAGAGGAGGTGCAGGCAACGGAATAATATCACGGGTTTCTACGCCGAATACTAGGTTGTAACGAATGTCACAGAGAGAATCAGCTACATCAAGAAATTGGTGATCTCGCAACGACTTGTGATCTAGATAAACTTGGGACAAGAGATAATCATGTGGGCGAATCTGAACATTAAAGTGTTTCGCTAAACGAGTAGCGTAAATTGCACCATGTATCTTTCCCTTAGTCCTGTTAAGGTGTAAGCGACATGCGATAATAGCCCCCATACTAAATGTGTGATCAGCATACAGTGCACGGCGTAAAATAGCGAAGTCGGGGGCACTGAGAGCGCCAACCTTCTCCCTAGCAGTTAAACACTTCGCGATGAACAAAGCAAAGTAATGCACTGAAGGAAACTGCAGACTGGTAGCAGTAGCGTTCGACACGCCTCTATCCTCACCCACTGTTAAAGTGAGGAGAAAGTCCTCAAACTCCGCTGGTCTAGGTTCTCTCAATTCCCCATCAGTGGGGATCAAGCATATGTCGCAAAAGTCAGTTAGCGGAATTTTGTGAGTTTCAGCATAAAGGTTAAACTGCACCTCAGGGGGATCTTTCTCAGGAAATGAAAACTGTGCACAAAGGAATTTGTAAGGATGTGATATTGGTCACACTTAGCTGCGAGGAACTCGGTCAACCCAGCGTTTGCAACAAATTGAGCGAACTCTTGATGGAACCCGGCCTCCTCCATGAAGGCATCATGCGGCCATTCACACGGTCGCACCTCCGCCTTCGTGGAGAGTGAATGTCATTATCTGACGATTCCCCAATGACTCCTTTGGCACCTTTCTTGGAGGAAAACCTCCTAAAGAAATCCATCTTATTCCTATAAAAATTCTGAAAATTTTAGCCTATAAAACTTTTGTCAACAAAACTTAGTGAAATTGATAGCAACTACTCCTAAGCATGCATAGAGGCCATATTGAGCATTCAAACTACTTAGAACTCTAAGAATTCAACATGCAAGCTCATCTAAAGCAGTACCAAGAGTAGATAATTACTCTAAAAATAACTCACTAAATCAAAAACTAATTGGAGCAATGGAGGAGTCACATACCAAGTAGCAATCCCTCCAAACAGTTTCAGAAACAGAGCTTCGAGCAAAGAGATCAAAATCCGCGGGTTTGAGAGCAAGAACACGAGAATGGTGGCTGTGGTGATTTTTTTCTGGAGGTAGGGGATGATGTGGGCTAGGGAATAAGTGAGGGGGCCCACGCGGGGGCCACAACCCACCAGGGCGCGCCTGGGGGTGCTGGCGCGCCCTGGTGTCTTGTGGGCACCAGGTGCACCCCCCTCTGGTATTATTTGCACCAGAAATTCAGAAATATTCAGAAAAAAATCGTATCAAATTTTCAGGACATTCTGAGAACTTTTATTTTTGGTTCATTTTTTATTGCATGGAGAAAACGGAAACCAGGATAATCGTGGCATTTTATTTTATTTGACAAACTAAAACAGAAAATAAAATGTAGGAACAGAGAGTTGTGCTTACTAGATTCGTCAACTTCATTCCTCTCAAAAATGATCTATTAATAAGGTTGATCAAGTCTTATTAACAACCACTTCCGATTAGCATGAAATCGAAGAACTTTTGTAAAACACTAAGTTACCTCAATGGGGATGTGCATATCCCCAACAATAAGTATATCATATTTCTTTTTGGCAGTAGGTAGAGGTAATTGAAAACTTCCAATAGTGATGGTCGGAGATTCTTATACCATTCACTTGGAATTGCTTCTTTGGAAAGTGCACCGTATGCTCATTACCATTGATATGAAAAGTGACTTTGCTTTTATTGCAATCAATAACAGCCCCTGCAGTATTCAAAAAGGGTCTACCAAGGATAATCGACATGTTGTCGTCCCCGGGCATCTCAAGAATAACAAAGTCCGTTAAGATAGTAACATTTGCAACAACAACGGGCACGTCCTCATAAATACCGATAGGTATGGCAGTTGATTTGTCGGCCATTTGCAATGATATTTGAGTAGGTGTGATTTTATTCAAATCAAGTCTCTTATATAAGGAGAAAGGCATAACACTAACACCGGCTCCCAAGTCACACAAAGCGGTTTTGACATAGTTTCTTTTAATGGAGCAAGGTATAGTTGGTATTCCCGGATCTCCAAGTTTTTTAGGTACTCCATCCTTAAAAGAATAATTAGCAAGCATGGTGGAGATTTCAGCTTCAGGTATCTTTCTTTTATTAGTGATGATGTCTTTCATATACTTTGCATAGGGTGCCATCTTTAAAATATCAGTCAAGCGGGTACGGAAAAAGACTGGCCTAATCATTTCAGCAAAGCGCTCAAATTCTTCATCATCCTTTTTCTTAGATGGCTTAGGTGGAAATGGCATGGGTTTCTGAACCCATGACTCTCTTTCTTTACCATGTTTCCTAGCCACAAAGTCTCTTTTATCATAGCGTTTGTTTTTAGGTTGTGGGTTATCAAGATCAGCAACAGGCTCTATTTCAACATCATTATTTGGTTCTTTATCATTGCTAGGTTGAGCATCTTCATGAACATCATCATTATCATTATCATTATCATTATCACTAGGTGAATGTTCATTACCAGACTGAGTTTCAGCATCGAAAATAGAGACATCATTATTATCAGGAGGTTTTCATATCTCAGGTTCACTAGAGGTATGCAGAGTCCTATCATTTTTCTTTTTCTTTTTAGAAGGACTAGGTGCATCAGTATTAACTCTCTGAGAGTCTTGTTCAATTCTTTTAGGGTGACCCTCAGGATAAAGTGATTCTTGGGTCATTCTACCTCCTCTAGTTACTACTCTAGCAGCAAAATCATTCATATTATTATTCAGTTCATCAAGCAATTCTTTTTGAGACTTAGCAACTTGTTCTAACTGAGTTTGAACCATAGAGGCATGCTTTCCTACACCTCTAACATCATTACTGATTCTAAATAGCAAGTCACTCAAGCGCGCAATCATATCAGAATTATATTTCAATTGTTTCAGGACATGTGCATTGAAATGATCATGCTTCATAATATAGTTGTCAAACTCATATAAGCACCGACTAGGATGTTTATTGTAAGGGATATCACCTTCATCAAACTTTAATAGATAATTTACCTCTACCACCTATGGAGGTAGTGGTGTGTCAAGGCCATGTATTTCTTCAATAGGTGGTAAATTCTTAACATCCTCAACTTTAATACCTTTTTCTTTCATAGATTTCTTTGCCTCTTGCATATCTTCAGGACTGAGAAATAAGATACCCCTCTTCTTCGGAGTGGGTTTAGGCAGTGGTTCAGGAAGAGTCCAATCATCATAATTCTTCAATATGTTATTCAATAATTCCTCAGCTTGTTCAACAGTTCATTCCCTGAAAACACAACCAGCACAACTATCTAGGAAGTCCCTAGAAGCATCAGTTAGTCCATTATAGAAGATGTCAAGTATTTCATTTTTCTTGAGAGGAGGATCAGGAAAAGCATTAAGCAATTGGAGAAGCCTC
This sequence comes from Elymus sibiricus, assembly GCA_039707655.1. Lineage (NCBI taxonomy): Eukaryota > Viridiplantae > Streptophyta > Magnoliopsida > Poales > Poaceae > Elymus > Elymus sibiricus. The sequence continues at coordinate 389,489,505 of CM077665.1, read as the reverse complement.
CCCCAAGCTTGTGGGAGACTCTCTTCTTCAATTTGAACAATTTTAAATATTTCCTGTAAGGTAGCTTGTTTCTTATGAGCAGGAAAATATTTTTCAGAGAAATAGTAAATCATATCCTGGGGACTACGCACACAACCAGGAGTAAGAGTATTGTACCATGTCTTAGCATCACCCTTTAATGAGAACGGAAATAACTTGAGAATATAATAGTAGCGAATCTTCTCATCATGAGCAAAGAGGGTGGCTATATCATTCAGCTTAGTAAGGTGTGCCACTACCGTTTCTGTTTCATAGCCATGGAAAGGATCAGATTCAACCAAAGTAATTAACTCTGGGTCGATAGAGAATTCATAATCCTTATAGGTGACAAAGATAGGCGAAGTAGCAAACTTAGGATCACATTTCATTCTAGCATTCAAAGTCTTTTCCTTATACTTGCGTAGCAATTTCTTAAGATCGTTTCTATCCTTGTGAGAAAGAATTTCTCTAGTTACCTCCTCGTCCATAACATAACCTTCAGGTATCTTAGGCATTTCAAATCTAGGAGAACTAGGATTAATAGGTGCTTCTTTGTCATCATCGGTTTCATAGGCTTCATCAGTTTCAGCAATCTCATCAGTTTCAGTAGTTTCATTCTCATTAGCTCTAGCAATTTGTTCATCAAGAAATTCTCCTAGTGGCACATTATCATCAATCATGGTACTAGCATCATCATAAGCATCATTCATAGCAGAGGTAGCATCATCAATAACTTGTGACATATCAAGATTACTAGCATGTGGTGGTGTTGCAAGCTTACTCATAACAGAAGGTGAATCAAGTGCAGAGCTAGATGGCAGTTCCTTACCTCCCCTCGTCTTAGAGGGAAAAATCTTTGTCTTTGGATCCTTCAGATTCTTCATAGTGATCAATTGATATAAATCCCAAGTAACTCAACAAATATAGCTATGCTCCTCGGCAACGTCGCCAGAAAAAGGTCTTGATAACCCACAAGTATAGGGGATCGCACCAGTTTTTGAGGGTAGAGTATTCAACCCAAATTTATAGATTCGACACAAGGGGAGCCAAAGAATATTTGAGAGTATTAGCAGCTGAGTTGTCAATTCAACCACACCTGGAGATTAAATATCTGCAACAGAGTGATCAGTAGCATAGTAGTATGATAGTTTGATAGCAGTAGTGACGGTAACAGTAACGGTAGCAGTGATGGCAATAGTTTTGTAGCAGTTGGAACAGCAGCAGCAGCAATAGTAACTTAGAAAGAACAATAAGTGGAAACCTCGTAGGCACTGGATCGGTGAACTCGTTGGATGATATTCATCATATAACAGTCATAACCTACAGCGACACAGAACTAGCTCCAGTTCATAAATGTAATGTAGGCATGTATTCCGTAAATAGTCATACGTGCTTATGGAAAAGAACTTGCATGACATCTTTTGTCGTACCCTCCCGTGGCAGCGGGGTCCATAAGGAAACTAAGGGATATTAAGGCCTCCTTTTAATAGAGAACCAGAACAAAGCATTAACACATAGTGAATACATGAACTCCTCAAACTATGGTCATCACCGCGAAGTATCCCAAATATTGTCACTATGGGGTTGACGGATCATAACACGTAATAGGTGCATATGACTAGGCAAGATCGGATCAAGAACATAGATATAATGGTGATAACATAAACGGTCCAGATCTGAAATCATGGCACTCGGGCCCTAGTGACAAGCATTAAGCATGGCAAAGTCATAGCAACATCAATCTCAGAACATAGTGGATACTAGGGATCAAGCCCTAACAAAACTAACTCGATTACATGATGAATCTCATCCAACTCCTCACCGACCAGCAAGCCTACGAAGGAATTACTCACTCCCGGCGGGGAGCATCATGGAATTGGCGATGGAGAAGGGTTGATGATGCCGAAGACCGAAGATTCCCCTCTCCTGAGCCCCAAACGGGCTCGAGATGTGGCCTCCCGATCAAGAACAGGAGGTGGCGGCGGCTCCGTATCGTAAAACACGATGAAACTTCCTCTCTTATTTTTTTTCTCCGAAAATAAGTATTTATAGTGCCGGAATTAGGGTCAGTGGGGCCCCGAGGTGGGCACAACCCACCAGGGCGTGCCTGGGGGGGCAGGCGCGCCCTGGTGTATCTTGCCCTGCCAGGGGGCCCCCTCCGGTGGTTCTTGGCTCCAGTATTTTTTATTTATTCTAAAATAAATCTCCAAAAAGTTCCGCCCAATTGTGAGAACTTTTAGTTCTGCACAAAAACAACACCATGGTAGTTCTGCTGAAAACAGCGTTAGTCCGGGTTAGTTTCATTCAAATCATGCAAATTAGAGTCCAAAACAAGGGCAAAAGTGTGAGGAAAAGTAGATACGACGGAGACGTATCAGGAACATGTTGATGAATATTGGTCCTCCCACAAAGGAGGGAGCATTGGTGATGACGATGGCTTTGATCTCCCCCTGCCGGGGAGATATTTCCCTGGCAGAATCATCGTGCCAGAATGCAAAAGAGCCTCTGTCCAGGTTTCCGCATCGAGACGGCGGCGCTTCATCCCGAAAGCTTCTTCTTATTTTTTTATAGGTAAAAACACATCTTATAATAGAAGAGGGAGGCCGGAGCACCTGCGAGGGACCCACAAGCTATTAGGGCGCTCCCAGGGTGGTGGGCGCGTCCTGTTAGCTTGTGGCCAGCAGGTGTCCCCCTCTGGTATATTTTTTGCCCATAAATTCTCATATATTCCACAAAAATTCTCCGTGAACTTTCAGGTCATTTGGATTCCAGTGAATTTTCACTCTTTTTCTTTGTTTTCAGGTCCATAATTCCAGTTCTTGGCAATTTCCCTGTTTGTAATATACCTTGTATATTCATAGAGAAAAGGCATAAGAATTGTATTGTAAAGTGTAATAATGGACAAGAATACTATAAATATTGATAGGAAATCATGATGTAAAATAGACGTATCGGACCCAAGCGTCTAAGCTTGGGGATGCCCCGGAAGGCATCCCCCCTTTCGTCTTCATTCTATCAGTATGTCACTCGGAGCTATAGTTTTATTCATCACATGATATGTGTTTTGCTTGGAGCATCGCGTATTATAGTTTGCTTTTATTTTAGTTTGCCACAATCATTGTTTGCTAGACACACCTATTCGAGAGAGACACATGTTCATCATATTTTTTTAGAATACTCTATGTGCTTCACTTATATCTTTTGAGCTAGACAGTTGCTCTAGTACTTCACTTATATATTTTAGAGCACGACGGCATGTAGATTTTATAGAAATAATTGTACTCTAATGCTTCACTTAAATATTTCTGAGAGTCTAAAAAGGGAGTAATGGCAATATGTATGTGTTATAAGACTAGTCCAAAAAGGATAGGTATTCAAGGAGGGTATAATAAAAACTTTCATATAACACCTTAAAGAGAACTCTGAGTTAATTATATTGATGTAGTAATATGAAAGGACATCAATACATGATTGTTTGTTAGTAGAAATATTGGTATTAAAGCATGTTATTAATTACTTATCTAAATATTGGTTATGGCATGATGATGATGCGTGAGCGTTCTTATGTCTGAATGAAATCCTATGTGTTGTTTGGGTCGGAGGCGCGCGTGGTTAACTCCTACCAACCTTCTCCCTAGGGGTATGCGGTAGTACTTTCCTTCGAGAGAGTTAATAGGCTTTGCAATAAGTATATGAGTTCTTTATGACTAATATCAATCCATGGATATGCACACTCTCACACTTCTATATTTGCTAGCCTCAACGTGCATTACCCATTCTCACCTTGACAATAGATGCAACCTTCGCCGGTGCATCCAAACCTCGTGATATGATACGCTCTATCACACATAAGCCACCTTATATATATCTTCCTCAAAATAGCCACCATACCTACCTATCATGGCATTTACATAGCCATTTCGAGATATATTGCCATGCAACTTCCATTGTTCAGTCTCATGACTTGTGTGTTCATCATCATATTGCTTTGCATGATCATGTAGCTGACATAGTATTGTGGAAAAGCCACCGTTTATCATTACCTATATGTTATGTGTGTGACGCCCCCAATTTGACTGTACGCTAATCATACACACAAATGCGTACGACCAAGATTAGGGACTCACTGGAAGATGTCACAACACAACTCTGGACACAAATTAAAGTCATACAAGCTTCATATTACAAGCCAGGGGCCTCAAGGGCTCGAATACATAAGCTCGACATACACATGAGTCAGCGGAAGCAAATAATATCTGAGTACAAATATAAGTTAAACAAGTTTTGCCTTAAGAAGGCCAGCACAAACAAAGCAACGGATCGAACGAGGCAAGGCCTCCTGCCTGGGAGCCAACCTAACTACTCCTGACCATCGGCACTCTCCACGTAGAAGTAAGCTCCAGCGGTGGTGTAGTAGTCGTCTCCGGCGTACTCCATCTCCTGGGCTCCGTCGTCTGGACGCAGTAATCGTATCGAAGGGGGAAAAAGGAAGTAAAGCAGCGGTGAGTACTCATCCAAAGTACTCGCAAGACTTACATCAGAACTATACTAAATTATGCATCAGTATCAAGGAATGGGGTTATATCTGGACTGACTGCAGAAAAGCAAGAATGAGGGGGAAGGCCTAGTCCTATCGAAGACTAGCATCTTCAACATCTTGCAGCGTTAGAAGAGTGTAGATCGGTAACTCATATGTAGCAATATTATTGTAGCAATTTTATTAAGTAATCATGCCCAGAGATTCTTTCTCGACTCCCTGCGAGAAAGCAATCTCGGAGCCAAACATTCCAGTTTTAAGTCACAATTTTAGTTGTAGTAGATCGAGGTACAACTCCAAGTCGTCCTGTTACTGTGGACACGACTATTCGAATAGTTGAATTCATCTCTGCAGGGGTGCACCACATTCCCCAACACGGTTGATAACCTTTGGCCGGACACACTTTCCTGGGTCATGCCCGGCCTCGGGAAATCAACACGTCGTCGCCCTACCTAGGCTCAATAGAGAGGCCAGCCCGCCGGTCTAAATCCTAAGCGCGCAGGGGTCATGGGCCCACTCACCCTATGCAGTCCTCCATGATGCGAGGGCGGCCGAGGTCAATCCTAGCACCTCTAATACAAGATCAATGCCGCCGCGGACCACTCGGGCGCACGCCGCTCCATTGCTGACGTCCGAAGAGCTTCGGCTGATACAACGACGCCGAGTACCCATAACTTGTTCCACATGAAGGTTAGTGCATAAAAAGGTCAATCGACCAACTCAAATCAAATACCCAACCCATTAGCATTTTATTAATACGGTGATGAGCGCGACCCATGATGTGTGGTCCCGTCGCCCCGTCTTGAGGTCTTGTGGCAAGGGCCTCACCTGCCCGGCCACACCTCGTCGTTAATAACACCAACACCATCTAGGTCATCCCGATCTCAACATGTAACAGTAGTAAAGTAATGTAACTGTGTGTCTATAACACCAAGGGGAAAACCGAGGAATCACCCTCGATGGATGCCACCTCAATGTAATCGTCAAGGTCGACCAGTGAGGTATCACCCTCGATGGTCATCGCTTGAGGGGTTGCATGACAGATTCATTATCGGGAGTGGTGACGGAGGAATCACCCTTGATAAACACGACCGATTAGTTACGCTACACAGATAGCATCATGAGTACTTTACGAGGTGTCACCCTCGGTACTCGATAGAAGCCCTGCAAAGTCGTACAACTAGGGAGGTGTGATGTGATGTGACGGGCATGGCTTGTCGATCAGTTGATCGAGTCTTCGAGTCATTGATGATGAAACAGGGGCAACTAGGACTAGGGGTCACAAGGGATTTACTGATCAACCTATGCTAAGTAGTTTAGTAAAGCAGTAGGTACAGTAGCAGTTCATCAAAAACAGGCTATGCATCAGAATAGGAGCTATCTATAACAGTAGCAAAAACTAATGCAAGCATGAGAGAGAAGGGAACTAGGCGATATCGGAATGATCAAGGGGGGGTTGCTTGCCTTGCCGCTCTGCTGCAAAGGCCTGATCGTCAGTGGCATAGTCGTACCCGGCAGCAGCGTCAGTCTCGGGATCTACCGGTAAGAAGAGGGGGAGAAGCAATAAATATAAAGCAGATAGATGCAACACGATGCATGACATGGCAATATGCAGAGCTAGGCATGCACTAACGCAGTACTACACGTCACAGACGGAACGGGAGAATATCTAATGATATTTCCCGGGTCTCGGGCTACTACTGGATAGATGAAAATGATGGAAAAGTTCCATGTTCGTTATGATAGGAGCACGTGATAAACGAACGGACTGCGTATTCGGATTCGTGGGATTTTTTGATCAACTTTCATGTATAAAATATTTTCATCTGACTTACGGTTTATTTTATATTGATTTTTAAAGTTTATTAATATTCAAAAATTAAACAGATTTATTTTAATTCAATAATCATTTATGACATCAGCATGATGTCATGCTGACATCAGTAGTCAATAGTAGGGGTGACTGGTCAAACCGACCAGTGGGGCCCCTCTGTCTTGGACTCATGTTGATTAATGTTTTAAATTAACTAAAACAGATTAATTAGAGGGGGTGGGACCCACCTGTCATACTCTATTTAGTTTAAATTAAATATCAGAATTAATTAATCAGTTATTAATTAACCCTAATTGGTTGGGCCCACATGTGATATACTGTTAAGTTAACAATCGATTAATTAAGCTAAATAATCTAATTAAGTTAGTTGACTGACTAATTAACTACTTAATTAATAAATAAATTATCTAATTATTTATTTTAATTAATTATTTATATATACTTTTTTTAATTTTTGTTTTGGTTAACAGGGGCGTGGGCCCCTGTTGTCATTCTCAGGGGGGGATTAGTGGGGTGGTTAATCCCGCACTAATCAAACAGGGCCGAAGGGGGGCATGGCCTCGTCGGGGCAGCAGTGGTGGCCGGCAGTGGTGGCCGGAGGCGGGAGGGGCTAGCGGCGGCGGCCAGCGCTGCGGGGCACCGATGGGGGGAGGCGCGGCAGGGTCGCGTCGGTGGTGGCAGGGGGGGCGCGGCCAAGGGGCGATGCGGGCGCGCACGGGCGGCCGGGGCACGCGCGGCGGGGCTAGGGGCGCGGTGAGCGCGGGCTGCCGGCGTAGCGAGGGGAAGGGGATGGGGAGCCTTGAGGCTCACCGACGTTGCATGGCAATGGCCGCCGGCGTGGGGAGGGGCGACGAGGTGGGGAGGACCGGCGAGGTGGCGCGGTGGCCCCGGTGCGGGGCGGCGTCGGCGTCGGCGGGCGGCAACGGGGTGACGGGCGTGGGTCGGCCCCGATCTAGACCGGATCGGAAGGGGAGGGAGAGGAGTGGGGGGTCGGGGGGGGGCGAGTGGGGCGTCTCTCGGGCTAGGGTTTGGTGCCCCACCCCATGTAGGCGTCGGCTGAGCCGGCCTGGTTGGCCCGATGGCCAGCTAGGCCGAGGCCAAGTGGCTGGGGGGCTAATCGTTTTCTTTGATTTTTTTGCATTTTCTGTTTTACCTTTTTATTTATTTAAAAATTGTTGTTTTTATTAATTTAGTGACTAAAACACTTTTGTAAAAAAATATGGCAATTGGCTTAATATTCGTATTGCAATATTAAGAAGGGCCACAAAAAGTTTGGGGGCCCTTTGAAAATATGTGAAAACTACATAAATAAAAAGGCATTTAATAATTTATGTGGTCACTGTTTTATTTAGTTTGAGGCACCAAAATACATGATATAAATGTGTGTTGCAATTTTATAGTTACCAGGGGATTATTTGAAACCTATTCATGATTTTTATTTACCGGTTTGCAAAACTTTTAAGTCCACTTTTGAAATGAATTTGAATTGCAAAGGAATTTGAAATATGGTTTGATTCCAAAAGTGATCATACTTGGATTAGCAAAATGGATTAGCTTTATCATGGACATCACTGTAGCTTGATTACAATGATTACTGTAGCATGGATCTCATGGTGTCACAATGTGATACGTCTCCAATGTATTGATAATTTATGAAGTATTCATGCCATATTTGCCTATGTATACAATACTTTTTTATGATTTTGATGCACTTTATATGATTTATTTAGAACTAACCTGGACTGACGCAGTTTTCAGCAGAATTACCGTGGTGTTGTTTTTGTGCATAAAATGAAAGTTCTCGGAATCGCCCGGAACTTTTTTTATGATTTTTTCTGGAGAAAATAAGAAATACTGGAGTGAAGAACCACCGGAGGGGAGCCACCTATGGGCAACAAGCCAACAGGGCACGCCCTGATGGCTTGTGGGGCCCACGTGGCTCCCGCTGGCGTGATTCCAATGCTGAAAAATCCTATATATACAGAAACCTTCAGAAATTAAACTAGAACTTCATCATCCCAGTGGAGGTCGTGACGAGGAGGGTGTAGTTCACCCTTGGGGCTGAGGGTATGTACCAATAGCTAAGTGTTTGATCTCTCTCTCTCTCTCTCTCTATATATATATATATATATATCGTGTTCTTGAGATGTCACGATCTTGATGTATGACGAGCTTTGTTAATATAGTTGGATCATATGGTGTTCGTCCCTTGCTATCTTGTTGTGATGAATTGAATCTTTCCCTTTGAGATCTCGTTGTGTCGGATTGAATAGTTTGGGTTTGAGAAAACTTGATGTATATCTTGCATGCGGATACCCGTAGTGACATTGGGTTATTCTATTGATTCACTTGATATATGTTATAGCATCAACTTGCGGATTCCGGTGACCCTGGGAATCTATGCATAGGGGTTGATTGCACGTTTTCATACTACGTTCTCCGATATAAATCTTGGGGTACTCTGTGAATTTCTTTGTGTTGGATTGAATATGATGAATCTGAAATTGTTTGATGCATGTCGAATAATTAACACATGGATACTTGTGGTGACATTGGAATATCTAGGTGACATTAGGGTTGATTGATATGTATCATAGGTGTTATTTTGGTATGAAATCTAGGGCTGTTTATGACACCTATAGGAATAGCCCAATAGATTGATCGGAAAGGGTAACTTTGAGGTGGTTTAACTACCTACAACAATTTCATCTTATGTTCTCCGCTAGATATGAACTTTGGAGTGATTCTTTGTTGCACGTTGAGGGATGATCACATGATCCTATTATGTTAGCATTGTTGAGAGATTGCACTAGTGAAAGTATGAACCCTAGGCCTTATTTCCAAGCATTGATATATAGTTTTGCTCGCTGTTTACTACTTGTTACCTTGCTGTTTTTGTATTTTCAGATTACAAAAACCTATATCTACCATCCATATTGCACATGTATCACCATCTCTTCGCCGAACTAGTGCATCTATACAATTTGCCATTGAATTGGGTGTGTTGGGGACACAAGAGATTTCTTGTATTTGATTGCAGGGTTGTTCTAGAGAGACCATCTTCATCCTACACCTCCCACAGATTGATAAACCTTAGGTCATCCACTTAAGGGAAAATTGCTACTGTCCTACAAAACTCCGTGCTTGGAGGCCCAACAGAGTCTACAAGAATAAAGTTGTGTAGTAGACATCAAGCTCTTTTCTGGCGTTGTTGCCGGGGAAGTGAGTGCTTGAAGGTATATCTTTAGATCTTGCAATTAAATCTTTTAGTTTCTTGTTTATCACTATTTTGGTTTATAAAAGAAAACTACAAAAAAATTGAATTGATGTTGCATCAAGTTTTTTTACCTTTATGATGTCTTTCTTGAAAATGATGAATAGGAAAATTGTGCCAAAGTGTAAGAAGAAGAGTTCAATAAAATGTTTGGCATTAAATCCTTGAATGATGAGCATGATAGCAATGTTGTTAGTACGAATTCTATGAATATCCATGATGCTATTGATATGCAAAGCCACGAGCTTGGGGATGCTATGTTTGATGAAGATGGTATTTTAGTCCCCCAAGTTTTGATGAGCAAATTGATCATGGTGATGACATGTATGCTATAAAGAGTTATATTAGCCATGAAACTTGTCATCATGATTTTAATATTCAATCAAGTGTCTCATGTTTATGTCAATCAAGTGTCTCAAGATAGTTATTTTGTTGAGTTTGCTCCCACTACTATGAATGAGAAGAAAATTGCTTATGTGGAGAGTAATGAAAATTCTATGCTTGTGGGTCATGAAAAGAATGCTTTATGTGATGGTTATATTGTTGAATTCCTTCATGATGCTACTGAAAATTATTATGAGGGAGGAACATATGCTTGTAGGAATTGCAATAATACCAAGTTTCCTCCCTATGTGTTCAAAGTTTTGAAGTCATGCTTGTTTTGCCTTCCTATGCTAGTTGATTCTTGCTTCGATAAATTGTTTGCTTGGAAAATCCATATGCATAGGAAGAGGTTTAGACTTAAATGTGCTTGTCATATGATCCATGATGCTCTTTTGCATGTTTCAAATACTATTCCTATGTGAGCATCATTGAAATCATCATGCCTATCTAAAAGGCTTTAAAGAAAAGCGCTTGTTGGGAGACAACCCAACACTTTTCCTTTCTGTTTTTTGTGTGTTCACATGATTAAGCTACTGTATTAATCATGTTTGTGTCTTTTATTTCAATAAAGTGCCAAGTAAAGCCTTTGGGATAGTGTGGATACTTGTTAGTTTGATTCTGTGCAAAAATATAAACTTTTATGTCCAGTGCAGAATATCTCTGATTTTACTGGAGAGTCCAAAAATTCCGAAATTTCTACCAAGTTTTACTATGCAAATTCTCTGTGTTTTGCTAATTTTTCAGAATTTTTAGAGATAAGGAAATATGTATTTCATTCAGATCTTCACAGACTGTTCTGTTTTTGACAGATTCTGTTTTGCATGCATAGTTTGCTTGTTTTAGTGTTTCCATAGCTTATATTTAGTGTTATAAATTATGTGAATGATAGAATACATTAGGTATTATGTGAGAACAATTACAAATCTTGTCTTTACAGTACCTAAGTGAATGATCTATCTTTATTACACTAACCCATCTCACGAAGTTCCGTTAAGTTTTGTGTGATTGAAGTTTTCAAGTTTTGGGTAAGACACCGACATGAGGAGAATAAGTAGTGGTAAGACCCTAAGCTTGGGGATGCCCAAGTCACCCCAATGTAATATCAAGGAAGGCTCAAGTGTCTAAGCTTGGGGATGCCCCGGAAGTCATCCCCTCTTTCGTCTTCAACACTATTGGTATATCTTACTTAGAGCTATATTTTTATTCGTCACATAATATGAGTTTTGCATGGAGCGTCATTTTATTTTATCAGTATTTTGTTTCTGTTTTTTATAATCTTGTTTTTTAATAAAAAGTTCCAAGAATTGCCCTTTAGGATGCTTGAATTACATGTTTGATGTGTGATGTGTAAAAACAGAAACTTTTGTTGTACTGTTTGAATTTTCATATTTTACTGGAACGTGTAAAGTTTCTGAAAATTTTACACAGTATTTTCATATAATTTTTTTATCATGTCCTAAATTTTCATAATTTTTGGAGTTTCCATTCTGTACTTTATAATTTAATATATACAGACTATCCTGTTTAGACAGATTGTTGTCATAGTTTTGTTATCTACTTCTCCTATAGTTTTCATGACTTATATTGGTAGATATAAATTGTGGAAATGATATTATATAGTAAATAATGTTTGAAAATTATTATGAAACATGTCTTGGCAGTACATAAAGTGTTGATTTATTCTTATGTGTACTAACCTATCTCATGAGTTCTTTTTAAGTTTTGTGTGGATGAAGTTTTTGAGACCTAGGTCATACCGTGATATGAGAGGAATTAACGAGACACAAGAGCTCAAGCTTGGGGATGCCCAAGGCACCCCAATACAATATTACAAGAATTCTCAAGCATCTAAGCTTGGGGATGCTACGCATCCCACCTCTCTTCGTCAACAATTCTCGGTTAGCCTATGTTGAGCCTAAGTTTTTATTCGTTCACATAATGTGTTTTATTCTTGGAGTATATATTTGTTTTTTTGCTGTTTAAATAAAATACTTAGATCTGAGAGTCCTCGCATAGCTACTTAATTGTTTGACTACACATTGATCTTCACTTATATCTTTTTGAGAGTAGTTTGATGTTCACTCTTGTGCTTCACTAATATCCTAAGAGAAAATGTTGAATGAATTGAATATCATAAATCTGAAATTATCCTTGTGCTTTATGCTTAGTAGTAGTTTCAAATTTGGTTTAGAAAGTAAAATCTATTGAAGTTTGACAATCACAATATTGGTCGTACAAGCAATTCATGAATGATTAGTATAAGAAAGAGAATTTTCACATACAAATATATTAGCTTGGACATCTTTTATGATTGTCAATTCCCATTAATTATTTTCAACCTTGATCAAATTGCTGAATTTGGACAAGGAAGACAACGTAATGGTTATGTTTGGGTATATTTGCATAGAAGTTATATTGTTATGGATCCTCCAACATGTGGTGCTTGTTTAGAACCTTTTGCTAGCCAAAACTTCATACTAAGTAGAGATACTACTTGTGCATCCAAATCCTTGAGCCAAGTTTCTTCCATGAGAGTCCACCATACCTACCTATATATGGTACTTTACTGCCATTCCAAGTAAATTTGCATGTGCCACCTCTAAACATTCAAATAAATATCCGTTCAGTGTGCTCATACCGCTCATGGAGCGACAGGGCGTTCATTATCTTCCATGCTAAGCGGGTTATTCTCAAGATGAGTGTTTATTCACTTGTCATTGCATGAGAGAGGCTGGTAAAAAGGGTGCCCAGTCCTGCATAATACAAAAATAAATGAACAAAAATTCCCCCTAGAAAGTTGATTGTTTGGAGGGCAACCATGGATTCGGCTAGCCATGGAATGTGTTTGAATGGTGGAGGGGGAGTAGAATTTCAATTCTTTTTGGGAACTGCCAATAATGTGTTTAGCAAGAAAGATATTGAAAACTCTGTTGAGACATTGACGGGAAAATTATACCACTCAAAATTACATATTCATCTCTGTTTTAAAACAATGAGCTGTGGCACCTCTGCAAATCCCTGCTTCCCTCTGCGGATGGACAATCTATTTACTTTCATGTTATTTACTTTTCATGCTGAGTCAATTTCTTATTCCAACCTCAATCTATTAGTTGACAAGCATCATGTGGTGGGGAAAGATCCAAACACATATATCCAGTCAAATATATTTCATCATGATTCATTATTGTTGACAATTATCTTTATGATAAGTGCGTTGGCTGGTGAAACATTAAGCCCCTATCTTTCTCTGTGTTCGATGGATGTTGTTTGTTCTAAAAATATGATAATTGAGTATGTGGAGCTCTTACTTAGACTTGATGATGCATTGAAATTGTTTGATGACTAAGAACATATGTTGTTAAGTTTCAAGAGAATGCATTGTTTGAAACATGACATGTGAATTGACTGCTACTCTATCATGATGATTTTTATGAGAAAATGTTGTTGGTTATGATGCTAGAAAAGTGACTGAATTTATCAATGATCAAAACTATTCACTATGCTAGCATTCACACTTCATAAATTACTTCTTTAATCATTTACCTACTCGACGACGAGTAGGAATTAAGCTTGGGGATGCTGATACGTCTTCAACGTATCGATAATTTACGAAGTATTCATGCCATATTTGCCTATGTTTACAGTACTTTTATATGGTTTTGATGCACTTTATATGATTTATTTAGAACTAACCCAGACTGACGCTGTTTTCAGCAGAATTACCGTGGTGTTGTTTTTGTGCAGAAAACGAAAGTTCTCGGAATCGCCCGCAACTTTTTTATGATTTTTTCTGGAGAAAATAAGAAATACTAGAGCAAAGAACCACCGAAGGGGAGCCACCTGTGGGCCACAAGCCATCAGGGCGCGCCCAGGGGAGTGGGCACGCCCTGTTGGCTTGTGGGGCCCATGTGGCTCCGGCTGGCGCGATTCCAACGCTGAAAAAATCCTATATATACAGAAACCTTCAGAAATTAACCTAGAACTTCTGCTCCGCCGCCGCAACTCTCTGTATCGACGAAAAACCCATCTGGAGCCTTTTCAGTACCCTGCCGGAGGGGGGGAAATCATCTCCGGTGGCCATCTTCATCATCCCGGTGGAGGCCATGACGAGGAGGGAGTAGTTCACCCTCGGAGCCGAGGGTTGTCGGAAATGACACCTATGGGATCACGAGGATCCCTGTACGATTCGGCGGGGAAGAAGGCTTGCATAGAGAGCAGATCGAACGATCAACGCAAAGGGATTTTACCCAGGTTCGGGCCGCCCGGAAGCGTAAAACCCTACTCCTGCTTGGTTATATTGGATGTGTTCTTAGGCCAGTTCTTGGAGCGCTACCGTAAATAGCAGCTACACATGCAAAACCGGCCAGAAAAGATCCCCCCTGTAGCTGCACCTCGGGCCTCCTTTTATACCTTCGAAGGGGTCGCCGACAGCAGTGCACAGGATACACATGAGCTGTAAAGCAACTACAGTGCTTATCATACCTAATACTGACGGCCTAGGACAAGAGCATTAAATGCTCTGTTGAGGTGTCCCTTAGCTTCTTGGGGACGGAAGAAGGGGCCGTCCCATCAGCACCGCTTAAGCCCAACGCCGCAAATGCCATGACACGCGTCCAGGAGGATAAGCCTCGTCTGACAGGCTGGTCACTGCACTGGAGCGGTGGCAAGGTGGCGAGGTCTTGCCGGGTGCAAATCTTGCTGGAGCTCGTTGGGACAGCCCGGCAAGATCTTGCCGGGGCCCCCGGGCCTTCGGTCTTCTGTCTTCTGAGTATCATCTCAAATATTCCTTGATAGTCTTGTGCTTGCTCCCAATCGTCCCCCGGCAAGCATCTTGCCGGGAGTCCAACATCGGTTCTTCTCGGTGACCTGCCTGGAGGTCTCCTCCCAGGAAGGCTTGCTTCCCGGAAACTCTATCTTGATCTTGCCGGCCTTTGAGCTTGCCGGTGATGTGCAACAATGTGCTGTGCCCATGCTGGAGCCTGAGGCTCGACAGGAAGGACTAAAGGCATGTCTTCTGCCGCAGGAGCGTTTGTCTCTACGGCAAGGGCTTGAGGCCCTGCCGGAGCCTGTGTCCCCCCGGCAGGCTTGGCGTTGTTCCCGACAAGTAGTCCTTGCCGGAAAACCCTTATGTGTTCCATGAGTGGATGTCTTCTCAGCCATGCCCTTTCCGCCTGGAGGCTGCAACTTACCGGTGCATGTCCAGGGGTAATGGACACCCCCAGTTCATTACACCGACAGGAGCCCCCGGGCCTGGGCCGGACAAGCATGCACAATGTTGTCCGGGCTAGGCCCAAAAACATGCACCGGTACACGCGCGGCGAGAAGTAACCGTCACTCACGACTTTAACTGCATGCTGATGATGACGCAAGAGAGCTTGCGGTTTGCCGGGCCTTGGGCTTGCCGGCAGCGTGGGCAGACGGAGCAGGACGGCAGCAGGAATCGTGTGCCCGAAAGGGAGTGCCACACCGTGCGATGAAGAGCCAGCCCCCGGGCCTTCCCCATAAACGGTACTGCGGGTGCGGAGCTCGATTCATACAGTCATCCCTGCCGTCGAAGCCGTCCTGCCGGCCTCCAGCGCGGCGCCCTTGGCTTTCTCGGTGGCCATTGCTTCAATGGCGCATGTAGAGAAATAATTAATCTTAGTCAAGCCAATGTTGATGTATGCAAGACATATTTCTTTATGTTGAATGAATGTTTGCTTCTCTCTTGATTAATTCCGTCCCTGTATATATCTTATATCCTACGCTGTCTGGAAACCTTGCCGGTGCGCACGTTTGCCGCGAGCACTAGATGCGGGTCTTTAGCACCATTTTTTTTCATATAGAGAGTCTCATGATTTGTCATTTTCATATGCTAGTGGGGATTTTACATTATAGAACTTGGCTTGTATATTCCGATGACGGGCTTCCTCAAATGTCTGAGGTCTTCATGAGCAATCAAGTTGGATGCACAACCACTTAGCTTCCTTCGAGCTTTTATACAATTATAGCTGTAGTGCATCCGTTGCAAGGTAATCCCTACTCCTCACACTGATATCGATTGATGGGCATCTCCATAGCCCGTTGGTCCACCTAGTTGATGTGAGACTTTCTTTCCACTTTGACTCCTTTTGATCCCAACCACCATACTACATTCCACCCATATGCCATATCCATGGTTCACGCTGATGTATTGAATAAGGTTGAAAATGTCGAAGCGCGTTAGAAGTACGATCCAATTACCTGACTTGACACCGAGGTGCTCATGATTTATACTTACGCGGTAAGGACGGAGTCATGCAATGCTTATATGATAAAATGAGTAGGGAATAACATTCTTTAAGGATCATATATTTTGAATATAAATGATTATGCTGTTTATGTATATGGAGATTACATGTTGGGTAGCATGTCACATAAAAAATCTTTTTTTATCATTTACCTACTCAAGGACTAGCAGGAATTAAGCTTGGGGATCTTGATACGTCTCCAACATATCTATAATTTTTGATTGTTCCATGCTATTATACTATCAATCTTCGATGCTTTATATGCATTTATATACCGTTTTATATCATTTTTGGGAACTAACCTATTAACCAAGTGCCAAGTGCACGTTGCTGTTTTCTGCATGTTTTTGGATTTTTAGGAAACCACTACTAAACGGAGTACAAACGCTACGAAACATTTTGATGATTTTTTTCTGGACAAAAGAGGACGTGTAAGGTTCAGAAGGATGCCAGAAGCTGCACAAGGAGACGACAAGGCAACAGGGGCCGCCCAGGGGGGTAGGTACTCCTTGTTACCTTGTGGACCCCACGTGGCTCCGTCTTACCTAACTCCACCCCTATAAATCCTCAAATATTGGAAAACATCAGAGAGCCACCCGAAACACTTTTTTCCGCTGTCGCAAGTCTCTGTTCCGATGGGAGGCCATCTGGAGACCTTTTTCGGTGCCCTGCCGAAGGGGGAATCGATCACGGAGGCCCTCTACATCAACCTTGCTGCCTCCATGATTTTGTGTAAGTGGTCTACCATAGACCTACGACTCCATAGCTAGTACCTAGATGGCTTCTTCTCTCTCTATGACCTTCAATACAAAGTTCACCGCGATTCCCGTGGTGATCTATTTGATGTAATCTTCTTTGCGGTGTGTTTGTTGGGATCCAATGAATTGTGAGTTTATGATTAGATTATTCATGAATATTAATTTAGTATTATCTGAATTCCTTTATGCATGATTATTATAGCTTCGTATTTCTCTCCGATCTATCGGTTTGGTTTGGCGAACCGGATTGATTTATCTTCAGTGGAAGTGGTGCGTTGTGATGGGTTCAATCTTAAGGTGCTCAATCCCAATGACAGAAAGGGACATGACACGTATTTGTATTGCCACCATGAAGGATAAAATGACTGGGTTTATTCATATTGCTTGAGTTTACTTTGTCTAAATCATGTCATCATGCTCCAAGCATTACTCTGTTTCATACTTAATACTCTAGATGCATGTTGGATAGCGGCCGATGAGTGGAGTAATAGTAGTAGATGCAGGCACGAGTCGGTCTACTTGCTTATGGATGTGATGCCTACATACATGATGATTGCCTTGAATAATATGTCATAACTATGTGCTATTCTATCAATTGCACAGTGTCGGAATCAGGGCTCCGCAGACCCAAGAAGGTTCGAACTCTGGGGCGTGTGTGAAGATCTTCACCCACACTTGCCTCAAGCTCGCCACTCCACAGCTAAGCCTTGCCGAATGCGTGCGAGCAAACGAGAAGACGGACACAGAGAGTTACCCAGGTTCGGGCCACCTTGCGGTGTAAAACCCTACTCCTGCTTTGGGTGGATTGGCCTCACGAGAAGGTTTGGGGATGAACTAGTACAGTGGTGAGTGGCCTCGCGAGGGCTCTTGGGTGAGGATGGATCGGTCTGTTTTTCGGCCCCCTTCTATGGTGGAGGCTAGTCCCTATTATAGTGCCTTGGGTCCTCTTCCCTCATCGCACAGGCGGGAAGGGATCCCACAACGGCCAAATTTGAAAAGGGACAAGAACTACATCTTATCCTGACTAAAGGTGGTCTTCGCCTGCAAAGCAACTGGGCACGACGCAGAGGTGGGCTCGGCAATGACATCCGTCCTGCCGAGCCCGTGGTCTTGGTCTTGTTGCACTGGAATGGAAACCTTTGGGAGATCCCTTGGGAACCTGCGTATGTCCTTGAATCCTTAGCACCAGAGGGTATACTGCCCCCTCTGCGCCCGCTGGCGCCCGCCTGGCCTTGGTCGTCATGGCTTACGTCACCCAGCCTCCTGAGGCCAAGTGCTTGCATAAGAATCTCCGCTCCTCGGGAGGCGACCTAGGGAGGCCGCTCCCCTGGAGGTCTTAGCACCGTTCCCCTCGCAAGGACGGGGCCCTCATGAGGGTCTTGTCTCAGGGGGTTCGCCGCCAGGCCGTACTGGGCCGTCGAGGTGGGCCACGCGCTGGGCCGCAGGCAGGCAGGTCTGGGTACCCCCGATCCCAGAACGCCGACAGTATCCCTCGGGCCCAAGGCGTGCTTGCCCTAGCTTCGAAGCGAAGGCGAGGAACGAGGGGCGAAAGCACCGCGGGCCCCCAATCGCCTGTGGACCAGGCTCGCCACGCGGCTCGTGGCAGGGCGAGGACACCTCTGCTCCCACGTCGCCTCGGCAACTGCCCAGGCTGACAAAAAGCCTGGCGCCCGCTGCCAAGCCATCATTGCTCTTCTCCCTTGCGCTTCCGCTCCCTTGTTCATATCCCCTTTCCTTTGCGTGAACCTCCTCCAGATCTCGGCGCTGCGCCGTCCTTCCTCTTGCTCTCCCAACCCCAAAGATTCTTCAGATGGCCCCCGCCGGGAAGTCGAAACCTGAGGCTCAGGCCTCGTCCTCTTCTTCCCCCTTGCCGGCGCTCACGGCGTCCACCATTGCCAAGGAGGGGGACCTCGCCCCAGCTCTCCCGCTGACGGCAGGCGACTCCAATGAGTGGGGGTAGACCTTGATCTAGTTCGGCTCCGCGGAGCAGCGCACCCTGGCGAAGACAGTCTACCCCTTCTTCCTCCATAGCGTCTTCTCCGGGCTTATCCCGCCCTTCTCAGGGTTCTTCTCCGCCATCCTTGAGCATTATGGGATTCAGGCCCTCCATCTTCAGCCCAACTCCATCCTGCTCATGTCTGTCTTCGCCTTCTACTGGGAGGCCTTCGTAGGCGTGAGGCCCTCAGTGGCCCTCTTCCGCCACTACTTCAGCCTGCGGCTTCACGACTGTGTGCATCGGTCTGCATGCGCCTCCTTCGTCGCGGTTCAGAGCGGAAATATGCTCTTGAAGGCCGGGAAGAAGGTGGAAGGCTTTAGTCACCGCTGGGTCTTCTTGGACTCCCGGGGCCTCGATCCACGCCTGGAGCTCCCGAGGGAGCTGCCCGAGAAGGCCCTCGCGTGGGGCTCCGCGAAGCTCACCGATCCCCGGGTGAACCCCGTCCTGAAGCGGATCGCTCTGGACATGGAGGCCAAGCAACTGACCGGGGCGATGATAGTGAAGGAATTCCTAACGCAGTGCCTGCCGCCGCTCCAGTCGCACTCGAAGCCCTTGTGGGAGTACGAGGGTGTGAGGGACACCATTAGGCTTCGATCCGCCAGCCTGACAGACGAGGAGGTGGGCAGGGCCGTGGCTACCCTGCTCCACAGCGATCCCGGGGACCTTCCCGAGGCCTATGCCCCGCTATACCGTCGTGACGACAACGAGGGGCTGGTTGCCGCCATGCCCGCCTTTGACGAGCAGGGGCTCACGCCGCCTGAGTGCCCCAATCCCCCGGTACCGGTGTCTTTCGGCGATACCAGCGGCGAGGGGGACTCGAAGGAAACTAAGGACGACGGCCCGGTTGAGGTGTCTCCCCCGTCGCAAAGCGTGCTCCTCCGCAACCTCGAAGACAACGATGATACCGACGAGCCCCCGGCCGCGGACTCTTTGCGCTTTGCCAGGGTCCTCAGGAGGCCAAGGCTTGCCCCCCAGACCACACATGCATCTGGCCGGGCGCCCCCGAAGAAACGCACGGCCACGGCTCCTCTGGCGGACTCCCCACGCTCCAGCAAGGCGATTGAGACGTGGCCTCTCCAGCCATGGCCCCTCACGACGACCTCGCCACCCTTCCGGGCGGCAGCGCCACGCCGAAGAAGGGCGGGAGCATCCCGACCAATGCCGAGGTGGAGAGGAAGAGGAGGTAGGTCGCGATCGAGGAGTAAGTAACCTGCCTTGCCTTCGGTTGATTGTAGACTATGGGCGTACTCACGGTCCCTTCTCCTCTTGATGGCTAGGGGCGGCGATGTGTTGAAGAAGAAGAAGGTGAGCACCGAGCCGAAGGAGCCCCCTGTCCGGAGGGCGCCGTCAGCCTCTGGCCGCGGATGCGGCGGGGGTGGGAGCGCATCATGCCAACTCAGCGCGACTCTCGGGCGCCCCGGCGACGCCGCGTCCGGGCGCACGTGTGTGATGCCTACTCCTGGTGCCTTGCCGACGCCGCTTGAGGAACCGGGCGTCGGAGGCGCGGAGGCTCACGAGGCGGCACTCCTTGCCGCGGCCGCGGCGACCCCAGCGCCGGTGGTGGGGTGACTTCCCGCCCCCTTCTGACGGCACCGGCTCCTGAGGGCGCAGCGACGCAGCCTCAGGAGGAACCAGTCCCCGTGGGCCAGCAGGCTGTGAAGTCGTCCACCCTTGTCGTGCCTGAAGAGAAACTGGAGCCTCCAGCACCTCAAGCTTGCCACGCCACTGCCCCTTTGGGAACAGTGCCTGTCGACATGCTGGTGCCGCCTCCTGGTCAGGCCCTCGCGCTCGCGAACCTCGGCCCTCTGATCGGGCCCAATGCCTTGGATGATGCCTAAACCGCACTTGGCTGGATCCAGGCCAACCTCCAAGACGCCGACAGGTGCTCCCTTGCGAGGGAACGCCTGGGGCTTATTTCTGGGTGGCTCCAAGCTGACGCAGCCACCAAGACGGCCTGGGGTCGGGCTGAGGCAGCCGCCCCGGAGAGCAGGAAGCAGGCCGCCGAGGCCAAGACGGCTCGCGACGCGGAGCTGGCCGAAGCAGCGTCTGCCACAGAGCGTTGCGGCGAGGCAGAGTCCAAGCTGAAGGCCCTTCAGGAGGAGCAAGCTGCGCATGTACAACAGCTTCACCAGCGGGAGGAGGACCTCAAGGCTCGCGAGGCGAAGCTCACCGATCGCGATTCCATGCTGTCCCAGGCGGCTGCTGGCCAAGCCACGGAGCGTGAGCATCTGTCCAAGCTAAAGGATGAGGTAGTAAAGGCCTAGACATCCCATGCCTGGCATGTCTCCGACGCGATGGTCCAGCTGGATGCCAGGGAGAAGACCCTTGCCGCTGCTGAGAGAAAGGCGGCCGCGGAGCGCGATGCCTTCCCCTCCATCGAGCTCAGGCTTCGCCAAGCGCTACGCTTCATCTGCAGGGGAGGATTCGAGGAGCCACTTGTGACTCCTGAGGGCGGCTACGCCGGGCTCGCCTCCAAGCTTGCTGAGGTGCTCGAAGGTGCAGTCGCCAGGGTGGACGCCATCCCGGAGGGCGAGTGTCGTGGCCTTTTCTCCATGGCCGCGATACGTGTCTTCAGCCACCTCTACCTCCACGAGCCCGGCTTTGATTTCAATGCGGTGATGGCCTCGGTTGCCCCTTAGTCCCGCGCCGCCATGGCGGTGGCCGTGAAGGATTCCGTGGAAGCGCTGGTGAAGAAGTTCGCCTGCGTCCCCGACACCGAGCCCCCATCTACGGTGGAGGCGAGCGGTGGCGACGAAGGCATCGACAACGACGTTGACGACGAGCTCGCCATGACCGGGGCAAGTGGCAGCGGCGGCCTTGGCGATGACAGCTCCTCCTCCTAGATTCCGACCTGCGACATTTATCATGCCTCGTGGAGGCGTAAGACTTGTTTGAATTCGCAAAGCATCTTGTGCTTGTAATAACTTGTTTGAACTCTGTGATTTCCTTTTGCACCTTGTTTCCTTCCTGCTTGCTTTTGTGCTCTGCGTCGGCAGGGCCCAATCCCGCGCATACCTCGACCGCCGTTGGGGCGTCCGGATCGCCAGGACGAGACCAAAGGGCGAGGGGCTACATGACTAGTGAGGCCCCTGGGTCGCGATGCCCAGGGGTCCCCCTTGACGTGCGAGCAGCCCTCACGAAGGAGACATGGCGATGACGGGGTTGATTTGGAGCGCCTTAGTACTCTGCGTCGGCAGGGCCCAATCCCGCGCATACCTTGACCGCCGTTGGGGCGTCCGGATCGCGAGGACGAGACCAAGGGGTGACGGGCTACGTGACTAATGAGGCCCCTGGGTCGCGATGCCCAGGGGTCCCCCTTGACGTACGAGCGGCTCCCATACTTTTCCTCGCCAGCTTTTGCCTGGGAGGGACGCGAGAAGACCAGGTGCCAGGGACCTGGTGAGGTGGCACGCGCCAGGCATGGCCTGAGCGTAGCCCCCATCCAACCCCCTCGCGCGTGCATCCCTGGGGAAAGTTGCGTGACAGAGCCGAGAGGTCGTCCTGAGGTTAGTGCAGCTGCTAGGGTGCCCTCAGTTGTTTATCCACCAGTGCGGAGCATGGGGCTTCCACTCGGCGTGGGCACAGCCGCTGAGCGACCGTGTCGTCCGCCAGCGCGGAGCATGGGGCTTCCACTTGGGCATGTGCATAGCCGCTGAGCGACCGTGTCGTCCGCCAGCGCGGAGCATGGGGCTTCCATTTGGGCGTGGGAAGGGAGCTATGTGTTAGAGTCTCCGGGCGTGTACATCCCAATTTCGTTCGTACGCGTGGGTGGCATGACAGAACTGGAGGAGGTGTATCTAGGCACCCGTGAGCCAGCGCGGGTCTCACGAGGCCCTACCTCAAGGCGGGTTGCGCCTGAGTCTTCTGGCGTGGGGCGCGCTTACAAAACCTGTGTGATGGGGACAACCTGCACCGAATGAATCTCTGGAGGCCATCGCATGAGAAGGCCAAACACCAAGGACCCCAGGAGGTGACGTGAACGGGGCCAGCCCGCCAGACAGAGCTCAGTCGTTGGGTTTATCGACGCTGCAGGGATGGACCCGAGCACAGATGTCGTGCCCAGTCTTCTCATGCGACAAACCCAAGGAAAAACACACGGCGCATGGCTCCCGTGATGGCGAAACGCCGAACTGCGGTTATACGAACCAGGCCACGCGCCCTGACTCACCCACTCTCGATTAGCTCATGCAAGGACAAAGCACCAAGGACCCCGGGAGGTGACGTGCACGGGACTGGCCCGCAAGACAGAGCTCGGTCGCTTGGATTTAACAATGCTGCAGGGACGGACCTGAGCATAGACGCCGTGCCAGCCCTTAATCATGAGGCGGTCGGGGGCAGGGTTGTTAGGGCGCACGACATTCTTGGTGGCGAAGCACCGGACATGCAGGTTGGAATACTTAGAAAATTCATCAAATGCAGAACCAGTTCTGATACATGCGCAAAACAATACAGCTGCAGGGGCGGGCCCTAACAGCTTGAGGATGATGCAGCCTGAGGGGCGCCCTCAAATGAACAAACCAAAAGGTCACCTGATAACAATGCGGCTGAAGCATTGGGGTAGTTGTTGAAGCTTGATCCTCATGAGCCTGAGGGCTCCGGAGGCTCGAGGGGCCCGTGAGGCCCTGGGGGCTCACGAGGGTCCGGGACCTCTTGAAGGACCGCGCGGCGTCGTGCCTCATGAGACGCGTGCACAGCCTGCGCGAGGCACCAGGAGTAGGCATGCGGACGTAGTTGCAGGGGTAGCCCCCACTTCGGCCGATGCGCGATGGCCAGAAGAGGTCCTGGGATGCGGCCCTGTTGAGGCCCGGGATGTTGACGTAGACGCGCAGCCCCTGCCCACGTTGGGGGCGGCAGCTGCATTGGGAGACGCGGGACGATGCCCGTCGCACATGGCCCACGCCTCCTGAAGCTCCTCGATCGCGTTGGTGATGAACTCTCGTGAGCCCGGCGCTTCGCGCCGTGCTCCTTGCTCGTGGGGGCGCGCGTCGAAACATGCCTCCAAGTGGTGCTCGAGCACCTCCCTCGTCGCAGCGGTCAGGCCGGAAGCTCTCCAGGTGGAAGCCCCCGAGCCCGGCTTGAGGGAAGCGTCGGGCACGCCTTCCTATGCGGGAGGAAGAGGCGCCCCAGCAATGGACATAGGGCCTGAGGTGCCGCTCTTGGGGGTCTCTATCCCTTGACGGCTCTTGGGGAGGAGCTGCTTCTTCTTCTTGGGGGTGTCCTCGGGAGGCAGGATGCCGCCCTCGTAGTCAGAGTCTTCAGCTGTCGCGGCCTGGTAAGCACGTTCGAGGGAGCAGAGTGCATCCTTCTCATCGCAAGCGACCGTGATGACACCGCCACTCCCTGGCATCTTGAGGACGTTGTAGCCATGATGGGTTGCCGCCATGAACTTGGCGAGTGCAGGGTACCCGAGGATGGCGTTGTACGGGAGGTGGATGTGGGCAACGTCGAAGTCGATGAGCTCGGTGTGGTAGTTATCTCACTTGCCGAAGGTGACTGGGAGGCGCACCTGCCCCAGGGGAGTGGTGGAGCCATCGATCACTCCTGAGAAGGGCTTGGTTGGCATGAGCTGATCATAGGGCACCTGAAGCGTCTCGAACGTCCCGACAGAGAGAACATTGAGCCCAGCCCCACCATCGATGTGGGTCTTCGTGATGAGGATGTTGCTGATGGTGGGCGTGCAGAGCATGGGGAGTGCGCCGGCGGCGGCCGAGCACTTGAGGTGATCCTTGGAGTCGAAGGTGATGGCGTACTGCGACCACCTGAGGGGAAGCGGCCTCGAGATTCGGGAGGGCTGCGTTCACCTCACGAGAGAACTGCTTGAAGATGTGGTTGGAGGCAGGGGCCTGAGCACCGCCCATGATGCAGGAAATCGCACGGGGCTCCTCGAAGCCCCCAGCCCCATCATCCCGCCGGTTGTCGTCGTTCCTCCTTGGTGGCGGCGGCGGAGGGAGGCCAGCATTGCCCTGAGGACAAGCCTCGCGAGGCTGATCGCGCCGGGGCCAGTCGCGAGGCTCGTCTCGCCAGCGGTCCTAGCAAGGCTGGTCGCGCCAGTCCTGATGTGGGTCGCGGCTATCCCAGCGGCCTCCGCCGCGGCCCCCTCCACGGCTGTAGCCACGGTCGCCGCGCTCGGGGCGGCGGCCGAGGCGCTCGTCGCGGAGCGTCCTGAGCTCCTGGCAGTCATTGGTGTTGTGGCTGCGGGTGTAGTGAAAGATGCATAATGGACAGTTGCCCTTGGGGGGCTCATCATGGTCACGACCGCGCTTCATCTCTGGCTCTACCGCCAGCACAGCGGGGCCCTTGCGCTTCACCTCCTTAGCCTTGGCCTTCTTGTCTTCAGGGTCTGCCTCCGGAAGCTCGAGGAGGGAGAGGCGACCCTCTTCGGCCCTTGCACACTTGTTTGCCAGGTTGAACATCTCCAGGGCTGAGCACAGATCGTCATGGATGGCGAGCTCCTCTTTCATCTTGACGTCCCTGACGCCATCGGTAAACGCCGAAATGATGGCCTCATCCGATGCCTTCGGGATTTTTACGCGAACGTTCATGATACGTTGTATGTGCTTGTGCAGGGTCTCGCCTGGCTGCTGCTTCACGCGCCGCAGGTCGTTTATTGCAAGGCGCGGTCGCGGGTGCCTTGGAAGTTGGCGATGAAGCGCTCGCGGAGTTCGTCCCACGAGGAGATCGATCCCTCCGGGAGGTTAAGGAGCCAGGAGAGCGTGCCACCCTTGAGGGCCATGGGGAACCAGTTCGCCATGACCTTGTCGTCACCGCTTGCCACCTCGATGCTCAGCACGTAGAGCTGGAGGTCCGCGGGGTCGGGGGTGCCGTCGTAGCGCGGAGGCAGGTCCGGCTTGAACTTGCCGGGCCAGACGACACGGCCCAGCTCCGGGGCGAAAGCACGGCAGCCTGCTGCACTCACAGGCACGGCGCGCATGAGGGGAGCTTGGTCTTGACGTCCGTGCGCCGCAGCCTCCGGCGGCGCACGGTCTTGATGATGGCGCAGCGGTGCAGGAAGCACACGCACGTCGCCTCATGGCCGCGGCACCACCTGGCAGCTTGCTTCATCCCGGACCTGCGCCGGCGCCCCATGTGGCAGGTTGCGCGGGCGCGCTTCACGTCTGGGCTCGGGGTCGGAGCTGTGTAGAGAAGGAGGAGGAGGTGCGCCGTGAGCCACGTCACCCGCCTGGGAGGGCGGGGGACGGAGCAAGTGGGAGGGCGCCGGGGCCTCGCCGGCGACGCTGACGAGCTCGGCCATGTGACCAAGCCAGTCGTCGTAGCGGTCATGGGCGGGGCGGTAACGGAGCAGCTCGCGCGCCATGAACAGTGCGGTCTACGCGTTCGCCAGCCCGTGGTGAGCGTGGGAGGACGAGGGACGGAGTAGCGGTGCGGCCATCGCGCCGCGCGGCGGATGGCTACGACGAGTCCTGCTGCTCGTGAGAGTCTGGACGAGTGGCGGCGTTTGCTGCAGGAGAGGCGGAGCGGCGCGGGGCGTTGCGGCCCACGGGCGCCGTCAGAGCGACGCGAGCACCACGGCGCTCGGCGCGAACTCGGCGGGCGTCGGCCATGGGAGCGACGAAGCGGAGACGAAGCGGAACCGGAGGGAAGATCTCGACATGCCCCTACCTGGCGCGCCAAATGTCGAAATCAGGGCTCCGCAGACCCAAGGTGGCCCGAACCTGGGTAACTCTCTGTGTCCGTCTTCTCGTTTGCTCGCATGCATTCGGCAAGGCTTGGCTGTGGAGTGGCGAGCTTGAGGCAAGTGTGGGTGAAGATCTTTGCACACGCCCTAGAGTTCGAACCTTCTTGTGTCTGCGGAGCCCTGATTCCGACACCCAGTAGTAATTTGTCTACCCACCGTATGCTATCTTAAAGAGAGAATCCTCTAGCAAAAAATATGGCCCCCGGGTCTACTCAAATTATATTACAAAAACTACAAAAATATGGCTGCCATTTATTTCTGTTATTTACATTTATAATTATATTATATATCTATCACTATTTAATCCTTGCAAGTAACGAGTTCAAGGGGCTTGACAACCCTCTTGCCCGCGTTGGGTGCAAGTGTTTGGTTCTATGTGTGCAGGTGGTGACGACAAGAGTTTGCTTAATACTTCTATTGGTTCGATAACCTTGGTTCTCACTGAGGGAAATACTTATCTCTACTGTGCTGCATCTCCCCTCCTCTTCGGGAAAAAACCCAACGCAGTTTACAAGTAGCAGTGAGATTATGCCAAAAATTTGTGTTGTATCTCTCAACATGGTGTTGCAGCCTCCGGCTTGTGACATGACCTTTGCTAATGTATATGCATTTACGTTTGTAAATGTGGCTTCATCACCCTTCTTGATGTTATGCTGAGGACTCCGCTGGCTAATGAACGATCTGCCAAGAGCGACAACTTGGATTTCAGCTATGAGTTCGTTATCGTGCGTAGTGGCAACACTACAAACGGATATTATCCGACTTTCTCTTGAGTGGGTGTGTATGTGGTAAATAAAGGGGACTGATCAAAAGAGCTCGAAAGAGACATTTTTACTAAAGGTCCATAGTTCCCAAACATTAAGCCACAACAAAAACCTATGCATGAACAATTATTTGGCATAATCTCCTTCACATGACAATCAAAGTTCTAGCAAACAATGATTGAAACAAAGTGGTTAAGAGCCTACAGGAGGAGATAATTATGGGTCTTCTCATGAGCACTTGAGCATCATAATTTACTACATCTTTCTACACCCTAACCTATGTTTTCATGGCTATGTCAAAATAAACTCTTCTGTGCATTCCTGGCAAGAAAGTGTTGTCTAGATAAAATAAAATAAAGTATTGCAAAGTTGTTTTATCTAGTAGATCTGAACTTTGTGTTAATTATCTTTGCTTAACTAACACTTGCACTATAACCATGCCACCACTATATCTATGCAAAGTTTTAAGGTAAAGAAGCGGAGGGCTACCTAGGCATACCGATCGTAAGTGAACCAAAATCTTCACGTTATTTTGGTTTAAACAACTGAGTTCCTTATAACCATGCCACCACTATATTTATGCTATCGAGGACGATCAAGTTTAAGCTTGGGGGACTTGATGAGTGATATTTTTATAGTCATTTTAACCTCATTTAAACCGAGATATTTTATTAAAACAGAGATATTCACTCCGATATTGCCATTAATGACTAGTGAATGCAAAGGATTCCACAAATCCTCCTTTTAACGTTTTCCGTAGGAAATGGGCTAAAAAGGGAAGAAATCATGTGGGAGAATGGAAAGGAAGGAAAATGGAGGAAGAATCAATAACCAGGAGGCGCCAGAGGCTATCCAGAGCGAAATACGGTGTTCCATGTGAGCGCACGTGCTCGCATTGTAAGAGCTTGGCTTAATAGGAATGATAGACTACTCATATCAACAAGGAATTCCTTCTTTTCCGGGAGCCCACTCGAAAAGAACACCAAAGTTAAGCGTGCTTGGCTTGGAACAATTCTAGGATGGGTGACCGACCGGGAAGTTGGTCCCGGGTGCGCACGAGTGAGGACAAAGTGCGCAGGAAAGACTAGTGTTGGTCTGTGGGGCCAGTCTGGATCCCGCCAGGCGTAACGGGGTGTTACAATTGGTATCAGAGCCGACCCTTGCGGTTACACGGGCATGCATGGGTCAGGTGCACGGGCATGTGGCGCATGGTGCGTGTGGCCCGTTGTGGCACACGACATGGCACATGTGCCGGACTGGACGCGCATACATGTGCCAAGAGGGAACGTTCCTGATGGGCCGACGAGGACGTCGGTTCCTTTGAGTGGGGGTGTATGTAAGATCCTGGCTTAATAGGAATGATAGACTACTCATATCAACAAGGAATTCCTTCTTTTTCGGGAGCCCACTCGAAAAGAACTGCAAAGTTTAGCGTGCTTGGCTTGGAGCAATTCTAGGATGGGTGACCGACCGGGAAGTTGGTCCTGGCTGCGCACGAGAGAGGACAAAGTGCGCAGGAAAGACTAGTGTTGGTGTGTGGGGCCAGTCTTGATCCCGCCAGGCGTAACGGGGTGTTACACGCATGAGCGGAGGTGGCGCGGAAACCAAGGCAGGTCGTACACCTGAACAACTTTTATAAAGGGGACCCCGTCGAAATGTCAACATAAGGGCGTCAAGCACAGCCAAAACTTGTCCACCATCATCATCATCCATAAACCCTAGCCGCCATTTTCACCTTCATAGCCATATCCACCACCATAGTGCTCTCTCATCTAGTTCATACTTGTAATCGTGCATCACACACAATTGTAAGACATATTGCAATCAGTAAATCCCAAGGTGTTTTCTTCAATGTTTTCTTCTCGCGATCTGATCTCCATGTGTGAGTAGTTCGGTAAGGTATGGGGGTGAGGCATGAGCCTTGCAACCCCGGGTATTTGTTGAGGGGATCAATGGAAGTCTTTGACACAACGTCTCATACGTGTGAAATAAAATTATTTCGTAAAGTGTCTCTTGTCTTGTCTGCGATCTTCATCCCTGTAGGTGCCCAGGATCATGGATATCGAGCACCGGTGAGGCTAGGAGCAAGGAGACCGTGAAGTGTTATACCGAACACCGGTGACTGTAAGGTTTTTTAGGGTGACAAGGACCATATCCTTGGGGATTCGTGAGGTGTAGTCATTAAACACCCAATGCTTTTTTCTAATATTATTATCTTCATTATCGAGGCAACCCCGCGAGACGGATAGGGATTTTGGTAGCACAGCTGATTTTTTTATGCAGGACTCGTGCCAGTCAAGATGTTATTTGGACACATCCACCACTCCAATATGAAGCAAGCATGTCTAGATGGGTGACTTCCCGAGCACAAACTAATATCATTTTTGATCCTAACGCAAATACATGGTTGTAAGCATTAAGACCTCATCCCCGTACCTTCTTTCTAAAGTGTTTGAATCACAATTTGCTTACTGATCTGGTCAAAAGCTGGATTTGACACTTTGGCAAAAACTCGCAAGAGAGCTTTGCTTCAAGGGAATCTTCCTCTCGTGGGTTCGATACCCAGGGTCACCTCTGGGGAAATAGGTGCGGGATACCCTTTCTTGTTCCAATACCAGATCAAATAAAAGGAGATATGATAACCAACCTGTGGTTGAATGGTTAGAGGGAAATTGGTATCCCCAACCCACAAGGGTTCAAGTCCTGGTGCTCGCATTATTCCTTGATTTATTAACGAGATTTTATGCTTCCCCAGTCTCTCGGAGGTGCACATAGGGGTAGGGTGTGTGTGTGCGCATTCATAAGGGTGAGTGTATGCGTGTATATATGAGCGTTTGCGTCTGTGCTGTAAAAATAACGTCTCAGGCCCTCGTTCACCTCGCCTGGCATAGCCGCATGCAGAGCATATGTTTTTTTATGTTGGCAGGAGAGCTACCAAATTCATTGATTAGCAAGTAGGAAAAATAGGGGTCAGATCCAAGTGGATCCTGTACCGATCGACCACGACACAAAAGAAAGTAAAGTAAAAAGAAGGAAGGGGAACTCAAACAGGATCAAACAGAATGTTTGCTCCCTCTAGATTCCATAGGGAAACCTCCTCTACTATCTTATGAAAGAAAACCACATTTGTCAAGCTAACATGTTGGAAGGGTCTCAAGTTCCTCTCGCGCCAAATCTCCCATGATGTTAAGTGGATAAGCAAGATCACACCCTTTTCCTTGGCTGTTGGCATACTTCTCCAACATCCCATCATCCAATCTTGAAGCATGGTCGGTGCCGCCCAAGTTGATGGCCTGAGAGTGGGCAAGGAGGCGTGACTGCCCAGTTCCTCCCAAACCTTCCGGGACCACGGGCATTCGACTAGGAGATTTAGCGGCATCTCGAGATTTCTGCGGCAGAGGGCACAAAAGTAATTATTTTCCCATCCACGTCGAAGAAGGGTATCCACCGTCAGAATCTTGCCGAGGATGGCCGTCCACAGGAAGAAACGACATTTGCCAGGGGACCAACTAGACCAAAGGATGTTTACCGATTCGAGCATGGTCCCTCCCTGGAACTGCAACTTATATGCTGACAATGCAGTATACACTCCGTCCTGTGAGAACCGCCATCGAATGTCATCCTGCTGATCCTCTGTAAGGGATACATTATCCAGGAGTGTGACAAGTTCCAGGAATTCTGGGAGCAAGTCAGGTTCGAGGCCGACGTAGAGATCATGAATCCATTTGTCATTATCGAGAGCGGCCTTCACCGATCGATTCTTCCTTATCGAAGTCTTGAAGAGCTTGGGAGCAATTGTTTTGGGGGCTTGCCCATGAAGCCACCGATCATCCCAGAATTTTGCTTTTTCACTGTTGCTCAGCATGATCTTAGTAGACATCAAGATGATTCGGTGATCTACCTCATCGCATGGCAATTGAAAGCCCACCCACGGTGTGTTGGGAGTTCTCCAGGACAACCAAAGCCATCCGAGGCGCATCGTGTGCCCAATATTGGCAATGTCGAGGACCCCAAGGCCCCCCATAGTCTTCGGTCAAGTAAGAGCAGACCAGCTGACATGACATTTTGCCCCATTGCAAGTGCTTTCACCATTCCATACCCAAGCTCTAAAGATTTTCACCAACTGCTTGATGATCCATGCCGGCAAGGGATGAACTAAGAGCATGTATACAACAAGCAAGGAGGGAACAGATTGCAGAAGCAATAGCCACCCACTTTTGGAAATAGGCCTTCCTTCCATGCTGCGGTTTTTCCCAAGAACTTGTCAATCAGAGGGTATATGTCAATGTTGCGAAGTGATCGCAGAGAAAGAGACATCCGCAAGTATGTGACTGGGAATGTTTTGACAGGGATGGACAATGGCTGCAAGATCTCTTGAAGATCAAAAACACCACATTGAATAGGCATGGCTGAGCTTTTGGCAAGATTTGTAACCAGATCCGTCACCGAAGCGAACGGACTTAGGTTTAACTTGATCATCTCTGCGTACCTTCTTGAGGGATTCATGAACATGCAACGTCATCCGCATAGAAGGAGCACCTGACGAGAGGGCGCCTGCCAGGAAGCCGTGAGATCAGCCCATCATTTGTGGCCATATTGAATAGCCTCCGTAACAAGTCCAAGGCAAGGATGTTCAGAAAGGGGGATAGCGGATCGTCTTCCCGCAAGGCCTTGTGGTGCAGAATTGGGTCCGAGATTTGGCCATTGATTACAACTGGTGAGGATGAGGATCTCAGAATTATTGCAATCCATTCTCGCCATCTTGGGCCAAAACTACGGGCCTAGAGATAGTCCAACAGATAGACCCATGACACTGAGTCAAAAGCCTTGGTGATGTCCAGTTTTAAAAAGATGGATGGCTTCTTCTTGTGGAACAGCTTTATCGTACTTTGAACGTAAAGGAAGTTTTCTTGTATGCACCTCTTTTTGATGAATGCGCTATGACACCAATCAACCAATTCATCCATCCTTGGCGCAAGTCTCCTAGCGAGCATTTCGACAAAAAAATTAATTATGTTGTTTAGCACAGAGATCGGTCTATAATCGTTCACCGCTATGGCACCATGCTTCTTTGGGATGAGATTGATAATGGCTATGTTTAAACATGTGAGACCACGACTGTCCAAGTGGTATAGTTGATTCATGGCTGCAAGGAGATCCATCTTGGTAAGATCCCATCTGGCTTTGAAAAAACCTCCAAAAAAACTGTCGGGCCCGGGCGCCTTGTCTGAGGGCAAATCGTCAATGGCCTGCTTGACATCTTCCAAGGAGGACTGTTCCTCTAGCTCCTCAAGCTCGATGCAGTCCATATCTAGAGCCTCCCAATTGAAGGAGACAGATCTCGGGCCTACGGTCCCAAGGATGGCACCAAAATGAGAGAGTGCACAAGCTACAGCATGCCATCGGCAGAGGATACCGATCCAACTGGTCCTACGAGGCTATGCATGGTGTTGCATCTATGCCTCGCATTCACCTTGCGGTGGAAATTTTGTGTTGGCATCACCCACTTTGAGGTATACCACTCGGCTGCGTTGGTGGCACTTGATCTTGAGGATCACAATGAGGCCCATGGATCGAGCTTTCAATTTGTCCCGGAGCTCACTCTCGTCCATTGTTAGCATGCAGAAATCTTGCACGGTGTCAAACTGAAGACTCAGCTCGCAGACAATGTGAAGCTGTTTTTGGATGTCTCTGTCGGTATCGGGGCTCCGCAAAACCCAACAAGGTTCGAACACTGGGCCGTGTGCGAAGATCTCCACCAATTCGGAGTCCCAAGCCCGTCACCCTACTGCCTAGCTGCGTCGAGTAAGTATGAGCGAGGAAGAAGGTGGAGTCAACGATTTACCCAGGTTCGGGCCACCTTGAGGTGTAAAACCCTACTCCTGCTTTGGGGTGGATTGGCCTCACGAGGAGGCTGAGGATGAACTAATACAGTGGTTGGGTGGCCTCTCGAAGGCTCTTGCTAATGATGAACTCGTGCCCCTGCCAAGGTGGGAGCTCATCCCTCTTTATAGGGGCCACGGTCCTCTTCCCTTATCGCACAGGCGGGAAGGGATCCCACAATGGCCAAATTTGAAAGGGGACAGGAAGGACATCCTATCCTGACTAAAGGTGGTCTTCGCCTGCAAAGCTTCCGGGTGTGACGTGGCGGTGGGCTCGGCGATGACATTCGTCTCGCCGAGCTCGGGGTTTCGGTCCGCTTGCACTAGGAAGGAAACCCTTGGGGGGGGGGTTCCTTAGGAACCCACGTACGTCCTTGCCTCCTTATCACGAAAGAGGAAACTGTCCCCCTTCTGTGCCTGCTGGCGCCCGCCTGGCTCTGCCATCCGAACCCATGTCACCCCGGCCTCACGAGGCCGGGTACTTGCATATGAATCTCCGCTCCTCGGGAGGCAGCCTGGGGGGATGCCACTTCTCCGGAGGTCTTGGTATTGCTCTCATCGTGAGGCGGGGGCTCTCGCGAAGGCCTTGACTTGGGGGGTTTGTTGCTGGCCGTACCGGGCCTTCGAGGTGGGCAACGCGCTGGGCCGCAGGCAGGCAGGTCTGGGTACCCCTGGTCCCAAAACGTCGACAGTAGTCCCCGGGCCCAAGGCGTGTTCGGGCTGACCTCGAGGCAAAGCCAAGGGGGGAGACCGAGGCGCCGTGGGCCCTAACCGCCTGCGGGTCAGGATCGACGCGTGGCGCGCGACGAGGTGTGGACGCCTCCGCTTCCCCATGTTTGCCTCGGTAACTGCCTTGACAGACACGGGCTGACGCGTGCCGCAGGGCCATCATCGCCCGGGATGTGGAGGGATGCCGGTAGGCTTCTGGTCGGCTATAAATGGGCGAAGGAGGCAAAGCCCCCAGCCCATCTTTATCTTCTTGCATCCTTCCTTCAAGCTGTTACCTCCACAGCTATGGCGCCAGTGAGGAGGTTTTCCGCTGCCGAGAAAGGGAAGGCCCCCCTGGAGGGGCCGGGCTCACCGCGGCCCAAGAGGGGTCGCGGTCGCCCCCGGAAGTACACCGCGACGCCAGCGGTGTCCCCCCGAGGGCGTGGGCGTACTCCTGCGTGGGCCGGCGGCACCTCTGGCAGTCGTGGGTGGGCTCCCCCCCGCGCAGGCGGCTATAGTGGCCGCGATGGCCGCGCCCGAGGGGGGAGGCGTGCCGCGGCCGTCAGGCCGCCTCGTCCATGACCTCACTCGGCCGATCCTGTCCTGGAGTTCGTGGTGTGGGCGGAGAGGCCGGCGATCACCTGGTTCTCACTCCCGCGCTTCTTCGCGGAGGCGCTGCCAGCTAGGGGACCTGCTGGCCTATGGCTGCAGGCCGACGGCTGCTGCAGCGCGGCTTCGTGGGTGGAAGTTGAGGTCACCCCCGCGTGCTACGCATTCCTGACCCGCGGGGGGTAGGCGTTTGCCCGTGCCCGTGGCCTGGAAGGGTGGTGCAGCCTCCACTTCAAGTACGACAGGGCGATGATGGTGATGTCGGCCGCCTTCCTACCGGTAACGGCCGTCGCGACGACGGCGCCCTTGGCGGTGAACTGGCCCTTGCCGGTGACACCAGCTCCTCCAGCCACGACGACACCTCCTCTGGGGGAAGCTCGAGCGATGATGACTATGAGGAGCCGCCACGCCGCCATGCCCGGATCAGGGAGGGCGACAAGCCGCCGCGGTGCCGTATCCCTGCTCAAGAGGACGCCAAGTCGCCCCGCCGCTGCGCCTACGTAAAGGAGGAGGAGGACTCCGACTGAGCGCGGGCGGTGCCGGAGCCAGGCCTCGGGAGTGACGGTCCTCGGGAGGCCGTCCTTTGCTTTTGTTTCCTGCACGAAAAACCATGGAGGGCCCCGCGGGGGTGTAATGAACTGTGGCGCTTCCGCCTCTTTGTTAGCATTTTTCTCCTCACATCCCAGTTTTTATGTCGCTGCAAATTGGGATGTCACTGCCACCGCGATTAGGGTAACTTGTGATTAGGATAACTTAGCTTGACTCGCCCGCGGTAGGCTCCTGCGTCGCGGGGGCGCGTCCCTCCAGGGCTTCTTTCTTTAGCCGTAGAGCCCCCGAGCCCCCTTGCGATGGTCGATCACTGCCAGTGTGCCGGGTCATGACGCCCGACGAGGCCAGGAGGTGGGCGCTCCTGAGGCCGGGGTTCGGAGGTGATGTTGTGCGCTAGCTCGCCTCGAGAGCGTCGTGTGAGGATTAGGACGCCAAAGTTTTGGCGAGGTACGTGCACGGCCCGAGCCTGCACAACGTACCGTGCCCAGCCCCCGCTCGCGGGACGCGTGAGGGAGAGCTGGCGGGCACCAAACCCTTTTAGAAAGAACTCAAAACAAGAAAATGCTGCAAGAAGAAGGTTCCCACCCCATTTCCGAATAAGACGCAAAAGATCAAACTTCATTCAAAAAGGCGGCAAATTTGGTTACAAAAGAGAGCAAATAACAGCCGCGTCCGGCACCTAGTCTAGACTTCGTCTTCCCCCAGCGCGGAGCATGGGGCATCCACTGGGCGTGGGCATAGTCGTTGAATGACAGTGTCGTCCACCAGTGTGGAGCATGGAGCTTCCACTTGGGCGTGGGTGGGAACCCCTCCGCGTCCTCCGGGGGCTCCGGGCGTATACAACCCACTCATTATTACGTGAGAGTGTCACGGGTAGAACTTGCGGAGATGCTGGATGTTCCAGGCATTCTGGATGGGGACCCCGTCCTGAGTCTCCAGGCGCACGGCGCCAGGCCTGGAGATGCGGGCGACCCTGAACGGGCCCTCCCACATGGGCGAGAGCTTGTGCAAGCTCTCCCTAGAGAGGACCCGCCTCAGGACGAGGTCTCCGACTTCAAGGGTCCTGGAGCAGATGCTGCGACAATGGTATCGCCGCGGCGCCTGCTGGTACCTCGCTGCACGGAGCGAGGCCTGGCGGCGGACCTCCTCCCCGTGCACAATGTC
Organism: Elymus sibiricus; assembly: GCA_039707655.1. NCBI lineage: Eukaryota > Viridiplantae > Streptophyta > Magnoliopsida > Poales > Poaceae > Elymus > Elymus sibiricus. Next base: position 389,453,063 of record CM077665.1, on the reverse strand, counting down.
TGTCCCCCGTGTGGCATCCTGACGCTCCTCGTCGAATGCCAAGACCCGCGGGGAGCGATTCTTGACCTCGTGCGGGAGGACCGCCTCGGCTCCGTAGACGAGGAAGAATGAGGTCTCACCGGTGGGCTTGGTCGCAGTGGTGTGGATGGACCACAGCACATACTGAAGCTCACCGAGCCAACCCCTGCCGCAGGCCTCGAGTTTCTTCTAGAAGCTCCTCGCCTTGAGGCCCCTCAGGACCTCCGCGTTGGCGCGCTCGGCCTGGCCGTTGCTCCGCGGGTGTGCCACTGAAGCGTAACATATCTGCGTCCCAAGGTTAGCACAATATTCCTTAAAGAGGTTGCTTCTGAACTGTGAGCCACTGTCAGTAATGATACGGTTAGGGACACCGAAGCGGCTCACGAGGCCCCGGGTGAACTTGACTACTGAGCCGGCGGGGATGGTGCACACGAGCTCCACCTCCGCCCACTTGGAGAACTTGTCAATGGCGACGTAGAGGTAGCGGTAGCCTCCGGCCGCCCGAGGGGAAGGGCCCAGTATGTCCAGCCCCCAGACCGCGAAGGGCCAGGAGAGTGGGATGGTCTGGAGACCTTGCGCGGCTTGATGAATCTGCTTGGCGTGGAACTGACAGGCTTCGCAAGATCGGACCAGCTCGGTGGCGTTGTTGAGTGCCATGGGCCAGTAGAAGCCGTTGCGAAACGCCTTTCCCACTAGGGTGCAAGACGAGGAATGGTGCCCACAGTCGCCATCGTGGATATCGGCCAGCAGCTCGTGCCCCTGCTCTTCAGATATGCACCGCAGCGAGACGTCATTTGGCTGCCTGCGGTACAACTCGCCATCCCTCAGGCAGTAGGCAGTGGCTTGGCGAACCACGCGCTCCGCGTCCTCCTCCTTCTCCGGCAGGGCGCCGCCAAGTAGGTACACCTTGAACTCCTCCGTCCAGTCGCCGGCCTGGGATTCCAGCGCCAGGAGCAATCGTGCTCCCGAGGCCGGTCCGCAGGGCAGGGCGCCTAAGAGCGGGGCCGGCGCCAGTTCCTCCTGAGGTGACGCCAGGCCCGCGGCCGGTGGCGCCGCTGATGGTTTGAAGAGCCTTTCCTCAAAGATGCCAGGCTCCTGAGGCTCGCGGCGCGACGCCCTCTTGGCGATGTTGTCTGCCTCCTTGTTCGCGCTGCGCGGGACGTGCTGCAATTCCAAGCCCTGGAAGCGCTTTTCAATTTTGCGTACCTCTTCCAAGTATGCCTCCATGTGCTTGTCCTTCGGCTTGTACTCCTTGCTGGAGAAGTTAACGAGGAGCTGGGAGTCGCCCTTGACGGTGAGGTGCTTGACCCCCATGGCCGCGGCGGCCTTGAGGCCCGCGATCAGGCCCTCGTACTCCGCAATGTTGTTGGAGACCTTCTCGCCATGCTGGAAGCAGAGCTGCACGGTGTAGTAGAGCTTGTCCTGGGTCGGTGAGATGAGTACGACTCCAGCCCCCGCGCCCAGTGGTGCAAAGGCGCCGTCGAAGTGCATGACCCAGCCAACAGGCGCCTCATCACCGGGCGCGAGGGACTGGCCCTCATCCAGCCCCTGGCCGGGGGCATCCGTCCATTCCACCACAAAGTCAGCGAGGGCCGCGCCCTTGATGACCCTGGTTGTGCTGAACTCCAGGTGGAAGGCCTGCAGCTCAATGTTCCACTCCGCCACCCTTCCGGCAACGTTGGGGTTGCGCAGCACATTCTCTAGCGGGTACACAGAGATGACCTTGATGGGGTTGTCGGCGTTCTGGGAACGGGGCTACCCAGACCTGCCTGCCTGCGGCCCAGGGCGGGGCCCACCTCACGAGCCAAGCATGGCCTGGCGCAGCCCCACTCAAGACAAGGCCCTCGCGAGGACCCGAGCTCGTGAGGGAAGCAGCACCAAGACCAGCGAGGAGTGGCCCTCCTCAGGCCCCCTCCAGAGCGGCGGAGATCTCTATGTAGAACCCGGCCTCAGGAGTCAAGGATGACGCAAGGAAGCACGGGCGGGCGCCAGCGCGCCAGGCGGTGCAGTTTCCCCGTTGGTGCAAAGGGAGCAAGGACGTACGCGGGTTCCCAAAGTGCCCCCCAAAGGTTTCCATTTCGGTGCAACAAGACCACGACCACGAGCCCTATAGGATGGATGCCATCGCCGAGCCCACCTCTGCATCATCGACAATCACTTTGCAGGCGAAGAACACCTTTGGACAGGGCGGGGATGTACTCCTGTCCCCCTTCAAATTTGGCCGTTGTGGGATCCCTTCCCGCCGTTGTGATAAGGGAAGAGGACCCGGGCCGCTGCAATATATAGAGGCTAGGTAGCACCGTAGAGAAGGGGACACAAGGAGAAGGAGGGGGGACGAAGAGAACACAGCAGACACCCAACAGGGCAGAGAGCCAAGACCACCACTCGAGTGCCCTTGCGAGGCTACTCACCTCTGTACTAGTTCATCCTCCACACCTCCTCGAGAGGCAATCCACCAAAGCAGGAGTAGGGTATTATGCTTCGCAGTGGCCCGAACCTGGGTAAATCCTCGTGTGCATCTTCTTCCTCGTCATCGTGCGAGTTCATCGTCCTAACCATCGAGTAGCGAGCTAGGTAGGGCGAGGCTGCAGGGGAGCTTCGCACACGCCCCTGTGTTCGAACCTTGAGGGTTTTGCGGAGCCCGAAATCCGACATTTGGCACGCCAGGTAGGGGGCGTGTCGGAACCCATGCGCAAGCCTCGCCTCGTCTCCACTCGCCACACTCATGGCAAAAGGACGTCGGGCCCGTGCTGAGCGGCGGGCTGCCCGCGTGGCGCGAGCGGCGACGGCGGGCCTCGGCACACCGCGTCGTTCTGCCTCCCCGTCGGCGGGCGCCATCACCGGCCGGGCCATCAACAGGCACCGGGGGCTGCCGCCTTCACGAACCGCACGGCACGCCCTTGCCGCCCCTGCCCTTTCCCGCATCCGGGCCGCGCCGTCGCCCCTCCGGGTCTGCCACGACCCGACGCACAGACATGTCGCGCTCCTTGTGGCGCATGAGCTACAGCGCCACCACGCTACGCGCGATCGCCGCAACAACTGGGCCAGGCGTGCCCCCAGGCGCGTCACCACCACCGGCGGGACCCAGGTGTATCTCAGCGGGACTCGTGCCCGTGGACTCGCTCAACCGACTGGCACAGCGCCTAGGTCGCACGGACGCGCTCGGGACGTCCGCTGCGACCCGCGATCGCTGGGGGCCTGTCCCGAGTCACTGGGGATGCAGGAGCTGGCCGCAGGCGCCGGCAGAGACCGGTGGGAGGTGTTGGTCGCGCGAGAGGGGCGTCGCTTCGCGCCCCTCAGTACATCCACCGGGACCAGGGAGGAGGACCAGAGGCTCGACTACGCCGGCGCCCGGGCCACGAAGGAAGCAACGCCGGCTACCACGGCGACAGGAGGCACATACGCGACCTCGCGAGCGGCTCTCGTCCGGGCTGGTATGCACAGCCTCGCGAGGGCGGCCTGCGGGGTTGGCCTCGCGAGGATGCCCGGCGTAGGCAGCTTCGCGAGGCGCACCCGCTGGTAGGGAGCTGCCTTGAGTAGGCATCTGGGTCTGGGGACCGAGGGTCACTTGCCTGGGAACGGAGGGTGGAACGCACGCCCATGTCCCCGGGTCGGATGGCCCCAGCTTGAAGACGGAGGGTGGAACACACGCCCATGTCTTCGGGGCGCGCGACGCCCGCTTGGAGATGGAGGGTTGAACATACGCCCATGTCTCTGGGTCGGGTTTCGTTCGATCACCAGCAGGCGATCACGTACTCGCCCATGTCCCCAGGCCCAGCTCGCCCGGCCTAGGGGCAAGATCTCGAGTACTTGAGTGGGGACCCCGGGCACCCCAGCGAGGCACGCTGGGGCACTTCCCAGGGTGCCGCCCTCGCGCGCAACGGAAGGGCCCCACCAGGCCCGACCCGCGGTGTAGGGGGTTGCGCCATCACCACGACGATGGCATCCGGCCATGGGCTCTGGGGTGCCCAAGGCCCTCTCCCGGGGCGGGCCTTCCCATCAGAGAGCGCAAGGGGCTCCCCCTATGCTCAAGGGCCCGTCCGGAGCCGACCCTACTTCGCCGCGCCAAGCCTAGGGGCTGGGAGTGGGTTTCATGTCCGCGGGGCATGGAGCTCCCTGTACACCCCCAGGACCAACCCGTGACACTCTCACGTAATAATGAGTGGGTTGTATACGCCCGGAGCCCCCCGACGACGCGGAGGGGTTCCTTCCCACGCCCAAGTGGAAGCCCCATGCTCCGCGCTGGCGGACAACACTGCCCTCCAATGGCTATGCCCACGCAACATGGATGCCCTATGCTCCGCGCTGGGGGAAGACGAAGACGAAGACTATCCTAAGAGCCGGACACGGCCGTTTCTTGCTCCTTTTTGTATTCGAAGTTGCCGCATTTGAGAATCGTTTTTGTACTCGGACTTGCCGCCTTTTGGAATTGAATTTGGTGTTTTTGCATTTTTCTTCTGGAGGGAAGGGATGTCGCTCTCTTTGATAACAATCCTTGTTTTGCGCCTCGCTTTCTTCGGGGCAAGCACTCGCCTGCTGCCCTCCCCCTTGCACCCCGCGAGCGGGGGCTGGGGGGACGGTGCCCGCACCTCGCCAAGGCCTTGGCGCCCGGATCTTCGCGCGGCGCTCCCGAGAGGGTCAGCAGGCGCGTGTCGTTTTTCGCTCGCTCGGAGGCTCCACCCGTGGCCCAACGCATCATATCAAGAGCCTCTGGGGGCTCGCACCTCCCGAGGCAGGAAACCATTTTTTTTTCGGGACCCGCTCGAGCGTCAAGGGGGCTCCTGAGCAACGCGCCTCAGGAGCCTTACTGGTCATATAGCCACTCGCCCCTTGATGTCGTCCTAGCGATCCGGTCGGCGTCAAGGGTGTCGAGGCCTCACCCCGTAGTCGCGTCCTGGTGATCCGGACGTCGCTTACGGGGGACAAGGAAATGTGCGGGACTAGGACCTGCCAACGTAGAGCTGCTTGAGCGTCAAAGGGGGCTCCTGAGCAGCGCGCCTCGGGAGCCTTACCGATCATATAGCCCCTCGCCCCTTTGATGCCGTCCTGGCGATCCGGTCGGTATCAAGGGTGTCGAGGCCTCACGCCGTAGTTGCGTCCTGGTGATCCGGACGCCCCTTACAGTGGTTGAGAAATGTGCGGGACTAGGGCCTACAGACGCAGAGTGCCGAAAGGGCTCCAACTTGCCTCACTCATAAGAAGAAGAAACCTTCAGGACATCCGGACCCCCCCCCAAGCGCCACCGCTAAACCTCCCCGATGCAGAAGCCTACCGCGAGCGTGTCAATCGGATTGGCAGGAACCCCGGGCAAGAGGAAGCGTGGCACAACACACCTCGACATTCGGGAGCACATTCAAGGGTATTTTTCAAAATACATTAGAGTTGCCACTAGGCCACATGCATAACCCTGCCAGGTAAACAAGAAGGCTACTCAAGGGGACATGCAGTCGCCACCGCTCTCATCATCACCACCACCGTCGGCCTCGTGCTCCCCGGCTCCAGCATGGCCCTCGGTTTCGTCAGAAGAAAGCTCCGCTATCAAGTCCTCCACATGGTCCTCGACCCACTCGGCAAGGGCAACGCGAGTCACTTCAAGTACGGGACCAAGCACCGCCTCAAAGTCGAAGTGCCGGTCGAAGCGAAGGAGGTGGCTGGAGACACATGAGGCCGCCTGCGCAAGGGAATCACGGCGCTTCTCCTCCACAAGATCACTGATCTTCTCCGCGCCCCCTCAAGGCACTCCACGACCCTGGAGAAGAAGCTCAGGTACCCGGCGTCGTCGGGGACGAGGGGGCTCACGACGCTCTCACCACAAATGTCACTCAAGGCCCAGTGGGCCCTCCTCTCGAGGGACTGGAACATCTTGGAGCGTGTGTGCTGAAGGCCGCGGGCCCGACTCGCCTCGTCCGAAGCCCTCTCCACAAGGGAGGTCACTCCCTTCACCTGCTTGAAGAGGAAGGACAGCTCGGCCTCGGCAGCCGCTTGGGCCTCCGCCGCAGCCTCTTGACGTCGTTCCACCGCCGCTAACCTCCTCCTGAGGCCGTTCGCCTTGCCCCTCAGCTGGTCACGTCACCTGCAGAAACGAGACTCCTGAAGCTTCAGCTTGGCGCGATAATCCTGGAGAAGGGAGCGCCAAACCTCTGCCACCTTGTCGTCGACCTCCTCTTGAGCCTGCGCGTCGGGAGTGGCGAGGGATTCCTCGGCAAGCGACACCTGGCGCTCCCTCACCTCCAGCCTCTCCTGCTCCAGGCTCTGCTCCAGCGCCTCCATCGCCAACACGTCTACGGGCACGCGGGGGCTTGCACTAGCGGCGAGGAACTCGATTGCCGGGCCATCAAGTGTGGCCCTCCGCACCTGAATCTGCCTTTCAAGGGCGGCATTGAAAGCTTGAAGCTCCTCGAGGCGTTCCTCGGAGGCCCTGCGCCGGCAGTCGGCTTCCTGAGCCTCAGCAAAGGCGCGCTCGCGAGCCTCCACCACCGCGGTAAGGGACTCCTCGGCCTCTGCACGGGCGCGCTTGCACTGCAGGTAGCCAAAATTCACAGCAACTTCAAGACGATGCCATCCATGCGTGAGGCACAGGCGCTCCTTCTCCAAGCGGGCATCATTGTTAGTGAGCTCCACCGCCAGGCGTCCTAGCACTTCTGCCGCGGTTTGGAGCAAACCCCACCGCACGGTGCTCTGGTCACTTGCGAGCTCAAGGGCCCAGCCAGGGTCTCCGCCTTCCCCAGGATGGACGGGGGAGGCATGCGAGGGGCCGCCCAGCTTGGACACATGCCCAGGGGCTGGGGGCTCCCGCCTGACCGCCCCAGAAGAAGGACGCACCCCTTGAGGCCCCACATCATCGAGCGAGGGGGGCCCAAGGACACAGCGCGGCACGCCCCATGGGAAGGCCGCCAACGGGGGGCGCGGCCCGACCCTAGGGAACTAGAAGCCACGGGCAAAGAAGATTGCAGGAGGCTCACGCTCGAGGCCTCCTGAAGGCCGAGCAGGCTCGGGTACTGACGCCCGGGCAGCCAGAACCCCGCAGCTGACGGAAGACGAGGCCGCAAGGGGCTCGACGGCCATAGAAGTGGGTGGCGTCGACTCGGCTCCTCCTTCACCGGTGGGGAGCCTGCGGAGCAGAAACTCAGAAGGAGAGTGCAAAGGGAAGGTTGAGGGGACGCAGGCACTTACTCATCCACGGCGATCCACTTCCTCTTCATCGGCGCCCACGGCGCCGAGGAGCGGCCGCCCCTGGGCACCTTCCTCTTTCGGCCGGCGCTGAAGCCGGGGGGCGATGAACCGATGACCGGCACCTGGCACCCAGCGGTGGAGACGGCGGCCGCCATCATCGACGGGGTGTCACCCTCGACCCCGGGGTGACCAGAAGCGGGAACCGGGGGAGCGGGCGGCGAAGGACGCCCCACCTCAGCCACAGGAGGGGCCGTGGCTTCAGGGTTCCCGGGGATCAGGGCCCCCGCGCAGGGGGCACCCTGGGGACGCGCTCCCTCCGGAGGAAGGAATCCCCACTCATCAAAACGCGGCATCTTCAGGACGAGGGCTTCCCGCTCCTTGTAGTTGTACAAGGGGAGGCCGCCCCGGGGGAGCTCGTCAGGTTCACCGCCGGTCAGGCGGCGGAGTAGCTCGCGCAGCATGCCGGGAGAAAGAGACAGGACCTGGATCCTCATGGGATTGTGAGGACCTGTGAAGGCCCACATCGGGCGGGAATGGCGCTGAAGGGGGGCAATTCGTCGGCATGTGAACTCCCGCACCACCATCGCCATCGTCACGCCCGCCTTCTTCAGCCTCGCCAGCCTGACCAGGACCCGCGCAAGCCGCGGGTCGGCAATCTCCTCATGCCTCCACCCGGGATTCGGCACTGCATGGGCCAGCGGAGGTTGAAACAGGGGGGCGGCCTCAGCGGCATTGATGTACACCCACTGCCGCCAGAACCCTTCTGCCTCCGAAGAGAGTCCGGCATCGAGGGCCCCCTCAGCCGATGCGTCTGCTGCTCTCAAGGACACGCACCCAGAGCACTGTTCCCCCAAGATCAACTCGAGCGAGAAGAAGTGGCGCAACAAGGCTACGGAGGGGAAGACACCAACGAAGGCCTCGCACAGAAACGTGAAGGCCGAGAGGAGGACAAGGGAGCCGGGGTCAAGGTGGAGCACGTGGATCCGATAATGCGAGAACACAGCGGAGAGGAAGCCCGAGAACGGTGGCAGCAAGCCCGAGAGAAGGGCATGGAGATGAAGGGGGATGGCGGGGGCCTCGAGCTCGCCCCGAGGCCGCGAGCCCAGCCAGATCTTGGTGGCCCCCCATTCGTTGGAACTGGCGGCGACCACCAGCTGAACCTTCTCCAACCCCTCAAGATTCACCACCAAGGACTGGCCCAGCGCAGGTTCCGGCGCCGGCGTGGTCATCAGCGCCCACAAGCCCTCGCCCTCTCTCTTCTTGGGGGCCATGGCGAGGGAGCGGGGCGGCGCGTGCGCAGGGATTTGACGGAAAGGGCGAGAGCCGTTGAAGAGGGGAAAACAGACGGCGAGATCGATGGGGAACAAAGACGGCTTGTTGGCGTGCGCCAAGCAATTTGACAACCCTGACAATTGCCGAGCCGGCGTGAAGAGGAGGAGGCGACGACCTCTCAGAGATTGCCGCATGTCAAGCCTGGCCCACAGGCAATCGGGGCCCGCGACGCTTCGGGCCACCTTCGACGGCTTTGCCTAGAAGTCAACTCGGGCGCGCCTTGGGCCCGGGGGCTACTGTCGGCGTTCTGGGAACGGGGGTACCCAGACCTACCTGCCTGCGGCCCAGGGAGGGGCCCACCTCATGAGCCAAGCATGGCCTGGCGCAGCCCCACTCAAGACAAGGCCCTCGCGAGGACCCGAGCTCATGAGGGAAGCAGCACCAAGACCAGCGAGGAGTGGGCCTCCTCAGGCCCCCTCCGGAGCGGCGGAGATCTCTATGCAGAACCCGGACTCAGGAGTCAAGGATGACGCAAGGAAGGACAGGTGGGCGCCAGCGCGCCAGGCGGTACAGTTTCCCCTTTGGTGCAAATGGAGCAAGGACGTACGCGGGTTCCCAAAGCGCCCCCCAAAGGTTTCCATTTTGGTGCAACAAGACCACGACCACGAGCCCTGCAGGACGGATGCCATCGCCGAGCCCACCTCTGCATCATCGACAGCCACTTTGCAGGCGAAGACCACCTTTGGACAGGGCGGGGATGTACTCCTGTCCCCCTTCAAATTTGGCCGTTGTGGTATCCCTTCCCGCCGTTGCGATAAGGGAAGAGGACCCGGGCCGCTGCAATATATAGAGGCTAGGTAGCACCGTAGAGAAGGGGACACAAGGAGAAGGAGGGGGGAGGAAGAGAACACAGCAGACACCCAACAAGGCAGAGAGCCAAGAACACCACTCGAGTGCCCTCGCGAGGCTACTCACCTCTGTACTAGTTTATCCTCCACACCTCCTCAAGAGGCAATCCACCAAAGCAGGAGTAGGGTATTACGCTTCGCAGCGGCCCGAACCTGGGTAAATCCTCGTGTGCATCTTCTTCCTCGTCATCGTGCGAGTTCATCGTCCTAACCATCGAGTAGCGAGCTAGGTAGGGCGAGGCTGCAGGGGATCTTCGCACACGCCCCTGTGCTCGAACCTTGAGGGTTTTGCGGAGCCCAAAATCCGACAGGGGTGGCCTTGGAAGTAATGGCGCAGCTTCCTTGAGGCAATGAGGAGCGCGAGTAGGAGCTTCTGCTGCATGGGGTAACGCGAGCGCGCATCCCGCGGCACGGTGCTGACGTAGTACACCGGGTGATCGACGAGGTGCGAAGCGTCGGCGTCGCCCTGCTCCCCAGGGGGCGTGCATGACTCTGGTGCCTCACGAGTCGGTGAGGCGACAAGGGCCTCAGGAGCGCCATCCTGAGGTGGCGACTGCCGTGCGGCCCCTTGCGAACCACCTTTCTTCGCGCATGCGCCGGCGCGCTCCTCCCGGATCGCCACGAGCGCCGCGCTGGCCGGGTGGGGGTCACTGCTAAGTAGAGCACCAAAGGCTCGTGAACGCGTGGCGCCACCATGACGGGAGGGTTCGTGAGGTACTGCTTGAATTCTTGGAAGGCCGCGTCAGCTTCTGGGGTCCACTCGAAAGGGCCCTTCCTCTTCATGAGCTTGAAGAAGGGGATGGCTCGCTCACCGAGCGTGGAGATGAAACGCCCCAAGGCGGTCACGCAGCCCGCCAGCTTCTGCATTTCCTTAAGGGTCTGAGGCGGGCTCATCTTTTCAATTGCCTTGATCTTTTCTGGGTTCGCCTCGATCTCTCAGTGTGATACCAGGAAACCAAGCAGCTTGCCGGATGGGACCCCGAAAACACACTTCTCTGGGTTCAGCCTCAGGTTCACCCGATGTAGGCTGGTGAATGTCTCTTCCAGGTCTTCGATCAAGGTCCTCGCCTCCCGCGATTTGACCACGATGTCGTCGATGTACGCCTTGGCATTCCTCCCGAGCTGTTGCCCCAAGGCGATGTGCATCAACCGCTGGAAGGTCGCGCCTGCATTCCGCAACCCAAAGGGCATGCATGTATAGCAGTACACGCCGCACGGGGATAGGAATGCCATCTTCTCGATGTCTTCCACTGCCATCTTGATTTGATGGTAACCTAAGAAAGCATCCAAGAAGCACAGCAGATCGCACTCGGCGGTGGAGTCCACGATCTGGTCGATGCGCGGGAGCGGGAAGGGGTCCCGTGGACAAGCCTTGTTGAGACTCGTGAAGTCGACGCACATGCGCTCCTTCCCACCCTTCTTGGGGATAACCACGAGGTTGGCCAGCCAATCGGGGTACCGCACTTCCCGAATAACGCTGGCTTCCTGCAGCTTGCGGACCTCTTGGATGATGAAAGCTTGCTTTTCTTGCGCCTGTCGCCGTGCCTTCTGCTTTACCAGGCGTGCGTGAGGGCACACGGGCCGCCCCCGAGAAGGGCCTGGTGGGCGCAAGCTGGTCATAGGGCACTTGCAGCGTGTCGAAGGTTTCCACAAAGAGGATGTTGAGGCCGGTGCCGCTGTCGATGAGTGTCTTGTCCACTACAAGAAATTTGTTAATCTGTGACAGTCGAAATCCGTCATCAACAGCCCTCAAACTGTCAAGGATGGTCGTCGGTGACGGACGCTCTATCCGTCATGTATATCGCGTCATAATTTGCCCACCCCACAAACCATGACGGATTGGCCGTTCCATCATCGATATCGAGCAAACCATGACGGCCAGCTACCGTCACCGATCGGACCCTAAGCCCGCCCGGCCCGCCTAGGCCCGGGGCCACTGTGACGGACCTTTCCGTCACGGATTTACATGATGACGTGGCATCAACAATGCTCCTGTCTGATCTGACGTGGCGCCGCCTAGGCCCATGTAGCCTTCGGCCCAGTAAGTTTTGGCCCATTTGTTTTGGTCCAGACTATTTTTTAAACTGTCTATGTTTTGTAGTGGTCCAACGAGCACATCAGCCCATTAAACTTACAGACTAGTGGGCTCCATCCAGCCCATCTGTGTTATGTTTACCCAACGCAGCCCATTTGTGATTTTTCCACAGAACAATTCAGCACTAGACGGTGAAAACTATTCATTATTTGTACAATATTAACACAGAAAACCCGCAAAAAATTATTAACACTAAAAAGAGGCACAACATAACAATGCACAAGTCACATTACGCAAGTACTGATCCTGCATAACACATCCAGCATAGCATTCAGCTTACATCTCCACATCCAACAACCATCAGGCACCAAAATGCAACCAGTTTGCATCCAACAGTATGTTGTTTGCACAACAAAAGGTTGACAAAATACCAAGGTAGGTTCTAGCGGCATATCTCACATTCACATAGCTTCCAACAGCTTTTTGGACAAACAACTTACCCTTCAGCTGATCTTGATGCCATCTGACTTAGCAATAAGTCTAGTTTTGCATCTATCTCAGCTTGCTTCTTCCTGTTCTCCACGTCTCGCTTCCTGTACTCCTCAGCTTGCCTGGCCCTTTCTTCTTCAGATTCCTTCAACTTCTTGGTCAAGGTGTCAACACGCGCCTGGAGCTCAACATTCACCTTCTCCGCTGCCAATTCTGCTTCACGGTTGCTAGCACTGGATCTCGCATGGACATGCTAGATCCCCACGTGCTGAAGAAACCTTGGCTTCTTAGTGTGCTTAGCAAGCACTTCAGCTACAGCCTCGGTTGCCACCTCAGTTGCAGAGCTCGATTCCTGACCATCTTCTGTAGGTTTAGAAATCTTGTTTTCCATCTCGGTCTAGCAATGCAAGCAACAAACATGGTTATGAGACAACTTAAGCACAAGTAGAGAAGACATCATCAGCAAGTTAACATGCATCAGGAAAGCTAGCATGCATCCTTATTTTGTGAGAACATTGTAAGATTAAACTTTTTCTGTGCAGAGTTGACTCGGATTATTCATCAACAACAAAGTGGCCAGAAGAAACACTCAACTGTACATGCTAAATTATATCAAGTAACTACAAGCAACTAATGTTTAAATCTAATTATTTTATATATACTACAAGATAGACACTGAGGATGGCCAAAACTGCAATATAGGACAATCTATTACAAGATAATCAAGTGAATTAACATTTCCAATTAACATGCACTGGCATTTGCTTATTAGAGTGACTAAAACAATATTAGTTCTAGCCAGGCAAAAGTTAAAACTTTGATGGTTGGTACTCTTTGAAAGCTGACTTACAATTGCATTCAGCACAACATTGGTGTAGCATTTCTTTTTCTTGCTGTAGTGGCACGCCTTGAACAAATCCACTGCATTTGGTTCTTTCTCCTTGTATTCATCTCCCTAAAAACAACAGATATGAAGGCAAGGGAGCATCATATACCGTCACTACATAGAATCAATCCGAAAACACCTTATGATAGTGCACAGATACATCTTGCACATCCACATCCACATGTTTGACTTACCAAATTTCCATAGTGCACAGGGTAGATGCGCGCGCCAGTAGTTTGGTGGAACTTAACTTGAGCTCGATTATCTTTGTTAATTTGAGATATCCCCTACATCAAGAGACCAAATACATGTAAGGCACAGTTTCTAGATTAGCATGTAGAAGGCGAGATCAGTTTGCAGGAAGAGACATACCATCTTTTTGGGATCCTTCCAGCTTTCCACCAGCTCGTTCCACTGGTCATCAGTCATCAAGGGGACCGGAGAAGTTCTCCTCACCAAATGGGGCGCCTGAGGATCAAAATACTCTTTCTTGAGCCTGTATCGTTGTTGGCGTGTTGCGCTTTTTAGTATTTCTGTACAAGCCTTCCTCACTGGCACCGCCTCTAGGTCCATCTGAAACTTGTTCTAGTAAGATCAAAAACATGGGTAAGTATCATGATTGCACATAGAAAAAATAGCAGAAGATTGACAGGTTCCTAGCAATTTGAGCGAGAAAGGCCAGGATTATGTACATACACCAACTTTGCCTACAAAGTTCCTGAAGATCCCATCTCGGATATTTCCATTTGGGTCCTTGTAATCCTTCCAGTGCTTAAACACAGGCATATGGTGTCTGACTGTGACATTGCATTCAGTTGCAAACTTGCAGCAAGAAGAGGTGCCTCCGGCCGTATGCTCCCTTCTGGAATGACAAGCGGCAGTTTGCCCTGTCAGCGTCGAGTGATCCTTTCCAGGCCTTTTCCTAAATTGGGCCCCCTTTCCCTTGGCTCCTCATAGGATTGTGGACCTACAGAGAAGGTAAAATTAAGGATGGTATTAAGCCCACAAGAAGGCCAAGACAATATACTAGTAACCAATGGCAGCAACAATTAAAGAGAAACAATGTAAAACGGTGACAAGAGAAGCTAATGATGTATGCACTAATAGTTGATCTGCCAAGCTTCATTATGGTTTATATCAAGTATATTTAAGACAGAAAGATGCATAGAACAATAGATTAAACAAGAAGTTTAGAATCTTGCTTCTTCTTTCATAGATAACAAGGGAGGTTATCTCAGGGTTAGAATGAATGAAGCCTACAAGAACATGTCAAAGGAAATGATCTTTGGATTGCAATATTGCACTTAATTTGCTATGTCACAGTGCCATTACTAAATAAGCATAGCCTCATTAACAATCAAATAAATACAAGAAAGATTCAGGTTTGTAACTTGCCTTCAAAGTTATTGTCAGGTTGAGTTTGCTGATGAGGTTGGGTACTACCACCAGCTTTGTTGTCCCTCTGGTTGTCATCATCACGATGGGCAATGAGATCAGCTCTATTGGCCATCCAGTTGTCGTCATCACAATGTGCAAGGTCATCATCTTTTTAGAAGAAGGCATCCAGTGAGAGTATGTTCATTATGCAATCAAAGCTAATAGACAAGGCTAGCAATTCAAAGGACAGAACATGAGCATGATATGACACAATAGTAAGAAACTTGCCTTCAACACAATGGTCATCAGAGTTTGGAACAAATTCTTTAGATTGGCGGTCACGAGCCACAGAAGCAATTGGCTTATGAATGTCACTTGGTGTCTGCTGTTTAGGATCATACATCTCTTCACTTTGAGCACTTGCAACAGCATTTTGTGATGGTACTTTCTTCGACCTTGTAACTCGCATATTAGTTGGGACGTCTGCGAGAACTCTCTTAGGAGGCCGAGGCTTGACTCCACCAGGGGGCATGGCAGCAGATCTTTTTTTACTAGATTCCTGACTGGTTTTTTACAGTCCTTCAAGCCCTGATAGAAATGAAAACATGGTTTAATCAACAACCTTTATCAAAAAATCTGCTGCAATGATCAACAAGCAACATATCTAGCAATGACTAGAAGGAGGAATTTAGCACCTTGGAGTTTGAGCTAGCAGCAGGTGTGGACTTAAATTCCTGCAATGCTTCTGTCTCATGTACTAAACTATCATCGGACGACTCTCCTTCACTGGTATCGTCCTCATTAGGATTGTACTCAGCTTCAGATTCATCAGTACTATTCTTGAGCCTTTTTTTTCCAGGTGTAATGACAGTTTTGGCTGCAAACAATGTTGATAATGTAGGAATTCCGAGTGCTTGCAGCATTGAATTGTTCCTTATGCATGATTTGAGGCGCGACTCGTCCATAGGATGTAGTGGTGGTTCTAAGATGAGTTAACACATGAACACGAATTACTATGTGTATAATATGTACTTAATAACAAATTACTACTTGTTATGTTTATGTTTGCACAAGCGACCCAAATCTACACTTGACAGTACAAGGCCCTTATTTCATAGGTATGGCTAGAACCCTAATGAACCAAAAACACTAGCAATTGAAGTATTAGCTTCAGAAACACTAGCAATTGAAGTATTAGCTGAGTACAAGGCCCTTACTGGCTAGAACCCTAATGAACTAGAACAATCAAAAACAGTATTAGCACCCAGCAACTAGACATACATATGTAGTTGCAGCAAATAGCAGGCATGGAGTGGGTTAAGAAGATTATACCTGCTATCTTGCGTCCTCGGGATTTCTTCGCTGCAATCTTCTTCCCCATCAGTGTGTCGTGCAGATGTCCAGTGAGGTGTCAGAGAGGCCCTTGAAGCAGCGAAGTGTGGTGGCAGCGAGGCCCTTGAAGCGGCGCAATGTGGTGGCGGCGACAGCTTGTTTCTCGGGTTTGGTGGAGGGGAGGAGGGGGGAGGGAGTTCGTGGCCGCCAGTGAGTATGGTGTTGTGACCGAGGGTGGAGGCGGAAGAGGAAGGGGAGTCGTGCTCGGCAGTGGCGATGGTGGAGTCGTGTTCTAGGGTTCGGTGGAGCGGAGGCGGGGGGGTGGGAGGGAGGGGGTCTTGGCCAGCAGTGAGGGAGGGGTTGTGACCGGCGGTGGAGGTGGAAGAGGGACATGACTCGTGCTCGGCGGTGGAGGAGGTGATGCCGGCGGTGGAGGAGGTGGTGCGGGCGGTGGAGGCGGATCTGGGGGTTAGGGGCGGGCGGGTGGCGGGGTGATTTGGCGATTTGGGGCTAGGGACGGCGGGGTTAGGGATTCTATGTGTGTCAAATTACAATGTTGTCCCTTCGTATGGTACTGATGGAAGAATATATTGGTGTAATTTTCTGGAACCTTGGTAGGCAATAGGGTCAATTCAAGATGGTTCTTTTTTTTGGCGCGGGTGGAGCGAAAACCATGTCCCGCGCGCGCGTTTTCTTGCCTCCAGGCCAATTTAGAACATTTAGAGAATTGATCTCTCCACTCAAAAAGAAAGAGAATTGATCTAAAAAAATTCTAGAGAATACATCACGAGCAAGTTATTTGTTTCTATAGTTAGTAAGACATATACTCCCTCCGTCCCAAAATAAGTGACTCAAAAATGACTCAACTTTGAGTCATTTATTTTGAGACGGTGAAGCATCTAATTACACAATACGTTAGTGATCACATGGGTGTTGTTGGACGTTGATACGTGTTGATTGTTGGGCGGCATGGGCTCCGGCATGGGCCCCCGGAATCGGACAACCATGTGCCTCTCCGAGACACGTGGACGTTCAGGGGGAATTGGCTAGTGCCGGACCCCGGGTTGTACTTGACCTCGGGCCGCGGGCGTCGTGCCGACATACGCTATCTACACTACTTAAGTAGGTAAAAATATACTACCAAATTCCTATATAAATATCAATTTAATTTAAAAAAATGTAAAAATAATCAGGTCATTTGTATTTGTGGTTTAAAAGTTGCAGATAATCAAAGTTTGGTCAATAGAAGTACCAAGTCAAAGAAAAAGAAGGGCCACGTCGATCACATATTTCAGTAGTATATGCTAAAAGTAATATACGTTATCCAACTTAAAAAAAGAAGTAATATACGTTATACGCGGAAGAGCGTAGGGCTCGCGCGATGGATCAGACACCGGTCTGGTGGGTTGCGCCGCGGGAGATCTCCTCCTCCCCCTTCGATCCTTTTTTCTGTTTCCTTCGATCCTTCTTTCCCACGATCTGGTGCCCCTATTCCTCTTTCCTTTTCACGTGTTGGAG
Source organism: Elymus sibiricus (assembly GCA_039707655.1). Lineage (NCBI taxonomy): Eukaryota > Viridiplantae > Streptophyta > Magnoliopsida > Poales > Poaceae > Elymus > Elymus sibiricus. The sequence continues at coordinate 389,436,055 of CM077665.1, read as the reverse complement.
GGGGCAGGTGGGATGAGACCTTGGCGCCATGGGGGGTTGGACGGTGCCGGACCCTGGGCCGTGGGCGTCGCACCGGCCAGCACGACAGAGCAGTTCCCATTGGCTCCAGTAGGGGGGAAATGATCGCGGGGCCGGGAGAGAACTACAGGCGAGAGGGGTGGACGAGTAGGGGCCTGAGTCGCTCGTGGTGCTGCCAGAAACACACAGAGCGCCATTATTGCATGCCGGGGTAATGGTCACCACGCGCTCTCCCTCTCTGTGAATTAGTTGAAGAAACTGACCGTGTCACAATGTGCTTCTATGCTCAATTAGGGTATACAAAGAAGCTAGATGTTAATGGCTAAGGATATGTGCACTGTTTGGAAGAAAATCAGTTTCTGCGGCAAACTTTGATGCCTGCTGCACTGGCCTTCCATAGGGTAATTTGTCCAGAGGTTTTGGGTAGATGACCAGGGTAGTAAGGAGTGTCATTCTGCCAATTTACACGGCCAGGACTGTTGGCTAGCTTGGGGTCGCTTCACAAAGCTCTATATTATGAACATACATGAGCCTTATGAATTTCAAGAATTATTTGTGAAACTAAATAGCCAATGATAGCAGACATATGCCATCCTCACAACAGCCGGTACATAGATGATATATTGTCAGGCATACAACAAGGATTACAACCACAATGACTTCGCTAACACACTGACAGACTATAACTCTGATACGGATCACAACAAGGATCATCGGTCATTGGCCTATGAAGGCAAACAAAATAAAACTTCAGATACAACTATGTTACGGATCACAACAAGGATCACCGGTCATTGCCATATCAAGGCAAACAAAATAAAACTCTAGACCAACTTAAGCTTGCAGCACAACCATTTTAGAGCATCTCCTTCTCAGCCTTGTCAGTTTCAAAATAAAACGCCTGTCGAACATTTCAAAATTAGAAGTGCATTCAAACTGTAGATATTCATAAAGAGACATTGTACTAAAGTGAACAAACATGTAGTGCATAAACACCTCAGTTTCCCATGTACTGAACTGAACAAAACTATGTATCAGTGAGAAGAAAAACACATCACACTCTCCTGCACTGTACTGAACAAACACTGGTAGACTAAAACTCTGTTAAGGCAAACAAGATAAAACTCAGATACTACGATTCTAATCCTCTAACACACCGGCCAGCACATTGACTACATGATTCAGTGAGAAGAAAAAATATTTTAGGAAATAGCAGTAGGTAATGTATTGAACGAAAACTCCATGTAGTGCATAAACACCTCACTCTCTTTAAAACTGTACTGAACATAAACTAAAACAATAGGAAACATCAACTAAATGAAGAATGAAGATAGTACCTCTATATTAAAACATCTACTCGTCATCGCTGTCGACATCCATGGCACCTCCTTCGTCTTCGCTGCAATACTCCAGACCCGTATCATGTTCTTCCTCTTCATTGCCACCTTCATACACTTCTGTGCTTTTTTCTTTCATCAAACGAGCAACTACATCAGCTTCAAAAACAATGCCTTGCTCATCATCTCTATGCAAAGGCTTCTCAGATGTAAGGTCAGAAACATACATTCTCCTACCCTCCTCATCACAACGATCATCCTCTTGATATGCAGGACCAGTAAAAGGTGCACCCTCAGTTTCACTAATATTGAAGAGATGCCTATGTTCAAATGTTTGCACAACTTGCCAATTCTTCCCATACTTCGTGTTCGGCAGATAAAAGACCTTTCTAGCCTGCGTAGCCAGAATCAAAGAATCGTCCTTGTACCACATACTTCCAACATTTATGCCTTCGAAAAAACCATCATTTTAAGCTCGGTCTTCTTTCCATCAAGTTTAAACCAGTCACATTTAAACAAAACAACTGACCTGTCATCCAAGTTGTAGTCTAACTGAATGATCTCTTTCAAGGTTCCATAAAAATTTATGAGCTTATGGTCATGTTCACCTTCGGTCATGACCCCACTGTTTTGCGTTCTCTTGTTGCTATCACGATCAACAGTGCTAAATCTAATCCCATTCACTATGCATGATGAGAATTTCCGGACTCTCCGATCAGGACCACATGCCATGGCAAAGAGATCTTCGTCTACCTCTTCACCAACCTCATATTGCATCCTTATCATCTGCAACAACACACGCAAACACATACATTAGAATCTGTAGTGAAATGTGACAACCAAAAACTAGATGTGAATGAAAACTAACATAGTTCTTGAACCATGTTGGAAAAGTTTTTTGAAGCTCCTTATCACTGTCCGGCACCCGTTTTCTCTTTAACTCATCTCTGAATATTCTGTAAAGTAAAACATATTAGTCAATAGATACAATAAGTACAACAGAAACAACATAAAGAAGTTCAGAAGTGACAACATACTCGATATATTTCTTAGCTTGATCACAATTGTTCAACACATACCACACCATCTGATCAAATTCTTTTTCCTCATGTACATATTCATAATCATATCCTGAAGTAAAATTAACTCCATGTCCAAAATCATCAACACCATAGGCTTCTTCATCTAAAAAACCTATATTTCTTGGGTTCCGATTAAATATTGTTTCAACATCATCCATGTACTTGGAGCAAAATGTCAGGCACTCATCCGCAACATATGCTTCAGCAATCAAACCTTCTGGTCATGCCCTATTCCTCACATAGCGCTTTAAAGTATATAGCCTTCTTTCAACTGGGTACATCCACCCATATTGTACGGGACCTCGAAGCAATGCCTCTTCAGGTAAATATACTGCAAGGTGCACCATCACATCAAAGAAAGCAGGGGGGAATTTTCTCAAGCTTGCACAAAATTACAGGGATTTCTTTCTTCATTTCAGCCAACACATCCCTATTAAGAGTTTTGCTGCATAGTTCCCTGAAAAACTTGCCTAACTCAGCTATTGCTTGATATATATCACTGTCCAATAATCCTCTCATGCCAGCAGGTAAGATTCTTTGCAGAAGAATGTGACAATCATGTGTTTTTAGGCCTTGTACCTTGGTACCATCAGCACTTGTACATCTTGATATGTTGGAAGCAAATCCATCCGGAAACTTTAACTCCTGTAAAAATTGACAAAATGCAATCACTTGTTCTTTGGACAAGGTATATCGTGCCCGAGGCATCACATATGAGTTTCCTTCCTTCCTCAATTTCAATTCCTCTTTAATATTCAAATCTTGGAGATCAATCCAGGCATTGAGTGTGTCCTTTGTCTTCCCCTCTAAGTTCAGAATTGTCCCAATGAGGTTTTCACATATGTTTTTCTCGATGTGCATGACATCAAGATTGTGCCTCAGCTTCAATTTCCCCCAATACTCCAAATCCCACAAACAAACCCTGCGGCTCCAAATTGGCACATGAGCCTTCTTGCTGCCCAAGTCAGAACGCTTCCTTTTCCTGCTTTCTTGTTGACGCCCAGGTCTAAGCTTCTCCAATTCTTCTTGCAGATCATTCTCAGAGAATTTACCTGGCCAATCATTGCTTTGATGAAGACCAACAAATTCATTATTTCTCCGCAAACGATGTCCCTTTGGAAGGAAACGATAGTGACCAATATACCCAATTTTTTTCCTTAGGCTGTAAGAAATAGGGTGTTTGTCACAATGAATACATGCAAAATAGCCTCTTGTGGTACGCCCTGAAAGAGTGCTTAGATCCGGGTAATCATGAATGCACCATGGAACTGCAGCATAGAGATCTAACATTTTTTCACTAAGAGCATCATATGTACGCACACCCTCCCAGAGCTCAAGTAATTCTTCTACAAGTGGTTGTAGAAAGACATCGAAGTGCTTGCCAGGTGATTTAGGACCTGGAATTAGCAAAGCCATCATGAAATTTGACTAATCCATGCATGCCAGGTGGAAGGTTGTATGTTATAACAAACACAGGCCACATACTATAGGTTATGTTAAAGTTTCCAAAAGGATTGAACCCATCAGTGGCAATGCCAAGTCTAAAGTTTCTGGCATCTTTTGCAAATTCTAGATATTGTTTATCAAAATCTTTCCATGCATCACCGTCAACTGGATGAGTCAATTCCTTCTCACTGGGCTGCCTATTTAGCTTGTGCCATTGTGCTTCTGCTGCTCCTTTTTTGGAAAGAAACATCCTCCTCGGCCTAGGCACCAATGGAAAATGCATCAACACTTTCTGTGGAATCTTGTTTCTAGCAGGGTCTTTCCACCTTGATAGGCCACAAACTGGGCAGTTGTCATGATTGGCATATTGGTTTCTGAACAAAATGCAATTATTAAAGCACGCATGTATATACTCATACCCAAGGCCTAATTCCTTCAGAAGGTTCTTTGCTTCCTCGTATGATTTTGGGAGGTTGTTGGGTTTAGGGAATGCTTCAGCCAATATCTTCAATATATCAGTAAAGGCACTATTTGTGATCCTATGGTATGACTTCAAATGAAGAAGCTTTACCACAAAGGAGAACCTCGAAAACTTGGTACAACCATGATAAAGTTGCTGCTTTGCCTCTTTCATCACGTTCTTCAAAAATGACTCATGCTTAGAAGGATTTTCAGTTTCACTTTCAGCTTGTTCAATTGTTGTGCGTAGGTCTCCAAACATCTCCTCAAATCGATCAGCACCATTGTTACCATCGGCGGTGTCATGCACATCAACAGGATCTTCAATCACATCAACATCAAAGTCTTCTCCATGATATATCCAGCGAGTATATGTACTTTCCATGCCATATGTCAATATGTGTGTGTTCACAAGGGTCTGATGCTGATATTTACGATTAAGGCAATTTCTACATGGGCAGAGTATCTTATCATCCTCGCTGAATTTCTCTTGAATGAAGTTCATAAATTCTTTGACACCTTCGATGTACTCACGGGAAAACAATGTACGATGAATCCAATGTCTAGCCATCTGCATTGCCGAAAAAGAATCAAAGATATATCATCACTGAAGAGACATGACTACAACAACTTACAAGTAATCCCAATATTACAAGGGGCATATGGATCAGACTTATCGCTCTACATAGGCAACATGTTTACTAGCAAGATGGAAATAACATACAACCATAAGTGAAGACTTTTAATGGCCAGATAAATAAAATAGCAACAAGTTAGAATAGAGGGAGCTGCATGTAGCCAATCTCTTCTGCACAACACAACCAGGTAGTCACAAGAATTAAGGATTTAAGGCAGAAGTAGATTCTAGGCATTTTGTACCAATAGAAGCAGCATGTTCTGGACTTAAGGCATTTTGTACCAACAGAAGCAGCATATTTTGTACTTAGGCAGATCAGATTCTAGGCAAATTCTGCCAACAAAACACCAAGCTTAAGCATGCACTTGCAGATTACACAAGGTAACTGGGATTTCGGATCACATGATATACAAGATCCGGAGAGTAAAACACAACACAACCCCATGTTTTAATCTATGCGTACATTTAAATCATTTGCCCCCCCCCCCCCCCCAAAAAAAATTCACCTCAATCCATACAACTATAATGGAATAGCAATATTAAGGATGGGAAATCCATCTCAAATTATCTCTGTATGCATACTTGGTTCACCTCCGTTTGTGTAGGATCGAAAGTATGTGTAGAGGGGGGTGATTAGACTACTTGAGCAAATAAAAATCTACCTTTTCCCAATTTTAAGTGTTCGCAGATTTTAGCGATTATAGCAATTCAAGTACACCCTACACATGCATGTCTAAGAGTATAGCAGTGGAAAGTAACAACAAGCATATGTAGTAGAGGGTAGGAAGGAAGATCAAACGCAATTTGTAGACACGAAGATTTTTCCCGTGGTTCCGATAGGTGGTGCTATCGTCCGTCCACGTTTATGGAGTCTTCAACCCACGGAGGGTAACGGTCGCGAGAGTCCACGGAGGGCTCCACCCATATGGGTCCACGAAGTAGCAACCTTGACTAGTCCATAACGGCTTCCGTCCACGAAGAACTAGCCTCGCTATGGGTAGATCTTCACGAAGTAGGCGGTCTCCTTGCCCGTACAAACTTCTTGGTTCAACTCCACAACACGAAGTAGGAGGCTCCCAAGCGACACGTAACCAGTCTAGGAGGCACCACCCTCCAAAAGGTAATAGGCTTGGTAATGTCGATGAACTCCTTGCTCTTGTGCTTCAAGATGATAGACTCCTCAACACACAATCACTCTCTCACAGATTTGGCTTTGGTGGAGAGATTGATTTGGTGGAAAGCAACTTGGGGAGGCTAGAGATCAAGATTCATATGGTTGGACTGGAATGGCTTGATCTCAACACATGAGTAGGTGGCTCTCTCTCAGAAAATTGGATGGGGCAAGTATGGAATAGTTCTGAGTGCTTCTCTTTCGAGTGGGTGGTGGTGAAGGGGTATATATAGGCATCCCCAAAAATCCAACCGTTACACCTAAAGTGACCAACTCGGTGACACCGGAGTGTAAAACTCGGTGGTACCGAGTTGCTCCAAAGGTAGCAACTTTTGAATCTCGGCGAGACCGATACATAAATCTCGGTGGTACCGATAAGATGACCAACGGTCAGATTGCACAACTCGGTGAGACCGATTCTCAAATTTTGGTTGTACCAATTCTTGACAACGGCTAACCAAAAAGTTGGTCCAAAACTCGGTGAGACCAATTCACAAAACTCGGTGGTACTGGTTCTTGAGAATGGCTAACCAGAAAGTTGGTCCAAATCTCGGTGAGACCGATTGGCAAAACTCGGTGGTACCGATTCTTGAAAATAGGATACCCGAAAGTTAGCAAGCTGAACTCGGTGGCACCGAATCAGAATCGGCTGCACCGATGTGCTAGGGTTTGGCTTAGGATCTGTCTAGGGTTTGAATCTCGGTGAGACCGAATAGGAATTGTTGGTCTTACCGATTTGAGTGGTAGGGTTCTAGACAGAGTATTGTGGAAGAGCTTGTGGGTGTTTTTGGTGACTATCTCTTGTGCACGTGGAGCATCTTGTTCACCAACAGTACCTTACCCCCTTTTAATAGTATTGGCTTTCCAATGGACTCAAAGTGATTTCTCACAAAGTAAAATGTAGAGTCCTCTTGCTTGAAGCTTTGCCAATCCATTTCCTTGCTTCTAGGGGTTTCTCCACAATCCTTTTGCCAACACATCATTGAACTTTTCCTGAAACATACTTAGTGGAAACATTAGTTCAATGACATATATGTTGTTATTAATTACCAAAACCACCAAGGAAGCAAATGTGCTTTCAGCTTGCAAATCACAATATTTAATCAACAAATTCTGAAGGAGAGAGATGATTTCTGTAGGAGACATACCGCTCGCTCCTGGCTGATGTTGATGTGGGGAAGAACGGGGGAGTGTCTGGTGCAGCAATGGCAGGCGGCGGCTGGCTCGTCCGTGCGGCAATGGCGGGCGGCAGCTGGATCGTTGGCGCGGCAATGGCGGGTGGAGGCTGGCTCGTCGGCGTAGCAAGGGCGGGCAGCGGCGAGGCGGGAGGCCTATGGGATCCTGAAGATGAAGCCGAGACAGACCACCCCACCGGACCTAACCATCCTCGCCCGGGCAGTCGTCGGTGGCACCGGCGGCGCCGCGGGGATAACCCTCGATCTGAGAATCAGGGAAAAGAGAATTGCCTCCACTGTTTTTTTACGGGAAGCAATATAATCCAAACACACTGTCATGTGGGGGCATACAATGGCACCCACGTATCCTCACAGTTTTTTTTCGGAAAAACGTATGGTCCAACCGACATGTGGGCCAAAGAAGGGGCATGTACGCCACATCAGCAGGAGCACAATCCATGACAGTCTAGATGGTGTATATGAAAAAAATGGCAGGCCTGACTAAGCCCACTTGGGTGATTCGTGACAGTTTCCGTGACAGTAGGAGGACGTCCGTCATCAAGGGCTTGTTGCTTTTCGGCCCAATTGCGCATTATTAATTTGTGACGGTATGAGTGACGGATGATGGTAAATCGTCATAATCGATGATGAATTAGAGGAACGTCATCAGAAATCCGTCATGGATTACCAGATTTTTTGTGGTGTGGTAACCGCGACATTGCTGATGGTGGGGGTGCACAACATCGGGATTGCACCAGTGGCAACCGTAGCCCTGGGGTGGTCCTTTGAGTCGAAGGTTATGTCGGTCGCCGGCCTCGTCTTACCCCGCGGGGACTCAGGTCGCGGCTGAGCTGCGCCCGCCTGGCGGAGGAGGTGCTTGACGTGGCGGCCGGATGCGGGTGCCTGCGATCCGCCGAGGATGCAAGCGATCGTGCGAGGCCCGGGGGCTGCAAGACACGCGACGAGACGGCCGCAAGGCCTTTTACGCGCTTTGAGTATCGCGGCCTGCGCTCTTACCGGCCCAGGGCGAGCGTGGGGGGTCGACGTCGTGGCGGAAGCAGGGGTTGGGGAAGCAGTATGGCCGCCACGCTGTCCGGGGGGAGACAGCAACAAGTTCTGCTACCCTTGAGCAGCTCGGCCGGTGGCTGCGTTGGCTGCCGGAGGGATGGAGCGGCACGGGGCGCCGCGGCCAACGGGCGACGCGAGCGGCCGGGGGCCCCGCACGAACCCGACGGGCGTCGGTCATGGGAGCGACGAAGCTGAGACGGTGTGGAACCGGAGAAAGATTTCGACACGCCCCTACCTGGCGCGCCAAATGTCGGAATCGGGGCTCCGCAAAACCCAACAAGGTTCGAACACTGGGGCGTGTGTGAAGATCTCCACCGATTCAGAGTCCCAAGCCCATCACCCTACTGCCTAGCTGCGTCGAGTAAGTATGAGCGAGAAAGAAGGTGGACTCAGCGATTTACCCAGGTTCGGGCCACCTTGAGGTGTAAAACCCTACTCCTGCTTTGGGGTGGATTGGCCTCGCGAGGAGGCTGAGGATGAACTAGTACAGTGGTTGGGTGGCCTCTCGAAGGCTCTTGCTAATGATGAACTCGTGCCCCTGCCAAGGTGGGAGCTCGTCCCTCTTTATAGGGGCCACGGTCCTCTTCCCTTATCGCACAGGCGGGAAGGGATCCCACAACGGCCAAATTTGAAAGGGGACAGGAAGGACATCCTATCCTGACTAAAGGTGGTCTTCGCGTGCAAAGCTTCCGGGTGTGACGCGGCGGTGGGCTCGGCGATGACATCCGTCTCGCCGAGCTTGGGGTTTTGGTCCTCTTGCACTAGGAAGGAAACCTTTGGGGGTTCCTTGGGAACCCACGTACGTCCTTGCCTCTTTATCACGAAAGAGGAAACTGTCCCCCTTCTGCGCCTGCTAGCGCCCACCTGGCTCTGCCGTCAGAACCCACGTCATCCCGGCCTCACGAGGCCGGGTACTTGCATAGGAATCTCCGCTCCTTGGGAGGCAGCCTGGGGGGATGCCACTTCTCCGGAGGTCTTGGTGTTGCTCTCCTCGCGAGGCAGGGGCTCTGACGAAGGCCTTGACTTGGGGGGTTTGTTGCTGGCCATACCGGGCCTTCGAGGTGGGCCACGCGCTGGGCCGCAGGCAGGTAGGTCTGGATACCCCTGGTCCCAGAACGCCAACAGTCTCCCACATAGGATTTGCTCCAAGCCCTTAAGGCCTTGCTGGCATTTCTCAATTTCAAAGCTAAGGCCACCACGAGGCACTTGTTACCCGTGTCAATGGCCCAGGCCTGCTGAACAACCTCTTGTAACCCAGTGATATATTGAGAGTACCCCTCAAACCTGCAGCGTCTATTAGTGCACAGAATGCCCTCATTGACCAACAAAAGTGGGCAGTGATCAGAGATATTGGAGGCCTGAGGCAACAAATTTGCGGCTGGGAAGAGCAGCTCCCAATCCACATTGTAGAACGCTCGGTACAGTCGAACCAATGTGGGATTGGCCTGCTCATTACTCCACGTATACTTACGACCAATCAGAGGGATCTCGTGGAGGTTGTACGTGTTTAGGGTGTGTCTAAAATGGCGCATAAACCGTATGCAGATTCTTTTGTTATTTTTGTCATGCGGGTCATTGATGAGATTAAAATCACCAATGATCATCCACGGGCCCGACATGGAATTATATAGATCAACAAGTTCAGAGAGAAACAAAGTTTTGCGGGGCTCATCATGAGGGCTCCTCTAGAATTGCCTGGAGCTCAAAATCAGGCAGCCTGAGTTGTGACGGAGACAAGAACCCCGCCACCTCTGCGAGCTTGGCGATGTTCTCCAACGGCATGGGGCCACGGAAGAACTGGAGATAGCCAGCAACGTGTCGTTGGTGAAGTCATCCACACGATGAGTGGTCATTTCATCAGTAACCTGCCTGTCCTGGCAGATATACTCGAGAGAGGGCATCTACGTACGGGCGTAGACCTACCCTACTTGCCCCTAGGAGCACCATTGATGGCTAACTAAAAATGGATTGGATTAACACACTACCACTGCTGCTGTTTGACAGACCCCTTTACGAATCTCATCAACGCTGAATGGACCAGATAAAAGGGGGCCCGGACTCTGGAGTGCTACCACACCTTTTCGTTTACTCAATGCAACATATATACACAAGAGTTGGTCACACGCACGCGCTATCCTAGCAGCCACACTCGGCCACCATAGCACGTACCACCACGTCCAGCTAACTAATCCCTTGATTCGCTCCATTATCAAGTACGACCCCGCTACCCAACTAACAAACCATGCATGCACTAAGACACTAAGGGCATCTCCAAGACAGACCCGCAAACCTCCCGCAGCGATCCAAACCACGGAAGCCATCTAACGCAGTCCTGTATCGATCCGCGGAGCGGTCCGGACGAGATTTCTCCTGCAAACTAGAGACAAACATGGGGGGGAGGGTTTGCAGGAGTCCGGACACGAGAAACATCGGTACCTACCCCCTTGGCCCACTCAAAAGGAAGGTGGAGCCCGCACTTTTGTAGCAAAGCACAACTTCTGCGCCAAAATCCCCCACTTATCTTCTTTCATTCCTTGCCACTCGCCGCCCACTTCCCGCTCTTTTCTCCCACCCTCTCCTTTCTTCCAGCGCCAACGTATGGAGCCGTAGGAGAACCTGCCAGAGATGGAGACAGTGGAGGTGCCGGAGGATCCACGCATCGCGCTCGCTCGAAAGTCCTTCACCATCATGCATTGTTGGTTGAAGTTGAATGGGCAACCGAAGTGGAAACTTTTCATTGCCAAGACCGCCGTCCAAGCCAACGAGGAAGAAACCTGTAACCATATCGACCCAACCCAACAACCACCGAAGAAAGTTAGAAGAAACCTGTGGAGGAAGAAGTGCGAGGAGGAGAGGGTGAAGCAAGACAGTGCGGTGGCCAAGATGACGGAGAAGTTTGAGGACATCTTGACAAAGGAGGAGGCATGCGTGAGGCGCTTGGAGATCAAGGAGTAGAGGTTCAATCAGTTGATGGATGTGGCAGACAAGAAGCTCGTGCTCGAAGATACGAGGACAATGATCGAAGAGAGGAAGGCCGCGCTGAAGGAAAAGAGGGTTAAGATCACTACCAATGCGGAGGATGCCAAGATGTTGACATTGGATGCCGACTCTTTGGATGCTGATGCAAGAGTCATCGTGCAATCCTATCGGTACCAGATGTTGCAGTGGAAGAAAGATGAGTTGGCGGTGACGGCGGACTATGAGGACGCGGCGGAGGCGAACGAGGAGGCTGGCTACGCAGCTACGACGACACCTTCTTGATTGGGGAGCAGCTGGCTGAGATTGCTGGTCCGACAGGCCAGAAAGCACGGACTGTCGGACTAATGTTCTTTTGGAATTGGGCATGTAAAAACTAAGCATATTTGCCTCATTTTCCTGTGATTACGCATGCGATCCGGTGCACGACGCGCTGTGTGGATCGGATCGGAATATATTTGAATTTGAATTTACTAGCAGACATATACAAGTTTTTGGGGATAACATTGGAGATGCCCTAATGGCGCAACACGTGATAACTTCAGGAACAACAATGACATTGCAATCTCATAAAAAGTACAGGCTATATAAAGAGCATGTTGAACATACACACAACACTAAGAGTGAGTAGAGTTTGTGGATTTTAAGGGTTGGAGAAAAAGGAACGGGCACGAGACCGCAAATTTATGCATATGGTCACTGTAGGTAGTTCCAAAGGAGGGTTACATTGTAATATGTGAATCTATAGGAAGTTGTCAATTGGATTGACTTTGAAAGGTGATTCTTAATTGAAGTTTTTTTTTGCATTGAACCCCTTCTATAGGCATTCTTTAATAGGTGCCACCATGTATTCTATCAAAAGCGACTCTCCGCCGAAATCACATGCACACATAATTTATCTGTTGGGTCTATTAAAATTTCCTTTGTTGCTTCACTATGATGGCTAGATTCATTGTAGTGAAGCATTAACACTTTTCTATGAGGCAAGAAACTACACATAGGAAACACATTTTATTTAAGAAAGTTATATTCCTTATTGGATGTGTGCATGTAGTAGGCTGCTTAGTGGTTACATTTATGGTTGTCGCAAGTAGTCTCATAGGATTCCTAGTGGTCAAAGGGGTCTAATTAAACTATTTAAGTACCATGTGTGATACTATTTTTTAGTGTGATAATATAGTTCTATTTGTCTAATGTTTGTTATTGTATCTGTTGGTGTTGTTTGAGTGATTGCTAAAAATTTGCGTAATGTTGCAACACTACATAGACCAAAATTTCAACGATACTTGAGAACACTTACCTTAGAAATTTTCTATTTATTATAAGCAAAAGTGAAGAGATGTAACCTAGGGTGAGATATTTTATCCTAGTACATAGAAATGAAAACCAAAAAAACATTACTCTTGTTTGTTTGATGGTTCAATAGTGTATTGAGCATCATGTTTCTTTTGTTATTCTTATGAAACATCTTTAGAAAAATAATTCCATTTATAATATATCCTATATATTCAAGATTGTTTATGTGTGGCCACTACTACAAGAAGGTACTAAGTAGACACATGCATTTGAGACCCTTCGACCAAACTGTGTGAGATGCATGAATTACAAATGGTATAGTTCAAGGCCCGTCGCCAATAACACGAACTGTGTGCGGTCGCGGATCCATCAAATACAATTCAGAAAACAATTGCTTGTGTGATCCGTGGCATACAGTTGATCCACACAAACTGTTTGCGATGAACCAAAATTACGCAAACGGTTAACCAGATAAAGATGTGTGTGGTGTATGACATATAGTTCACCCGGATGAACGGTTTGCGATGAGCCAAACTAACATAACCTTCATCGTCTGAAGTTGTGTGTGATACCCGACAAACAGGTCGCTCGGACGAACTGTTTGCGATGATCAAAAGTAACACAAACGATTCAGTGTAACAAGATGTGTGTGATACCCGGCAAATAGGTCGGTAGTCGGAATTGTGTGGGAAGACCGATAAAAATACAGACGATTCATGATAATAAGTTGTGTGTGATGTGGGAAAATACTTGCTCGCACACAATATTCTGTGATTGTTGAAATCATCACCGACGTGCACCTTTCTTGAATCGTAAGCGATGTAATTTGCTCTGTCTACATAACATCTATGCTCTGTCTACATAACAACAACATGATTGCATAACCAAAATAAACATCCAATTACATTACTGACTACAGATAACATTTACACACCTCAATTAACAAGTACATGCATACTAAACTAGTAGTAATGATCATCAAATCATATATACTTCTTGTGACGAGGGGTACCGGTCGGCGCAGGGCGGAGGCACTTCCTCATGTCAACGATCCGCCTGCACATCTCGTAGCTTACGTATGCGTCCTTGGCCGCGTACTTGATGTGATCTTCATCCAGTCTTCGAACCCAGGCGCGGTGCCAGGCAACCTTCTTCTTCTTGTAGACATCCTTCATGCCTCTGTAGTAGGGGCCGATGATGGCCATGACGAGGTCAACCAGGGAGTCCTTATGCTTCTCCTCGCTGCACAAGATTCTGTACTGGCATTGGACGTCCACAAGATTTCGTTAGGGCAAGCCCATGGTCTTCAGCACCTTTTCATCGTTGGTGGTGTCCACTGTACCGAACATGTAGTTGGGGCTGTTGACAAACCCGGTGAAACGCTCACAAGGCTTTGTGGCTAGGCAATAGTGGGAGACTAGGACGTAATGGCACATGCACAGCTGGGCAACGACAACCTTCGGATCATACCCGGCATGACCGCCGGTGTACTTAAGGTCGAAGCCGACCACTTTGTACTCGTCCTCAGCAAGTAACTGCTCCATGGTGTGGTTGGAGTTCTCCACCCAGACCGGGTCGTTGGTGTACACCACCGAGAGGTCCTTGAACCTTACGTGGGTGCCCACGTAGGCACGATTGGTGAATTGCGGCTCGTCGTCCGAAGTCGCTGGGAGTGCCGCCATTGGAGCCGAGCAGGATATCCTCTCTGTATTAGTGTCGTGGGTGTGCTTCTTGCGTTGTGGGGAAAGGTTGAACAGATACAAGAGGTTAAATGAGCGGTGGAGTAAATGCTGGCTGGATGGGCTGTAATTGGCACGTCTTGTCACCACATTCCGGGTAGAGGATTGCAGCGCAAGCTTGACCAGCGCGCGCACGCATTTTGTTTGGCCACACGCGAGCTCAAAGAGGCACTAATGTATCGTTGGTGAGCCCGTTCCCACGCAACCACGCAGTTTCCCACGCGCAACCGCGCAAAGCTTCCCCGCCCGGCTCGTTTGGCCATGTGTCGGCTGGAAGAAGCTCCCATTATTGTGGGCATTAAATGGCAAACGGTTGGCAAAATGAAGTGTGTGCAATGACTTAAAGTAGCGCACACGTTCAACACTAAGCACTGTGTGTGATGAGGTGCAAGTTTCACAGACGGGTAATGAATGACAATCATGTGCGATAATGTGAATGGTCGTTGTCGGTTCCGTAATATAGTTCGTTTGCGATGTGATCGTCAGGGGAAACACATGCTAGAATGGTAATTAAATCAAGTCGATTACATGTCCATTGCATATTAAAGTCAAGATGGTACTGCCAAAATATGACCCTCATATGATGCCAGTTCACTGATTGTATCAGAAATGACAGAAATATGACAAGGCTTAGATTCGACGATTACAAGGTTCAAACTGATATTGGAAATGAAATTCAGCTTATACAGAACCTTTGTCATACAGCTGTAGATGCCCGCGTTAATCAGCTGAAAATGAACATATGAAAGGTACAAACTAAGATTTACAACTAGTCTTGCAAGTTCACTATTTCTGCAAAGGGGCCATCCACTAACAAGTCATGTAGGAGCTTCACACACAAACTTCTTATTACTCTGCGACCTGAACTTCCAAAATGCAGCTTAGCTTATGTAGAGCCTTTTCCATTCTGCTGAAGACGCCGACGCTGATCAGCAAACCATTCATTTTGTGCCCATTCAACGTCGTCAGATAGCACCAATATATATAATAATAAAATGGTGATATTGATGAATGAAATGCATAAAATGATATCACAAACAACTTAGTGCAAAAAAATTATTAACTAGTGACTATAAATGCATGAAATGATAATTGTCAAACAAACTAGGAACTTTCAAGTAAATACTTCTCCTTATATCACTAAAGTAGTGATCTAAATGCTCTTATACAATATTTACTTATAGATGGGGTACATGTATAATCATCTATGTAAGTCATTCAAATCGATTCTAAAATCTGGCTATGATATATTAGCACAATAAGTAATCCTAGATGGATTATTAGCAAAATTATCATTTGTACAGATCAAACATTAAATCACTATAACCTTAGACAAATTATTAACATAATCGTTTGTACAGATCTCACTTATCCACATCACTTATCATTTACCTATCAAACAATAAATACGTACACTACACAGATCTATCAAATCTAACTCTGATTCCATGGATGCAAATAACATAAACCCCGGGCTTTCCATTCCAAAAAGGTGGAAACATAACTAATCAGAGATACCATATGATATAGTTACCAAAATAGGGGATCTACCGGTTCTCCGTCGTCGTCGGAGTTGTCGCTGTCGGAGTCGTCGTTGGAGGAGTGGTCATCAGAGAGGTCGTAGTAGTCTCTGTGCAGCACCGCCTTCTGCTGGGGAGGCACGACGGGGCATACGACGTCATGGCCGCGCTTCTGTCCGCGCGAGACCTCATCGGCGGGTAGGGCAACCTCGTCGCCCAGCATCAAGAGATGCTTAGGTGCTTCGCCGGCCCCGTTTTCGAACCCCGCGTCACCACTCCCTCCGATGGTGCGCTTGGTCGCCATCTGATACACTTTTAAGAGCGTTTACGACTGGGAACGACGATGAGGATGTAGGCGTTTTTTGGCGAGAGTGGGGAGTGCGTCCTGATATGTCTCCGACGTGTCGATAATTTATAAGGTATTCATGCCATATTTATACATGTATACAATACTTTTCTATCTTTATATGATTTAATGGAACAAACCTAGATTGACACTGTTTTCAGTAGAATTACCGTGGGGGTTGTTCTTGTGCAGAGAATAAAAAGTTCTCAGAATCGCCCGAAACTTTTTGACGAATTTTTTTCTGGACAAGAGAGGCCCTAGAAGCTTTGTGGGAGGATCAGAAGACCCATGAGGAGGTGACAAGGCAACCCGATGCACCTAGGGGACAGGCTATGCCGGGATAGCTTGTGGGTCCCTTGTAACTCCGTTTCGCGTGATACCAACTCTGAAAATTCCTATAAATAGATAAACCCCTAGAAGTTAAGCTAGAACTTCCGCTCCGCCGCCGCAAGCCTTTGTTAGCAATCTCATCCGTAGCCATGTTCCGGCACCCTGACGGAGG
This sequence comes from Elymus sibiricus, assembly GCA_039707655.1. Classification (NCBI taxonomy): domain Eukaryota; kingdom Viridiplantae; phylum Streptophyta; class Magnoliopsida; order Poales; family Poaceae; genus Elymus; species Elymus sibiricus. The sequence goes on along the minus strand of CM077665.1, from coordinate 389,419,283 downwards.
GGGCAATTATCACCGAATGCCCTCTTCATCATCCCGACAGTCACCATGACAAGGAGGGAGTAGTTCACCCTCGGGGCTGAGGGTATGTACCAGTAGCTATGTGTTTGATCTCTCATTCTCTCTCTCTCATGTTCTTGAGATGGCACGATCTTGATGTATCACGGGCTTTATTAATATAGTTGAATCATATGGTGTTCTTCCCTTGCTATCTTGTTGTGATGAATTGAGTCTTTCCCTTTGAGGTTTCATTATGTTGGATTGAATACTTTGGTTTAGAACTCTTGATGTATGTCTTGCATGTGGATACTCGTGGTGACTATGGGGTATTCTATTGATTCACTTGATATATGTTATGGCATCAACTTGTGGATTCCGGTGACATTAGGCGATCTATGCACATGGGTTAATGCCAGTTTTTGTCCTACTTTCTCTGATAGAAATCTTGGTGTACTCTTTGAAGTTCTTTGTGTTGGATTGAATATGATGAATCTGAAATTGTTTGATGCATGTCGGATAATCAATTCATGGATACTTGTGGTGACATTAGAGTATCTAGGTGACGTTAGAGTTGGTTGATGCGTATCATAGGTGTTATTCTAGTACGATTTCTAGGGCTGTTTCTGACACTTATATGAATAGCTCAATAGATTGATCGGAAAGAATAACTTTTAGGTGGTTCTACTACCTACAACAATTTCATCTTATATTCTTCGCTAGATAGGAACTTTGAAGTGACTCTTTGTTGCACGCTGAGGGGTGATCATATGATTCTATTATGTTAGCATTGTTGAGAGATTGCACTAGTGAAAGTATGAACCCTAGGCCTTATTTTCAAGCGTCAGTATAACATTTTTCTTGTTGTTTACTACTCCCTCCGTCCCAAAATAAGTGACTCAAAAGTGACCCAACTTTGCACTAACTTTAGTGCAAAGTTGGGTCACTTTTGAGTCACTTATTTTGGGACGGAGGGAGTACTTATTACCTTTTTGTTTTATACTTTCAGATTACAAAAACCTATATCTACTATCCATAGTACACTTGTATCACCATCTCTTCGCCGAATTAGTACACCTATACAATTTACCATTGTATTGGGTGTGTTGGGGACACAAAAGATTTCTTGTATTTAATTGCAAGGTTGTTTGAGAGAGACCTGTCGGCGTTCTGGATACCAGGGTACACAGACTTGCCTGCCTGCGGCCCAAGGCGTGACCCACCTCGACGACCAAGTACGACCCTGCACGGCCACGCCCAACACAAGGCCCTCGCGAGACCCCCGAGCTCGCGAGGGAGGCAGTGCCATGACCCGCGGGGAAGCAGGCCTCCCCAGGCCTCCTCCCGAGCGGCGGAGATTCCTATGCAACACACGACCTCAGGAGGCCAAGGGTGACGCCAGCCAGGCCAGGCGGGCGCCAGTGCGCCAGAGGGGACAGTTTCCCCTTTGGTGCAAAGGAGGCAGGGACGCACGCGTTTTCCCAAAGCGCCCACCAAAGGTTTCCACTTCGGTGCAACAAGACCAAGACCCCAAGTCCCGCAGGACGGACGTCATCACCGAGCCCACCACTGCATCACCGTCGATTACTTTGCAGGCGAAGACCACCTTTCGTCAGGATAGGGTGTACCCCCTGTCCCCCTTCAAATTTGGCCATTGTGGGATCCCTTCCCGCCATTGCGATAAGGGAAGAGGACCCGGGCCGCTATAAATAGAGATGAGGTAGCCTGGTAGGAGGGGAGCACCACCCGACAGAGCAACCACCCCGCAAACATACCGCTGTACTAGTTCATCCACAAACCTCCTCGCGAGGTAATCCACCAAAGGCAGGAGTAGGGTTTTACGCTTCGCAGCGGCCCAAACCTGGGTAAACTCTTGTGTGCCATCGTCTTCCCCGCCATCGAGCGGGTTATCGTGTTGTGAGCTTGGAAGGGGCGAAGCTATTGGGGAATCTTCGCACATGCCCCTGGGTTCGAATTCCTTAGGGTTTTGCGGAGCCCGAAATTCGACATTTGGCGCGCCGGGTAGGGGGTGTGTCAGGATCCTCACTGAAGCTTCGCCTCGCCCCCGCTCAGTGCTTCCATGGCCAAGGGACGCCGGGCCCGCGCCGAACGACGGGCTGCCCGTGTTGCTCGGGCGACGCCACCAGACCTCGGCATCCCGCGCTGCCTCGCTTCCCCGTCGGAAGGCGTCATCTCCAGCCCGGCCTTGGACAGGCACCGGGGGCTGTCGCCCTCGTCAACCGCGCGACGAGCCCTCACCGCCCTGAACTTCCCAGCGCCCACATCGCGACACCTTCTCCCCGAGCTCGCCGCGACCCGGCACGCGGGCGAATCGCGCTCCTCGTAGCCCGTGAGCTGCAGCCCTTCTGCGTTGCTCACGGACGCTATGACAGTTGGATATGCCGCGCGGCCATAGGCGCCACCCTGTTGGCCCATGAGGTCGCTCAACCAGCCGCCGAGGCGCCAAGGGCGTGTGGGCGCGCTTGGGACGTGCGACGCGACCCGCACCGGCAGGAAGTGCGGCCCGGCTCGTCGGGCACGCATGAGTTGGCCCTTGGTGCAGGCGGGGGCCGACGGGAGCTGCCAACCGCGGGGGGTAGGCGCCATAACGCGCCCCCTGGCATTCCCGGCGGATCGAGGCAGGGCGTCCAGTGACTCATCTACACCAACACCTGGGGGCTCGCACGACTCTACCACGACCATGTCGGCGAGCGCCCGGGCCACGACGGGAGCGGCGCCAGCTACCACGACAGCAGGAGGAGCGTGCGCGGTTTCGCGAGCGGCTCTTGTCGAGGCTGGTGCGAACAGCCTCGTGAGGGCGGCTGGCGGGGCCGGCCTCATGAGGATGCCAGGCGCTGACAGCCTCGTGAGGCGCACCCGTTGGTAGGGGGCTACCCTTGGCAAGCGCTTGGGTCTGCGGACCGGGGGTCGCCTGCCTGGGGACGAGGCTGGAACACATGCCCATGTCCTCAGGCAGGGCAACACCAGCCAGGAGACGGAGGGTGGAACACACGCCCATGTCCCCAGGCCAGACGTTTCCAACCTGGAGACGGAGGGTGGAACACACGCCCATGTCTCCAGGCCAGGCGCCCCCAGCCAGGAGACGGAGGGTGGAACACACGCCCATGTCCCCTGGCAGGGCGACTCCTACCCGGAGACGGAGGGTGGAACATACGCCCATGTCTCCGGGCCAGGTTTCGCTCGACCAGTGGCGAGAGCTCACGTACTCACCCATGTCTCCGGGCCTGGTTCGGCCCGCCCGGGGACGGGCGGTGGGGTACCTACGCGGGGCTCCCGGGCACCCCAGCGAGGTGCGCTGGGGCACCGCCTTGGGTGTACGCCCCGCACGCGACGGAGGGCCCCAGCGCCAAGCCCCGCCCGTGGCGCAGGGGGCTGCGGCGCCGCTACAACGACGACATCCGTCCCCGGGCTTTGGAGGGCCCGAGGCCCTGCTCCGGAATGGGCTCTCCTTGCAAAGGGCGTGGGGGGCTCGCCCCACGCTCGAGGGACCATTCGGGACCCACCCCACGTCGCCGCACCATGCCTGGGGGATGGGAGCAGGCTCCATGCCAGGGAGGCATGGGGCTCTCAGCGCTCCCCCAGGCCCAACCCGTGACACTCTCAGGTAATAATGAGTGGGCTGTATACGCCCGGAGCCCCCCAAGGATGCGGAGGGGTTCCATCCCACGCCCAAGTGGAAGCCCCATGCTCCGCGCTGGCGGACAGCACTGCCCCCCAATGGCTATGCCCACGCAACGTGGAAGCCCTACGCTCCGCGCTGGGGAGAAGACGAAGACGAAGATTAGTCTAGACGCCGGACGCGGCTGTTCTTTGCCCTTTCTTGTATTCAAATTTGCCATTTTCTGGAATAAACTTTGGAGTTCTTGCGATTTTCTCCTGGAAACAAAAAGGGGGGATTATTCTTTCCGGTAAAAATTTCCGTTTGGTATCTCGCTTTCTTTGGGAGGTTTGGCAGCTGCCGGGCTCCTCCACCCTCGCGATCGACCCAGAGCGGAGGGTGGGCGAACGCACCTACCCTACCGAGGCACAAACCCTTGGGCGCTCGCAAGGGGCGATCATCCGGGCCGACATGAGCTTCTTGACAAAAGATACAACGTCACGCACCATACAACACGGGGGCATCCTCAGAGGTCCCTCCAAAAACGCGCTCAAGCCGCCACAGGGCTGCGCTCATGACCCCGACGGGCGAGCACGAAGGCTACTCATGGATACATGCTGTCGTCATCGCCTACGTCGTCGCCGTCGCGGCCAGGCTCGCGGCCCCCGGCTCCGCCATGCTCCTCCGGTTCCTCGGAAGAGAATTCCGCGATCAAGTCCTCCACGTGGTCCTCCACCCACCCGGCCAGGGCGCTTCGGATCACTTCAGGCACCGGGGCAAGCACCGCCCCCGAAGTCGAAGTGCGGGTCGAGGCGAATGAGGTGGCTGAAGACGTGCGAAGCCGCCCGCGCGAGGAGGTCGCGGCGCTTCTCCTCCACGAGCTCGCGGATCTTCTCCGCACCCCCCCTCAAGGCACTCCACGACCCTGGAAAAGAAGCCCAGGTACCCTGCGTCATCTGGAACCAAGGGGCTCGAGACGCTCGCGCCGCACATGTCGCTCAAGGCCCGGTTGGCCCTCTTCTCGAGGGACTAGAACATCTGGGAGCGCATGTGCTGGAGGCCGCGAGCACGGTCCGCCTCATCTGAAGCCTTCTCCGCCAGGGAAGCAACGCCTTTTACCTGTTTATAGAGAAAAGCTAGCTCGGCCTCGGCAGCAGCCTGGGCATCCATCGCGGCTCGCCGACGTCGCTCCACTTGGTCTAACCTTTTCTTGAGGACATCAACCTCGCCTTTCAGGTGGTCGCGTCGCTTGCAGTAACGGGACTCCTGGAGCTTCAGCTTCGCGTGATAGTCCTGGAGAAGGGAACGCCAAGCCTCTGCCACCTTGTTGTCGACCTCCTCTTGGAACCTCGCCTCGCGGGAGGCAAGGGAGTCCTCGGCGAGGGACACCTGGTGTTCCCTCACCTCCAGCCTCTCATGCTCCAGATTCTGCTCCAGCGCTTCCATCGTCAGCACCTACTCGGGAATGCAGGGCCCCGCGCCGCCGGCGTGTCGCTCGGTCGTCATCACGTCAAGAGCGGCCCTGTGAACCTGGACTCGCCTTTCAAGGGCGGCGTTGGAGGCTTCAAGTTCCTCCAGGCGTTCCTCCGAGGCCTTGCTTCGGCAGTCGGCGGCGTGGGCCTCTGCGAGGGCGCGGTCGCGGGCCTCCCTCGCCGCGGCAAGGGACCCCTCGGCGACGGCGCGGGCGCGCTCGCGCTGCAGGCGACCAAGGTTGACAGCAACCTCAAGATGATGCCACTCGCGCGCAAGGTGCTGGCGCTCTGCTTCGAGACGGGTGTCGACGGTGACGAGCTCAGTCTCCAAGTGCCCCAGCGCGTTCGCCGCGGTCTGGAGCAAACCGTGCCGCACGGCGCTCCGGTCGCACACGAGCTCAAGGGCCCAGCCGAGGTCTCCGTCCTCCCCCGGGCCGGTTGTAGGGGCATGCGAGGGGACGCCCGGCCCTGATGCACGCGTGGGGGCTGGGGGCTCCCCCTCCCCTCCCACGAGCGGAGTCCGCCCCCAGCGGGGGTCCATGCTGACGCTCAAAGAAGGCCCTGGAGCACGGCACGGCTGGTTGTTCTCGGTCAGGACCGCCAACAGAGGACGAAGCCTTATCCCTGCGAGGAGGGGGCCAGGCATGAAGAAGCTCGCGGGGAACTCGCGCACAAAACCCCGCGGGGGCCGCACGAACTCGGGCACGAGCGCCTCATCGTGAGGTGCTGCGAGGACCGCTAGTGCCGATGCCACGATGGGCCCAGAAGCCTCAGGAGGCGGCGGTGGTGTCTCGCTTTCTCCTTCCGCGGAGGGGGACCTACGCAACAGAGGTTCAGGACGGATACACCATGGAAGACCGAGAGGGCCGGGCACTTACTCGTCCACGGCGGCAGGCGATGGCCGCCCCCGAGCATCTTCCTCTTCCGGCGAGCGCGGGGGCCCAGGGACGACATCCCGGCGTCTGGCCCCGCGCTTCCAGCGGCGAAGATAGTGGCCGCCTCTGCCGTCGGGTCATCACCTTCACTCTTGGTCACGGCCTCAGCACCCCTAGGGCCCCTTGCCCTCGAAGCCATCACGAAGGAATCATCCCGGGGTCCCGCCTTCACCAGAGGGAGAAGCCCCCACTCATCGAAACGCGGCATCTTCCCGGCAAGTGCCCCCCCGTCAGGGCGGCTGAACAAGGACAGGCCGTCCCGGGGAAGCTCACCCGGATCCCTGTCGGTCAGGCGGCGGAGTAGCTCATGCAGCATGCCGGGAAGGAGAGAAGGGACCTGGAGCCTCATGGGGTCGCAAGGCTCCGCAAAGGTCCACATCGGGCGAGAATGGCGTTGGAGGCGAGCGATGCGCTGGCGGGAAAACTCCCGCACCACCATCGCCATCGTCACGCCGGACTCCCTCAGTTCCGCCAGCGTGGCCAGGACGGGCGCGAGCCGAGGGTCGTCAAGCTCCTCGCTACCCCACCCGGGATTTAGATCCGCAGGAACCAACGGGGGTTGGAGCAAGAAGCCGGCCTCGACAGCGTCTACATACACCCACTGCCTCCGGAACCCTTCCGTGTTCGGTGAAAGCCGGGCGTCGGGGGCCCCGTTGGCCATCGCATCTGCAGCCCGCAGGGACACGCATCTAGAGCGATGCCCCCAGGGTTCAACCGGAGAAAGAAGAAGTGGTGAAGCAGGGCCACGGAAGGGGAGACACCGACAAAGGCCTCGCACAAGACGGCGAAGGCAGAAAGGAGAACGATGGAACCAGGGTCGAGATGGAGCGCATGGACCTGGTAGTGCGTCAGCACGGCGGAAAAGAAGTCCGAGAACGGCGGCAGCAAGCCGGAAAGGAGGGCATGGAGATGAAGGGGAATGCAGGAGGGCTCCATCTCAGCTTGAGGCCGCGAGCCCAGCCGGATCTTGGTCGCCCCCCACTCGTTGGAGCCGGCGGCAACCACCAGGCGGACCTTCTCCAACCCCTCAAGATTGACCACCGAGGATCGTCCTAACGCGGGCTCTGGCGTCGGCGCAGGTCCCGGTGCCTTCGAGGCCTCGCCCCACTCTTCTTGGAAGCCATGGCGGGCGGTAGAGCCGGACGGACGGGGAGTTCAGCGAAGAAGGAATGAGCCGCGGAAGGGGAGAGACGGGCGACCAGATTGATGGGGAACAGTGACGGCTCGGAGGGGGGATGCCAGGCGGTTTGTCAGCCGGGACAATCACTGAGGCAACGCAAAAGGGAGGCGGCGTCAGCATCTCGGAGGGCACGGCGTGTCAGGCCTGGCCCGCAGGCGATTGGGGCCCACGGCGCTCCGGCCCACCCTCCGTGGCTTCGCCCCGAAGCTAGCTCGAGCGCGCCTCGGGCCCGGGGGCTACTGTCGGCGTTCTGGATACCAGGGTACCCAGACTTGCCTTCCTGCGGCCCAAGGCGTGACCCACCTCGACGACCAAGTACGACCCTGCACGGCCATGCCCAACACAAGGCCCTCGCGAGACCACCGGGCTCGCGAGGGAGGCAGCGCCATGACCCGCGGGGAAGCAGGCCTCCCTAGGCCTCCCTAGGCCTCCTCCCGAGCGGCGAAGATTCCTATGCAACACAGGACCTCAGGAGGCCAAGGGTGACGCCAGCCAGGCCAGGCGGGCGCCAGTGCGCCAGAGGGGACAGTTTCCCCTTTGGTGCAAAGGAGGCAGGGACACACGCGAGTTCCCAAAGCACCCCCCAAAGGTTTCCACTTCGGTGTAACAAGACCAAGACCCCAAGTCCCGCAGGACGGACGTCATCACCGAGCCCACCACTGCATCACCGTCGATTACTTTGCAGGCGAAGACCACCTTTCGTCAGGATAGGGTGTACCCCCTGCCCCCCTTCAAATTTGGCCGTTGTGGGATCCCTTCCCGTCATTGCGATAAGGGAAGAGGACCCGGGCCGCTATAAATAGTGATGAGGTAGCCCGGTAGGAGGGGAGCACCACCCGACAGAGCAACCACCCCGAAACATACCGCTGTACTAGTTCATCCACAAACCTCCTCGCGAGGTAATCCACCAAAGGCAGGAGTAGGGTTTTACGCCTCGCAGCGGCCCGAACCTGGGTAAACTCTTGTGTGCCATCGTCTTCCCCGCCATCGAGCGGGTTATCGTGTTGTCAGCTTGGAAGGGGCGAAGCTGTTGGGGAATCTTCGCACACGCCCCTGGGTTCGAATTCCTTAGGGTTTTGCGGAGCCCGAAATCCGACAAGACCATATTCATACTACACCACTCACGGATTGGTAAACCTTAGGTCATCCACTTGAGGGAAAATTCGCTGCTGTCCTACAAAACTCTGCACTTGGAGGCCCAACAACGTCTACAAGAAAAAAGTTGTGTACTAGACATAAAACTCTTTTCTGGCGCCGTTGGCGGGGAGGTGAGTGCTTGAAGGTATATCTTTAGATATTGCATTGAATCTTTTAGTTTCTTGTGTATCACTAGTTTGGTTCATAAAAAGAAAACTACAAAAGAATGGAGTTTAGGTGGCCTCAAATGCTTCGTCTTTATAATGTCTTTCGTGAGAATGATGGATCGGAAAATTGTGCCAAAGTGTTAGAAGAAGAGTTCAATAAAATGTTTGGCATTAAATCCTTGAATTATGAGCATGATAGCAATGTTGTTAGTATGAATTCCTTAAATACCCATGATACTAATTATGATTGCACTAGTCTTAATAAAAAGATTTCCAATAAGCATATCAGTTTTTGTGGAGTGGATAAAATTTGTGAAGACATGCCTCATAGGGATGATAGATTACGTAAGAAGCATAAACATCATAAAACCAATTGGTGTCTTAAAGGGATAGATGAATTTGCTACGAAACTATGCTCTCTTCATCCCATTACTTGTGAACTTTGCAATAGGGTTTATCATCTTAATTTTCAATGCATACTTCTTCATGATCGAATCGTGACCAAATAATGTAATAAATTGATCACCCTTGAACTTTATAATGAACTTTGTTTATCTTTGGGGTGTGAAGAATTGTCAGAAAAAAATAGTTGGTTTGAAGCATTTTTATTCACAGACTATTATGATACTAGTCTATGGGAACTCTATATGTTTTGTGTAGTAAATTAAAATGAGAATGCTTATACTGCCAACTATAGTAAGAAGGGAAAACCAATAAAATATAAAAGGAGTACTAATGAAAGGGTAAAATATTTCCACTTTTCCTCTTGTTGTCTCTCGTAATGAAATAGGTGACAAGAGGGAGCTTCCTATCCAATCAATCTCATCAATAAGAAGCTCGGAAAAATTGATTAAACCCACACATGATGTGGTGAAGAAGAAGAAAAGAAAAAAAAAGTAGAGGTAAAAAGGTATCTCTCCCAAATAATGTTGCTCCTACCATTGTTGAGAATGAATCATATAGTATTATGGACGATGATACACTTGATGATTTTTTTATGCCTATTACTTGTCGTGATAGTTATGATTGGAAAGATAATGATACTTATTATAATCCTGAAAATCTTTTTGGCACCAACTTATAAAATTATGATGATAATAATTTCTATATTATTGGTGCTATTCATACTATTTATGATAAGATTGATTATGCCAATGATGTGCAAACCCACAAGCTTGGGCATGCTATGCTTGATGAGAATGACATGTTTGAGAATTTATTTGCTGCAATTAATGGTTGCAACAAGATTGGGGATGCTATGTTTTATAAAGATGATATTTTTAGTCCCCCTACTTGTGATGATAATATTTATTGTGATGAAATCATCCTATTTATGATGATTATATTGATGAAAGTGGGTTTGGAAGATTGTCAACTCTAGGTATTAATGATCCCACTATTTTGAAGGGTGTAGAATCTTATCGGAATAATGATAAAACTGGATTTGGAGAGGTCGTGACTTTATTTAGTGATGAGTCCACTATTTTGGAAGAGGTTTCGATTGGTTATGACAACAAAGTTGCCATCTATGATGATTATGGTGATGACATGTATGCTATAAATAGTAATGATAACCATGAAACGTGTCATCATGATTTTAATTTTCAATTGGATTATGTCAATCAAGTGCCTTGTGATAGTTATTTTGTTGAGTTTTCTCCCACTATTATGAATGAGATGAAACTTGCTTATGTGGAGAGTAATGAAAATTATATGCTTATGTATCATGAAAAGAATGCTTTCTGTGATAGTTATATTGTTGAATTACTTCATGATGCTACTAAAAATTATTATGAGGGAGGAACTTATGCTTGTAGGAATTGCAATAATACAAGAATTCCTCTCTATGTGTGCAAAATTTTGAACTTATGCTTGTTTTGCCTTCCTATGCAAGTTGATTCTTCCTACAATAAATTGTTTGCTTGCAAAATACCTATGCATAGGAAGTGGGTTAGACTTAAATGTGCTTATCAGGAGATTCATGATGCTCTTTTGCATGTTTCATTTACTATTCTTATGTGAGCATCATTGAAATCATCATGCCTAGCTAAAAGACATTAAAGATAAGCGCTTGTTGGGAGAAAACCCAACATCTCTACCCACTGTTTTTGTGTGTCCACATGACTAGGCTACTCTATTAATAATGTTTTCAGTCTTTTATTTCAATAATGTGCCAAGTAAAGCCTTTGGGATAGTGTGGATACTTGTTGGTTTGATTCTGTGCAAAAATAGAAACTTTTGTGTCTGGCATAAAAATTCTCAGATTTTACTGGAGCATCAAAATATTTTGAATTTGTATACGGTATTTCTATGCAAATTGCCTACGTTTTCCTAATTTTTCAGAATTTTCAGAGATAGGGAAGTATGGTTTTAGTTCAGATCTTTACAGTCTGTTCTATTTTTGACAGATTATGTTTTGCGTTTATAGTTTGCTTGTTTTAGTGTTTCCATAGCTTATATTGAGTGATATAAATTATGGGAATGATAGAATAGAGTAGGAATTATGTGAGAACAATTTTGAATCTTATCTTGGCAGTACATGAAGTGTCGATTTATTCTTATGTGTACTATCCTATCTCACGAGTTCTTTTAAAGTTTTGTGTGGATGAAGATTTTGATACTAAGTTTCTATTTGTTCACTTGATATGTGCTATTCTTGGAGTGTCCTTTCTTTTCTTTGTTGTTTGAAATAAATCTCAGCTCTGAAAATCTTTATTCAGAGCGAGTCCTCACATAGCTACTTAATTGTTTGACTACTCATTGATCTTCACTTATATCTTTTGAGAGTACTTTGATGTTTACTCTTATAATTCACTTATATCCTAAGAGTAAATTGTGAATGAATCAAATATTAAAAATCTGAAATTATCAATGTGCTTTATGCTTAGTAGTAGTTTTCACATTTGGTTTAGAAAGTAAAATCTATTGAAGTTAGACAATCATAATATTGGTCACACAAGCAATTCATGAATGATTAGAAGGAAGAGAACTTTCACATACAAATATATTATCTTGGACATCTTTCATGATTGTGAATGCCCATTAATTATTTTCAAACTTGATCGAGTAGTTGATGTTGGACAAGGAATACAATGTAATGGTTATGTTTTGGTATATTTGCATAGAAGTTATATTGTTCTAGATCCTCCAACATGTGGTGCTTGTTTAGAACCTTTTGCTAACCAAAACTTCGTACTAAGTAGAGATACTATGTGTGCATCCAAATCCTTGAGCCAAGTTTCTTCCATGAGAGTCCACCACACCTACCTATATATGGTATTTCACTGTCATTCCAAGTAAATTTGCACGTGCCACCTCTAAAATCTTCAAATAAACATATGTTTTCTGTGCGCGTACCACTCATGGAGCGATCGGGGTGGTCAGTATCTTCCATGCTATGCGGGTTATTCTCTTGATGAGTGTTTATTCACTTGTCATTGCACGAGAGAGGCTGGTAAAAAGGATGTCCAGTCCTGCATAATACAAAAATAGATAAACAAGAGCTCCCCCTGGAAAGTTGATTGTTTGGAGGGCACCCGTAGATACGGCTAGCCATGGAATGTGTTTGAATGGTTGAGGGCGAGTAAAATTTCAATTATGTTTGGACACTGCCAATAATGCAATTAGCATGGAAGATATTGAAATCCATTTTCGTAACATTGACAGGAAAGGCACACCACCCAAAATATATTCATCTCTGTTTTAAGCAATGAGCTCTGACACCTCTGCAAATCCCTGCTTCCCTATGCGAAGGGACATTCTATTTACTTTTATGTTATTTAATTTTCATGTTGTGCCAACTTCTTATTCCAACCTCAATCTATTAGTTGGCAAGCATCGGGTGGTGGGGAAAGATCCAAGGATATATATCCAGTCAAATATATTTGATCGTGAGTCATTACTGTTAACAATTATCTTTATGATAACTGCGTTGGGAGGTGAAACATTAAGCCCCTATCTTTCTCTGTGTTCGATGGAGGCTGTTTATTCTAAAAACATGCTTTGAGTATTAGCAATCATAGAAGAATATATGATAACTGAGTATGTGGAGCTCTTACTTAGACTTTGCTGAAAATAAGATGCATTGAAATTGTTTGATGACTAAGAACATAGGTTGTTAAGTTTCAAGAGAATGCATTGTTTGAACCATAACATGTGAATTGATTGCTACTTTATCATGATGAGTTTTATAAGGAAGATTTGATGTTATGATGCTATAAAAGTGACTGAAAGTATCATTGATCAAACTTATACACTATGCTAGCATTCACACTTCATAAATTATTTCTATTATCATTTACCTACTCGAGGACAAGCAGGAATTAAGCTTGGGGATGTTGATACGTCTCCAACGTATCGATAATGTATCAAGTATTCATGCCACATTTACCCATGTTTACAATACTTTTCTATGTTTTTGATGCACTCTTCTATGATTTAATGGAACTAACCTGGACTGACGTTGTTTTGAGCAGAATTATCGTGGTTTTGTTTTTGTGCAGAAAATAAAAGTTCTACGAATCGCGTGAAACTTTTTTACGATTTTTTTCTAGACAAGAGAGACCCTAGAAGCTTCGTGGGAGGATCAGAAGACCCACGAGGAGGTGACAAGGCAACCTGGCGTGCCTAGGGGTGGCCGCTCCAAGATACCTTGTGGACCCCTCGTAACTCCGTTTAGCGTGATTCCAACTCTAAAAATTCCTATAGATAGAGAAACCCCCGGAAGTTAACCTAGAACTTCCACTCTGTGGCGGCAAGCCTCTGTTTCTAAGCGATCTCATCTGTAGCCCTGTTCCAGCACCCTGCTGGAGGGGGCAATCATCACTGGAGGCCATCTTCATCATCCCGGCAGTCACCATGATGAGGAGGAAGTAGTTCACCCTCGGGGCTGAGGGTATGTAGCAGTAGCTATGTGTTTGATCTCTCCCTCTCATGGTCTTGAGATGGCACGATCTTGATGTATCATGGGCTTTATTAATATAGTTGGATCATATGGTATTCTTCCCTTGCTATCTTGTTGTGATGAATTGAGTCTTTCGCTTTGAGGTTTCGTTATGTTGGATTGAATACTTTGGATTAGAGCACTTGATGTATGTCTTGCATGTGGATACCCGTGGTGAGAATGGGGTATTCTAATGATTCACTTTATATATGTTATGGCATCAACTTGCAGATTCCAGTGACATTAGGGGATCTTTGCACATGGGTTGATGCACGTTTTTGTCCTACTTTCTCCGATAGAAATCTTGGGGCAATCTTTGAAGTTCTTTGTATTGGATTGAATATGATGAATCTAAAATTGTTTGTTGCATGTCAGATAATCAACTCATGGATACTTGTGGTGACATTGGAGTATCTAGGTGACATTAGAGTTGGTTGATGCGTATCATAGGTATTATTCTAGTATGAACTCTAGTGTTGTTTGTGACACTTATATGAATAGCTCAATAGATTGATTGGAAAGAATAAATTTGAGGTGGTTCTACTACCTAGAACAATTTCATCTTATGTTCTCCGCTACATAGGGACTTTGGAGTGACTCTTTTTTGCACGTTGAGGGATGGTCATATGATTCTATTATGTTAGCATTGTTGAGAGATTGCACTAGTGAAAGTATGAACCCTAGGCTTTATTTCCAAGCATTAGTGTAACGTTTTTCTTGTTGTTTACTACTAGTTACCTTGCTGTTTTTATATTTTCAGATTACAAAAACCTATATGTACTATCCATACTACACTTGTATCACCATCTCTTCGCCGAACTAGTGCACCTATACAATTTACCATTGTATTGGGTGTGTTGGGGACACAAGAGATTTCTTGTATTTGGTTGCAGGGTTGTTTGAGAAAGACCATCTTCATCCTACACCTCCCACTGATTGATAAACCTTAGGTCATCCACTTGAGGGAAATTTGCTGCTATCCTACAAAACTCTGCACTAGGAGGCCCAACACTGTCTATAAGAATAAAGTTGTGTAGTAGACATCATAGCCGCCTGTTATAACCAGCGGCACAGGCGCGATTAATATGGAGTGGTTGGGAGCTAGGCCAGAGGCGGTTAAATGGCTCGCCTCCCGGTGAGCCTGCGCAGCAGTCTTCTCGCATGCCTCCCGTTATTTCACACCCCTTGTCGGTGTGAAAACTGGCAGACCTCGGGGTAGGGGGTCCCGAGCTTTGGATCTCGAACGGATGTTAACAGGAGCAAGGGGACGATGTTTACCCTGGTTCGGGCCCTCTTGATGGAGGTAATACCCTACGTCTTGCTCTTGTTTATATCAATGGAGAAGTATCAAGTATAGAGTTGATATACCTCGAGATCGTCAGATGTGTTCTAACGCTAGGGCTAGGTGAATGATGTTGTGTTGATGTCCCCTATACGGGCTAAACCCTATGGCTTATACATGCCAAGTAGGGTATCTAGCATTACAAGGTCGGCATACTAGCATGGAGGCGGAAGGAGAAGTCTTGGAGTATACGTCAAGCCTTCGGCAGATGCAGTCATGATAACACCATGTCGTACAGCTTCTGGAGTCCATCCTGAGAAGAATGAGGGCCCATTGGTCCAATCCGAGGAGCATGGGCCGACTAGGCAAGTACCCCCTAGTCCAGGACACCGTCAGTAGCTCCCGAACTGGTCTTCTATGCTGAGGACAATTCCCTTGATGAAGATAACCTTGGATCCAAAGTCCTTGGCTTGATAGACGAGTTCCCCTTCACGACTTCCAAACTCCCAAACCGCTCTCAAAAGAATCGACGTCTTATAAACTAGACCTAGCCGAGCTCATACTTCACCCGAAGAGGCGGGGTAACCTAGCCTCAAAGGCCGACCACGTGGGTGTAAATAGTGCCACCTAGCCTGACAACTTTATTGAAGCGGCGCACCCCATGATGGGTCGAGCAGTTACTGCCTACCCCAAATCGCGGCTTGAGGCAGCCTTTTTACTGGCGTGTCCCATGGAGGTGGAGATCGTGCCCGTTTTCTTAGGGATATCATCAAGATTTCTTTTCCCCCCATATGCACAATGGCATCTTTTATGGGAGTGGCGTTTTTATCAGCGGGGCAAGGGGGACTCTTGGCCTTTCAACAACCTATAAGAGTAAAAAGAGAACAACGCAGGCAGCTACGCTCTCATTCCCCCCGCCTGCTGCTTCGTCTAGCTCCAACGCCCAGATCCAATCTCGTACCCCTCTTGTTTAGCAAATCCAAGCTCCCCCATCCAGCCATGGCTGATACCCTCAAAGGGCATTGGGGTGGTACCACCGTGATGGAAGGCACCATCCTCGAGCTGCGTGCTTCTCGATACCTCCCCGCCACCATCGGCGCTAGTGCTCCTGGCGCCAACCAGCAAGTGCCGGTTGCCAACCCACGGGTGTGGGTAGTCTTCATTCCCCACCTCATCCAAGGCCTGGGGTTCCCGCTGCATCCATTCATGCGCGGGATGATGTTCTATTATGGGATCGACTCCCACCACATGGCCCCAAACTCCATTCTTCACCTTGCCACCTTCATCACGGTATGTGAGGCATTCCTCCGCTGTGAACTGAACTTCGGCCTTTGGCTGAAGACCTTTGGGGTCAAGCCAAAGTCCAGCAGCTCCGATCTGGTGGAGTGTGGAGGGGCCATGGTCAGCAAGTACGAAAATGCTGACTGGTTCAAAGGCACCTTCATCGAGACGATAAAGGAATGGCAGCGCGAGTGGTTTTACATCACTGAGTTGCTCGCCCCCGGCCAAACCTAAGTCCTAGCGTTTTCGGCCGGGCCCCCAAGGAAGCTAAAGTTCTGGACGGAGAAACGCGTCGTCTGGGGGGACTCCAAAGAGGCGGAGGCACTGATCAAGAAGATCAAGTGGTGCTCCATCGAGAAAGACCTTCAGCTCCCCGACGTAGTCAACGTCATGCTCAACCGCAGGATCCTCCCGCTCCAACTCCGGGCCACCCCGATGTGGGAGTATAAATCCGAGGAAGCGGGGCCCGTCCTTCACTTTTTCCACACCAACTTGGCCAGCATGTGGACGCGGCTATTTAGGCTGGCCAAGGACCAGATCCCCGAGGAGGGGCTAGACCTCGGCTTCGAGGTTGGACATGAGGCCCCACTAGTAAGTGTTCTAACACACACGTTTATATTATTCTTTCTTCGCATGGTGAGACAGATTTTGATGAATCGTTTTGCTCGGCTTGTGCAGAAATGGTCAGCCAGTATCCAGAAAATCCAGTGCCCTGTCCCATTGCCAGAGGAGGTGAGAACCCCTCTGCTCAAGGCGCTCCTAGTCGAGGAGCCGCACGTGGTGGTCCCAAAGGGGCCGAAGTCCCGGAGGGGCAGGGTGGGTCTTCAGAATCGGGAGAACTTGGTTACCCGGTCCGAGGAGACCCACACCTCCGCCACCCACGAAGATGCGGGGGGGGGGGGATTGAGGAGAAGGATGACCCTTACCTTAAAGGGAGGAGGGCGGCGTCAGAGGACGCTGAAGCCGGAGCGCGGCCCAAGGGCCATAAGAGGTTTAAGGGAACCGCGACCGGGGCCGCCGGCAAGTCGTCCGGGAAGATCGTGCTCTCCGACGAGTCCAAAGACGATCCCCTTGTTCCGGGGAGGGAAAAACCTGCACCCCGAGGGTACGTTACTATTTTCCATGTTTCATGTTTCCTTAGATCTATGTTTTAGTAGGAGCGAGCTCATACGAACATCTTTCTACAGTCCACAGAAGGTGCGCCCAAGCGACTCTTCAAGCGGGCTGCCATCCGTCAGCGGGAACCCGGACCCCTCCACTCCTCCGCCAGCTCATGAAGGGCTGGGTGAGGCGACCTCTACTCCTGCTCCCTAGGTTGACAGAATGGGGGTCGGAGAGTCGATCGCCATGACCGAGGTTGACACCTCGGTCCAGTAGGGTCTAGGGGATAAGATCCTCGAGGTCGCCAAGGGAACGCTGGGCCAATTGTCGGCCCAGCCGAAGTCCTCCACGGCTCCAGCGCAGCGGCCGGAGACCCCTCCGTCCAGCACCCAGGTGGACCGAGGAGATGGAGGAGACCTTGAAGGGCTCCTCCCGCAATAAAGAGCACCATGCCTTGATAGGCGCGGCGCTGCAGGGATTCCGGTCTAGGGGAGGTTGCACGAGGTCTTCAAGGGCCTTGTTTCGAGGTTCGAGGTATTCTTTTACCCTTGTGCAAAAATAATTTCCATTTTGCGTTTAATTTGCAAATCCATGTATCTATCTGAGGACATGTTCTCATGGCCTTCTAAATGGTCTAGTCGGTGAGTAGCCCCCGAGCCTAAGGCCGGTTTTGAGGAACCGGTGTTGGGATCGAATAAAATCAGGAGCTTGATGCGTAGCCCCCAGGACGCTGCCCAGTGATATGAGGTGCTAGTGTGAGATTAATAAATTGGTCGTGGGGCTTATGTGGAAAAAAATCCTTGTTTGCGGGCTTGAAAGGTCCGAGAAAGACCTCGACCCGATGAACCAACGGTTCGAGCAGTCTCAAGGTAAACAATCAGTAATTCATGTTTTTGAATGTACTTTGAACACGAGAAGCGTATTGTGTTTGTTGTTGACTTAGGGGTTGATGCCAAACTGTTTGAATGACAGTGGCCTTGGGCGAGCTTGAGGGGCTCAAGGCCAAGCTCAAGGCTCGGTCGGTGGTGGAGCAGCAGAAGGTTGCCACCGCAAAATTGGAGAAGGCCTGAGCTGCCGAGAAGGTGGCTAGGGAGAGGGACTAGGCATGGGTCGTGGAGGTCAAGGAGACCCTAAAGGGCTTGTTCAAAGCGCGCGATAAACTTTAGGCCAAGGAGAAGCACACAAAGGAGGAGCTCAATAAGATCTAGCTTGCGCACTCCGAAATCCAGGTCGTGGCCCGGACAGACTGCGGGGTGCTCCATCAAGTGAAGAAAATAGCCACGGGTAAACCGTATTTATTGCAGTGTGTGTTTGGCAGCAAAGGGTGCGTCGAGCTCACCTAGCTATGGCGTTCCGCAGAGGTCTTCGCTGATCTTCCAAAGAGTGTAACAGACGCCGTCCAGCACTTCGGGCAGTTGGAGGGCCATGAGGAGGAGAAGGCATTCTGGCGGCAGTTCTGAGACTCTTTGTCGTCGCACCTGCTGAACCATTGAATGAAGCAGCTAATGGAGCTAATCCGCATGGTGAGGCCAGCGTTCCAGGATCTCTGCATCAAGTTGTGGCCCATCGAAGTTCTGTCGGCCAGCCTCTTCGGCCTTCTGGCCCAGTTGCAGGTTGCTGGCCCGTGGGTGGATTGCTGGAAGCGATCTGCGTGCTTCGAGGGAGCACGGTAGGCGTACGCCTGCGTGAATACATACTTCCGGAAGGTTGAAGCGGCGGTCATTGTTGCGCCCCCCCTGTTGGGTAGCAGCACACCGCGGAGCAATTCTTCGCCGAGGTGGAAGAGGGCCCCCGGGGTACCGAAGCCATGTGTCCAAAAGACACGTTGTATCAGTTTTAGTACTTCGGAGTGCCGAAGTACGTGGGATGTAAAAAACCAGCTTTTGTTTTAATGAGTATGGCGTTAGATTTCCTCATATATGTGTGTTATTTTAATTGATTTTCCTCATGTTCGACTGTGTTGAGCAAAAAGTTGCCAGTCGTCGGCTTCTACCCCAATGTAGAACAGAGGGTGTTACTTGAGGAAGCTCTGACCTTTAGCCTACGTCAAGCTACCCAAAGGTGGTCTGTGCTTGTAGGAACTAGGCAATCAGACTATAATGGCTTTAGAACTTTCACTTAGTCATAGGAGTTTGACTGTGGGGGCTGATGACGAGTCCCCGGTCTGTGAAGTGGTCGGCTTTAAGCAGTTGAGGTCTACGTTGTTGCCCACGTCGGCTTATACTATGAATACGCCCTTCGTTTAACACAGGTGATCTATAATGACACGTCGCTTAACGTGGTCTTCGGATTGCCGACTAGTTTTCGCTTACCCAGATAGTCAGTTTTCGGCTTTCTCCACTGAGGTGCTCTGCCAATAAAACTGGCGGCACTATCGCAGTGTTTCTCCCGTTACACCCTTAGCCGAATTTGTTCGGGAACGTAAGGGGTACACATAGGAGCTGGGCAACCCAACTATTGACCGAAATCTAGGTTCGAAACTGATGCATATAGTGCAACATCCGAGACGCCGAGTACTTCGGACTTGTATTTCAAGATAGGGAAACGAAGCCCTTTAGCAGTTTTATCTTGAAGACGTTCTTGTAGCTCACATGCATTACTTGTAAAAAAATACAGTAAGAGCCTTGAGGGGCATGATTTCTTTATTTTATAACTTCAAGCTTTACATGCCGAGCTGTAACGAGAGAAAGTAAAAATATACAATGCAAAAAGGTAAACAAAGGAGCACATTAAAACAGGGCGGATATTATCATCGGGTTTATAAGCCCGGGCCGCTTCCAGCCACACGTTTGCATCTCCATGCTATTGACCAGCTTATGCTCGTTGATGGCGAAGACTTAGATGGACTGTGTACAACCTCAGCCTTGCATGTGTTTACAACGCTCGCTGGTCGAGTCCTTTTAAGAGAACTGCAGATGTCCGCTGTGTGGTTGAAGCCACGTGGGTATACTTTCCTGGCTAGCTCTTTGACAAGACCTTGTCGATATGGAAGCATGAAGCTTAGTCGCTCTTCGGTCTAGCCGATCCGGTGTTTCCATAAATTTGGGCTCCTCGGTGGCCCAAGGGATTTTTAGTGCGATATTGTGCACACTGGGGACGTAGTGCCCCTTCCAAGGGGAGCACGCGAGGAGCCCACACCCCTATTTAGGGTGTGAGGGTATGTGTCCAAGGTCAACTGGCGTGGCCCGCGAACACTTCGAAGAGCTAGAAGTGTGTTTACCACCACGGGCCGCATCCTCGGATGCGTGTACCTCGGCTATGAAGGCCACGGTCTGCTCCTCAGTACGGAGGGAGTTTCTGTGTTACCATTGATTGTGATAACAGCACTGGGTCCTAGCATTTTGAGCTTGAGATAAGCCTAATGTGGGACTGCGTTGAAGCGAGCGAACGTTGTGCGCCCTAGGAGCGCATGGTATCAACTTTGAAAGGGGACAATGTCGAAGATTAACTCCTCACTTTTGAAGTTCTCGGGTGATCCGAAGACAACCTCCAGTGACACAGTTCCGGTGCAATGAGCCTCAACACCTGGTATGACGCCTTTAAAGGTAGTGTTGCTTGGCTTGATCCGAGATGAGTCGATGCCCATCTTCCTAACCGTGTCCTCATAGATTAACTTGAGGCTGCTTCCTTCATCCATAAGGACACGCGTCGGATGGAAACCATCAGCGATTGGGTCCAGGACAAGTGCAGCTGATCCGCCATGCCTGATGCTGGTCGGACGGTCATGTATGTCTAATGTGATCGGGTAAGCCGACCACGGGTTGAACTTTGGGGCGGCTGGCTCTAACTCGTAGATGTACCGAAGTATGCACTTTCTCTCCCTTTTGGGGATGTGGGTAACATAGATCATGTTCACCTCTGTTACCTCATTAGGAAACTTCTTTTGGCCTCCGTTGTTGGGCCGCCGAGGTTCATCCTCGTCTTCACTGTGATTTTGGATTTTACTCTGAACCTTCGTCGCTACCTTGTCAACTTGTTTGAAGACCCAACAATTCCTCTTAGTGTGGGTTGTTGGTTTGTCCTGAGTGCCATGGATTTGGCACGGCCGATCCAGGATCCAGTCTAGCTGGCAAGGTCCACCCTTATTCCCTTTAAAGGGTTTCCCTTTGGTCCGGATCTGGGTCCGGTGAACCCTTCATTGACTGCGGCATCCTCTGTGTCGCTCCCGCCATTTTTATGCTTTTGCTTGTTTTTATTGTGTCGAGGCTTTCCATTGGCGTCGCGTGTCTCCGAAGTGCCTGCCTCACCATTGTGAGTGCTTCATGCGAGCCAATTTTCTTCTCCCGCACAAAAGCAAGTCATCGGCAAAGTGAGGGCTGCCATGGTCATCGGCTTGTCTTTGACGAGCTGGCGGGCAAGCCATTCATCTTGGATGTTATTGTTGAATGCAGTGATGGCTTCGGTGTCGGAGCAGTCTATGATTTGGTTCTTTTTAGTAAGGAACATGTTCCAGAACTTCCGAGCAGATTCGCATGGCTGCTGGGTGACACGACTAAGGTCGTCAGCGTCCGGAGGTCGGATGTTAGTGCCTTGGAAATTTGCTCTAAAGGCATCTTCAAGGTCTTTGCAGCTACCAAGAGAATGAGGAGGCAGACTGTTAAGCCAATGCCTAGCCAGCCCCTTTAGCTTGATCGGCAAATATTTGATGGCGTGGAGGTCATCTCCGTTAGCCATGTGTATATGGAGAAGGAAATCTCTAATCCACACTGCTGGGTCTGTGGTGCCATCGTATGATTCTATGTTGATGGGCTTAAACCCTTCTGTAAATTGATGTTCCATTACCCTGCCTGTAAAGCAGATCGGGTGGGCTGGACCTCGGAACCGGGTAGTATCCTATCGGAGGTCGAGGGAGATTCGTGCGTAGACTTGATCTCAGGGACCGTTCCTGTCTAACCAGGTGTCATAGCCATTGGGCCTGTCTGGCATGCGTCCTCTTGATCCATAAATGGACCGAGGAGGCGCTCGGTTTGCCTTAATGTGACGTTGAACATCGTGAGGGTCTAGGTAATCCACGGGGTCCTTCCCATAATGGCGTGGAGCCGGTCGGGTGTTGACGTTTTCCCGCACTGGCCTGTCCCGACCTCTAGGGGGTCGGTCAGGCGCATCGGCGGCTAGTTCTTCATCGAATTCCGGCAGCAGACACCTCCATGTGTATGATTTCGGCACGCTACGGCGTCGGTCTTCGAGATCTTGTTCGGCCGAGAGTACTTCGACCCACTTTTCATTCAACGCATCAGTATTCGCTTGCAGCTGCTGCTGCTTGCGATTCATGATTCGAGCGGTGGTGACGAGGCACCGTCGAAAGCGCTCTTGTTCGAAGGGGTCTTCGGGGACGATATATTCCTTGGTACCAAGGCTCTCGTCTTCCTCGGACTACGGCATGTAATTGTCGTCAGCCACTTCAAAGAGGTCATCGAGATCCGAGTCCTCGGGATTTTCTTCGGGATTGTCGTTCCGTACTGGGAAGGCTTGAGGGTCCTCTCGAGTGTTATCGTCGTCACCGGCCATTGCCACGTCGTCATCGGTGGTGGCGTTATTGCTGTTGTGTTCCCCATTGTTGCCCCTTCCACTACAAGAAATATGTCAACTTATGACCTTCTGGCAGTGACCCTGGAAGGTATGGTCGTAAATCTACGACCATTTGAGACCAATTGGTCGTAAGCTGTTCGGGGGGCTCCAAACACTAAACCATAACGACCAATTTGGTTAGAAAGGTCGTAATTTCCTTACACGAAGTGGTCGTAAAGCAGACAACACTGGTCCGCTGCCTTATTTCTAGCTGATCACGAGCAATATAGATGCTCATAGCCTTGTAAATTGTGGTGCATTGCTATGACTAGGCGCCACCTCATCAGTTTTGCCTATGTGTCATGTCCATGTGTCAATTTTTGCCCTAGGTTGTGAAGGAGCCTTCATTTCTGTCATTCCAAAAATTCCCAAAACATTCTCATAAATTCTTTGGATCATATATTCCTCAAATATGTCAAAATCCTTCGTTGTCTAGTTCAAAAATAATTCAGGAATATTCATTTTCCTATTCTGTTTAGAACAACACTTTGTGAAGGAAAGTGCTATTTATATTTTTTGGATTGCCCTCAAAATTTTTGATCACTCTTTACTATCCAAATCATTGCCTAATGACACAATCCAGCTCCATTTTCCTATTAAATCTTCCTCGGCAAATTTCCAAAGTTTATGTCCAGCTAGAAGCTTTGTGAAGGAAGTACTAGCTAGGAATCTCCTAATGAGCTGCATTTTTGCCACATATTCTGTATGCCCAAGGAATAGCTCTCCACAAAATTTGATCCCCATATAATAATCCATGTGAACTCACCATGCAATCTTTGTTTCTGGTAATATTTTTAGTTTGTGAAGCAACTATATTTAATATTGCTTTATAATTGCTGAAAATTTACCAGGACATGACTATGCACATATAACCTCCCTCCACCAAATTTTATCTCATTTTAATTTATCCAATTGTCCTCAATATTTTTCCCAATTTTCAGTCCGGTGGAGAGCATTGTGAAGGAATTACCATTTTTATTTATCCAAATGGTGTGAAATTTGTACAGTTCCTTAATATGCCCAGATTATCATTCTCCTCCAAATTTCAGATCAATCCAATCATGTATGTGGGCCCAGCATCAATTTCTATTTTCTGTCCAGAGAAGAGCATTGTGAAGGAAGTACCACTTTGTCATGTCCATATGGTATCAAATTTTTACAGTGCCTTCCTATGCCCAAATTACAATCCTCCACCAAATTTCAGCTCAATCCATTCATTAATTTGAGCCCAGCTTCAACATTCATATTTTTGTCCAGTGTGGTACTTTGCAAAGCAAGTGCCACCTAGGCTCCTCCATTTGAGCTGAAAATTTGCCTAGACAGTATGCTTAGTATATGAACGTCCTCATCCAAAGCTCAGGACCATTGGCCATGTTCATTTCCCCCACCGCTAATCAAACACTTGGCTGCTAATTCATGTCTGAGCTTAGTTCAGTCTCCTTGTGAGATTCTTATATTGTATTCTTCTTTCTAACACCTACCGGGGGAGTGCCCAACCCATCAGATATGCCTAGGCCTCCCGTAACGCGTGACAACGCCAAGGTCACGAGGTGACCACGTGGCTGGCATGCCAGTTTGTGCGCTCTGGAGTTGGGCCATCGTCCACCGGACAAACCTCGATGTCTCGCCACCAAACCATGTATCTATGATTAAATAGATACTTATGTACCTAGAAATTATTTTTGGAAAAAATCATGAGCAAACTATAAGGCAGCTGTAGTTCAAGTTTGACCCGCTTCCTACTGAATCGGGGGAAATTTGTTTTTTCACGAGAGGTAGCTCAAAGCGTTTGACACCCAACCATTTAGTCAATTGTACATTAAATATGGCCTAATATTTTAGAAAATTGATTCGGTCCTATTTTGCAACAAATATATGGTAGGTCCTTCATAAAAAAACTCATTTTGCGCACTCAAAAAATGGAAAATGAATTTTTCGTCCAAAGAAAATGAAAACTTCCTTAGGAAACATTGTTTGTCATTCCAATATGCACCCTTGTGCATAATATGAGATCAATTGAGCAAGCTATGCAATGAATGTGGCCATAAGATTGATCACTTGGCTTGAAAGCTACGGATCTTCATACATGATAGCTCATTTCTGAGAACACTTTTTAAAAATAAATGCTGTATTACAAGTTTATTATTTTTCCTCATAACTTGGTCACATACAATGACACAATGCGAAGGTTTTCCAAATTTTTATTATTTTTTAATTTTTTCATGTCCGTTTCCAAATGCGGTCAAAACGGCGGGCATGACCGTTCCTAGCTAGGGGTTGAATATTGAAAAACTTTTGGTGTTTATCTTATTAAATAGATACTTATGTACCTAGAAATGATTTTTGAAAAAAATAAAGAGCAAACTATGAGGAAGCTGCAGTTCAAATTTGACCCGCTTCCTACTGAATCGACAGAAATTTGTCTTTTTCACGAGAGGTGTATCAAAGCTTTTTGCGCTGAATCATTTGGTCAATTGTACACTAAATATGGCCTAATATTTTAGAAAATTGATTTGGTCCAATTTTGCAACAAATATATGGTAGGTCCTTCACAAAAAAACTCATTTTGGGCACTCGAAAAATGGAAAATGAATTTTCCGTCCAAAGAAAATGAAAACTTCCTGAGGCAACATTGTTTGTCATTCCAATATGCACCCTTGTGCACAATATGAGATCATTTGAGCCAACTATGCCATGAATGTGGCCATAAGATTGATCATTTGGCTTGAAAACATGAATCTTCACACATGATAGCTCATTTGTGAAAACACTTTTTCAAATTAATTGCCGTATTACAAGTTTATTATTTTTCCTGGTAACTTGGTCACATGTAATTACACAATACAGAGGTTTTCCAATATTTTTTTAATTTTTCATGCCCGTTTCAAAATGCGGTCAAAACGGCGGGCATGACCGTTCATAGCTAGGGGTTGAATCTTGCAAAAATTTTAGTGTTTCTATGATTAAATATATACTTTTGTTTCTAGAAATAATTTTGGAAAAAATAAAGTGCAAACTATGAGGCAGCTGTAGTTCAAATTTGACCCGCTTCCTATTAAATCGACATAAATTTGTCTTTTTCACGAGAGGTGGATCAAATACTTTTGACACCCAACCATTTGGTTAATTGTACATTAAATTTTGCCTAATATTTTATAAAATTAATTTGGTCCAAATTTGCAACAAATATTTGATAAGTTCTTCACAAAAAAACTCATTTTAAGCACTCGAAAAATTATTCTTTTTAAAAAAATTCATTTATGACAACGCTTTATAAAGTTTTTTGTCTTATTCAAAGTTTGTTATTTTTACTGAAGGTAGGTCACATTTGGTGGCACAATGCGAATGTTTTTCTTTTCTATTTACTTTTATAAATTTCCTAGGCCGTAAAATAGCTGACATGATTTAGCATCTTATTTTTACTAGTTAGTCGTCCGTGCGTTGCAACGGGGACATACAAATTCCGATGGATCAACACCGATCATGGCTCAGTATTTTTTGTTTTGATTGGAATTCCTTTCCTTTATGGAATACAATACCATTCTGCAACGAACGCTACTTTGGTGCGTCCCACCCCAACTAACTAACCTTTATCTTTAGATAGATTCCACATGCACAGCAGGTGATATTGTATATTTTTATATAAAATCACAAGACATATAAATTAGTCTATTTGTTTATCGCATGTCCTCAAATGCCAGTGAACGACTAATCTCAAGATGTCAACTTGCATGTGTGATCATCGTCGCGCACTGTCATACCCACAACGCCCCTCGGATGCCTCGCACTCGCCGCACCACCTAGCGTCGGACTTTCGTTGCACCGAGAACCCTGCAGTGACGGCGTCCCCTCCGGTGGCATTCCTGACGGCCGACGCATCCGCCATGGCCATGGCCGAGTCGTACGAGACGACCAAAACCAAGTTGCACCTGCACACCACCCCTAGGCCCACTACGTCCTCTGACGTCGGATGTACGATGGACAGCCTATCACGATGCTTGATTCCGCTTTAATAGTAGAGATAATCGATTACGACCAATTTGAATGGTCATAACATCATCATAGGAGGTACTGCGTCCTGATTGGTCCCAAAACATCTCACGCGGAAATGAAAAAGGAAAAGAAAGAGCCCACGCCCTCGAGCTGCATCACAGGTCAGCCCACCCCCTCGAGCTCATCCCCTCCCCTCCCCCATCCCCATCCCCTCGAGATCCAGATCTCGATGCCATGGCGACCGCCTTCGACTCGCCGACCTCCTCCCCGGCCGGCGCGCCCTTCCACGATGACCCCTTCCTCAGCTTCGCCGACGGCTCCTCCCCCAGCGCGGCCGACGTCCATGTCTCCGGGGGCGGCGGCGACGAGTTCCCGGCCTCCCCCGACCCCTACGCCTTCCGTCATGACTTCTCCGCCGCGCACCCCTTCGATTTAGAGTTCAGATCCAGATGGTAATCTTCCCCGCCTCAAATCTCTTATAGGGTTCTGCTTCTGATCCCCTGACTCGGGAGATACCATGGGCGCGATGCAGGCGTCGATCTCGAGCCCGCTGCCGGTGGCCTGGTACCCCTCGCTGGTCGTCGTCTCGGTCGCCGTCGGCCTCATGCTCCGCTCGTGCCTCTCCTATTCCTTCTTCATGTATGTGAGCAACCAACCCCCTGCCTCTCGTATTTTTCTCCCGTCCGCTCCGCTCGTGCTTGATTTGGATACTTGGATCTGAATTGTTCAGTGGCCCAGTGGCGTTACATGTCCATTCCTCCGCTGGACGACGAGACGTAGGCGGCGGCTTCCGGGTGGTGCGTTTGCCCGACGGATATCTCCTGCATCTCTCGTCCTCTCAAACGGCATCGATTGCTGTATTTTCCGGGGCTTCTGGGTTCGTGGTTATTATTTTTTAATGTTCTCTGGTAAGGCTCAGGGTCAGGGAGTTCGAAGGTCCTGCGCTGTAACACCCTCTGCTACTAGTGCGCCGTAACAAACTGAGATTGCTTTTAAATTCAAAGAAGAAACTGGGGAAATTAGGAGGTCTTAACCGTCCAGGTGTCTATCCACTTTCCGTGCACAAACAGAGGCATTCCTTCATGCATGTATGTGTGCGCTTGCCTCCCTATTTTTCATCATGCTTCTGTTTTGTTGCCAATAGTGCCTAAACCAAGATAAAGTAGTTATGCCTTTTGCCTATGAGGTTTCGGTCTTCGATACGTTACATGGTTTTCCCAACTTTTATTTTTGAACTTAGTTTTCCCAAGTTATTGTTGTACTGACTTGGTCGCAATTAGGACAAAGCGTAAGTCTAGAAAAATATTAGTAGCTAGTAGTGTTTCTCTTCGTCCTTGTGCAACTTAAGTAAGAAGGTGATCTGGGGTAGGTATTGGCATGAGTCTCAACGTTGAGTTTGGTACATTAATATTGCTGTATCTCAAACAATTTGTGTGAGTTGTGAAACATATAAAGCTGTATAGTATTGATAAACAATTTTTTTTTTGTGGTGCTTAAACAGGTTTTATAGAGGTGTAAAAGTGAAACAAGGACCTTCCAGTTGTTACCAGTTATGGCTGAGATTGCTGATGAAGATAGTTCCACCGGCATTGATTTGATTTGTGCCTTATGTGATAATGGTGGTGAAATCGCAAGCACATTTATTTGTTTTCTCTTTTCTGTGCTCTGAACAAAATGTGATGAAATAATCAGTTATACTCCCTCCGTCCCAAAATAAGTGTCGATGATCTAGTACAAAAATTGCACTAGCTTAGTACAAAATCTGCGACACTTATTTTGGGACGGAGGGAGTAGTTCTTATGGTCTTAGCCCATTTTTATTACAGAATTCTCAAACATTTGTTTTGGATCACCACTAAAATTATTGAATATGAAACAAAGTAAAACCATTGTTAATCATCAACATGCACTTGCTATGGGTAGAAATGGCTTTATGAGAGAACATAGTCGCTAAGCTTCATAGTTCTAATCATGCAATAATATATAGGTTGATGCTGTTTAACAAGAAGGAGATGTCTTGACCTACAACTTATTTAGAATGCAGCTTGGCTTATAAATTGCCTGTTGTTTTTTATGGAAGCTCTAGGAAAATGGCGGAGTTCTAACCATGCCTGGTTATATGTGTATCACCGTTCGATGTTTTATTCCACTTTGTGCTCACCTGCAGTACTTGGTCTGCTTACTACCTTTTACAAGCTTTCTTATGCATGTCGCTTACTAGCTGGGTTAACTGCTTAAGCGTTATTCTCTGGAAGTTGTCTGTTGAAATCCGTTCTTACCTTTTGTTACTTCAAATACATGTATAATGTGTATTTGATCCTATTCAAACTGTAAGTATCTTTTTTAAAACTCACGTTTTGGTTCCATTCAATTGTTCTGTCGTCTCTGTTACATAATGATACATGCATTAGCATTTTAGGTTGAACCCTAGTTTCTCATTATGATTAGTGATGTGTGCTTCTGCTAAAACTATCTGCAGCTGTGAAGGCAACTGCCTGCGGTCATTTCATGCAACAAAAGATGCTAGTGAAGATTGCAAAACATTGGGCTATACTAGGAATCAGTTTCATAGTAGTTGTTCTTTTCTTCTGGTGGTTCTTGTCTGATGCACAATTGGGACCCACCTGAAAAAAAATAAACAAAGGCCATGTTTGAGAAAAATAAAAAAAAGGACACGACCCAAAAATTAAGAAAGCTAAGTTGTTGGGCTTGGCCCATGTAGCTGACCAAAATTTGTAAGAAAAAAATATAAATAGGATGTGTCGTGGGAATGTCCCTGACAATAGAACTAGGGGTACGAATGGAGGGGCGAAGTCTAGCTACGGCTCAGGTGTTTCACTCGGATGTGTACGAGTTCAGGCCCCACTCGGAAGTTGTAAAATCCCTACGTCTCGAGCCCGAGGGCTGGTTTGTTTTGCTTATGGGTGTGTATGAGAATACAGGTGTCGGAACCTTGCTACGGCGTCCGGTGGTGGCTTATATAGAGTGCGCCACCACCAGTCGAGCGCCGCATTGAATGCTAGTTAAAGCTACGTTGCAGAAACTGCCGCTTTAACTAGAACGTTACTGGTAACGCATGACCGATCAGTCCCAGAGGACGTCTCTTCATATAACTCAACGCTACGTCTCCTGGACTGTTGAGCTCTCGTTGACCGAGTGTGGACGTAGCCATCCGAGTGCGTCTTCAGGTACGTCCGAGTGATCCTTCAGATCTTACCGAGTGCACTTCTTCTTCTGAGCTTTGATGCTGATATGGGACCATTGGTGGGCCCTAGATGTCAGGTCCATGACCCTACCCAGGGTTGACATCCTCATCAGTAGCCCCCGAATCCATGAGGTTTTATTAGTCGAGTGATTGACACTCGGAAGTATCGACGACCTTTCGGAAAAAGTTCGAGAGACGATCATGTCGTCCCTCACTCGGCCTCAAACCTAAGATGGATTCAGGATCAATGTTTCGATGAAAACTATCATGTTGTTTAATCCGAGTGGTCAGCTGGCGTGAGCCGTTCACTCGGTTCACAGGAAGGCGTCACCAGGGTTACTCGCGGCGTGGAGCTCGCCTCCTTTGAACACGAAGAAATTTCCGCGCGTTTGAAATCGCCGAAACTGTGCGTGGGCACGTGGCGGAACGGTCGTGTCCCGAAGATTTTGGGGAAATGGGCACGAAGCCTTGATAACCGTGCCGAAAATCACGCCACGCGTCCCCGAGGCCCTGAACAGTGGATTCGCAGATCTCGCTTCGTTTGCGGATTGACGGCCTGAGATTGCGCCGGATCTTCGATATAAATAGTGGAAAGTACTGTTGGGGCGAGAACAAACTCATTTCCCCCTTGCCTCTCGTCTTCTCCGACGCTCTCCTGCTCATTTCCCTTCTCTCTTTCGTCGAAGGTTGTCTCGAGCTCGCCAGCGAAGATGCGCACGGCGTCCGCGACCACGAAGGCCGAGCGGGCGAAGAAGAGCGCGCGCGCGTCCTCTTCCAGCGCCGGAGCGCCGGCCGGGTGGACGCAAGGCGAGTGGCTCCCGTCGCGGGTGACCAAGGCCTGGATGTTCGATCTGGAGGATCAAGGATTCGTGCGTGAGGGGAGCTGGCGGCTGCTAGGGGCGGACAAAGAGGAGCCATCGCCGAAGGGGGACGAGCATGTGCTCTTGGTGACTCACCTCGAGCGAGGTTTCTCTCTGCCGCCTCACCCTTTCTTCCAAAGATTTCTGAGTTTCTTCGGCGCTCAACTTCATCACCTTCCTCCCACTGCTGTCGTGTACTTGGCTGCGTTTATCTCTTTGTGCGAAAACTTCTTGGGTTGCCATCCCCATTGGGGCTTGTTTAAACACCTCTTCACTTGCCAAGTGATGACCATGAAAAAACCCACTCGGTCGGAGGATAAGACCAATGTGGCCCAATTGTGCGGGGGACTCGGAATCCAGCTGCGGGGCAAGGGATGTTTTCCAAAGATGACATTCCCTGACTCGGTAAAGGGGTGGCAGGAGAACTGGTTCTACTGCCATGACATTCCAGTCGGTGAGGGTCAGCCGGGCCTCCCACCATATACTTCGGACCGCATTCGGCCAGTTCCCCGATTGACAGTGACCAAGGAGGAGAAGACCGAAGTAGACATCTTAGTGATAGCGTTAGTAGGTCTGGTGCAGAAAGGTGTCAACGGCCTCGACCTGCTAGAGGTTTTTCTCCAGAGGAGGATCCAGCCACTGCAAGCCAGAGGACACCCCATGTGGGAATACTCCTGGCCGAGTGACCCCACTCGAACTCACCCGGAGGAGCTCAAAGAAGAAGAGGTGGAGGCCAAGATCAAGGCGATCACACCAGCGCGTGACAACCCCAGGGGGAGCAGGCTGGTGGCTCCACTCTCCTTGGAGAACCCGGCGAACAAGGTAAACCTTGAAAGTTTATCATCGAGTGATATTCGTGTGTTTGTTGTATTTTATCTGACTGATTCTGCTCTTCATTCGGCAGGCCTTCACACAAATGAGCAGCTTGGTGCCACTCGTGGATAGGGGTCCGGTCGACGTTGCCAGCGACACCGACCATCCAGACGACTCGGCCGAAGCTGGAGAGTATGAAGAGCCTGTTGATGGCGAGGACGATCAGGAAGATGACGAGGAGGGCTCAGAGGATGATGATGAAGTGGAGTGGTCGCGCTCAGAAGACCGAGTGCCCGAATCTCGTTCCAAAGCGCACCATGACTCAGGAGTCCGCGGTGGCGGGCCCAAAGGATCGAGAACTGCCAAGCCGAGTGGATCCGCCCTTCCAACCCGTGCTTCAAAGCGTGGGCGTGGAGAGCTTGCTTCTTCTCCTGAGAAGACGGCGAAGCAGCCCAAAATTGCTACAACCAAGCCTCGGAAGGCGGTCTTCATCCCGAAGATCAAGATGGCCATCCCGGTGGCTTCAGCGTAAGTGTTTCCATTCTTAACAATTATTGTCTATACTTGTCCGAGTGATAAATGATCCGAGTGTTCTCTTTGTAGAGCTGATACCTCGACTGCATCACTTGACCCTCAGACCCTGGAGAAAGAGCGGGCCGACACTGATGTTGCATCCTCGAAAGGTATGTTTTGGACTCACTCAGTAATCCTGTATATTTCCGAGTGTTTATTCATCTTCGAGTGGCTTGAGTACTTGCAGCTCCGCGTGAAGTGATCGACCTTGATGCAAATGACAAGATTGACCCAATGAACCCTCCGGCCAATGCAGACGTCGTGATGCAGGAGCCGTCGCTTGCCGATACTCTGGTGCCCACACAAGAGGCCGGCTCGGGAGCCGGAGCAGCACTCGGTACCGGGTCTTCATCTCACTCGTTGACTCCCTCTACGCCCAACATTTTTGCGCTACACCATGTCCCAGAGGACCAAGTGGGAGCGAGCAAAGAGGCGCTAATGCAGTTGGAGATAATGAGTGACCGACTGAAGACGGCGTACGATGCGAGTGAAGCCCTGAAGAAGAATGTCCGAGTAAGTACTCTTGTAAGTACCCTTTTAGTCGAAATTTCAATTTCCCGTCTTGTGAGGATCTGAATTCGAGTTTAAGTACACCCGCTGAGTGTGTTTGAGTTCCAGTGGGGGCGCGCTGAGCGCACCCACTGGGTGTAGTCCCCGAGACAGCCGTCGACTGAAGCAGTCGGCGGGAGTCTTAGAGTCCGAATGAATATTAAGCTCAATCCATCCGAATGAATACTATGTTCAATCCGTCTGAATGAATACTTTGTTTTTGATTTTCCAGTGGGGGCGCGCTGAGTGCACCCGCTGGGTGTAGTCCCCGAGGCTACCGTTGACTGTAGCAGTCGGCGGGAGTCTTAGAGTCCGGGTCAAAGTTCTGACCAATATCCTTTGCTTTAAATCTGTTTTGCAGTCTGTTTGTGAGCTCGGAAGCCACTACAAAACTCTGGAGAAGGAGGTCCTGGACCTACGTGTCAACCTCGAAGCCGAGAAGACCAAGAACGCCCGACTAGAAGAGGAGAAAAAGGCCATTGAAGGTAATATCTTCCTGCTCGACTGTAATAGTAGCTACTCCTCTTCCCCATCCGACTGAATACTCTTCATCAGATTTTCGTAGAGAAAATCATGAACTTGTCCAAAGGCTGAGGAATTCTATTTCTTTAGAAACTGTGAAGGATGCTCTTGAAAAGGACACCGAACTGGCGGCCGCTCAAAAGGAAGCCAGCCGAAAGGCCAAGGAGGCCGAGGAAAAACTGAGATCAGTCGGAAAGCTGGAGGAGGAGAAGAAAGTATTGGAAGCTGCCGTCCAGAAGTCCAACGGAGAACTTGTTGAATTGAAGAAGCTGCAAACCGAGTGGCAGACCAGACTCAACCACATTGCTTCCAAGAAAGCTGAGCTGGAGGAATACGTCGAGGAATTCAGTGGCGAGGCCAATGAAAAGCTCAAAGGTAATTTTTCCGAGTGACTCTCATGGAACTTGGTTGAGCCGAATGAAATTTGTATGTCCCTGACCTCTTTCTTCATTTGTCCGAATCCAGCATTTTGTGACGATGTGGCGGAGGAGACGGACAAAATCGAGAAGGAGCTGGATCCCACCCAGGGTTTACTCAAGGACAATGCTGCCATGAGCGTGCTCCGATTGGAGGAGCGTGTTGAGCAAGTGGCCATGTATATCAAGGAGCTTAGCACCGCCATCTCTGCAATTGATCGCGACGTCTTCTCCGACGATGAGCCTTCGAAGGATCAGAGTCTGTGCTAACCCGAGTGAAAGCAGTGCCAAGCCGAGTGAAAGAATGGAAGAAATCCGCGGCCCGGGCCGGTGCTGACATAGCTCTCTCGTTGGTCCGTATCCACTGCAAGGGAGTGGACGAGAAGAAGTTGAGGTCTCTCGAGGTGGCCAATAGGAAGAACGCCAAAATTGATGACTTCATGGAGATGTTCATGGAAGCTGCCAGTCGGATAGCGGACAACATCAACCTGGACACCTTCGTGGAAGCAGTGCCCCCGCCCGAATGATCGTCCAGTTTAAACTCTTTTAAGTATTTGCCTCGGAATGCCGAGTGGTTGCTGTAACCGTGAAACTCTAAGTGAGCCTGAGGCTCCTACTGTTTGAACCTTTATCCGTACCTTCAATCCGAATGATGCAGTTCTCATTTGTTTTGGCTTTATTCGATTTTTGGTTCCGGATGGTTCTAACTTAGGCAATGCGGAGTCGCGGCTAAGTCCCCGAGTGTGGGCGAGATCTACACTCGGAGTAATTTGTCCTTGGATGAACAATGATAGTCCTGTTCATCTTGACAACCGAGTGTGGAGGATGTCCCACTCGTGAGGTTTCTAACTTAGGCGATGCGGAGTTGCGGCTAAGTCCCCGAGTGTGGGCTGGACCCTCACTCGGAGTAATTTGTTCTTAGATGAACAATTATGGTCCTGTTCATCTTGACAACCGAGTGTGGAGGATGTCCCACTCGAAAGGTTTCTAACTTAGGCGACGCGGAGCCGCGGCTAAGTCCCTGAGTGTGGGCTGGACCTTCACTCGGAGTAGTTTGTTCTTAGATGAACAATTATGGTCCTGTTCATCTTGACAACCGAGTGTGGAGGACGTCCCACTCGAAAGGTTTCTAACTTAGGCGACGCGGAGCCACGGCTAAGTCCCCGAGTGTGGGCTGGACCCCCACTCGGAGTACTTTGTCCTTAGATGAACAATGATGGTCCTGTTCATCTTGACAACCGAGTGTGGAGGATGTCCTCACTCGGAGTGATTTTTAACTTAGGCGACGCAGAGCCGCGGATAAGCCCCCGAGTGTGGGCTAAACCTTCACTCGGAGAAGTTTGTCCTTAGATGAACAATGATGGTCCTGTTCATCTTGACAACCGAGTGTGGATGATGTCCTCACTCGGAGTGATTTTTAACTTAGGTGACGCGGAGCCGTGGCTAAGCCCCCGAGTGTGGGCGAGACCTACACTCGGAGTAATTTGTCCTTAGATGAACAATGTTGGTCCTGTTCATCTTGACAATCGAGTGTGGAGGATGTCCTCACTCGGAGTGATTTTTAACTTAGGCGACGCGGAGCCGCGGCTAAGCCCCCGAGTGTGGGCTAAACCTTCACTCAGAGAAGTTTGTCCTTAGATGAACAATGATGGTCCTGTTCATCTTGACAACCGAGTGTGGAGGATGTCCTCACTCGAAGTGATTTTTAACTTAGGCAGCGCGGAGCCGCGGCTAAGCCCCCGAGTGTGGGCGAGACCTACACTCGGAGTAATTTGTCCTTAGATGAACAATGATGGTCCTGTTCATCTTGACAACCGAGTGTGGAGGATGTCCTCACTCGGAGTGATTTTTAACTTAGGCAACGCAGAGCCGTGGCTAAGTCCCCGAGTGTGGGCTGGACCCCCACTCGGAGTAGTTTGTCCTTAGATGAACAATGATGGTCCTGTTCATCTTGACAACCGAGTGTGGAGGATGTCCTCACTCGGAGTGATTTTTAACTTAGGCGACGCGGAGCCGCGGCTAAGCCCCCCGAGTGTGGGCGGGACCCTCACTCGGAGTATTTTATACTTAGGCAAAATCAGGTTTGCGGCTAAGTGTTTTGTGTTTTACACCCACTGGGGGTGGCAGTCAGATTTCAACAAGATGTAATGAAATAAAACTTTATTCATCGAGATTACTCGGATTTCAACAAGCTAAAGTAGTTATGTTTTAGGTGTAGAACTTGCGAAGCAGGTCCGTGTTCCATGTCCGGGGCTCTTCTACTCCATCTTTGATGTTGTAAAGCTGATAGTCTCCGTTATGCAAGACTTTGGAGATTGCATACGGCCCCTACCACAGAGGCACGAGCTTGTGAGGCCTCTGCTGATCCAGTCGGAGAACAAGATCTCCTTCTTGAAAGGCTAGGCCCTGGACGTGTCTGTCATGGTAACGCCTCAAATCTTGCTGATAGAGCATCGATCTGATAAGGGCCAGCTCTCTCTCTTCCTCCAGAAGGTCGAGACCGTCTTGCCGAGCGATTTCAGCTTCAGCTTCATCATATAGCTCCACTCGGGGAGAATTATGCTGAAGATCACTCGGTAACACCGCCTCTGATCCGTACACCATGAAGAAAGGCGTGCGCTTCGTAGATCGGTTTGGAGTTGTCCGAATTCCCCATAAGACAGAGGGCAATTCTTCAACCCAAGATCCAACAGCATACTTCAGGTCTCTCATCAATCGGGGCTTCAAACCTTGCAGGATCATCCCGTTTGCGCGCTCTGCCTATCCATTCGACTACGGGTGAGCCACAGAGGCGTAATTAACCCGAGTGCCTTGAGAGAAACAGAATTCACGGAACTCGTCCGAGTCAAAGTTCTTCCCGTTATCTGTGATTATATCGTGTGGCACGCCGAACCTGAAGATGATTTGCCGAATGAAACTGACGGCCGTGCCTGCATCTAAACTCTTGATGGGCTTTGCCTCAACCCACTTGGTGAACTTGTCAACTGCTACGAGCAAGTGTGTGAACCCACTCGACCCAGTCCGCAGGGGACCAACCATGTCAAGGCCCCAGACGGCGAACGGCCAGGTGATTGGGATAGTCTTGAGCGCGGACGCTGGCTTGTGGGACTTATTCTTATAGAACTGACATCCAACACACAGGTCCACCAAGTCCTTTGCTGCTTCATTGGCTCGGGGCCAATAAAATCCCGCTCGGAAAGCTTTAGCGACCAAAGTCCGAGAGGACGCATGGTGGCCGCAGGTTCCCGAGTGAACTTCATGTAAGATTTGCAGCCCTTCCTCTGGGGAAATGCATTTCTAGATGACTCCTGTGGTACTTTTCTTGTACAACTGGTCTCCCATAACTTCGAATGACTTGGATCGACGGACGATCCGACGGGCTTCTTCTTCGTCTTCAGGGAGTTCTTGTCTTAGCAAGTATGCCAAGTAAGGTTGAGTCCACTCGGGAGTGATTACCAGCATTTCGTGGACCAGATCCACTATAGCTGGAACTTCAACCTCAGTCGGATCAGATGGCCCGACTGCTTGAGGGGGCTCCTCTGTGAAAGGATCTTCTGCGATTGTCAGAGCATGCAGATGTTCAACGAATATATCTTTTGGGACCGCTCGCCGAGTGGATCTGATCTTTGCAAGATCGTCTGCAGGTTGATTCTTTGCACGAGGGATGTGATGCAATTCTAGGCCTTCAAAATTCTTCTGTAGCTGCCTGACTGCATTGTAGTATCCGGTCATTGCTGGACTCCGAATGTCCCACTCCTTCATCACTTGATTGACAACGAGGTCCGAGTCACCGTAGACCATCAGCCGACGAATGCCAAGTGAGATGGCCATGCGGAGCCCGTATAGGAGGGCTTCATATTCGGCCTCATTGTCTGATGAGTCAAAATGGATTCGGAGAACATAGTTCAGTCGGTCTCCTTTGGGAGAGACAAGAACCACCCCAGCTCCCGAGCCATTGAGCATCTTGGATCCGTCGAAGAACATGGTCCAGTGTTCGGGAACACTCGGAATTGGTTGCTCCTGCTCAATCCACTCGGCCATAAAATCAACCAATGCTTGGGACTTGATTGCTTTCTTAGCTTCAAATCTGATTTCGAACGGAAGGAGCTCGATTACCCACTTCGCCACTCGGCCAGCGGCGTCCCTGTTGTGTAAGATCTCCGACAGGGGAGCGCTTCTAACGACCGTGACCGAGTGATCTTGGAAGTAATGAACTACCTTCTTGGCAGTCAGGTAAATACCATAAACCAGCTTCTGGTAGTGCGGGTATCTTTTCTTGGAAGGAGTTAGCACTTCTGAAATGTAATATACGGGTCTCTGGACTTTGAATGCTTTTCCTGGCTCTTCGCGCTCTACCGCAAGGACTGTGCTCACCACCTGGCTGGTCGCCGCGATGTACAGGAGTAAAGGTTCCTGGCTGCCCAGAGCAGCTAACACCGGCTGGGTGGAAAGCAACGCCTTAAGCTCTGCGAATGCGGCTTGCGCTTCATTGGTCCACTCGAATTTGTCTGATTTCTTCATCAATCGGTAGAGAAGGAGTGCCTTCTCTCCGAGTCTTGAAATG
This sequence comes from Elymus sibiricus, assembly GCA_039707655.1. Lineage (NCBI taxonomy): Eukaryota > Viridiplantae > Streptophyta > Magnoliopsida > Poales > Poaceae > Elymus > Elymus sibiricus. The sequence continues at coordinate 389,381,111 of CM077665.1, read as the reverse complement.
AATCGGCTCAGGGCCGCAAGGCACCCTGTCAATCTCTGCACATCATGTAATCGCTCTGGCTGCTTTATTCGGACAATGGCGCCGATTTTGTCAGGGTTAGCGTCGATTCCTCGTTCGGAAATGAGAAAACCGAGTAACTTTCCAGCCGGCACTCCGAATGTGCACTTAGCTGGATTCAGCTTGATCCCGAAGCGCCGTAGGTTTGCGAAGGTGTCGGCAAGGTCAGTCAGGAGGTTGGAACCTTTCCTAGACTTGACCACTATATCGTCCATATAGGCCTCCACGTTCCGACTGATTTTCTTCTGCAAACACTTCTGGATCATGCGCTGAAAAGTGGCTCCAGCATTCTTCAAGCCGAATGGCATCGTGACATAGCAAAAACACCCGAAAGGGGTGATGAAGGCTGTTTTTATTTCATCGGGGCCGTACATTCGGATCTGGTGGTACCCGGAGTACGCATCCAGGAACGACAGACGTTCACATCTGGCTGTACTGTCCACTATCTGATCTATCCTAGGCAAAGGAAAATGATCTTTCGGGAAGGCCCGATTGAGGTGTTTAAAGTCAATGCACATACAGAGTGACTTATCCTTCTTCGGCACCAGGACCACGTTCACGAGCCACTCGGAGTGGGAAATCTCGCGAATGAACTCAGCGGCGAGAAGCCGAGCTATCTCCTGACCAATCGCCTTGCGCTTCTCGACGGAGGATCGACGCAAGTACTCCTTAACTGGCTTGGCCTTGGGGTCGGTTCGGAGTCGGTGCTCAGCCAATTCCCTGGGAACACCCAGCATGTCAGATGGCTTCCATGCGAAGATGTCCCAGTTCTCACGGAGGAACTGGATGAGCTCATCTTCCTATTTATCTCCGAGTGAAGTGGAGATGTTCGTCGGAGCGGCACTCGGATCACTCGGATGGACATGAACTTGCTTAGTCTCGCCAGACGATTGGAAAGATGATTCTGAAGCTGGCCGCTTCGACCTGAGCAAATCAGCTGTGTGCACCTCTTTCTTCTACCCTTCAAGTTCGACTGCCAGCACCTGCTCATTGGCTATCTTTGTGCCTTGTTGAAGGCACTCTTCGGTGACTTTCCAATCACCAGTGACTGTAATCACGCCCTTAGGTCCTGGCATCTTGAGCTTGAGATACATGTAACATGGTCTGGCCATGAAACATGCGTAGGCAGGCCTACCCAGGATGGCGTGATAAGCACTGCGGAAGTCGACCACCTCAAAGGTCAATTTTTCCTTTCGGAAATTCTTCTCACCGCCGAATACTACGTCCAGCGCGATCTGACCGAGTGATTCGGCTTTCTTTCCAGGGACGATCCCATGGAAATTCATGTTGCTCTTGCTCAATCGGGACATCGGGATGCCCATAGCACTGAGCGTGTTGGCATATATGATATTAAGCCCGCTGCCTCCGTCCATTAGGACTTTGCGCAGTCGGACTCCACCCACTGCTGGGTCAACGACCAGCGCTTGCCTCCTAGGGGTGGCAATGTGGGGTGGATGGTCTGACTGGTCAAAGGTGACAGACGTCTTCGTCCAGTTGAGGTATTTGGTGGCAGTCGGAACTGCCATATTAACCTCCCGATTGATTACTTTGAGCTGCCTTCTGCTTTCAACGTCGGCGAAAATCACGTTGATGACCTTGTCGATTTTCGGATACTCGGAAGTATCCTCCTCATCCTCGACGTCGACCTTCTCACTCGAGGGCTCAGCGCCCATCTCCTGCTTGAGCAGGCGACATTCCCGAGTGGAATGCTTCGGAAGCACAACGTTGCCTTCTTCATCCGTCTTGGTATGAATCTGGCACGGTTGGTCAAGGATGTCGGATTTGTACTCGGACTTCTTCTTGGGAGTCCATTCTTTCTTCTTCTTCTTGGCCTTCGGCTTGCCTTGCCCCTGCCCTTGGACAGCTGCGACTTCAGCCTTGCTGGAGGCGTCAGCTTTCCGCTTCTGATTCTTCCCGGCGTTGCCTCCCGATTGAGGGGCGTTGCCGCTTCGGAGGCGGCCTTCTTCTTCACCATTGGCGTATTTGTTTGCAATCTCCATGGCTCGACTGAGGGACAGATCCCCAGACCGACCGAACTTCAAGACTAACTCCCGATACCGAGTGCCTGCCTTGAAGGCGCACACGGCCTGGTGCTCGATGACATTCTCCAGGGTGTTATGCAACGTGGTCCAGCGCTGAATGTACTCTCGGAGAGTTTCATTGTTCTTCTGAACATAGTGCTGGAGTTCCGTCAGTCCACCCGGACGCTTGTAGGTGCCTTCGAATGTTTTTACGAACACTCGGGCCAAGTCATCCCAGCAGTAAATGCAGTTGGCGGGCAACTGATTTAGCCATGCCCGTGCGGACCCTTCCAACATGAGCGGAAGGTGCTTCATGGCGACGAAATCATCGCCGCCGCCGATCTGGACGGCGACTCGATAATCTTCGAGCCAAGTCTCTGGCTTGGACTCGCCATTGAACTTTCCAATCCCAGTTGCTAGTCGGTAGTTGGGGGGTATCTCTGCCTCTCGGATGTATCTGCTGAAGCAGCCGAGACCAGTAACTCCCCAGCCGCTCTCTCGGTCTCTGTCATACCTGTTCCGATCGACCACTCGCTGAGTGATGTCAGATCGGGCGTCGTAGCCTCTGTGCCTGACAGGGCTCCGCTCACGATTTCTCCCGAGTGGATAGCCCCCGTCATACGGACGTTGACCATGCGGACCACCCCTCGGAGGGGGAGTCCGACTGAGATCGCGGTCGTTGCGCCCGCGTCCTCCGTACTGGCCTCTCGGATGAAGAGGAGTCCGCGGATCCCTCCTCGGTGCAAGAGGACTGTGAGCTGACTACACAGTATCTGCCCAAGTGGATTCATTATGAATGCGCTGGTGAGATTGTCATACCTCTGAATTTTGCTGCAGAGTGGTCTTCAGCAGAGCCTGGATCTGCCGAATGCCCTCGCCTGCCGCTGAGTTAGACGGCTGGATCAAATCTGCGATCCGAGTGGCCGCGGCCAGGTTCATCAAAGGAGTGCGCATCGTTGGGATGGTGTGCGGGCGCTCCTTCGTGAATGTCAACTGGCGACGGCTACGGCTGGAACTGGGGCGTTCTCTTGCCGCACGCTCGATGAGTGACTGCTATAGCCGCTCGAGACGCTCACGCTCAGCCAGAGTGGCTTGGCGAGCGGCCTCGAGGGCTATCTGCTCGGGGGTGTTCCCCGCAATGGGCGTCTAAAGGACTTCATCGTTCCTGCGCCTGATTTCCTCCCGCTACTCCCGAGTGAGCGGTCGGGGGAAGTAGCCGTAACTGGCGTCACGATGATCGCCGTCTCGATCACCGGCGCCTCCGGCTGAGTACCCTAGAGGTGCAGCGTCTCGGGACGGGCCGGCCATAAAGACCTCCGCCACTTCTCCGCTGCTCTCCAAATCAGTGGCATCGGAGGAGTCATCACCCGAAGAAGAGAATAGACAGTGGACTGCCTCGTCGGCTCCGAGTGCAGTCGTTTGCCGCCCTGCGGCCTGTGCCGCCACAGCGTGTTTGATCCAGCGCTGTAGCCTGGAGCGTCCGGAGCGCCGGCGAAAAGCCGCGAGACGTGTAGGGGAAATCGGTTGATAAGGCGTGGACGGTTGTCGGAGAAGAACTTCGAACGTCGCCGCGCTAAAGTGCACTGCGCCGCGAGCGGGCAGTGCCTCAGCGTCCAGCGGCACTTCCGGCAGCCACGCCGAATTGTCGACGGCGAAGCTGTGTGACTCGAAGAAGATCTCGCCGCCGAAAGTGTTCATGATGAACGGGAAAATGGAAATTCCACCTGCGCCGGAATTCGCTAGATGCGCAGCCCCACGGTGGGCGCCAACTGTCGTGGGAATGTCCCTGACAATAGAACTAGGGGTACGAATGGAGGGGCGAAGTCTAGCTACGGCTCAGGTGTTTCACTCGGATGTGTACGAGTTCAGGCCCCACTCGGAAGTTGTAAAATCCCTACGTCTCGAGCCCGAGGGCTGGTTTGTTTTGCTTATGGGTGTGTATGAGAATACAGGTGTCGGAACCTTGCTACGGCGTCCGGTGGTGGCTTATATAGAGTGCACCACCACCAGCTGAGAGCCGCATGGAATGCTAGTTAAAGCTATGTTGCAGAAACTGCCGCTTTAACTAGAACGTTACTGGTAACACATGACCGATCAGTTCTAGAGGACGTCTCTTCATATAACTCAACGCTACGTCTCCTGGACTGTTGAGCTCTCGTTGACCGAGTGTGGACGTAGCCATCCGAGTGCGTCTTCAGGTACGTCCGAGTGATCCTTCAGATCTTACCGAGTGCACTTCTTCTTCTGAGCTTTGATGCTGATATGGGACCATTGGTGGGCCCTAGATGTCAGGTGCAAGACCCTACCCAGGGTAGACATCCTCATCAGGATGAATTGTTGGGCCGGGCCCAAGTAAAGCACTGAATTGGACCGGGCTGATTCTGATCTACGACCAATTCATTTCGTCAAAATTTTGCCACGTCAGCTTGCCACGTTGGATCTGACGTGGTCTGGATAGACTACCAGTGACTAAAACAATTGGTCGTAAAAGCTAGGACCTTTTGTTTTGGTTGTAACTGTCTACGACCATTTCACATTGAAGGTTGTTAAGTTTCATTAAAGACGGCCATCTTTTGACCAACTGTTTTTGGTCATAAAAAGGTCACAAGTAAAAAATAATGACCATTCAGTGACCAATATTGATGGTCGCAAGTTACCATATTTCTTGTAGTGTTCGGTGTCTGCGCCAACGTCTTGGAGGGGATTTGGGGATATCCACCATATAGACATCATAGGTGGATGTTGCGGTTCCCTTGCCAGTGTTTACCAGGGGTAAGTATGTTGTGTGGGGCCATCGACATCTTCATTCATGTCTATGGCCTTGTCGTAGTCTAGCACGTTGGTTAAGTCGTCGACCGTGGCGACTAGAGGGGTGGTGGGTGGGACGTAAATTTTCTGATCGTCGTCTTTAAGTCCAATCTTGTCATAAACCGAAGTCTTTCCATCCGAGATAGACATGCTCTGGATACGATCGAGCATCTCATTCAGGTGAGATAGTTCTTCGGAGTTCATTGCCTGGCTATAAGCGGGGCTGACTCGAAGCATGCCCGGTGTATAGCTTGGCATGTTTCTAGTTTGGAGGGGATCCAAGGGTGATTCTAGATCATGTGTCATGGTTGGCTCGAGATCCAACGTAGCTTCAGAGATAGGGGCCAGGCCTGGGTCCAGGCGGGGGTTCGAGGGGAGATCGCCCGGTGTGGCTGCATCGGGGTTCTCCGACGACTCCAAGGTTTCTGGCTCGACGTCCTCGAAAGAGGTCGGTTCTGGAGTCGATCCTCCGGTGCTGGGTAGCCCATCCATCCAGTCGGGCGCCCAGCCTAACAAGCTGAGTTCTCCGCGGGAATCTGCAGTGTATTCCAGGCCTCCAAAGGTAACGACCTGACCCGGGCCATAGTTCTCGAAGGAGGCCATATGGTCGGTCGAATCGGCGTAGAAGATCATGTTGCCGAACACGAAAAGTTGGCCGGGGACGTAAATGTTCCCGTTGTCCTTGTCGCAGTTGATCTACAAATGAGCCATCGATCCTTCTGTCGATCTCACAACGAAACTCTCAATGAAAGCATCAGTGTCGGTGTGAAAACCGGCAGACCTCGGGGTAGGAGGTCCCGAGATGTCGATCTCGGGCGGATGGTAACAGGAGCAAGGGGACGATGTTTACCGAGGTTCGGTCCCTCTTGACGGAGGTCATACCCTACGTCCTGCTCTTGTTTATATCAATGGACAAGTATCAAGTACAGAGTTGATCTACCTCAAGATCGTTATATGTGGTCTAACTCTAGGGCTAGGTGAATGATGTTGTGTGGATGTCCCCTATTTGGGCTAAACCCTATGGCATATACACGCCAGGTAGGGTATCTAGGGTTACAAGGTCGGCATCCCGGCATGAAGGCGGCAGGAGAAGTCTTGGAGTATACGTCAAGCCTTCGGAAGATGCAGTCTTGATAACGCCACATCATACAACTTCCGTAGTCCATCCTGAGAAGAATGAGGGCCCATCGGTCCAATCCTAGGAGCATGGGCCGACCAGGCTAGTACCCCCTAGTCTAGGACACCGTCACCCCTGCTCACACGTCTCCTGGTGAGCTTGTGTGGAGGACTGCTCACACGCGTACGTTCAATTCACACATCCACTCGCACGTCTCCTAGTGAGCCAGTGTAGAGGCGTGCTCGCACGCGTCCCGTCAATTTACGCACCTGCTCGCATGCTTCCCGGTCAGCCTGAGCAGCAGACTGCTCGCATGCGTCCCGTCAACACGTTCGCTAGCACGGCACGCGGGTCTCGTGGTGGTACGCAACATATTGTTAGGTTAACACACATGATTTGAATAATTTAATCATTTGCGATGGTAAGGTGACAACTGTGTCTACCAACCTTTAACAAGCTCCCATTTGTAAGAAAAGTATATCAAAACTTGTCTCGAATTTCGCCAAAAATTATCGCAGCATATTGGTGTCATATATATGTCATGAAACAACATGCTAAGTTTCATGAATTTCAGCTGATTTTTGGATTTACTTGAATTTAAAAATGAATATTTTCAATGTTTGCGGTCGAGCTGTCTAAAAACCAAGATTTTTGATGTTTTCCACGACGCCAAGATGTTTGAGATTTCTTACCATTTATTGCATGGGACTAAACATGAACCCAAGGGCACATATGATTTTCCCCATTGAATTCCTAGAAACTCAATTAATGTATAATTTTTTTCGAATGATCTATGAACTTTTTCTAATTTTAACACGAACTCATATGTCCCGTGTTCACTGCATAAAATTGATTGACGCGCCTCAAAATAGTTGTGTTGGGTGGTGGTCGCGGGGGGGGGGGGGGGGGTCGTTTCGGCACACTTCATGGCATGAGCCTCTGTGTGTGGGATTGTCCGTTTGATGAGGTAGTTACCACACCAAATTATCAAAGTTGTGCATTGAATATTTAAAACAAGGCACAACACTAATGTCATACATATGTTTGGGACACATGCACATGGTGGTGGTCGTCCCTCGGACAATCCTTCATGCGTTATTAGTGATGCACCCATTTGTGGGCCCACTTGGTCTATCACTTTGAACTACAACGAGAGGGTTTTGGCCAAGGTGGATTCATTTTGGTATGTGTTATGGACTTATGGTAGATCATGGTGTGATTCCACACCAAAGTCTGACGCGTTCATACTCATGAGTCCCTCCTATTGCTCAACGTTGAGGGGGTGGGGGTGGGAGGAGACCTATTACACGTAGTTAACTTTAGTGTGGGGACTTTCCGATTTGTGAAGCAGGCACCACATCAAAGTGGTGCATTGGGCATTTTGACTTCAAAAAACACACCCATACATATGTTTGGGTCACATATAACTGATGGTGGTCCTCAGTGGCTCCCTCACATGGTAATCGGTGACGCGTCCATCTATGGGGCTGATGTGGTCAATCACTTGTGACCTATTATGGGTTTGACCAAGGTGCATCCTTTTTGGTATGCATTACGATATGCCATGGTGAGACATCGAGACAAATGTTCATTGAGCTTATGCAAACCCATGAACCCATCCCACCATCTCGAAATGGGGGGGGGGGCATATACTATACATGTTGTGATCCTTCGTATGTGGACTTACATTTTGTGAGGCTTGGGACATTAAAGTTGTCCATTGGGCACTAATTACACAAACACTTAATTACATATATACATATGTCTGGGCCTCATGCATTCATTGTTTGTCAAACACCCCCTCACGTGGTTATCGGCATCACACCAATCCATATCTACGTGGGTTGTCACTTTAACCGGCAGCAGTAGAGAGGTTCATTTGACCAAGGTAGATGTCAGAATCGGGGCTCCGGGGACCCTTAAGAGGTTTGAACTCTGGGGTGCACTGGCTCTCCAACCTCGCTCTTTCTCTCTCTAACCCACGGTGATGCTCCGGCGTGCTTGAGCTTAGGGAAAGCAACGATGAACACACGATCTACCCAGGTTTAGGCCACCTCGCGGTGTAAAATCCTACTCCTGCTTGTCTGGATTGCGTAGTGGCAGCGAATTAGTACAATGTGTCATCCTATGATTATTGCCCATTCCCTTTATACCTGGCCTCGGCCCTCTTCCCCAAAAACTCTCGGCGGGAAGGGTTACCACATTGTCCCGTTTTGAAAGGGGACATGACCGCGTCCTGACGTGGCTTGAGACTGCGTGTGTATTTCCCCAAAGAGGAAGGGATGATGCAGCATAGCGACAGTAAGTATTTCCCTCAGTTATGAAACCAAGGTATCGAACCAGTAGGAGGATCACCAACACTACGTAAACAACACAAGCACACAAAGAACCAATACTTGCAACCCAACGAGAAAGAGAGGTTGTCAATCTCTCTACAGTAAAAACATAGATTAGGATATGATAGATTGGATATATTGATCCCTCAAGAACACAAAATAAAAGAGGCAAATAAAAAGTCCAGCCAGGTATATTTGGGTTTTTGGAATAATAGATCTGAAAACAAAAGAGGCAAAAAGATAGATCGGAAAGCAATATGTTAGAAAAGTAGACCCGGGGGCTGTAGGTTTCACTAGTGGCTTCTCTCATGAGTATAGCACACGGTGGGTGAACAAATTACTGTTGGGCAATTGATAGAAGATCAAATAATCATGACGATATCCAAGGCGATGATCACTATACAGGCATCACGTCCAAGATTAGTAGACCAAAATGATTCTGCATCTACTACTATTACTCCACACATCGACCGCTATCTAGCATGCATCTAGTGTATTAAGTTCATGGAAAAATGGAGTAATGCAATAAGAATGATGACATGATGTAGACAAGATCTATTCATGTAGGAATAGACCCCATCTTGTTATCCTTAATAGCAACGATACATGCGTGCCTCGCAGCCCCTTCTGTCACTGGGAGAGTACACCGCAAGATCAAACCCATAATAAAGCACCTCTTCCCATGGCAAGAAAAATCGATCTAGTTGGCCTAACTAAACCAAAGATCCAAAGAAGAAATACGAGGCTATAAGTAATCATGCATATAAGAGATCAAAGAAGACTCCAATAATATTCATGGATAGAAACTGATCATGAACTCAAAATTCATCGGATCCCAACAAACACACCGCAAAAGTTTACATCAAATAGATCTCCAAGGACCATTGTATTGAGAATCAAAAGAGAGAGAGGAAGCCATCTAGTTACTGCCTACAGACCCATAGGTCTATGGTGGACTACTCACACATCATCGGAGAGGCACCAATGAGGGTGATGAACCCCTCGTGATGGTGTTAGATTGAATCTCACGGTTCTGGAACTTGCGGCAGCTGGATGTGTTTCTCGTCGACTCCCTTAGGGTTTCTGGAATATTTGGGAATTTATAGGCATCAGAGGTGGTGGAGAGGCGTCCCGAGGAGGGCACAACCCATCATTGTTCGCCCGGGGCCTCTGGCGCGCCCTGGTGGGTTGCGGTCTCCTCGGCCCTCCTCTCTGGTACTTCTTTGGCCCACTGGATGTCTTCTGGCCCAAAAAAAATCTCCAAAAAGTTTTGTCGCGATTGCCGCGAACTAAAAAAGTAGCAAAAACAGCAACTGGCATTTTGGCACTATGTCAATAGGTTAGTCCCAAAAAATGATATAAAGTTGCTATAAAATGATTGTAAAACATCCAAGAATGATAATATAACAGCATGGAACAAGCAAAAATTATAGATACGTTGGAGACGTATCACGTCCCATCCTGACAAAAGTGGTCTCCACCTGCCAAAGCTTCCCTCCATGACGCGCTGGTGGGCTCGGGGATGACCTCCTTCCTGGCGAGCCCCTAGCTTTGGCCCTCTAACACCAAACGGGAAACCTTTGGGCACCACTTTGGGAACTGGCGGGAAGGGCCTGCTCCTTTAACACCAAAAAGGAAAGGTCTTCATGTTGCGGCGCCGAATGTCGTTAGGCAGGGCGCAGACTGCCCTCGGGACGGGTCAGGCCGCGCATCCTTAAGGAGCCACCGAGGACCTGCATCTCGCGAGGGCACCGCTAGGGGCGGCCTCCCGGGGCCTCCCCTGGGGGCTGACAGGGGCGCCTCCGGTAGGTCACCTCATGAGGCAGGGCCGCCCATGAAGCCCTCCCTCTTGACGCCATCTCAAAGGGCTGCCCTGAGCCTACGCCCTGCGTCGTGGCATGGGCCTCAGGCAGACGGGTCGGGGTACCCCCAGTCCCATTGGCCCGACAATAGCCCCCGAGCCTGCAGCGTGCGCGTCTCCTCCAGCTGGAAAGGGGCGAAGCGGTGAGGGATCCAACCGCCTGTGGGCCAGTCGCGATGCGTGGCGCGTGCCGGGGCGTGGGCGCCCCAACCTCCGTGCAATACCTCGACAACTGCCCGGGCTAGCGTAAAGGCTGCCCGTGGCGCTGGGCCATCGTTACCTTTCCTTGTCTGGCATCTATTTCGCCGCGCCTCTTTCCTCCGTCCGAGACTTCGCCAGATCCAACCTTGAGCAAAGTGCCCTTCTTCCTCCTTTGCTTGCCGCCCCGTTGCTCTGATGGCCCCGGGCGGGAGGAAGGCGAAGGCCAAGGCTCTGGCCGTGAGCCCCCAGGAGATCGGGGCAGCTCTCCTGCGTTCCGCCGTCGCCAAGGAAGGGGACCTGGACCCAGTGCGCCTGCTGATAATGGGCGACCGGAATGAGTGGAAGGAAACCGCGATCTTCCTGGGCGCGGCGGCGCAGAGTGGTCTGGGGGCGTCCACCTACGCCTTCTTCCTCCACAGTGTTTACGCTGGGCTGGTCCCGTGTTCTCCGAGTTGTTCTGCGCCATCCTCACCCATTATCAGATTCACGCTCTGCACCTCCAGCCCAACTCAATCCTCCTCCTATCCATCTTCACCTTTTACTGCGAAGCCTTTGTGGGTGTGAGACCCTCAGTGGCGCTCTTCCGCCATTTCTTCAGCTTGCGGTTCACTGCCCGGGACCAGCTCTCAGGGTGCGTCTCCTTTGTTGATGTCAAAGGCGTCAGCACCCGCCTGAAGGCCGGGAAGAAAGTGGAGGGCCACCGGCAGCGCTGGGTTTTCTTGGATGCCCTTCCAGTCCACCGGCTCCTGAGGATCCCTACTGCTCTTCCCGTGCAGCACTCTGGGTGGAGCCATGCGCCGCTCTCCGACCCAGAGGTAGAGCCCGTCCTGGAGCGGATTGGTTCGCACGGGAACACCCCGCTATCCGGGGCGATAATTGTCAAAGAGTTCCTGGGGCAGCGCATCGCACCGCTCAAGGCGCACTCGCGGCCCATGTGGGAGTATGAGGGCACGCAGGATCCGATGAGGCTGCATCCGATCGGCCTGTCGTGCGTTGAGTTTGAAGGGGCTGTAATGGCCCTGCTTGGCTCCATGCCCGACGATCCTCCCGAGGCCGCGGGCCCTCTGTATGGCCAGGACAACGCAGCGGACCTGGTCGCTCTCATGCCCGGCTTTGACGAGTGGGGACTCGTGTCGAGCGACAGCGAAGGGTCGCGGGGGAATTCCCCCGTCAAGGCGTCGTCCTCCGTAGAAGGCAATGACAGCAAAGACTCAGAGGCGACCATCGGGGAAGAGGAGGAAGAGGATGCCGGTCGGGGGCTGCCACCAGGCCACCACCAGTCCTTGCGTGACCTCAAGGATGACGACGACGAGGCGGCGCGCGTCTTCGGCCCACCGACCTGGCTATGGCAACGGAGTCCCGCGCCACCGGTTCCCTGGCGCTGAATGCCAGGGTCCTAGTCGGCAAGGCGGCCAATGCCCCTGAAGCCACCACCCCTCTTCGGGGCCACCGCAGGCCCTGGGGAAGAAACTGGACCTGGCTGGGCCCGCCAGGGGTCACGTCGAGCGTTCTTCTGGTGTCACCAAGGTGACACCCGAGAGCAGCGGGGGCCCACCTTCCGCCGTCGAGATGAAACGGAAGTGGACCGCCGAGGACGAGTGAGTGCTCGAGCTTGCGCTTATGCCTCATGCCAGTGAACTGCTTGCTCACGCTAATTCTTCGTCCGCGCAGGCGTCAAGGCAGCGGAAGCGGGAAGAAGAAGAAGTCCGACGCCGTGGCGAAGGTGACGTGCACCCCGGAGGTGACGTCGACACTCGGCCGCAGTCTTGGAGGGAGTGAGGGAGCCCCGCACCAGGCCGACGCCGCGCCTGGGCATGTGGGGGGCACAACGGCACCCAGCTTCTCCTCCACGCAGCCGGGGGGACTGATCGTTAAAGTAGCGGGGGATCAGCCCCCGACGCCTACCGTCGTAGTCACAACCCCCAGCCTACGGAGCCGGAGCCAACAAAGCAACCGTCCCAAAAGGGCCCGCTTCCGGAGCCGACGGAGCTGACGCGGCGGCCCCGACCTGTCGCGCCGCCGGGTCTGTCTGCTGAGGAAAAGCCGGAGCCCCCAGTTCCCCAGGCGGAGAGCGTCAGAGCTCCTTCGATTGAGGCGGCGGCTAGCGCTGAGGCACTGGCGCTCCACCCATCCCTTACGCTCGTGAGCCATTGCGCCCCACATGGGTAGGTTGCCCTGCCCGATGCTCGGGCCGCGCTCGACCGATTCGTGGGAGCCTCCCGGCGCTGAAACGCGCCTTGCTGGGGAGCGCCTGGAGCTCGCCACCTTGCTGAAGCGGCTCTCCGCTGCCCTCGCGGAGAGCGAACGGGACGCCGTCGAAGCAAATGCGGCCTACGACGGCGCCCTCGCCGAGAAGGTGGAGGCCGCCAAGCATTGCGAGGTGGCGAAGGCCAACCTGAAGATGCACCGGGATGAGCGAGACGCGCGGGCGCAGCAATTCCAGCTGCGGGAAGATGGTGTTGAGACCAGTGAAGCGTAGCTCACCGACCGCGATGCTGAGCTGATGGAGGTGGCGGCCAAGCAAGCCGCGGAACACGAGCACTTGGAGGCGCTGCAGCGCGTGGTGACCGAAGGCCAGGAGGCCCACGCGAAGCGCGTCTCCGTGGTGAACACCGTGTTGGATGCCAGGGAGAAGAAGATCCGGGCCGATGCCGATGCGAAGGCAGCGGTGGGACGCACTGCCTTTTCTTCCCTCGAGCTCCGAGCTCACAAGGCCTTCCAATCCTTGTGTAGGGGGGGGCTTCGATGCTCCTCTCATCACCCCTGACGCCGGCTATGCCGAGCTTTCAGCCAGGCTCGTGGGGGAGCTTGAGGAGACGGCGCGGAAGGTGGACGACTTCCTGGAGGATGAATGCTGGGACCTGTTCTTTGTGGCGGCCACCCTAGTCCTTAGCCACCTCCTTCTCCGTGACCTAAACTTCAATTTCAGCGAGGTGATAGGCTCCGTCCCTAAAGAATCCCGCGACCTCCTGGAGGTCGCTGTGAGGGACCCTGTGAGCACACTTGCAAGGATTGTGAAGATGGTGGTGCCGATTCTCCTTTTGTCATCCTACAAGATTGAATTTTCTTTGCGACAGTGCAAGACGATGGTTTAAATGTACTGACCATCATAAGCTTGTAACGACTGCCTGCTGTCCGCGGGATTTCCTTTCTTGCTAGTCTTTCCTCAAGCTTGCCTTTGTACTCTGCGTCGGCAGGGCCCAGTCCCGCGCATTTCTCATCCGTCGCTCGGCTGTCAGGTCGCGATGCCTAGACAAGGCCAGGAGGAGAGAGGCTTCGGGAACTAGTGAGGTTCCTTAGGTGTGATGCTCAAGAGCCCCCCTTGACGTACGAGCGGCCTTCGAGAGGAAACACGCGCTGACCAGTTCATGCCCGGGCGCTGCGTGAGGAAAACTAGGCACCAAGGGCCTTAGTGGGGTGACATGCACGAGGGTAAGCCCGCGAGCCAGAGCCTGGTCCCTTGGGTTTTACAGCGCTGCTCGGACTAACCCGAGCACAGGCACCGTGCCCAGCCCCCGCTCGCGTGAGGCCCGAGGGAAAACTGGTTATTGAGCATGGCGGGGCGGGGTGCCACCCCCGGTCTTCCACCCAACGCGGAGCATGGGGCTTCCACTGGGCGTGGGCATAGTCACGGATCGACAATTACTCTGCCGGCGCGGAGCATGGGGCTTCCACTTGGGCGTGGGCATAGTCGCGGTTCGACAGTACTTCCACCAACGCAGAGCATGGGGCTTCCACTTGGGCGTGGGCGGGGGTCGTTCGAAGGCTAAGGGGTGGTGCGTCGGGAGGCCTCGGGGCGTATACAACCCCACTCATTCTTACATGAGAGTGTCACGAGTAGACACCAAAGAGGCGTTGGGTGTCCCGTGCGTTTCGCATAGGGGGCACCATCCTCCACCTCAGAGCGGGCCACGCCGGGCCTAGGGGCACGGCGCCCCGAGCGGGGGCTCACCGGGGCCTCCTCCGGAGAGGGTGCGCCGTGGTGCGAAGCCCCCGATCCCGTGGGTACGAGAACGAATGCCATGGCTGCCGTTGCACCGCGGGGCCCACCGGCGCGTCGTGGCGCGTAGGGCGGCCTGGCGGCGGGCCTCGAAGGTCGCCCCCCCCCCCCCCGCAGATCATCCGACGCGCCTCACCGGACGCTGAGAGTTGCGGAGAGCCGTGATTGGTCTTCGAGGGAAGAGCTGCCTCAGGCCCGTCACCGAAGGGGGAGGGAGGGGGTGGTGTGTCTCCGCCCCCTCCCGTCCCCCTCCCGTCAACTTCAAGCTTCCCCCTAGAGCTTCTTGCATCGAGACCCTTGCTTTAAGGGCGGGCTTAATAGGGCTTCGCATACCTGCATATCAAGGTCAGCGCAAAACAACCTGAAGAGATCACCTGTGCTTCGGGGGCCGTTGTTAGGGGCGACGGGGGGCGCGTGGTCTTGAGACCGTTCCAGGCATCGAGGGGGGCAGCGCGCCGTGTCCGCTCGAGGGCTTCAGGAGGGCGGGTCGGCAACTACTTGAACCGCTTTGGCAGCCGGTCGGACGCTCCCCATGACCCTCGGCTCCGAGGCACGGCTGGGCGGGCGAGGAAGCGCTTGAACCTTTCTGCGATTGCCATGAGTCTGATGATGCGCGCCATCCAGGCGCTCTACACAGTGCCTGCTGCCGAGGGCAAAACAGCCTGCACTCCTTGATCCACGCGGCCTGCGCGTTTGCGTGCTCACGACCGGCGACGCGAGGAGGAGATGGTGTTGATGCGGTCGTCCTTCTGCACAGAAGGGTGCATGGAGGGGTCCTGTTACTTGCGCGCGGCAGGGTCGGTGGTTGCGTCTTGGGCGCCCGCAGAGTGGCGGCGACCGTCACGGCCTGCAGGCGCGGTCTGTACGATGCAGGCCGCTCGACGCTCAGCATGCACACGACGGGCTTCGGTCATGGGGTTGGCGAGGACGGAGCCGAGACGGAGCTGAAGAGCGGCGGCGCACCCCTACCTGGCACACCAAATGTCGGAATCGGGGCTCCGGGGACCCTTGAGAGGTTCGAACTCTGGGGTGCACCGGCTCTCCAACCTCGCTCTTTCTCTCTCTAACCCACATCAATGCTCCGGCGTGCTTGAGTTTGGGGGAAGCAACAATGAACACATGATCTACCGAGGTTCGGGCCACCTCGCGGTGTAAAACCCTACTCTTGCTTGTATGGATTGCGTAGTGGTAGCGAATGAGTACAATGTGCCCTCCTACGATTGTTGCCCCCTCCCTTTATATCTGGCCTCGGCCCTCTTCCCCGAAAACTCTCGGCGGGAAGGGTTACTGTCGGATTTCGGGCTCCGCAAAACCCTAAGGAATTCGAACCCAGGGGCGTGTGCAAAGATTCCCCAACAGCTTCGCCCCTTCCAAGCTCACAACACGATAACCCCGCACGATGGCGAGTAAGAAGATAGCACACAAGATTTTACCCAGGTTCGGGCCGCCGCGAGGCGTAAAACCCTACTCCTGCCTTTGGTGGATTGCCTCACGAGGAGGTTTGTGGATGAACTAGTACAGAGGTGTGCTGCCTTGCGGGTGTGTTTGCGGGGTGGTTGTCTCGTCCCCTCTACCGGGCTACCTCGTCTCCCTTTATAGCGGCCCGGGTCCTCTTCCCTTATCGCATTGGCGGGAAGGGATCCCACAACGGCCAAATTTGAAAGGGGACAAGAAGTACACCCTATCCTGACGAAAGGTGGTCTTCGCCTGCAAAGTGGTCGACGGTGATGCAGTGGTGGGCTCAGTGATGACGTCCGTCCAGCGGGGCTCGGGGTCTTGGTCTCATTGCACCGAAGTAGAAACCGTCCCTGCCTCCTTTGCACCAAAGGGGAAACTGTCCCCTCTGGCACACTGGTGCCCGCCTGGCCTGGCTGGCGTCACCCTTGGCCTCCTGAGGTCGTGTGTTGCATAGGAATCTCCGCCGCTCAGGAGGAGGCCTGGGGAGGCCCATCTCCCGCAGGTCTTGGCATTGTTTCCCTCGCGAGCTCGGGGCCTCGCGAGGGCCCTATGTCGAGCGAGGCCGCGCCAAGCCGTACTTGGTCGTCGAGGTGGGCCATGCCTTGGGCCGCAGGCAGGCAAGTCTGGGTACCCTGGTATCCAGAACACCGATAGTAGCCCCCGGGCCCGAGGCGCGCTCGAGCTAGCTTAGGGGCAAAGCCACAGTGGATGGACCGGAGCGCCGTGGGCCCCAATCGCATGCGGGCACGACTAGACACGTGGTGCACCACGAGACACGGGCGTCTCGGCTCCCCGAAGAGTCAGGAACTGCCTTGAGTCGTGCTGACGCCTAACCCGCACGTCTCCTCAGCCATCATTGCTCTTCTTTGAATGCTGCTGACCCCTTGCGTCTTCCCCTGCCTCGGGCCACGCGGATGTGACCCGACGGGGGCAGGGGAAGCGACGTGAGGCAGGATAGCACGCCGGTCGAGTCTGGCACGCACCGCTCGAGGTGCCTGGCGACTCCACTTCCCACGACGCCCCGCGCGCAGCGGTTGCGCCTATAAACCCGCCCCGCCTGGGGGGGCCTTGCCATCCGGTCGCGCCCTCTTGCTTCTCTCCCTTCCAAGTTATCTTCCTCGTCTTCCTCCTTTCCCTTGCTCACCCATGGCGTCCGGTGGAAGCGCGGCAGGTGCGGGGAAACGTTCGGAGCCCCCGGCTCCACTGGCGACCTCCGGAGGCAGCAGTGGGGGACCCTCGAGGCCAGCCCAAGTCCGCCAGCGCTGGACCATCGTCGATGAGTAAGTTCCTTGTCTCCCGCGTCCTTCTCTTATAATCACAACTGCCGTGCCGGTCTTGATCGTTCCCTCCTCCCAGGGCGCCTGCGCCCAAGAGGCACAGGCTCGAGGAACTCGAGGAGGAGGCGGATGCGCTGAGGGTCCAGCTCGCGGACGCCGAGGCCGCCCTCCAGGCCGTGCTCAGGGGCGAGGCAGAAGCTCAGGTGGAGCTCGCGTCGCTCCAGACCCAGGTCAAGGGGGCCGTCGACGCCGTGCAGGCCGCCCAGGATGAGGCGGCCCACGCGAAGATGCTGGAGGAGCAGCGCGCCATGCAGTATAGGTACATCGCTCTCCGCGCAGTCGGCGTGGTGAGCCGGTTCGTCGGGGAGGCCCCAGCGCTGCCGTGCGCGCACGGCGATGGGGGCTACCTCAACTTCTTTGACAAGGTGGTGGAGGCTGAGGGATCACTAGAAGAGTGTCTAGAGGGGGGGGGGGTGAATAGACTACTACCAGGAATTTAAAACCTAACCTTTTCCCAAGTTAATTGGTTGGCAGATTTTAACAGTTATAGCAAGTCTAGCAAGTCTAACTGCCCTACACATGCATGTCAACAAATATGGCAGCGGAAAGTAAAGACATTGCACATGAAGTAAAGAGTAGAGATATGGAGATCAAACGCAATTGGAGACGCAAAGATATTTCCCGTGGTTCCGATAGGTGGTGCTATTGTACGTCCACGTTTATGGAGTCTTCAACCCACGGAGGGTAACGGTCGCGAGAGTCCACGGAGGGCTCCACCCATAAGGGTCCACGAAGTAGCAACCTTGACTATTCCATAACGGCTTCCGTCCACGAAGGACTAGCCTCACTATGGGTAGATCTTCACAAAGTAGGCAATCTCCTTGCCCTTACAAACTTCTTGGTTCAACTCCACAACACGAAGTAGGAGGCTCCCAAGCGACACCTAACCAATCTAGGAGGCACCACCCTCCAAAAGGTAATAGGCTCGGTAATGACGATGAACTCCTTGCTCTTGTGCTTCAAGATGATAGACTCCTCAACACACAATCACTCTCTCACAGATTTGGCTTGGTGGAAGAGATGGGACTGGTGGAAAGCAACTTGGGGAGGCTAGAAATCAAGATCCATATGGTTGGAGTGGAAGATCTTGAGCTCAACACAAGGGTAGGTGGCTCTCTCTCAGAAAACTGGATGGGGCAAGTATGGAATAGTTCTGAGTGCTTCTCATTCGAGTAGGTGGTGGTGAAGGGGTATATATAGGCATCCCCAAAAATCCAACCGTTACACACAAAATGACCAACTCGGTGACACCGATGTGTTAATCTCGGTGGTACTGAAGTGACCAAAAGGTGGCAACTTTTGAATCTCGGTGATACCGATATAGGAAACTCGGTTGCACCGATAAGGTGACCAACGGTCAGATTGACATTCTCGGTGACGCCGATCCAACAATCTCGGTGGTACCGATATTGTGAATTTGCGTAACAGAAAGTTGGCAACCTAAACTCGGTGGCACCGGAATGGAATCGGTTGCACCGAAGTGGCTAGGGTTTGGCTGAGTCTGTCTGAGTTTGGGAATCGGTGGCACCAAGTGGAAAGTGTTGGTTGCACCGATTTTGAATATTTGGCTATGGACAGACTTTGTTGAAGAGCTTGTGGGTGTTTTTGGTGACTATCACTTGTGCACGTATGAGCATTTTGTTCACCAATCAAAACCTTACCCCCTTTTAATAGTATTGGCTTTCCTATGGACTCAAAGTGATTTCTCACAAATGTAAAATGTAGAGTCCTCTTGCTTGAAGCTTTGCCAATCCATTTCCTTGCATTTTGGGGTATTTCCACAATCTCCACAATCCTTTTGCCAGCCCTCTCTGTGGACTATATCTGAAATACACTAGGTAAAGGTGTTAGTCCAAGAGACAATGTATGTTGTCATGAATTATCAAAACCACCAAGGGAGCATGTTGTGCTTTCAGAGGCGCTGGAATCTGGCGTCTCCCGGGTTGACGAGGACAATGCATCCAGCGCGCGTGACCTCCTGGACCTCGTGCTGACGCGCGTCTTCTCCAACCTCCGCCGCCTCGTCCCGGAGCTCGACCTCCTCCGCGTCATGGAGCCGATGCCCGAGGAGCTCCAGAGGCCCCTCAGGGACGAGACACGCTCGCACGTGGAGTCCTTGGTGGAGCGGTTCGTCCAGGAGCCCCTTTCCGACGAGGGTGACGACTCCGGCGCCGCGGCGGGCGACGACCCAGATGGTGACAGCGGCTCCTCCGCCCAGTCCCCCTGTTTTCTCTTTCCAGTTCCTGTCATGTCAAGCAGAACCTGGCCCCTGGGGGCGTTAACTTTTGTGTTTTTACCTTGGTGTTCCTCCTCCTTTTTGATCCGTCGATTGATTGTTTTGCGTGGCGCGACCCCGCGTCTCCCGCGGGATCTTGTGTTATTGCCGATGTGCCTCGGCGGCCCTCGTGAGGCCCGCGAGGGCACTGCGCTAAGGCCGGCGATGGCATCCGGTCGGGCCCTCGCGGGGCGGGCCCTCCTGAGGGGGAACGCGCCACCCCCAAGGTCAGACTTTTAGCCACATCGCCCTGAGTAGCCGGATTCCTTCCCTCGCGCGGCCCTTCTTTGCTCCTGGAACCACAAGAATCCTGACGGGGTTACGTAGCGGACCGTTGCGCCTGTATTCTTATGCTAGCGCTCATGCCTCTTGCCCATCATTCGGGATATCATCTGTTTAGAAGGTTATGCTCTCATTCGGGGGGTGTACTTATCTTATCGGGTCGTGGCGAGGTCGAGCGTCGCGAGGCTTAGGCGGAGCGTCCAGAGAGGTCGAGGATTCCGTCGGGGAGGGCTCCTTCCTTGCTTGCGGGGTGATCTGGGAGCCCTTTCGGCACTCTGCGTCGACGGGGCCTGATCCCGAGTAGACCTCGACCACCGTTGGGGCATCCGGATCACCAGGACGAGACCAAGGGGGCGAGGACTCGGCCACAATTGGGGCATCCGGATCACCAGGACGGGGCCAAGGGGCACGGAGCTACACGATCGATGAGGTTCCCAAGGCGCATTACCTGGGAACCCCCCCTTGACGCTCAAGCGGCGCTCTGCGTCTGCGGAGCCTAGTCCCGCGCATATCTCGACCGCCGTTGGGGCGTCCTGATCACCAGGACGAGACCAACGGGGCGAGGCTCGGCCACAATTGGGGCGTCCGGATCACGAGGACGCGACCAAGGGACACGGAGCTACGTGACCAGTGTGGCTCCTGAGGCGCGTTGCTCAGGAGTCCCCCTCGACGCTCAAGCAGTTCCCATACCTTTCCATCGGTTGCTACCCCAGGAGGTGCCTGAGCCTCCCGAGGTTCTGTGATGTCGCGCTGGGCGACGGCCGGAGCCCCCGAGCGGAATTCGACTAAAAGATGCATGCTTTCGAGGCACGGGTCCTTGCCGGCATGCTCCGAAGGGCCATGGGGGGAGGCCAAGGTGCACGGGCCCCGACAAGATGCCAATCCAAAAGAGAAGAGGCTCCAATGCCAGAAAGAGGAATCGCGAAGAGAGAAAAGTTCCCACCCCTTTTTTAAATAGAGTTACGAAATCTTCAACTTCATTTAAAAAAGTGGCAATACGAACACAAAAAGAAGCAAGCAACAGCCGCATCCGGCACCTAGGCTAGTCTTCGCCTTCGTCTTCCCCCCAGCACGGAGCGTAGGGCATCCACATTGTGTGGGCATAGCCATTGGAGGGCAGTGTTGTCCGCCAGCGCGGAGCATGGGGCTTCCACTTGGGCGTGGGATGGAACCCCTCCTCGTCCTCGGGGGGCTCCGGGCGTATCAGCCCACTCATTATTACGTGAGAGTGTCACGGCCGAAGATAGCTGGGCAAGCCCCCAGGCGCACGGCCCAGGTGCTCCCAACTCAGTTAAGAGCCATCCCACACATTACTGTGCGGTTGCGTGCCCCTACAGCCCAAACTTGTGTGCATTGCTCCCCGCGTAGCCATGGGATTGCGCTCCCGCGGCCCAAACATGAGCGCAATGCACCCAGCGCAGCTGCAGACGTGTTGTGTCGGTGAAGCCGCCTCGTGAAGCGTCGCGGCACCGGCCGGACCTTGGCTTGCGGGCCTCCTGAGGCCCTGCCTTCCGAGGGTCGGTCCGGCGCCCCCGTTGCCGCGGGTGGCCCGCATTGCTCGTACCCTGTCGATCCCCCAGGCGGTTGCTCCTGAGGCCCTGGGCTCAGCCGTGCGCTGCTTTCTCGTGGGGGCGGCTGCTGCTTCGCGCCCCCGCGCTTCCCAGGACGCTCCCCCATTCTCCCCTGTTTGCGTAAGCCTGGCCTGGTGCTCTCCCTGTGGAAGCCCCCATGCCCGGCTTGGGGAGAGCGTCCTGGACATCCCCCTACTCCGGGAGGGTGCCGACTTCTGCAGAGGGCGCCTGATCCTCCGCGCCCTCCGCTGGTATGATGTAGGTCAGAACGTAGGGCTCCGTACAGAGGCTTTGGCCCCCTCCTGAGTCGTCCCCACGCGCACCAAGGGCAGTCTCCCCGGGTGGCGGGATGACACCATCCTGGGCGCGCGGGCCACAAACCCTCCTGCGGCGGGCCTCCGCCCGAAGTTGCCTGGCTCTGTCGCCGCCGTTGGGTGGGCCGCGCGCGTCTTGCCGTGAGTTGCCTCCCTGACTTTCCATCGCGCCTCCATTACGGTTACCTGCCTGGCCGGAAGCCTGAGCCACCTGCTCCCTGCGCCGGTTGGCGCGCCCCCGCCGGGACGAGCCAGGCTGTCGATGATCCATTTGGGTATGCGCGCGCACGTCAGGGTACGCATGGGGCGCCCCAGCACCTCCCCCGAAGGTACCACCGACGGGACCGGGCGGTGCTTCGAAGCCGGCCACCGGGATCCGGAGAAGGAGAAGTACGGCGTGCGGCGGCCCCTCTCGGGCTCGCCCGGGAGTGGAGCGGGCGTGCCATCCGCAAGTAGGGCGATGGGCACGGCGAGTGAGCCCCCGGCGCCCTGTGCCTGTGGTCGCGAAGGAAGGTGGGGGGCCCAGGCCCTCCTCGCGACGGCGACTAGCTCGGCGATGTGGTCGGCCCAGGCGTCGAAGCCCCCGTGCATAGGGCGGTGACGAAGCATCTCACTCGCCATCAGGAGCGAGTCATGCGCGTTGAGGTCTCCCACGTGGGTGCAGCGCGATGCCGGTCCCGTGAGCGCCGCTCGTCCGCCAAGCGCCTGGCTGGCACGAGCGGCGTCGATGGTGGAAATGATGCTGGTGGCCTGGTAACGACCGCCCAGCATCGCACTACCGTGGCGCGGGTCTTGGGCGGCAGCGGCGAGGTTGGTGGAGGCAGATCCTCCGAGGCCGAAAGGAGCTTGTCGGTCGTCGGCCATCGACACGACGGGGCGACAAAGAAGCGAAGCTTGCTGAAGACTCCGACACGCCCCCTACGTGGCGCGCCAAATGTCGGATTTCGGGCGCCGCAAAACCCTAAGGAATTCGAACCCAGGGGCGTGTGCGAAGATTCCCCAACAGCTTCGCCCCTTCCAACCTCACAACACGATAACCCCGCATGATGGTGAGTACGAAGATAGCACACAAGATTTTACCCAGGTTCAGGCCGCCGCGAGGCGTAAAACCCTAGTCCTGCCTTTGGTGGATTGCCTCACGAGGAGGTTTGTGGATGAACTAGTACAGAGGTGTGCTGCCTTGCGGGTGTGTTTGCGGGGTGGTTGTCTCGTCCCCTCTACTGGGCTACCTCGTCTCCCTTTATAGCGGCCTGGGTCCTCTTCCCTTATCGCATTGGCGGGAAGGGATCCCACAACGGCCAAATTTGAAAGGGGAATTTTCCTTAAGAGCCTATGGCGACTCCACCTCCCACCCACCTACCCACCCCAACTCCGGCGATCTCCTCCCCCATCCACTAATCTGTGGATCCTCTCCGATGTCAAGTTCCGGCGGCGCTTCTGGATCACGCCAATACCCATCTTCCATGGGTTCTAACGGTGGATCAACCCTGGAGTTGGACATTTCCAGGGGTTTAACTTTTGCCGATGAGATCTATAGATCTTCTGGCCTCACAGTGCATCCGATGGAGGACACAGACTCTTTCTCCCTGGTGGTCTCTTTCAGCCATCATGATTTCCGTCTATCTGAAGATTCGGTGGCGGCGGCCCTGGAATCAGCCCTTGGGGGCTCTGCAATTGATCTTATGGTTTCTCACGTCAAAGATAAGGTTTTTTCCTTCGATGTCTCATGCAAGCAAGTTGGGTTTTATATTGTTGATCTCCGATCTTATGCATGCTTGCAATTCAAGTGTTATTTTAATCTATGGGGCAATGGGGGTCCTAACTGGATTAGGGAATTCAAGATCTGGAGGAAGGAATGTGACGCAGAATGGATTTTAGTGAGTCCTTCTAAACGTCGTTCGGCCTTAGGGCTTTTGGCTATGCATAAACAACCAGCTCGATCCGCACTTAAAAGGGAAAATGCTCCTAGAAAGAAACTCTCATTTGCAACCTTTCAAAGGTATGATGTTTGCCGTGGATATAGATACCCGGTGACACAAGTGTGCATTGACGCGACTATGGATGCGGGCTATGAGGTCCCGGCTCATGAGAGGGTTGTTATTCGCCCTCCACCTCCGGCTGAGCTATAGTGGACGGTGGCTAGGCCACCCATCACCTTTGTCACGGTTCAGACCTCGTCGGCGGATCCTCCTCCGGCGAACTGCAGTCAGCCCAATCCCATGCATCACGCGGCTCCTACCGGGATTCACGCGGGAGAATCGGATTTTCCAATTATTCGAGCTAGCACTCAGGAGCATGGCCCAATTGCTGGCCCAAGTTCTTCTGGCCCTGTGGCTCCTATTGGCCCACTTCAGAGCCCTAGCCGCCGGCCCGCAGAGGAATCCCCACAAATTCCTAGCTCACAGGAAGCGGCTAACCAGTTTGATAGCATGCTCAATGACATGGTGGCCCAAATCATGACTTGTTCAGTCTGCAATGAGCAGGGCCACCTGTCATCGTCTTGTGGAAGGCGAATGGTCTGCTCGGCTTGCTCTCGGGTAGGTCACTACAGGAAAGATTGTTTTGATTACGCGCGAGCTAACAGATTGGTATGGAGGCCAATTAATCGCAAGCATAGCTCGGATTTCTCGGAGTTGCATACCGGCTTGGGAAACTGTGCCCCTGCCGACGAGACGCTTCGCCCGGTCACCTTAGCTCTGCCCAATACTCAGCAACCACAATCTTCCTCCTCTGCTCCAACTTCAGATCTTCCCTGCCTGACCATGGCGGTTTTTGAGATTGATCCTGAGCGCTTCGTTCCGTCTGGCCACCACATCATCGATGGTGGTCAGTTCCATCTCCCGCGCACCTACATCACGCCATCTTCACGGCCGCCGCGCCGCCATGAGGATTACATGGTAGCGGAGGTCATGCCTCGCCCAGAGGGTCCTTTGGGGCCGGTCCGAGAGGAAGTGGTCGAGTTCCTGCAAAACATAGGTATTGTGGTCCGCTCTGCTCAACCTTGGTTCCATGGAGTTGGTCTGTTTCAAGTCAGAGATCCAGTAGTCCGTTATGGTCTGATTCAGCATGCTCCTTTTGATATTGGGAACGATCGCTTTGTCCATTTTCTGAAGCATGATGAGGGAGAGGGTTTTAGGGGAGCACATGGGTTTAGAGATGGCTGGCTTATGTTTATTGGTATTCCGTTGGATTATCGCACCACAGAGTTCATTGCACAGGCAGTCAGTACTTTTGGCAAGTTTCAATCTTGGGACAGTGAAGATCCCTATTTGGTTCGTACTTTGGTCAGGGCCTCTTTTCCTGATACACCGTTGGTCCCGCGCAGTGTGGTATTTGGGGATTATGCGGAATGGGGAGGAGCAAGGGTTTCTTGGACTGCGGCTTGCTACATGCTTGGGGCGGATTTTGCTGATCAGATGCCCAATGCTGAGGACCCAATGCCACTGGATGGCAATCCTCACCCTCTGCCTGGTCAATTCGTGCCTGACAACATTCCATTTGTCTTGCCTCCCTACCCGCAGCTTGGATGGAATGAAGCTTCAATGGAACCTGAGCCCCCAGTGCAGGCAAATGACGTTGAGGGCTGGGGTCATGCAGTCTGGGAGGATCCGCCCCCTCCGCATCAGGAACAGCCACTGCAAGATCAAGAGTCCATTGTCATCGATCAACCTGAAGCTTCGGTCTCTGTTGACCAGATAGTATTGGAGGTGCAGCACAATGCAGCGGATCCTGTTGTGCAGCACAATGCAGCAGACCCAGTAGAGCAGCTTGCAATTGTTCCCTACCAGCCACCTATCATTCAGCCCCAGCAAGTGTTCATTGGCATGATGCGCGTGGTGGAGGGCCCATCGCCTCCCCCTGAGACGATTTGGCGAAGGACTTTTCTCAATCTTCTACCGGCGTTTGATGTTTTGGAAGTGCCTCACCCTATTTTCTGCAAACCAATGGGCCCGGTGATCTACTCCAAGCGAGCATGGAGTATTGCCTTTGACGTGGATCTCTTGGTTTCTAAACTGGTCAGGCCTGTTGATT
Source organism: Elymus sibiricus (assembly GCA_039707655.1). Classification (NCBI taxonomy): domain Eukaryota; kingdom Viridiplantae; phylum Streptophyta; class Magnoliopsida; order Poales; family Poaceae; genus Elymus; species Elymus sibiricus. The sequence continues at coordinate 389,355,441 of CM077665.1, read as the reverse complement.
CTTCCCCAATGACTCGTGAAGTGATCACACTATCCAGGCGGCCTGTGGCACAAGCCTTATTTATTAATCAAACTCCCACTATTGATGAAAGCGCTAAGGACAGCCCGACTGTTTTCTCTGCTGGGAGAGTGAAATCTCAGAAGAAGAAGAAGGCGACTGTACCAATTGTGGAAACATCGGTTAGACGCTGCACCAGGAGCTCTGCTCGGCGGGATGGTTTCAAACAGGTTTTTGAAGGGCTACCCCAGCAGCCCAGGAAGAAAAGGCCAAGGGCTAAGCCTGTCGCAGTCTCTCCCAAGGCCCAGCAAAACAGCCCAATGGACGCCAAGGCCCAGCAAAGCGAGCAGCTCATGGTTCCTCCTGAAACGCCCATTGAAGTTTTGCAGAGCGCAGGGAAGGAATTGGAGATAGATCCGGCGTTGCTCACTCAGGAGAAGCTTATGGCTGAACATCCTGAAGAATCGACCACAGTGTCTGACAAATGATGTGTTCTCTTTATGATTTTCATGGGTTTGGCAAGCCCCTCAAATCTGCTAGCTATCCTAGGTCTTATATGCTTCTTATGTTGATCGGTTGTGGTTCTGGGGAACTTTCTTTTTTCTGGGGTACTCTGGTTTTAATGTGCAACACTATGTGCTGTACTTTTGCTGCTCAAACTATGCTTGTTACACATGAATTTAAATTCTAATCGAAGTTGGAAGGTTCCGTGTTGGAATGTGAGAGGCCTTAATTCTGATATGCGCTAGCGGGCGGTTAGAGAGAAGATCAATGAGAGCCAATGCTCCGTTGTTTGCTTACAAGAAACAAAGTTATCTGAATGTGATCGTCGATTAATGAGAAACATCTGCCCATCTAGATTTGACCAGTTCATTGAGTCTCCCTCAAGTCGGGCCTCGGGTGGTCTGTTAATTGCTTGGAGATCAGATTGTTTCATTGGTTCCTTGGTGGAGATTAAACCCTATGGTATTGTGGTTAATTTCACCTCAGTACATAATAATGATTGCTGGACTCTGTGAAAGCACAACATGCTCCCTTGGTGGTTTTGATAATTCATGACAACATACATTGTCTCTTGGACTAATACCTTTACCTAGTGTATTTCAGATATAAGTCCATGGAGAAAAGGATTGGCAAAAGGAGATTGTGGAATACCCCAAGATGCAAGGAAATAGGTTGGCCAAGATTCAAGCGAGAGGACTCTACATTTTATATTTGTGAGAAATCACATTGAGTCCATAGGAAAACCAATACTATTAAAAGGGGGTAAGGTTTTGCTGGTGAACAATATGCTCAAACGTGCACAAGTGATAGTCGCCAAAAACATCCACAAGCTCTCCCACTAAAGTCTGTCCTAAGCCAAACACTCAAAATCGGTGCAACCAACATTCCAATCCCGGTGCCACCGATTCCAAACCCTAGACAGACTCAGCCAAACCCTAGTCACTTCGGTGCAACCGATTCCATACCGGTGCCACCGAGTTTAGGTTGCCAACTTTTTGTTACGCAAATTCACATTTTTGGTACCACCGAGAATGTTGGATCGGCGTCACCGAGATTGGGAATCTGACCGTTGGTCACCTTATCGGTGCAACCGAGTTTCCTATATCGGTCTCACCGAGATTCAAAAGTTGCCACCTTTTGGTCACTTCGGTACCACCGATATTAACACATCGGTGTCACCGAGTTGGTCATTTTGTGTGTAACGGTTGGATTTTTGGGGATGCCTATATATACCCCTTCACCACCACCTACTCGAAAGAGAAGCAGTCAGAACTATTCCATACTTGCCCCATCCAGTTTTCTGAGAGAGAACCACCTAGTCTTGTGTTGAGGTCAAGATCTTCCACTCCAACCATATGGATCTTGATTTCTAGCCTCCCCAAGTTGCTTTCCACCAATCCTATATCTTCTACCAAGCCAAATCTGTGAGAGAGTGATTGTGTGTTGAGGAGTCTATCATCTTGAAGCACAAGAGCAAGGAGTTCATCGTCATTACCGAGCCTATTACCTTTTGGAGGGTGGTGCCTCCTAGATTGGTTAGGTGTCGCTTGGGAGCCTCCTACTTCGTGTTGTGGAGTGAACCAAGAAGTTTGTAAGGGCAAGGAGATCGCCTACTTCGTGAAGATCTACCCATAGTGAGGCTAGTCCTTCGTGGACGGAAGCCGTTATGGAATAGTCAAGGTTGCTACTTCGTGGACCCTTATGGGTGGAGCCCTCCGTGGACTCTCGCGACCGTTACCCTCCGTGGGTTGAAGACTCCATAAACGTGGATGTACGATAGCACCACCTATCGGAACCATGGGAAAAAACCCTTGCGTCTCCAATTGCGTTTGATCTCCATATCTCTACTCTTTACTTCATGTGCAATGTCTTTACTTTCCGCTGCCATATTTGTTGACATGCATGTGTAGGGCTGTTAGACTTGCTAATTTGTCATGGAATGCTAAAATCTGCCAACCTATTAACTTGGGAAAAGGTTAGGTTTTTAATTCCTGCTTGTAGTCTATTCACCCCCCCTCTAGACACTCTTCTAGTGATCCCTCAATTGGTATCAGAGCTTTGGTCTCCATTGCTTCAGTTTAATCACCGAGGAGGAAGATGGATGTGTCTAGTATAGGGAGTTTGAGCTGTAGAGTGCCTATTCTTAATGGAGAGTACTATAGTCAATGGAAAACCTTGATGCTTGAGCTGTTTAATGAGTTTCAATTGAGCAAATATGTTATGTGCCCCTATGTTCCTCCCATTGATCCTTTACATCCCACACAATCTTAGAACTTTACCTAGAAATATGCTATGCAATCTTAGAACTGTCAATCTTATTGTTAGAGCTTTACCTAGAAATATGCTTAATCAAATGAAGAATTTTGCTTGTGCTTACACTTTGTGGAATGATTTGGAGAAACGATATCCAAATCATTCATTGAGTAATCTTGATGAAATTCTTCATAAAACTATTGCCTTCCACAAAATGACGCCTAGTGATCCTAAGTTTGATGATTGTCTATTTGAGCTTAGAGACGTCATGCGTGCTAAAGGAGATGTCACTACTATCAACAATATCATTATAGAGGCCCTTCGCATTCATAAACTTGAACATTGTCATGATCACAATCCTAACGAATCTCTTGTTCTTTATGACGAGGATTTCCCACTTGATGATGACAATGTGGAACATGGCTACTATGATGAAGATGAGCTGTTCGACATCGAGTATGAGAAGATCATGAAGAATCTAAGTCTCATGGCAAACTTCAAGGATTATATGTCCGGAGGAAAAGAGTGGATTCTCGATAGCGGATGTACCGATCATATGACCGGAGATAGATAAATGTTTGAAGAGATCACACCAAACCATGGACCGCGAAGGTACGTAACGTTTGGAGACAACTCCAAGGGTAAGGTACTTGGTCTTGGTAAGGTGTCCATATCCCATGATATCTCTATCCAAAATGTTATGCTTGTTGAATCTCTTGGCTACAATCTTCTTTCCATATCTAGACTTGCTGACTTTGGATTTAATGTGCTATTCACGAAAGTAGATTGCCAAGTGTTTCGTCAAGATAATCATAAAATGGTCTTTACTGGTTTCCGTAGAGGTGATCTATACATTGTTGACTTCACTAAGAGATCCAAACCTCGCACTTGTTTAATTGCTAAATCTTCTAAAGGTTGGCTTTGGCAAAGAAGATTAGGACATGTTGGCATGCGTAATTTAGACAAGCTTATTAAAGGTGATCATATACTTGGTGTTAAAGATGTTATCTTTGACAAAGATAGGCTTTGTAGTGCTTGTCAAGCCGGAAAGCAAGTAGGTGGAAGTCATGCCGTTAAAAATATCATGACTACTAGGAGACCACTCGAGTTACTTCATATGGATCTTTTTGGTCCCAATGCTTACAAAAGCCTCGGTGGAAATTCCTATGGTCTAGTTATAGTTGATGATTTTTCCAGATTTACGTGGGTATTCTTTCTTGATGATAAGTCGCAGGTTCAAAAGATCTTCAAGAACTTCGCTGACAAAGCATAAAATCAGTTTGAAGTGAAGATCAAGAAGGTTCGAAGCGATAACGGATCGGAGTTCAAGAACACCCATGTGGATACCTTCCTTGACGAAGAAGGTGTCTCACATGAGTTCTCGGCTACGTACATGCCTCAACAAAATGGAGTTGTTGAGAGGAAGAACCGGACGCTCATTGAGATGGCAAGAACGATGCTTGACGAATACAAGACGCCAAGACACTTTTGGGCAGAAGCCGTGGAAACAGCATGTCATGCCACAAACCGACTCTACTTGCACAAGCTTCTCGGTATAACGGCATACGAGCTACTCACCGGTAACAAACCCCAAGTTGGATACTTTCGGGTATTCGGCTCAAAGTGCTACATTCTTGATAAGCATCGTCGTACTAAATTTGCTCCTAAATCTCATGAAGGATTTCTACTCGGTTACGGATCGAACTCTCACACTTACCGTGTCTACAACAACTTCACTCGAAAAGTTGAAGAGACGGTAGATGTGAAGTTTGATGAATCTAATGGTTCGCAAGTCGAACAATTGCCAAATGATGTAGGTGATAAGGACCCTTCGGAAGCTATCCAAGATTTGCCCATCGGCAAGATTCGTCCCATGGAGGTGAAGGAAAGTACTTCATCAACTCAAGTGGAAGCCCCTACTTCACGTCAAGGTGAACCACAACATGACATGGAGGCATCCACAAGCGGTACACGGCAAGATGATGAAGAGGAGGAAGTGCATCATGAAGATCCACCACAACCTCCTTCACCACCACCTCAAGGGAACGACATCGTCAACAACAACGAAGATGAAGGAGATGATGATGAAGAAGAAGAAGCTCCACCATCTAACAAGCCCAAGCTACCCCGAGTTCGAGCTCAAGTGACCAAGAACCATCCCCTAAACCAAATCTTTGGTGACATCCAAACCGGGAGAATCACTCGCTCTAAAACTCGTCTAGCTAACTTTTGTGAGCATTATTCTTTCATCTCTAGCATTGAGCCCTTGAAGGTAGAACAAGCTCTCGAAGATGCTGATTGGGTGAACGCGATGCATGAAGAGCTTCACAACTTCGAAAGGAACGAAGTGTGGACACTTGTGGAGAAGCCCGAGGATGAGCACAACATCATCGGAACCAAATGGGTGTTTCGAAACAAGCAAGATGAAGACGGTCAAGTTGTACGGAACAAGGCTCGTCTCGTAGACCAAGGATATACGCAAGTCGAAGGTATGGACTACGGTGAGACTTATGCCCCCGTCGCTAGACTTGAAGCTATTTGCATTCTTCTTGCTTATGCTAATCATCATGATATCACGCTTTATCAAATGGACATTAAAAGTGCCTTTTTAAATGGTGAACTTGAAGAAGAGGTTTATGTTAAGCAACCACCTGGTTTTGTAAATCCTAAGAAACCTAATCATGTCTACAAGCTTCGTAAAGCTCTTTATGGTCTTAAATAAGCCCCTCGTGCTTGGTATAAATGCTTAACGAAATTTCTTGTTGAAAAGGGTTTTGAGATCGGTAAAATTGATGCAACCTTGTTCACTAAGAGAGTTAATGGTGAATTATTTGTGTGCCAAATTTATGTGGATGATATTATCTTTGGTTCAACTAACCCTCAATTTAGTGAAAGATTTGGAAGGTTGATGTCCGAAAAGTATGAGATGTCTATGATGTGTGAGCTGAAATTCTTTCTTGGCTTGCAAATCAAGCAATCAAGAGAAGGAACTTTCATATCTCAAACTAAGTATACCAAGGACTTGATCAAGAAGTTCAACATGCAAGAGTGCAAAGGTATGAAAACTCCCATGCCTACTAGTGGACATGTTGATCTTACCAGAGAGGATGAACCCGTTGATCAAAAGGTCTATCAATCTATGATTGGCTCATTGCTATATCTATGTGCCTCCCGTCCCGATATTATGCTTAGTGTTTGCATGTGTGCAAGATATCAAGCTGCACCTAAAGAGTGTCATCTTTTGACCGCGAAACGTATTGTGAGATATTTGATAGAAACACCAAACTTTGGCATTTGGTATCCCAAGGGATCTTCCTTTAACCTTGTTGGCTATTCCGATTCGGACTATGCCGGTGACAAGGTTAATAGAAAATCCACCTCAGGTACTTGTCAATTTTCGGGTAGATCTCTTGTATCTTGGTCCTCCAAGAAACAAAACTCAGTATCTCTATCTACTACCGAAGCTGAGTACATTGCTGCTGGATCTTGTTGTGCACAATTACTATGGATGACACAAACTCTTAAAGATTATGGAATCCATGTTAGAAATGTTCCATTACTTTGTGACAACGAAAGTCCTATTAAGATTGGTCATAATCCCGTGCAACATTCTCGAACTAAACATATTCAAGTTAGACATCATTTCATCCGTGATCATGTTGCCAAAGGAGATATTAAACTTAAGCATGTTCGCACTAACAAGCAATTGGCCGATATCTTTACCAAACCGCTTGATGAGAAAACCTTTTGTCACTTGAGGAGTGAGTTGAACATCATTGATGCTTCAAACCTGAGCTAGACTCACTCGGATGCTTGCAAGGGCATGAGCTTTCTCAATACTTCCATGATATTCCTAACATGTTATCTTATGCCATGGAATTCTATGCTCCCTTGTATTGCATCTAATCTTTTGTAGGTACTTGGAAGAACTTCATTCCATGAGATTGCAACCAACTCAAATCCTAAGAAATCTTGTCTTGACCAAGTATCCACATCCCCTCTTGATGATGGAAGGAAGAAGATATCAAAGCATATCCTTGACCCATATTCATAATTCTCAATTTGGTATCATGTCAAATGGATATATCTATTACCCTTCCTTGCATGACTAACCCTTGTAGGTGACAAGTGTACTAAAACGAGAAGGATTGCTCCAAAACTCAAGAAGATCTTCATCAACCTCGAGCATCCTCAACAAGTTCACCTACAAGCTACGTCATCAACATCACTCAAAGGTATGTACTCATGTCCTTGAAAAAAAAGGCTTTACTCCAAGTAATGAGGTAAAGCAACTCAAGTGATATGAAGACATTAAAATGCTTAATCGAAAAATGGTAACCCCATTCTGAGCTTAACGTAGAGTATGACCTATGATCAAGTATTCTTGCTTGGCTCCTATGTCAATATACTCTAATATAGGTGACCTAGTCACCGCCCATCATCTAGTTAAGAATCTTGTGTGGTTCACTCTCTTTTTGTAAGACTTCTCGGAATCACTCAAATCTTATCTAGTTGATATCTCTTTGTAAAATCATTTGCATTCCCTTATTTTCTTTTGTTTCTCCGAAATCAGAAACTTGGTCCTTCGTTCTGTTTCTGACTCGGTGCCGCCGATACAAACATCTCGGTTCTACCGACATTGCAGATGAGCTGCACCACAAAATCTCGGTACCACCGGTGTATCTGTCTCGGAGTCACCGATTTGTTTCTTTTTCTTATTTGCGTTCTTTTTTTACTCTGTGTTTCCTTTGTGATCTCTCTAGCAATACTTCTGTTACTTCGATGACCCCGTTTATATACAAAAAAAAGGGGGGGGGGGAGAATAACAAAGCTGATCTTAGGGAGAAAATTTCTTTATTCAAGGATTCCTATCTTAAAGGAAGAAGGGGGAGAATAACAAAGTCTTACATCATCTCAAAAGGAGAGAAACTATTTTCCATGATTCCCTCAGCTTTCATGAAACCTACATTCAGTGACCCTTGTTCTCAAGGATCCCTTCTCAGTCAATGATCCCTGTATCTATCCCTGTTTTTGACCTTTTTGGAAATTAATGCCAAAGGGGGAGAAGAACAAAGCTTCATGCTAAAGGGGAGATACATGCTTATGCGAAGGGGGAGACATGATCAAGGGGGAGAGCCAATATCAATATTCATACTTACTTAAACAAGGAGAGGATGAACTACCGTTCATATCTAAGGTAAGAAAATTCTAATGATCTTGGAGACATATCAATTGTAATGATTACTATCTTCTATATGTTCTCCATATCTTGGCACTTTTGAGTTCTATTGCCTTTGATTGGTAGAATACTCTTGTGTTTCCTAACATTGTTTTCTCAAGTGTGTTTCTACTACTAGAATGCTCAAGAACTCAAGGTAAGTATATGCATCATACCCTTTGATCAAGATGATCTCTTGCTTCTTACACATATTGTTTGCAAGAGTGAAGTCTTGAACAAGGATACATCTCATTCATATATATTTGATGCATATAGCCAAGATATACATGACTTATTATATCCCTTCATCCATATGTGTGTCCATGCATTCCAAAGCAACTATCCTTTAAAGGACTGCACACATTTAGGGGGAGCAAATCTGAGTCATGTGTCTCTTTATTTGAAGTCTTCATTATATCCATGCATATCTTTATTTGAAGCTTTGATTGTATGTTGTCATCAATTACCAAAAAGGGGGAGATTGAAAGCACAACATGCTCCCTTGGTGGTTTTGATAATTCATGACAACATACATTGTCTCTTGGACTAATACCTTTACCTAGTGTATTTCAGATACAAGTCCATGGAGAAAAGGATTGGCAAAAGGAGATTGTGGAATACCCCGAGATGCAAGGAAATAGGTTGGCCAAGATTCAAGCGAGAGGACTCTACATTTTATATTTGTGAGAAATCACTTTGAGTCCATAGGAAAGCCAATACTATTAAAAGGGGGTAAGGTTTTGCTGGTGAACAATATGCTCAAACGTGCACAAGTGATAGTCGCCAAAAACATCCACAAGCTCTCCCACTAAAGTCTGTCCTAAGCCAAACACTCAAAATCGGTGCAACCAACATTCCAATCCCGGTGCCACCGATTCCAAACCCTAGACAGACTCAGCCAAACCCTAGTCACTTCGGTGCAACCGATTCCATACCGGTGCCACCGAGTTTAGGTTGCCAACTTTCTGTTACGCAAATTCACATTTTTGGTACCACCGAGAATGTTGGATCGGCGTCACCGAGATTGGGAATCTGACCGTTGGTCACCTTATCGGTGCAACCGAGTTTCCTATATCGGTCTCACCAAGATTCAAAAGTTGCCACCTTTTGGTCACTTCGGTACCACCGATATTAACACATCGGTGTCACCGAGTTGGTCATTTTGTGTGTAACGGTTGGATTTTTGGGGATGCCTATATATACCCCTTCACCACCACCTACTCGAAAGAGAAGCACTCAGAACTATTCCATACTTGCCCCATCCAGTTTTCTGAGAGAGAACCACCTAGTCTTGTGTTGAGGTCAAGATCTTCCACTCCAACCATATGGATCTTGATTTCTAGCCTCCCCAAGTTGCTTTCCACCAATCCTATATCTTCTACCAAGCCAAATCTGTGAGAGAGTGATTGTGTGTTGAGGAGTCTATCATCTTGAAGCACAAGAGCAAGGAGTTCATCGTCATTACCGAGCCTATTACCTTTTGGAGGGTGGTGCCTCCTAGATTGGTTAGGTGTCGCTTGGGAGCCTCCTACTTCGTGTTGTGGAGTGAACCAAGAAGTTTGTAAGGGCAAGGAGATCGCCTACTTCGTGAAGATCTACCCATAGTGAGGCTAGTCCTTCGTGGACGGAAGCTGTTATGCAATAGTCAAGGTTGCTACTTCGTGGACCCTTATGGGTGGAGCCCTCCGTGGACTCTCGCGACCGTTACCCTCCGTGGGTTGAAGACTCCATAAACGTGGATGTACGATAGCACCACCTATCGGAACCACGGGAAAAAACCCTTGTGTCTCCAATTGCGTTTGATCTCCATATCTCTACTCTTTACTTCATGTGCAATGTCTTTACTTTCCGCTGCCATATTTGTTGACATGCATGTGTAGGGTTGTTAGACTTGCTAATTTGTCATGGAATGCTAAAATCTGCCAACCTATTAACTTGGGAAAAGGTTAGGTTTTTAATTCCTGCTTGTAGTCTATTCACCCCCCCTCTAGACACTCTTCTAGTGATCCCTCACTCTGGTTAATGTTTATGGTCCTAGTCAAGGGGAAATGCGAGATGACTTTGTACAGTGGCTCTATAATCTGAATATTGACCCCCAAACAAACTGGATGATTTTGGGGGACTTCAACTTCATAAGGTCACATGACAATAGAAACTTGCCAAGGGGGATGTTAATGACATGTTTATCTTCAATGAAATAATAGGCCACCTTGGCTTGCTTGAGCTACCTCTAAAAGGTAGAAAATACACCTCGTCAAACATGCAAGATTCTCCTCTGTTGGAACAGTTGGATTGGATCTTCACCTCTGCAAACTGGATCGATTCTTATCCAATGTCACAAGTTGCCCCCCTCGCCAGAACCACCTCTGATCATGTACCTTGCTTGGTTATTATCTCCACTTCTATTCCAAAGGCTAACATTTTCAGGTTTGAGAACTATTGGACTGAGCAGCCTGGTTTCTTAGAATGTGTCCAACAATCCTGGTCACAACCTTCCTCCAAGCATCACATCACTGCTATCATTCCAGATAAATTAAAGGCCCTGAGGAAGGCTTTAAAGTCTTGGCAAAAAGGTATTTCACATATCAAAAATCTGATTGAGAAATGTAACTGGGTTATCTGCTGGGTTGACTGTTTGGAAGACTGTAGGCCCTTATTCAGACAGGAATTCAATTTCAGGAAGTTGGTGAAATTGCATCATGCACACTTGGTGCACTTACAGTGTGTCTACTGGAAGAAGAGATGCACCATCAGATATATCAAGGTAGGGGAAGAAAACTCAAAGTTCTTCCAAGCTATGGCATCTGAGAGATATAGGAGAAACTCAATTGCCTCCTTGACTCTGGGGGATGGATCTGTCACTTCTCAACATGAGGTCATTGCTAATGCTTTTCATAAAGCTTTCAAGGAGAGAATGGGACAAGCCAAGGGTATTAATATGGGTCTTGATTTGGATAATCTCATTCAGAGGGTACCTGGGCTAGATGTGCTTGTGAAACCTTTTGGAAAATAGGAAATTGAGCAGGTGGTGAAGGAAATGCCAGTGGATAAATCACCAGGGCCTGATGGATTTAATGGGCTGTTCTTCAAGAAGTGCTGGCACATTATTTCTCATGAGTTTATCACACTGGCACAGGAACTTCATGCATGGAGGGCCAAGCTGGAGAACATTAATGATTCTTTTATTGTGTTGGTGCCCAAATCAAATACCCCTGAGGGGGTGGGTGATTATAGACCAATATCTCTTACTAGCTTTGGGCTTAAGTTGCTGACAAAAATGGATGCCAACATGTTTCAACAGGAGATTTTGAGGTGTATTCACAAGAATCAGTATGGGTTCATTAAAACAAGAACAATTCAAGATTGTCTGGCCTGGAGTTTTGAGTATATACACCAATGCAAGCAGTCAAGGAGGCCCATAATCCTTTTTAAGCTGGATTTTGAGAAGGCCTTTGATTCTATTGAGCATGAGGCTATCCTCACCATTTTGCAGGCCAAGGGCTTCCCCCAGAAGTGGATTTCTTGGGTCAAAGAGCTGTTATCCTCTGGAACTTCTTCTGTGCTGGTAAATGGAGTTCCTGGCAGGCACTTCAAATGCAAATGTGGGGTCAGGCAAGGAGACCCTATGTCTCCTTTGTTATTTGTTTTAGCAGCTGATATTCTCCAGTCAATGTTAAATAATATGGTTCATAGAGGTCTTCTTTGACTACCAATACCATCACATGATCCAGACTTCCCAGTGGTGCAGTATGCTGATGACACTATTTTATTTATCGCCGCTCAGAGAGATCAGTTGGTGGTGCTAAAAGAGGCTCTTATGATTTTTTCACAATCAACATGACTAAAAATTAACTTCCACAAATCTTCAATGATTCCCATCAATGTGGACAGTAACCTGGCAGAAGAACTGGCTACTGTTCTTTGATGTAAAATTGGGACAATGCCCTTTACTTATCTTGGCCTGCCACTTGGAACAACAAGGCCCAGGATCATTGATTTCATGCCTCTAGTGGATTGCATGGAGAGGAGGCTCACTGCCAGCTCATGGTTCCTGCCCCAGGGGGGAAGATTGCAACTGCTCAATTCTGTAATATCCTCAATGCCAATTTTCTTCTTATGTAGCTTGCAAATTCCACCTGGTATTTTGAAACAATTGGAAAGGATACATAGACAATGCTTATGGAGGAAGCATGGGCAGGAAACTGGACACTCTTTGGCTGCTTGGCCTCTGGTTTGCAGACCCAAGAACAAGGGGGGCCTGGGAATTCTAAACCTCAGTCTGCAAAATGATGCACTATTGCTTAAACATCTGCACAAATTTTACAACAAGGAGGATATCCCATGGGTGCATCTAATCTGGAATTCCTATTATTATGGTAGGGTTCCCCATGACACCACCCTGTGTGGATCCTTTTGGTGGAAAGATGTCTCCAAACTTATGGACAAATTCCAAGCTGTGTCCTCAGTTCAAGTTAACAGTGGGGATACTGTCCTGTTTTGGAGGGACAGATGGGCTGATAATAGCAGTTTGCTTCTCCAAGATAAGTTTAAAAGGCTCTTCTCCTACTGTTTGGACCAGAACATTTCAGTACAGCAAGTTCTCAGCACTGACAACCTTCTGAGTCTTTTCCAGTTGCCTTTATCTGAACAGGCATATGTGGAGCTTCAATGCCTGTCACAACGCCTGGATAACATTGCTGGAGATAGATTGCTGCCTGACTGCTGGTCTTGGAACGATAGTAAAAAGTCACAATATACTGCCAAGAAGTATTATGATCTGGTTCATAGGCCCATTATGGCAAACCCTATCCTGAATTGGATATGGAAGAGTTGTTGTACCATGTCCATTAAAATGTTTGCATGGCTAGTGATTATGGACAGAGTCAACACCAAAGACATGATACAGAGAAGGCACTGGCGAATTGAGGATGGTCCTGAATGTGTGTTATGCAGATCTGGCTCTCTGGAGGACATAAATCATCTATTCTTCCAATGTAATTTCAGTACCAGAGTTTGGAACTACTTGCAGATAGATTGGTCTTCCAGCACTGATATTGTGGATATTGCAGTCCAAGCCAGAAAGGAGTTTGCTAAGCATTTCTTTGCAGAAGTGGTCTTTTTAACCTGGTGGAATATCTGGATGGTTAGAAATGATAAGATCTTCAGAAAGATAAGACCATCTTTTGGTAGATGGAAGGCTGGATTCATTCATGATATTTCCCTGATGGCACACAGGATAAAATCAAGGCACAAGGAGGAACTTCTTCACTGGATTGCTTTCCTGCCACCTTGAGGATTCTTTTTGCTTTCCCTTGTAGCTTAGTTTAGTTTATCTTTTTATTCATTTTTCCACTGCTTGTGGATCTGTACATATGACTTTGTTTGCTCTTTTTTAATAAAATGCTGTGGGGCCAAGCCCTGCAGTTTTCATGGTCGAATTGTTTTTTGAAAGGGGACAGGAAGTACACCCTATCCTGACGAAAGTTGGTCTTCGCCTGCAAAGTGGTCGACGGTGATGCAGTGGTGGGCTCGGTGATGACGTCCCTCCTGCGGGGCTCGGGGTCTTGGTCTCATTGCACCGAAGTAGAAACCTTTGGGGGGCGCTTTGGGGACTCGCGTGCGCCCCTACCTCCTTTGCACCAAAGGGGAAACTGTCCCCTCTGGCACACTAGCGCCCGCCTGGCCTGGCTGGCGTCACCCTTGGCCTCCTGAGGTCATGTGTTGCATAAGAGTCTTCGCTGCTCAGGAGGAGGCCTGGGGAGGCCCATCTCCCCGCGGGTCTTGGCGCTGTTTCCCTCGCGAGCTCGGGGCCTCGCGAGGGCCTTATGTCGAGCGAGGCCGCGCTGGGCCGTACTTGGTCGTCGAGGTGGGCCACGCCTTGGGCCGCAGGTAGGCAAGTCTAGGTACCCTGGTATCCAGAACGCCGACAGTTACCACATTGGCCCGTTTTGAAAGGGGACAAGACCGCGTCCCATCCTCACAAAAGTGGTCTCCGCCTGCCAAAGCTTCCCTCCATGACGCGCTGGTGGGCTCGGGGATCACCTCCTTCCTGGCGAGCCCCCAACTTTGGCCCTCTAACACCAAACGGGAAACCTTTGGGCGCCGCTTTGGGAACTGGCGGGCAGGGCCTGCTCCCTTAACACCAAAAAGGAAAGGTCTTCCTGTCGCGGCGCCGAACGTCGTTAGGCAGGGCCCAAACTACCCTCGGGACGTGTCAGACCGCGTGTCCTTACGGAGCCACCGAGGACCTGCATCTCGCGAGGGCATCGCTAGGGGCAGCCTCCCGAGGCCTCCCTGGGGGCTGACGGGGGCGCCTTTGGTAGGTCACCTCACGAGGCTGGGGCCCCGATGAAGCCCTCCCTCGTGACGCCGTCTGGAAGGGCTGCCCTGGGCCTAGGCCTTGTGTCATGACATGGGCCTCGGGCAGATGGGCTAGGGTACCCCCAGTCCCAGTGGCCCGACAGTAGATTCTTCTTGTTGGTATGTGTTACTATACGTAGTTCACATGCATTGAGATTTCTGACCAAAATTCGAACGCATGCGTACACATATGAATCTCTCCCACCGGCTCGAAGTGTGGGTGGGGGCATACTATGGGCCGTGAACCGCCCTACAGGGAACATTTTGGTTTGCGAGGCACATGTGGCACTTGAAAGTTGTGCATTTGGTATTTGAAAACATCGCACAACGCTTTCATACATATGTGTTTGGGGCCACATGCATACGTTGGTGTTTTCTTCGGACACTCCCTCGTGTGGTTATGGACGACATGCCAATCTGTGGGCCCGTGTGGTCTGTCACTTAAACCGGCACAAACTATAGGTTAATTTGACCAAGGTGGATATATTCTTCTCGGTGATTGTTATGATATAGTTCATGGTGAGATTCCAGACCAAATTTTGAGCGCATAAGTACATATTTACATAGATGAATCGTCGCCCTCCCACTTAAATCGATGTATACTACGGGTCGTTTACCTCTGTACTTGTACTTTCTTATTTGCATGGATGTACGTGTGCATGTGTCACATCAAAGTTGTGTATATTTGGTATTTAAACATCCCACACAACTTTCATACATACGCCCTCCGGATAGCTTGAAGTGGAAATGCTGTGTGGTTATGGACGACACACACCATCCATGGGCCCACATGGCCTGTCACTTTAGTTGGCATCAAGTGGGTACTATACATCACATATATATGCCCTCTCGATCGATGGCTCGAAGTCGATGGCGGAAGGGGGGTAATTTGACCAAGCTATCTAGGTCTTGGTCTGTGTTACGATATAGGTCGTGCTGATATGCCTTCCCAGCGGCTCGAAGTGTGTGTGGGGGGTGGGGGTGGGGGAGGGGGCAACACAATACTACATGTACATGAAACCTTCGCGAGGTGAGGTACAGTCCGAGTTGTGAGAGGCATGTGCCACATCAAAAAGTTATGCATATGGTATTGAAATATCACATCACCTTAGTTGGGACACACATAGGTGATCACGGTCTCACCCATCTCATGAAGTTTTTGAGATGCGCCCATCCATGGGCCCGCATAGTCTACCCCTCAGACATAAAACACAGGGGGTGGGGGTTAGGGGGATTGATCATGATGGATTCCTATTGGTTTTCTGTTACTGTTGGCTGAGATTGCACACCTAGTATAAGCGCATACATTCATGTATTGTAGCTACCATTCCCTCCCACCGACTCGAAGTGCGGGGCGCACAGACAACAGTACCATGCGCATGAAAGTTGTGCATTCCGTATTTGAACATCACAACAACCTTTCATACATATATTTGGTTCACATGCAGGTGTGTTTGCGCTCTGACCCTAGCTTTCTTGCGTTTATTTTCCAATGTTGTTATATAAATAGCAGACGAGTCGAATGAGACAACTGTGTGCGATTGTGGAGGCAGTAGACACGGTTCCCGCATGATAGCCGTGTGCCACGCCCGTGCCTGTCACATCAGCATAGTCCACGGGTGGCCTCTGTCCATGATGGGCTAGGCTAACATGAGGCTTCCCTCGCAAGCGCCGGCCACTGTAAAGGGTCCATGTGTATTGTGAAAACAAGACAGACACCATGACGGTTGTCAGATTTAGAGGAAGTGGGCATACGTACACACACGCAGTGTATCGTGTGTGATAAACCATAATGTATGGCACACATTTCTACCTATGCACCAACCCGCCTAGAGAAATCTTAAAAATAGCTACAAGCTTTGATCAATTTAAAAATTGGTGGTTCTGCGGGTTTTTCTCTTTGAATTGTACACAAGTATTATGTTTGGGTTGTGTGCGATGTTTGTTCCTCCGGCGCCACTTCAACCCCTTCATATAAATTTCAGTTGTCTCGGCTTTTCACTCCCTCCAAGTAAAATTTATAGTAGCCGTGGCATTTCTACAAACACCGCCTATGTAACAGCCCGAGACCAACGCTCCAGAAGATTCCCGTTTATTTCCTTTCTCGTCGTGTGTTTCGTTTGGTTGTCGCATTCATCATCACATCATTCGCATCATCTGCATAGCATCGTCACTCGTTTTCGAAAACTTGCATCCGTTCGTAGTCGTCGGTTCTCTTCGTTCTTGTTGTCGACCGTTTCGAGACCAACCACACATGCACGCGCCCGCGGCATTGTCAAAATATGGTTTTCAAAAGTGCGTTTGAAACATTCTCGGATTGGGTCGAAAGTTGGCGTGCGGTCTTGTTATATTATAGGTACACCGTCTGCCAAGTTTCGTCGCAATCAGAGGTCGTTTGATACCCGAACGGTCGACCGTAGCGGCACCGTCTTCGGTTTATTTATCAGACGTTTTCGGTGTTTCTAAAACCCTGTCACGGGCCTCACATTTCCCTCTCATCTCAGCCTAGCCCATCTACATAGCCCAACAACCACCTAGCTAGCCCCCTCCGCTTTCGGACGTCCGATAAAGATCTGACGGTCAAAAAACGGTGCAAAAATCCCTCTCCTAGCCATCCCTGCCTATAAATAGACAGCCCCCTCATCCAAATCGGGTAAACCCTACCCCTGCATCATTTTCCGCGCCTACCCAAACCCTAGCCACCACTTGTCTCCTCCTCCTCCCACCTCTCAGCCGCCAGGCCCGCCGAGCCCAGATCGGGCCCGGGCAAGCCCATCTGCCGTGCCACCGCAGCCCGCGTGAGCCCGCAGCCGCCGCCCGAGCCAGGGGCTCCCGAGCTCCCGCAAGCCGACGCTGCCCCCGCCTTGCCGCCGGCGACCTCGCGCCGCCGCCCGGATCTCTCCGCCGGAGGTCCGCCCGCACCCCTGCCCCCGCACCGGACCGCGCCGCCGCGCCCGTGTGCGCGCTGCCCGCCGGAGGCCGCCCTAGGCTCCATCCCGCCGCCGCCGCCAAGATCCGCCGCCGGCCCCACAGCTCGCCGTAGCCGGGAACGGGACCCCCGCCCTGGATCCGCCCGGATCCGGCCACCACGACCCTGTCGCCGTCCTGCTGGCCTCGCCGGCATCGCCTGCCGCCCCGAAATGGCCGCTAGAGGAGCTCGCCCGCCCCGCGTTGACCGATGCCTGCTCCCCAGCGCTAGGTGGGCCGCCCTGCGACGCGTGGGCCAGCTCGCAGCCGGCCAGGCCAGACCGCTCCACTGACCTGGGGCGAGCCCAGCTAGGTGAGGCCACCCTCGGTTTGGCCCATTGCATGTTTTTTTTCCTGCAGTACGATTTTTTTTCCATTTAAGCATGCCATTTCACAATTTCAAAAAAAGAGGCATGCTATTAATATGTTAATATATAATTAATCGTGCATCGCATGCAAAAACTTTATACATGAAATATGTCCAGAATTTTGCGTAGATCAATAATATGCAACTTTCAACCATGCTAAAATGTTTAACATGCCATTTTCTGTTAATTGCATAAATGTCATAATTTTCATTGCGCATAATTATTTAACTTTGCATCCAAATTAATAAAAAACGATATAAAAAAATGTGTAGATTAATTTTATCGCTTTTTCATGCATGCTAAAAATGTTTGATGTGGTGGTTGCATTTAAGTTGCATACATAACTTGCTAAAACGGTTTCTGTCCTAATCTTGCATAAATATTGTGTCATTTGTTGGATAGTTAAAAACCCCCATATTATTTATGATTTTGGGGTAGAAAATTCCATAGAATTTATCAGCGCAATTAGTTTTGTCATTTGAGCATTTTTGTGTGCATGTCATTTTAGCTATGATGCCCTTTTGTTTAATTTGTGTGAATTAATCCATGCATATTTTGAAATAGTTGCAAACATGAGATATGCCCTTGAACATGTGTGCTAGGCCCTGGTCATTTTGGTTGCTATAGAAATGCATGTTTAGGTGTTATTTTCTTGTTGCCAACATGCTATAAAATACTGCTGTTTTGAGGGTCCAAAATATTTCTAAGTCTGAAATCTGTTATTTTGTTGCCATGTTGCCATGTGATTTGCTATTGATCTAGGAGTCTTTTGTGGTTGCTCCCAAGGAGTCTTTTGTTAAGCATGTTGTTGCCTACCAGATTGTGCCTTTTGATGCCATGTATAGGATTTGCATCATAGTTATATTCGTTGTCCAATATGTCAATCTGTTAAAAACTGCTGCTCATGTCTAGTCAAATTTTCACCAAGTCTGAGAATCTGTTTTCTTCATAATGCCATGTTGTGATGATACTAGCTATGATTCTATGCATAATTAGACCTTGCAACCATGGAATGATTTGTTGTGCATCATGTCCTCTACCATTCTGTAGATTTTCATTCCATAATATGCCCTGTAGCATATAGTTTTACTGCTGCCAATATGCCTCCATGAATATCTGCTATGCTAAAAACTGTTATTTTCACTAAGTCCTAATCTGCTATATTTTATTTCCATGTTGTGAGCATCATACCATGTGATCCATGACTCTTTTGAGTATGATATGTGAAGATGAAATGAAGTGTGTGTTATATGCTACTGCCCCATGATTAGTTTGTGCATTTTAAAATCTTGTAGCTTGTTTTTTTCATGTGTGCAATATGCTATCTTGCTGTTTTGGACAGATTTCAACTAAAACTTGTGTTGGTTGTATTTGTTGAACCGTAGCTCCGTTTTGAACATGTTGCATATGTAACTTGACTAGAATTTCATGTAGTATCATAATATCTTGCTGCATTCATGATTTGAAATGTTTGTGGTTGTGATTTTCATGCATTTTGCATTCATGTCATGTTCATCTTGTGAAGGTCATATCTTTTAGACCGTAGCTCCGTTTGAGATGTTCCATATATGTAAATCGACTAGAATGACATGTAGAATTGCATGGTATGCTTTATTTTCCTGTTGAATAAATATAAAACATGATTAGTTCAGATCTGGACCAATTTCGAAATTAACATATGGGATCATTTTGGAAATGCTATATGTTGTTTCCGGCCTCATTTAAACTTGCCTAGATGTGTAGTTTACTTATGCTTCACCTCTTGCCATGTTTAACAACATTTAATATTGTTATGTACCTAACGAGAGTGAACTAATTAATTTGAACGTGGTGTTTCGTCAATATGCAACCCGTTGCATATTGAACTTCACTTAATGTGTAGTATTTGTTTGTTGTGATTGCCATGTCTTGCATAATTAAACCGGACATGCATCATGTTTGTTTGCGCATCATGTCATGCATATGTTGTGGTGTTGTTCATGTGTTGATTGTTGTTTCCGGATTGCTTCTTCTCGATAGAGTTCCGAAACCGCTTCGGAGTGTGAGGATTCGTTCGACTATGTTGGCTCGTCTTCTTCATGGAATCGTTCTTCTTCCAAGCGGGATCTCAGGCAAGATGATCATTTCCCTGGATACCATTACTATCATTGCCATGCTAGATGTCTCGTTTCTATCGATGTCTCGCTACCTACCACTTGTATGTCAAGCCTCCCAAATTGCCATGAAAAGCCTCTAACCTCTCCACATCCCAGCAAAACATTGTTTGGCTATGTTACTGCTTGCTCAGCCCTTCTTATAGCGTTGCTAGTTGCAGGTGCAATGTTTCCATGTGCCAACATGGATGTTTTTTATATATCACAATATTATTGCTATTTAATTTAATGCACATATATATACTTGGTAAAGGGTGGAAGGCTTGGCCTTTTGCTCGGTGTTTTGTTCCACTCTTGCCGCCTTAGTTACTTGTGTACCGGTGTTATGTTCCATATTTTGCGCTCCTAACATGCTCGAGGTTGTTATGGGGACCCCCTTGATTTTTATCGGATTTCGGGCTCCGCAAAACCCTTAAGATTCGAACACAGGGGCGTGTGCGAAGATCCCCTGTAGCTTCGCCCAACCTAGCTCGCTACTCGATGGACACAACGACTAACTCGCACGATGACGAGGAAGAAGATGAACACGATAGTTTACCCAGGTTCGGGCCACTGCGAAGCGTAATACCCTACTCCTGCTTTGGTGGATTGCCTCTCGAGGAGGTATGATGGATGAACTAGTACAGTGTTTCGGAGCCTCGTGAGGGCGCTCCTAAGGTGTTCTTGGCCCTCTGTTGGCTTGGTGATGGGTGAGTGAATCGAATGGGTTCCGGTCCACTGCTACGGTGCAGCCTACCCTCTATATATAGCGGTGGCTCGGGTCCTCTTCCCTTATCGCAATGGCGGTAAGGGATCCTACAACGGCCAATTTCGAAGGGGGACATGAGTACATGCCCGCCCTGCCCAAAGGCGGTCTTCGCCTGCAAAGTTGCTGTTGATGATGCAGAGGTGGGCTCGGCGATGACATCCGTCCTGCGGGGCTCGGGGTCGTGGTCTTGTTACACCGGAATGGAAACCTTTGGCGGATGCTTTGGGAGCCCGCGTACGTCCTTGCTCCCTTTGCACCAAAGGGGAAACTGCGCCGCCTGGCGCGCTAGCGCTCGCCTGTCCTTTCTTGCGTCATCTTTGACTCCTGAGGCCGGGCTCTGCATAGAGATCTCCGCCGCTCCGGAGGGGGCCTGGGGAGGCCCGTACCTTGCCGGTCTTGACGCCGCTTCTCCTCGCGAGCCTTGGGCCCTCGCGAGGGCCTCGTCTTGAGTGGGGCCGTGCCTGGCTGTGTTTGGCTGACGAAGTGGGCCATGTCCTGGGCCGTAGGCAGGCAGGTCTGGGTACCCCCGTTCCCAGAACGCCGATAGTAGCCCCCGGGCCCAAGGCGCGCTCATGCCGGCTTCCGGGCGAAGCCTTGAGGGCAGCCCGAAGCGCCACGGGCCCCAACGCCTGCGGGCCAGGACAGGCGCGCATCGTGTAGTTGATGTCGGGTGTCCTTCGTCCCTTCGGCCACCGCCCGAATCGACAAGAGCCTGACTTTTAGCGCTGGGCCATTATTGCTTTCCCCTCTTGTGCGCTTGCTCTTGCTTTCCAGGTCTCCGGCTCCAGCAGAGGCCTCTCCAGATCCGGCGCCGCTCCGTCCTCCTCCTTGCTGCTTTGGCCCCGTGAGCTTCCCGATGGCTCCCGCCGGCAAGCAGAAGCCAGAGGCCCAGAGCTCTGCCTCCGCTCCTATCTCGCCGGCGCTGTCAGGGTCCACCATTGCCAATGACGAGGACCTAGTCCCGGTGCTCCCATTGACGGCGGATGAGACCAACGAGTATGGGCGGACCTTGATATGGGGCGGCTCCTCGGAGAAGCGGCCCTCGTCCAAGGCGGTGTACCCCTTCTTTCTTCATAGCGTCTTCGTCGGGCTCGTACCGCCCTTCTCCGTGTTCTTCACCGCCATCCTCGACCACTATGGGATCCATGTCCTTCATCTCCAGCCCAATTCCATCCTGCTCTTGTCCGTCTTTGCCTTCTACTGCGAGGCTTTCATGGGCGTGAGGCCTTCGGTGGCCCTCTTCCGCAATTTCTTCAGCTTGCGCCTGCACGGCGGCGCTCAACGGTTGGCATGTGTCTCCTTCGTCGCGGTCCAGAGCGGCAACATGCTCTTGAAGGCCAGGAAGAAGGTGGAGAAATTCAGGCACCGCTGGGTCCTCATGGATCTCAAAGACACCAACCCTCGGTTGGGTCTGCCGAAGGGGCTGCCGGAGAAGACCTTCGCATGGAGCTCCGCGAAGCTTTCTGACCCCCGGGCCGGGCCCGTCCTGTAGCGCTTCTCCCGTGACATCAGCGCCAGGAAGCTGACTGGGCAGATGATAGTGAAGGAGTTCCTGGCGCAGCGCCTGGCGCCCCTCTAGGCCCATTCTAGGCCCTTGTGGGACTATCAGGGCAGCGATGACAACCTCAGGCTTCGGTTTGCGCGTATAACCTCCGAGGAACTGAGTAGGGCTGTGACGACCCTGCTCAACGGCGACCCTGGTGATCTCCCCGAGGCCCACGCCCCGCTGTACTACCGCGATGACGGGGCCGATCTGGTTGCCGCGATGCCCGTCTTCAACGAACTGGGGCTTTTCCCAGCTGATGGCCTTGGTTCCCCGGCGATGGTGTCCTCCGGCGACACCACGGGCGGGGAGGATTCGGAGAGGACCGCCGACGACGGCCCGGCAGGGGCGTCTCCCCCGTCGCAGGGCACCCTCCTGCGCGAGCTCGAGGACGATGATGATGTTGGTGAAGTTTCTGCTGCGGGCTCCGCACGTGCCGCCAAGGCCCCTAGGGGGCTAGGGCCGGCCCCTCGCGCCACGCGGTCCGCCTACGTGTTGACTCCCAGGAAGCACGGGGCGGAGTCTCCTCCGGTGCGCCTTGCCTCTGCCAAATGTTGGAAATATGCCCTAGAGGCAATAATAAATTGGTTATTATTATATTTCCTTGTTCATGATAATCGTTTATTATCCATGCTATAATTGTATTGATTGGAAACTCAAATACATGTGTGGGTACATAGACAACACTGTGTCCCTAGTAAGCCTCTAGTTGACTAGCTCGTTGATCAAAGATGGTTAAGGTTTCCTAGCCATTGACATGAAATGTCATTTGATAACGGGATCACATCATTAGGAGAATGATGTGATGGACAAGACCCAAACTAAGAACGTAGCATTTGATCGTGTCAGTTTATTGCTATTGTTTTCTGCATGTCAAGTATCTGTTCCTATGACCATGAGATCATGCAACTCCCTGACATCGGAGGAGTACCTTGTGTGTATCAAACGTCGCAACGTAACTGGGTGACTATAAAGGTGCTCTACAGGTATCTCCGAGGGTGTCTGTTGGGTTGGCATGGATCAAGACTGGGATTTGTTACTCTGTGTGACGGAGAGGTATCTCAGGGCCCACTCGGTAATACAACATCACAATGAGCCTTGCAAGCAATGTGACTAAAGTGTTAGCCACGAGATCTTGTATTACGGAACGAGTAAAGAGACTTGCCGGTAACGAGATTGAACTAGGTATAGAGATACCGACGATCGAATCTCGGGCAAGTAACATACCGAAGAACAAAGGGAACAGCATACGGGATTAACTGAATCCTTGACATAGAGGTTCGACCGATAAAAGATCTTCGTAGAATATGTAGGAGCCAATATGGGCATCCAGGTCCCGCTATTGGTTATTGGCCGTAGAGGTGTCTCGGTCATGTCTACATAGTTCTCGAACCCGCAGGGTCTACACACTTAAACGTTTGGTGACGATTAGTATAGTTGAGTTATTATGTTGGTGACCGAAGGTTGTTCGGAGTCCCGGATAAGATCCCGAACATGACGAGGATCTCCGGAATAGTCCGGAGGTAAAGATTGATATATGTGATAATAGTGTTTTGATCTCCGGAAGGGTTCCGGAATTCGCCGGAAGAAGTTTCGGATGTTTACCGAAGTGTTCGGGTGCGAGAACACTTTATATGGGCCAAGGGATAAAAGCCCACGAGGTATTTGAAAGTGCAAAAGTAGTTTTGCTGCCGCGTAAGCGGTACTACCGCTTGTGTGAAGCGGTACTACCGCCCAAGCGGTACTACCGCTTGTGTGAAGCGGTACTACCGCCCAAGCGGTACTACCGCTTGTGTGAAGCGGTACTACCGCTTGTGCGCAGTACTACAGGGATCCGAGTTGGACTCTTTTCCTGCGGGCCAAACCGACCTTGTGCGGGCAAAACCGACCTGGAGGAGGCTTTTACTCCAAGTTTAGACCCCAAGGCTCAACATATAAATAGAGGGGCAGGGCTAGCACACGGGACACATCAAGATTTCCCCAAGCCGTGTGCGGCAACCCTAACCCTCTAGTTCCTCCGTCATAATCTCCGTAGCGCTTGGCGAAGCCCTGCAGAGATTGTTCCTCACCACCATCACCACGCCGTCGTGCTGCTGGAACTCAACCACTACTTCACCATCGCTCGCTGGATCGAGGAGGTGAAGGCGTCATCAAGCCGTACGTGTGTTGAACGCGGAGGTGCCGTCCGTTCGGCGCTAGTTCGTGATCGGATCGAGGGACGACTTGCGATTTGGATCGCGGAGACGTTCGACTACATCAACCGCGTTTCTTAAACGCTTCCGCTTAGCGATCTACAAGGGTATGTAGATTTACTCTCCCTCTCGTAGATGCTCATCACCATGGATAGATCTTGTGTGTGCGTAGGAAATTTTTTGTTTCCCATGCAACGTTCCCCAACAGTGGCATCCGAGCTAGGTCTATGCGTAGATGAGATCTCGAGTAGAACACAAACGAGTTGTGGGCGTGGGTGTATACATATTGCTTGCCGTTACTAGTTGATACTTGATTCGGCGGTATTGTGAGATGATGCGGCCCGGACCGACATTACGCGTACACTTACGCGAGATAGGTTCCTTCAACTGACATGTAATTTTGTTGCATAAAGATGGCTAGCGGGTGTCTGTCTCTCTCACTTTAGTTGAATCGATTTCAATGAAGAGGGTTCTTTTAGAAGATCAAAAAGCAATCACTACACCACGTTGTAGTTTTGCGTAGGTAAGAACGGTTCTTGCAAACCCGTAGCAGCCACGTAAAATTTGCAACAACAATTAGAGGACGTCTAACTTGTTTTTGCAGGGTATGTTGTGATGTGATATGGCCAATTACATGATGAGATATATGTGATGTATGAGATGATCATGTGTTGTATAGAATATCACGACTTGCATGTCGATGAGTACGGCAACTGGCAGGAGCCATAAAGTTGTCTTTAATTATTGTATGACCTGCGTGTCAATCATTAAGCGCTATGTAATGCTTTACTTTATCGCTAAACGTTAGCAATAGTCGTGGAAGCAACAGTCGGCGCGACAACCTTATGGCGACACGTTGATGGAGATCAAGATGATAGAGATCATGGTGTCATGCCGGTGACGATGGAGATCATGCCGGTGCTTTGGAGATGGAGATCAAAAGCACAAGTTCATGGCCATATCATGTCACTTATGATTTGCATGTGATGTTAATCCTTTTATGCATCTTATTTTGCTTAGGACGACGGTAGCATTATAAGGTGATCCCTCACTTAAATTTCAAGATAAATTGTGTTCTCCCCGAGTGTGCACCGTTGCGAAAGTTCGTCGTTTCGAGACACGCCGTGATGATCGGGTGTGATAGACTCCACGTTCACATACAACGGGTGCAAGCCATGTTGCACACGCGGAACACTCGGGTTAAACTTGACGAGCCTAGCATGTACATACATGGCCTCAGAACACAAGAGACCGAAAGGTCGAACATGAGTCATATAGTAGATATGATCAACATGAAGATGTTCACCATTGAAACCACCTCAACTCACGTGATGATCGGACTTGAGTTGGTGGATTTGGATCATGTTACACTCGAATGACCGGAGGGATGTCAATTTGAGTGGGAGTTTTTTAAATATGATTAACTAAACTCATTATCTTGAATAATAGTCTAAGTTGTCTTTGCTATATTTATGTTGTAGATCATGGCTCGCGCAGTAGCACCCCTGAATTTTAATGCGTTCCTAGAGAAAGCTAAGTTGAAAGATGATGGAAGTAACTTTGTGGACTGGGCCCGTAATCTAAGGATTATCCTTACGGCTTCCCAGAAGGCTTATGTCCTTAATGCACCGCTTGGTGATCCACCCGCTCCAGTTGAGTCTCTAGACGTTGTGAACGCCTGGCAGGCTCGTTCTGATGATTACTCAATAGTTCAATGTGCATTATTCTATGGCTTAGAACCGGGACTTCAAAGACGTTTTGAACGTCATGGAGCATATGAGATGTTCCAGGAGTTGAAGTTTATCTTTCAGAAGAATGCCCGGATCGAGAGATATGAGATCTCCGATAAGTTCTATGCTTGCAAGATGGAGGAGAACGGGTCTATCAGTGATCACGTGCTCAGAATGTCTGGGTACTCCACCCGTCTGGCTGAATTGGGGATGCCCCTTCCGCCAGAGGCTATCACTGACAGAGTTCTTCAATCATTGCCGCCTAGCTACAAGAGCTTCGTGTTGAACTATAACATGCACGGGATGAACAAGTCAGTCGCCGAGCTGTTTGCGATGCTGAAAGCCGCTGAGTCTGAAATTCAGAAGGAGCATCAAGTGTTGATGGTCAATAAAACCACTAGTTTCAAGAAAAATGGCAAGGGTAAGAAGGGTAAATCCAAGAAGGGTGGCAAAGCAGTTGCTACTCCCGTGAAGAAACCCAAGGCTGGACCCAAACCAGAAACTGAGTGCTTTCATTGCAAGGGAACTGGACACTGGAAGCGGAACTGCCCCAAGTATTTGGCTGACAAGAAGGCGGCCAACAACAAACAAGGTATATATGATATACATGTTATTGATATGTTCCTTACCAACCCTCGTTGTAGTGCCTGGGTATTTGATACCGGTGCGGTTGCTCATATTTGCAACTCTAAACAGGAACTGCGGAATAGACGGAGGCTGGCAAAGGACGAAGTGACGATGCGCGTGGGAAATGGTTCCAAGGTTGATGTGATCACCGTCGGCACGCTCGCTCTTCGATTACCGTCGGGATTAGTGATGAACCTAAATAAGTGTTATTTGGTGCCTGCGTTAAGCATGAACATTATATCTGGATCTTGTTTATTGCGAGACGGTTACTCATTTAAATCAGAGAATAATGGTTGTTCTATTTATATGAGTAATATCTTTTATGGTCATGCACCCAATGTGAGGGGTTTATTCTTATTGAATCTCGATAGTAATGATACACATGTTCATAACATTGATGCCAAAAGATGTAGAATTGATAATGATAATACCACTTTCTTGTGGCACTGCCGTTTAGGTCATATTGGCGTAAAACGCATGAGGAAGCTCCATGCTGATGGACTTTTGGAGTCACTTGATTTTGAATCACTTGACACATGTGAGCCATGCCTCATGGGCAAGATGACTAAAACACCGTTCTCTGGAACAATGGAACGGGCAAGTGACTTGTTGGAAATCATACATACTGATGTGTGCGGTCCGATGAGTATTGAGGCGCGCGGTGGTTATCGTTACTTTCTCACCTTCACTGATGACTTAAGTAGATATGGGTATATTTACTTAATGAAACACAAGTCTGAAACATTTGAAAAGTTCAAACAATTTCAGAGTGAAGTTGAGAATCATCGTAACAAGAAGATTAAATTCCTACGATCTGATCGAGGAGGAGAATATCTGAGTTATGAGTTTGGCAGTCACTTAAGACAGTGTGGAATTGTTTCACAATTGACACCGCCTGGAACACCACAGCGTAATGGTGTGTCCGAACGTCGTAATCGAACCTTATTGGATATGGTGCGATCTATGATGTCTCTTGCCGATTTGCCACTATCGTTTTGGGGTTATGCATTAGAGACAGCTGCATTCACTTTAAATAGGGCACCATCGAAATCCGTTGAGACGACGCCATATGAACTTTGGTTTGGCAAGAAGCCAAAGCTGTCGTTTCTTAAAGTTTGGGGATGTGATGCTTCTGTCAAAAAGCTTCAGCCTGAAAAGCTGGAACCCAAAGCGGAGAAATGCGTCTTCATAGGATACCCAAAAGAGACAGTTGGGTATACCTTCTACCTCAGATCCGAGGGCAAAGTGTTTGTCGCTAAGAACGGAACATTTCTTGAGAAAGAGTTTCTCTCGAAAGAATTGAGTGGGAGGAAGATAGAACTTGATGAGGTTGTTGAACCTTTACTTCAACCTGAGAGTAGCGCAGCGCAGAAAGTTGTTTTTGTGGAGCCTACATTAGCTGAAGAGGAAGTTAATGATGATGATCATGAAGCTTTGGATCAAGTTGCTATCGAACCTCGTAGGTCGACAAGGACGCGTACTGCTCCTGAGTGGTACGGCAACCCTGTCTTAGAGGTCATGTTGTTAGACAACGATGAACCTACGAGCTATGGAGAAGCGATGATGGGCCCGGATTCCGAGAAGTGGTTAGAGGCCATGAAATCCGAGATGGGATCCATGTATGAAAACAAAGTATGGACTTTGGAAGTATTACCTGAAGGGCGTAAGGCCATTCAGAACAAATGGATCTTTAAGAGGAAGACGGACGCGGACGGTAATGTCATCGTCTATAAAGCTCGACTTGTGGCAAAGGGTTTTTCACAAGTTCAAGGAGTTGACTACGATGAGACCTTCTCACCCGTAGCGATGCTTAAGTCCGTCAGAATCATGTTAGCAATAGCTGCCTTTTTCGATTATGAAATTTGGCAGATGGATGTCAAAACAGCGTTCCTTAACGGTTACCTTAAGGAAGAGTTGTATATGATGCAACCAGAAGGTTTTGTCGATCCAGAGAATGCTGACAAAGTTTGCAAACTCCAGCGATCCATTTATGGACTAGTGCAAGCATCCGGAGTTGGAATCTTCGTTTTGATGAGGTGATCAAAGCGTTCGAGTTTATACAAGTTTACGGAGAAGCTTGTATTTACAAGAAAGTGAGTGGGAGCTCTATAGCGTTTCTAATATTATATGTGGATGACATATTACTGATTGGAAACAATATAGAAATGCTGGAAAGCATAAAGGAATATTTGAACAAGAGTTTTTCAATGAAGGACCTAGGAGAAGCTGCTTTCATATTAGGCATCAAGATCTATAGAGATAGATCGAGACGTTTGATAGGACTTTCACAAAGCACATACCTTGACAAAGTTTTGAAGAAGTTCAAAATGGATCAGTCCAAGAAGGGGTTCTTGCCTGTATTGCAAGGTGTGAAGTTGAGTAAGACTCAATGCCCAGTGACTGCAGAAGATAGAGAAAAGATGAGTGTCATCCCCTATGCTTCGGCCATAGGCTCTATCATGTATGCAATGCTGTGCACAAGACCCGATGTCAGTCTTGCCATAAGTATGGTCGGAAGGTTTCAAAGTGATCCAGGAATGGAACACTGGACGGCGGTCAAGAATATCCTAAAGTACCTGAAAAGGACTAAGGACATGTTTCTCGTTTATGGAGGTGATCAAGAGCTCGTCGTAAAGGGTTACGTCGATGCAAGCTTTGACACTGATCCGGATGACTCTAAGTCGCAAACCGGATACATATTTATTCTTAATGGGGGTGCGGTTAGCTGGTGCAGTTCCAAGCAAAGCGTGGTAGCAGATTCTACATGCGAAGCGGAGTACATCGCTGCCTCGGAGGCGGCGAAGGAAGGTGTCTGGATGAAGGAGTTCATGACAGATCTTGGAGTAGTGCCTAGTGCGCTTAACCCAATGACTCTGTTTTGTGATAATACTGGTGCCATTGCTCTAGCCAAGGAACCAAGATTTCACAAGAGGACCAGACACATAAAGCGACGTTTCAATTCCATCCGCGATTACATCAAGGAGGACGACATAAATATTTGCAAAGTACACACGGATCTGAATGTTGCAGATCCGATGACTAAACCTCTTCCAAGGGCTAAACATGAACAACACCAGAACTGCATGGGTGTTCGATTCATTACAATGTAAATCACATAGTGATGTGAACTAGATTATTGACTCTAGTGCAAATGGGAGACTGTTGGAAATATGCCCTAGAGGCAATAATAAATTGGTTATTATTATATTTCCTTGTTCATGATAATCGTTTATTATCCATGCTATAATTGTATTGATTGGAAACTCAAATACATGTGTGGGTACATAGACAACACTGTGTCCCTAGTAAGCCTCTAGTTAACTAGCTCGTTGATCAAAAGATGGTGAAGGTTTCCTAGCCATGGACATGAGATGTCATTTGATAACGGGATCACATCATTAGGAGAATGATGTGATGGACAAGACCCAAACTATAAACATAGCCTATGATCGTGTCAGTTTATTGCTATTGTTTTCTGCATGTCAAGTATCTGTTCCTATGACCATGAGATCATGCAACTCACTGACACCGGAGGAATACTTTGTGTGTATCAAACGTCGCAACGTTACTGGGTGACTATAAAGATGCTCTACAGGTATCTCCGAGGGTGTCTGTTGGGTTGGCATGGATCAAGACTGGGATTTGTTACTCCGTGTGATGGAGAGGTATCTCAGGGCCCACTCGGTAATACAACATCACAATGAGCCTTGCAAGCAATGTGACTAAAGTGTTAGCCACGAGATCTTGTATTACGGACCGAGTAAAGAGACTTGCCGATAACGAGATTGAACTAGGTATAGAGATACCGACGATCGAATCTCGGGCAAGTAACATACCGAAGAACAAAGGGAACAACATACGGGATTAACTGAATCCTTGACATAGAGGTTCGACCGATATAGATCTTCGTAGAATATGTAGGAACCGATATGGGCATCCAGGTCCCGCTATTGGTTATTGACCGTAGAGGTGTCTCGGTCATGTCTACATAGTTCTCGAACCCGCAGGGTCTACACACTTAACGTTTGGTGACGATAAGTATAGTTGAGTTATTGTGTTGGTGACCGAAGGTTCTTCGGAGTCCCGGATAAAATCCCGGACATGACGAGGATCTCCGGAAGAGTCCGGAGGTAAAGATTGATATATGTGATAATAGTGTTTTGATCTCCGGAAGGGTTCCGGAATTCACCGGAAGGGGTTCCGGATGTTTACCGAAGTGTTCGGGTGCAGCAACACTTTATATGGACCAAAGGGGTAAAGCCTACGAGGTATTGGAAAGTGCAAAAGGAAGTTTTGTTGCTGCCTTAAGCGGTACTACCGCTGGTAAGGCAGTACTACCGCGTAAGCGGTACTACCGCTTGTGTGAAGCGGTACTACCGCTCAAGCGGTACTACCGCTCATGAGCGGTACTACCGCTTGTACGCGGTACTGCTGGAATCCGAGTGGGACTCTTTTCGTGCGGGCCAAACCGACCTTGTGCGGGCAAAACCGACCTTGTGGAGGCTTTCTCTCCAAGTTTAGACCCCAGGGCTCAACATATAAATACAGGGGCAGGGCTAGCACACGGGATACATCAAGATTTCCCAAGCCGTGTGCCGGCAACCCTAACCCTCTAGTTCATCCCGTCACAATCTCCGTAGTGCTTGGCGAAGCCCTGCAGGGATTGTTCCTCACCACCATCACCACGCCGTCGTGCTGCTGGAACTACTCCACTACTTCACCATCGCTCGCTGGATCGAGGAGGTGAAGGCGTCATCAAGCCGTACGTGTGTTGAACGCGGAGGTGCCGTCCATTCGGCGCTAGATCATGTTTGGATCGAGGGACGACTTGCGATTTGGATCGCGAAGACGTTCGACTACATCAACCGCGTTTCTTAACGCTTCCGCTTAGCGATCTACAAGGATATGTAGATTCACTCTCCCTCTCGTAGATGCTCATCACCATGGATAGATCTTGCGTGTGCGTAGGAAATTTTTTGTTTCCCATGCGACGTTCCCCAACACGTGGGGCTTCCACATTGCATGGGCATAGTCATTGGTGGACCGTGTTGACCGCCAGCACGGAGCTGTGGCTTCCACATTGCGTGGGCATAGTCATTGGTGAACCGTGTTGACCGCCAGCACGGAGTTGTGGCTTCCACATTGCGTGGGCATAGTCATTGGTGGACCGTGTGACTTCTCCGCCAGCGCTGGGCTGTGGCTGCCACATTGCGTGGGAAGGAACCCCTCCGCGTCCTCGGGGGGCTCCGGGCGTGTACAACCCATAGAGTTCGTACGCGTGGCTGGCACGGCAGAACTGGGAGGTGTATCTGGGAGCTCGCGAGGGCGCTTTGGCCTCGCGAGGTCCCTACCTCAAAGGCGGTTTGCGCCTGAGTCTTCTCGTAGATGGGGCCGTCTGTGGCCCTGCTGACTTCTTCTTCTTCATGAGTGAGGCAGGTTGGGAGTCCTTTTGGCACTCTACGTCTGCAGGTCCCGGTCCCGCACATTTCCCGACCACCGTAGTGTACGACCGGATCACCAAGGACGCAACTACGAGGTTAGGCCCCGACACCCTTGACGCCGACCGGATCACCAAGGACGACATCAAGGGGCGAGTGGCTTTGTGACCGGTAAGGCCCCTGAGGCACATTGCTCAGGAGCCCCCTTTGACGCTCAAGCGGCTCTACGTCGGCAGGTCCCAGTCCCGCACATTTCCCTACCGCCGTAGTGTACGACCGGATCACCAAGGACGCTACTACGGGGCAAGGCCCCGACACCCTTGATGCCGACCGCATCACCAAGGACGACACCAAGGGGCGAGTGGCTATATGACCGGTAAGGCTCCTGAGGCGCGATGCTCAGGAGCCCCCTTTGACGCTCGAGCGATCCCCATTCACCCTGCCGGCTGCTGCCTCTGGAGGCCGCGGGGCCTCCCGAGACCCCATGCTGAGGCGCCGTGCTATGGCCAGAGCCCCCGAGCAGGGGTCGACTGCCCAAAGATGCAAGTCCTTGAGGCGACAGAGCCTTGCATCCCAGTTCCGAGGTGCCCCGGGAAGGGCCGTAGCGCATGGCCCCTTGCGAAACAGCCACTTAGAAAGGGTGATGCGGCGGCATTTACGCCGGCAAGGAGCCATGCAGGCAAGGTAAAACATTAGGGAACATATCAGATGCATGAGAAACTATTGAAATATGCATAAACGGGGCGACTGCAGGGGTGTGCCCTGATCGCCTGAGGATAATGCGGCCCGGTGGGCGCCCTCAAACGGAGTGAACCAAAAAATTACCTGGCAACAGCCAACAAAAAGTCCCCTGGCGGCCATGCCGCTGAAGAGCCGAGGCTGTCGTCATAGCCTGACCTTACACCTCCATGAGCACGACCCTCATGGGTCCGTCATCTCCTGCGGCTCGGGACCTTCGCTTGGTCCGGGCATCTCCTCCAACTCCTCGCCGCGCCTCGCCAGGCAAGGTATGAGCATGGCTCGGTAAAGGCGCTGGAACGTGACGCCTGCATTCGCCCGTCCGAAGGGCATGCGGACGTAGGCGTTCGGGTAGACCCATCCATGATCGGCGCGCGCTGGCCAGAAGGGGCCTTGGGACGCGGCCCTGTTGATCGCGAGCGCGTTGACGCAGACGCGCGGCTGGTCGACCGTGCCGATGACGGCGGCTGCGATTGGTGGTGCTGGGCAGTCCCCGCCTTGCATGGCCTGTGCTTCTCGAAGCTCCTCGATCGCTCTGATGACGGACTCTTGCGAGCTCGGCTCCACGCGCCGCGCTCCCAGCTCGAGCTGACGCGGGTCAGGACGCGCCTTCAGGTTGTGCTCGAGCGCCACTCTTGTCTCACTGGCCAAGCCGGAAACTCCCCGATGGGAGCCCCCAGGCCCGACCCAAGAGGGGCGCCGAGCGCGCCTTCCTATGCGATAGGAGGTGAGGCCCCTTCCCTGGGCGCAGAGCTCGACGTTCCAGGGCGCCCCGCAGAATGGAGCTGCTTCTTCTTCTTGCCCGGGTCCTCACGAGGCAGGGCGTCCTCCTCGTCGTCCGAGCGTTCGGCCGCCGCGGCGCGGTAAGCACGCTCAAGGGAGCAGACAGCATCCTTCTCATCGCAAGCAACGATGATGACGCTGCCACTCCCCGGCATCTTGAGGACATTGTAGCCGTGGTGAGTCACCGCCATGAACTTGGTGAGGGCCGGGTACCCAAGATCGCGTTGTACGGGAGGTGGATGTGCGCGACGTCGAAGACGATGATCTCGGTGTGGTAGTTCTCGCGCCCGCCGAAGGTGATAGGCAGGCGCACTTGCCCGATGGGGACGGTGGACCCGGCGGTGACCCCCGAGAAGGGCTTGGTCAGCATGAGCTGTTCGTATGGCACCTGGAGCGTCTCGAAGGTCTCAATGGAGAGGACATTGAGCCCCGCTCCGCTGTCGATGAGGGTCTTGGTGACGAGGACGTTGCTGATGGTTGGAGTGCACAGCATGGGGAGTTTGCCGGCCATGGCCGAGGACCTGAGCTGATCCCTCGAGTCGAAGGTGATGACAGTCTGGGACCACTTGAGGGGACGCATTGCTTCGGGCTTTGGGAGAGCCGCGTTCACCTCCCGCGTGAACTTCTTGAAGGCACGGTTCGATGCTGGGGCCTGGGCACCGCCCAGGATACAGGCTACCGCCCTGACCTCCTGGAAGCCCCTAGCCCCATCGTCTTGCCTGTCCTCTTCCTTCCTTCTGGGTGGCGGAGGTAGTGGAGGTAGGCCGGCCTCACGAGGGCGTGCCTCGCGAGGCTGGCCGCGGCGAGACCCCTCCGGAGGGTCGTCGCGCCAGCGATCCTCACGAAGCTGGTCACGCCAGCGGTCGTCCCGAGCCTGATCGCGCCAGCGGTCCTCCTGGGGCTGATCGCGCCACCCTTGACGCGGTTCCCGGTTGTCCCAGCGGCCTCCACCGCGGCCCCCGCCACGTCCGAAACCTCGGTTGGCGCATCCAGGGTGCCTGCTGAAGTGCTCGGCGCGGACCAGCCTGAGTTCTTGGCAGTCAGCGGTGTCGTGGTTGTTGGTGCCATGGAAGATGCAGGTTGGTCTTCCCCCTGGAGGGTGTTCCTCACCCCGGCTGCGCTTCGCCTCAGGCTCGGCCGCAAGCAGCGCTGGGGCCTTGCACTTCGCCTCCTTGGCCTTGGTCTTCTTTTCTTCTGGCTCTGCCGCCAGAGGCCCGCGGAGTGACAGGCGGCCCTCCTCAGCCTTGGCGCACCTGTTCGCCAGATTGAACATCTCCAAGGCAGAGCACAATTCGTCATTCATGGCGAGCTCCTCCTTCATCTTGAGGTCCGTGACGCCGTCGGTGAACGCTGAGATGATAGCTTCGTCTGACGCTTTCGGGATCTTGAGGCGCGTAGTCGTGAAGCGTTGTATGAACTTGTGCAGGGTTTCTCCATCCTGCTGCTTGATACGCCACAGGTCGTTCACGGTGAGCGCGCGGTCGCGGGTACCTTGGAAGTTGGCGATGAAGCATTTGCGCAGGCCATCCCAGGAGGTGATGGACGCCTCCGGGAGATTGAGGAGCCAGGAGAGCGCGCCGCCTTTGAGAGCCATGGGGAACCAGCATGCCATGACCTTGTCGTCTCCTCCGGCCGCCCGGATGCTCAGGGAGTAGATCTGTAGGAACTCGGCTGGATCCGGAGTGCCGTCGTAGCGCGGGGGCAAGTCAGGCTTGAACTTGCAGGGCCACGTGGTTGGGTGGAGCTCCGGGGCGATGGCGAGGCACCCCACCGGTTCCACGGGTGCTGCGTGCGCGGGAGGAACCCGGTCTTGGCGCTCCTATGGGGCCGCTTCGAGTGGTGCCCGGTCACGGCGTTGGGTCGGCAGCGTGGGGAGCGCACGCGCGGCGACGCGCGGCCGGGGAACCACCTAGCAGCTTACTTCATCTCCCGCCTTCACCCGTGGTTCGAGAGGCCGGTCGCGGGGGCGCGCTTCTCGCCTGGGCTCGGGGTCGACATCGCGTCGTGGAGGAGGGGGCGGCGCATCCTGGGCCACGTCGTCTACCTGGGATGGTTGAGGTCGAAGCGAGTAGGAGAGTGACGAAGCGTCGCCGGCAGCACTGACGAGCTCCGCGATGCGTCGAAGCCTATCGTCATAGCGGTTGGGGACAGGGCGGTAGCGGAGCAGCTCGTTAGCCATGGCGAGTGTGCCCTGGCCGCGCACCGGCCCGGGCTGAACGTGGGAAGACGACCCGGAAGCTGGGACGATCGATGGAGTGGCGGTGTGGCCATCGCGCCGCGCGGTGACCGGCTGGGAGGAGTCTTGTTGCTCGTGGGCATCAGGGCCCGTGGCGGCGTTCGCCACAGGCGAGGGTGACCTGCGTGCGCCGGCGTGGCCCATAGGTGCCGTCTGGGCGACGCGGGTGGCTCGGCGCTCAGCGCGGGTTCGGCGAGCGTCAGACATCGGAACGGCGAGGTGGGAGAAGATCTTGGCTTGAGGAAGACTCCCACACGCCCCCTACCTGGCGCGCCAAATGTCGGATTTCGGGCTCCGCAAAACCCTTAAGATTCGAACACACGGGGGTGTGCGAAGATCCCCTACAGCTTCGCCCAACCTAGCTCGCTACTCGATGGACACAGTGACTAACTCGCACGATGACGAGGAATAAGATGAACACGATAGTTTACCCAGGTTCGGGCCACTGCGAAGCGTAATACCCTACTCCTGCTTTGGTGGATTGCCTCTTGAGGAGGTATGATGGATGAACTAGTACAGTGTTTCGGAGCCTCGTGAGAGCGCTCCTGAGGTGTTCTTGGCCCTCTGTTGGCTTGGTGATGGGTGAGTGAATCGAATGGGTTCCGGTCCCTTGCTACGGTGCAGCCTTCCCTCTATATATAGCGGTGGCTCGGGTCCTATTCCCTTATCGCAATGGTGGGAAGGGATCCCACAACGGACAATTTTGAAGGGGGACAGGAGTACATGCCCGCCCTGCCCAAAGGCGGTCTTCGCCTGCAAAGTTGCTGTTGATGATGCAGAGGTGGGCTCGGCAATGACATCCGTCCTGCGGGGCTCGGGGTCGTGGTCTTGTTACACCGGAATGGAAACCTTTGGAGGATGCTTTGGGAACCCGCGTACATCCTTGCTCCCTTTGCACCAAAGGGGAAACTGCGCCGCCTGGCGCTCTGGCGCCCGCCTGTCCTTTCTTGTGTCATCTTTGACTCCTGAGGCCGGGCTTTGCATAGAGATCTCCGCCGCTCCGGAGGGGGCCTGGGGAGGCTCGTCCCTTGCCGGTCTTGACGCCGCTTCTCCTTGCGAGCCTAGGGCCCTCGCGAGGGCCTCGTCTTGAGTGGGGCCATGCCTGGCTGTGTTTGGCTGATAAAGTGGGCCATGTCTTGGGCCGTAGGCAGGCAGGTGTGGGTACCCCCGTTCCCAGAACGCCGACAATTTTCGTTTTAGGATAAAACTTGTCTGGCAAGGCCCAACATTGGTACTATTTGCTTAATAACAACTAAAAATTTGCATAGGGCATGGATCACCCCGTGGATAATTAATCAACCCCCGGGCCAGTGCTCCTCATGAGTGTTGGTCCACCTACCTAGCAGTCGGCGGTGCCACCTTGGGGCAACTCGAGGCATTTTCAGGCTACCGTCCACTTCGCATAGACGGCTGATGCCCGTAGATAGAGAGCGCGCGGCTCTAGATGCGGATATGGCTCACCGGAAGGTCTTGCTGGAATTGTTTTACCTTTCTCGAACGTCTTGTGCGCGGGATTTCGACGACACTTCGGGCTATCCCAAAGTTGAGATTTTCCATCGGAGTTCCGCAATTACTACGGGTGATTCCGCGGTTGAGGAATTCCAACGCGGCGTGTGGTTAGTTTGTGATGGATGAGTTGGAGCACCCCTGCAGGGTTAAATCTTTCGGAAAGCCATGCCCACGGTTACGTGGCAACTTGGAAACTTTGTTTAACACCCGGTCATAGCAAACTTGAAGTAAACTCAAATAAAATACACCAACTGTGTGCGTACCCGTGACTGTCTCTTCTCGTGAATTTCTGATCCGAGAGAGAACACGGTGGGGTTATGTTTGTTCGTAAGTAGGTGTTCAAGATCACTTAGTGATCATTACTAGTTCACACCCGCTTATTCGACAATCATCCCCCTTTATTCTTGTACTCGTAAGTTAGCCACTCAAATAAATGCTTAGTACTTGCTGCAGCCTCACCACTTAACCTTACCTCACCCATTAAGCTTTAATAGTCTTGATAGCATTGGAAATGAGATTGCTGAGTCCCTGTGGCTCACAGATTACTACAACAGCAGTTGCAGGTACAGGTAATGCGATGAATTGACGTGAGAGCGATGCTTGTTTGATTTGGAGTTCTTCTTCTTCTTCGATCTAGGATGGGTTCCAGGCTGCAGCCTGGGATAGCAAGGATGGATGTCATTTTATCGTTTGTTTTCGTTCGTAGTCGGACCCTGCTCTTCTGTATGATGTTTGGATATGTTGATGTATTGATGTGATATTGATGTAGCTGTGGCGAGTGTAAGCCAATTCCATATACTCATCTCTTCTTTACATGTACTTGTAATGATATCCATTCTTGTGAAACGACGAGATGCGCTTCTATCCCTGTCGAGGCCCTCGTGCCAAAATAAGGATAGGATCGCATCTTGGGCATGACAAGTTGGTATCAGAGCCTGTACCGACCTAGGAGCCCCCTTGATTGATCGTACTTTGGCCGAGTCGAGTCTAGTGAAAAACTATTTTGAGTCTAGTTATATATCGGAGAGCAGGTTTCTTTTACTCCTCTTCTATGCTCTGGTGAGGTATTCGACTTATGAATTTTGATTCTACTCCTCTTCTCGCTCAAATTTTTTTTAGGATCACGCGGGTATTTTGGAAACTATATGATGCCGATGTGAAGGAATTCTGTCTTGATGCCTCCTGTTATCGAGGAGTAGAGCTCCGAGGGATTTTTGCACATCGTTATCGTTCAGTTTCCTTAGTATCTCAGGACGGAGGATGTTCGAAATTGCTTCAATACTTTTCGTGGCGCGATAAGTTTGGAGTCACCCAGTACTGGGGAGAGAGTCCAGGGTACTGCCATGTTTAGTATCGTTGTGTTTTCGAGTGTCTGAGGTAGACGAGTTTGCGGAATTTCTTGGATTATGGTGTGGAAGGTTGCGGGTGCAGTTGTAGCTGATTACCTTGGGTATATTCCTGGGTCCACAACCCGAATCGCATAAACAAGAAAGACTTCGGAAATTCTTAGGTGGGAATTCAAGTAGTTACCTGGGACTATCCTTCCAACGAATGCATAATGGGTTATGTATTTGTTTCCGGCTTAATTCTCAAGCCTCACCCTTTGTGTTGTTTTGGAGTGTGGTAATTCGAGTTGCTTCGATATCAAGTGGTGAATTCTTATCTTTCCTAACCGGTGTGTTTCTCATCAAGTTAATTCAACCCTCTCCAATATTTGCAAGATCAATCCTCGTATTTCCTTCCGGAGTTCATATCATCGGTATCAAGTTGTCTTTGTTTTTCCCCGCCCTCCCTCCCTTTTTCTTCAACAATTAAATTCTCATTCGAGTGCCTTTTCTATTCATGTGATACTTCCGCTATCTTCTCTTCCGTGATGTATCCGGTGATTCGTTGTGAAGATTCCAAGTGCTCAAGTTCATCATTTCTTAGTCTTCATCCTTGTTTTCTTGTCCGGTGGATTCAATTCAAGTTTTCAGGGCTCATCATATCCTTTTCATTCTCTAAATGCTCTCCCATGTTGGAAGTTCTTATTCAAGCCTCTCACGTTTAATCGCCTCTATCTATCCTGTCCGGAGTGCTGAAGATATCTCAGAAGTCTGGTGTTTTCATTCAAATCCTTTCAAATTATTTCGAGGTTCTCACCTTAACAAGTTTTCAATTTGTACCAGTGCAATATCTTTCTAAGCAGTCATTTCAACGGTGTTTTCTTTGAGTGGGCTCATAACCCACAGGTTTTTTCCAAGGATCTTACCTGACTCTTCTAATTTTTTCCGGAGATGTCCTCAAGTTCTTTTCAATATGACGTAAGAATGAATTTCATCAGTTATATTCCTTCCTGATGGTCGCTTCTAAATCATTTTCATCATTGCCTCAACCTTTCTTATTCATTATTCCGGAGTGCCTCAGTAATTCCTGGTGGTGTTCCTCGTCATCATTCTCAGCATGAAGACCGAAGGAGAGTTTCTCTTAAATCTTGTTCCATTCTCGGAGATTCATGGTTTTAGCTTGGTGCTATCCTTTCAAATGTTTTAGATCATGAGTAATTCCTTCCTTATATATCCGGAGCGTTTCAGAGTTGTTTTCATTTCTTGTTCCTCCGAAGGCCATCTTTTCAGAAGATTTCTTCATTCTTAGCTTTCAGCTTTCGTTCTCAAATTCTTCTCAATTGTTGTCTCTTCGTTCGCATCTCAATTATTCCAGTGCCTTGGATCGTGATCTCTTTGTTCTCTTGTATCTCCATTCGTTCATGGTATCCTCATTCGTTTGTGAATTCGTACCGGTGTTTCGTGAAGACTTCTTCAAGGTTATGAATCTCTCGTCAATCTTTTCAAGAAGAATAAGTCATATGCTAAATCCGTTGCTTGTCATCAATTTAACTTGATGAAGGATAAGCATAACTTAATTCTTATTCTTGTTTATCAAGGTGATTTCAATCCTTCTTCCGGAGGTTGGTCATGATATCAATTCCTTATCCCAAGTGCTCTTCGTTTCCGGAGTTCCAAGTTGTCTCAAGTATCTCTTCACGAAGTTCCATCTTAATCTTTGCAAGGCTTCAACCCTTGTTCTTTTCAACCTTCATTTGTTTTCTATTATCATTTTCTATCCGGAGTTCTTTCCGGAGGCTCTTCATGGTGGTTCATCAAGATTTCTCTCATTCTCAAGTGTTCTTCAAGATTTTGTTGGAGCTCCTCAAGTATTCTTATCTTGCATTTCAAAATGCAATTCTTTCTCCCTTATCTTTTGAGATGGTGTTATAACATTCTTGATTATGAGGAGTCTCGAGGAGTATTGTCAAGAATGAGATATTTAAACCCATCATTTCTTCCTTGGAATTATCTTGGATTGGATTTCACCTAAATCTTTCTTAAAGATTGTTGCAACCATGGTGTTTATCAATGATCCAAGCTCTCAATGTATCCTCTTGGTGAAAGAAGTTTTCATCTCTTCATTGATCTCAATGAAACCAATTGTTTCTGTTTGTGGCAGGTTGTCACCTCATAATGTTGAGATGTTTCCATAAGCCCACAACAAGTTTTCTCTTTTCGTTGTTGATTTTCAACTACTCCGTTCAATCTCTTCTTGTTAGGATACTTTTTTTTCAATTCAATGGTGGTAGAAATTGTCATTTTCTTCTCCGTTCTTTTCTTTCCAATGATATAGCTTCTATTCTTTCAGTCCGGGGTTGCTCTCTTCGATCCATCATATCGTTTTGTCAAACATCATGTTCTTTCCTCGCTTATCCATTTAACCGGAGTGTTTTGCTTTCTTTTCTTGTTCTATCTATTATCAAATTTTGTCCCTCTATCCTATCGAAGTGCTGCCGAAATTTCTTTTGAATTCTTGCTTGTTTCTCATTTCATCCTTCTTCTCTTGGTTTCACTCATTTGTCAGAGAAGCAACCAAGTTTTGCATTCCCTCTTTCTCTTCCCCTTCTCATTCTAAGATCTCGGGTCGAGATCTCTTGTAAGTGGAGGAGAGTTGTAACAGCCCGAGACCGAC
This sequence comes from Elymus sibiricus, assembly GCA_039707655.1. NCBI lineage: Eukaryota > Viridiplantae > Streptophyta > Magnoliopsida > Poales > Poaceae > Elymus > Elymus sibiricus. The sequence goes on along the minus strand of CM077665.1, from coordinate 389,314,078 downwards.
GCTCCAGAAGATTCCCATTTATTTCCTTTCTCGTCGTGTGTTTCATTTGGTTGTCGCATTCATCATCACATCATTCGCATCATCTGCATAGCATCGTCACTCATTTTCGAAAACTTGCATCCGTTCGTAGTCGTCGGTTCTCTTCGTTCTTGTTGTCGACCGTTTCGAGACCAACCACACACGCACGCGCCCGCGGCATTGTCAAAATATTGTTTTCAAAAGTGCGTTTGAAACATTCTCGGATTGGGTCGAAAGTTGGCGTGCGGTCTTGTTATATTATAGGTAGACCGCCTGCCAAGTTTTGTCGCAATCAGAGGTCGTTTGATACCCGAACGGTCGACCGTAGCGGCACCGTCTTCGGTTTATTTATCGAACGTTTTTGGTGTTTCTAAAACCCTGTCATGGGCCTCACATTTCCCTCTCATCTCACCCTAGCTCATCTACACAGCCCAACAACCACCTAGCTAGCCCCCTTCGCTTTCGGACGTCCGATAAAGATCTGACGGTCGAAAAACGGTGCAAAAATCCCTCTCCTAGCCATCCCTGCCTATAAATAGACAGCCCCCTCGTCCAAATCGGGTAAACCCTACCCCTGCAGCGTTTTCTGCGCCTACCCAAACCCTAGCCGCCACTTGTCTCCTCCTCCTCCCACCTATTAGCCGCCAGGCCCGCCGAGCCCAGATCGGGCCCGGGCGAGCCCATCTGCCGCGCCGCCGCAGCCCGTGCGAGCCCGCAGCCGCCGCCCGAGCCAGGGGCTCCCGAGCTCCCGCAAGCCGTCGCCGCCCCCGCCTCGCCGCCGGCGACCTCGCGCCGCCACCCGGATCTCTCCGCCGGAGGTCCGCCCGCACCCCTGCCCCCACACCGGACCGCGCCGCCGCGCCCGCGTGCGCGCTGCCCGCCGGAGGCCGCCCCAGGCTCCATCCCGCCACCGCCGGCCCCGCAGCTCGTCGTCGCCGGGAACGGGACCCCCGCCCTGGATCCGCCCGGATCCGGCCACCCCGACCCCGTCGCCGTCCTGCTGGCCTCGCCGGCGTCGCCTGCCGCCCCGCCATGGCCGCGAGAGGAGCTCGCCCGCCCCGCGTTGACCGATGCCCGCTCGCCAGCGCCAGGTGGGCCGCCCTGCGCATAATTATTTAACTTTGCATCCAAATTAATAAAAAACCATATAAAAAATGTGTAGATTAATTGTATCGCTTTTTCATGCATGCTAAATATGTTTGATGTGGTGGTTGCATTTAAGTTGCATACATAACTTGCTAAAACTGTTTATGTCCTAATCTCGCATAAATATTGTGTCATTTGTTGGATAGTTAAAAACCCCCATATTATATATGATTTTGGGGTAGAAAATTCCATAGAATTTATCAGCGCAATTAGTTTTGTCATTTGAGCATTTTTGTGTGCATGTCATTTTAGCTATGATGCCCTTTTGTTTAATTTGTGTGAATTAATCCATGCATATTTTGAAATAGTTGCAAACATGAGATATGCCCTTGAACATGTGTGCTAGGCCCTGGTCATTTTGGTTGCTATAGAAATGCATGTTTAGGTGTTATTTTCTTGTTGCCAACATGCTATAAAATACTGCTGTTTTGAGGGTCCAAAATATTTCTAAGTCTGAAATCTGTTATTTTGTTGCCATGTTGCCATGTGATTTGCTATTGATCTAGGAGTCTTTTGTGGTTGCTCCCAAGGAGTCTTTTGTTAAGCATGTTGTTGCCTACCAGATTGTGCCTTTTGATGCCATGTATAGGATTTGCATCATAGTTATATTCGTTGTCCAATATGTCAATCTGTTAAAAACTGCTGCTCATGTCTAGTCAAATTTTCACCAAGTCTGAGAATCTGTTTTCTTCATAATGCCATGTTGTGATGATGCTACCTATGATTCTATGCATAATTAGACCTTGCAAGCATGGAATGATTTGTTGTGCATCATGTCCTCTACCATTCTGTAGATTTTCATGCCATAATATGCCCTGTAGCATATAGTTTTACTGCTGCCAATATGCCTCCATGAATATCTGCTATGCTAAAAACTGTTATTTTCACTAAGTCCTAATCTGCTACATTTTATTGCCATGTTGTGAGCTTCCTACCATGTGATCCATGACTCTTTTGAGTATGATATGTGAAGATGAAATGAAGTGTGTGTTATATGCTACTGCCCCATGCTTAGTTTGTGCATTTTAGAATCTTGTAGCTTGTTGTTTTCATGTGTGCAATATGCTATCTTGCTGTTTTGGACAGATTTCAACTAAAACTTGTGTTGGTTGTATTTGTTGAACCGTAGCTCCGTTTTGAACATGTTGCATATGTAACTTGACTAGAATTTCATGTAGTATCATAATATCTTGCTGCATTCATGATTTGAAATGTTTATGGTTGTCATTTTCATGCATTTTGCATTCATGTCATGTTCATCTTGTGAAGGTCATATCTTTTAGACCGTAGCTCCGTTTGAGATGTTCCATATATGTAAATCGACTAGAATGACGTGTAGAATTGCATGGTACTTTATTTTCCTGTTTAATAAATATAAAACATGATTAGTTCATTTCCGGACCAATTTTGAAATTAACATATGGGGTCATTTCGGAAATGCTATATGTTGTTTTCGGCCTCATTTAAACTTGCCTAGATGTGTAGTTTACTTATGCTTCACCTCTTTCCATGTTTAACAACATTTAATATTGTCATGTACCTAATGAGAGTGAACTAATTAATTTGAACGTGGAGTTTCGTCCATATGCAACCCGTTGCATATTGAACTTCACTTAATGTGTAGTATTTGTTTGTTGTGATTGCCATGTCTTTTATAATTAAACCGGACATGCATCATGTTTGTTTGCGCATCATGTCATGCATATGTTGTGGTGTTGTTCATGTGTTGATTGTTGTTTCCGGATTGCTTCTTCTCGATAGAGTTCCGAAACTGCTTCGGAGTGTGAGGATTCGTTCGACTACGTTGGCTCATCTTCTTCATGGAATCGTTCTTCTTCCAAGCGGGATCTCATGCAAGATGATCATTTCCCTGGATACCATTACTATCATTGCCATGCTAGATGTCTCGTTTCTATCGATGTCTCGCTACCTACCACTTGTATGTCAAGCCTCCCAAATTGCCATGAAAAGCCTCTAACCTCTCCACATCCCAGCAAAACATTGTTTGGCTATGTTACTGCTTGCTCAACCCTTCTTATAGCGTTGCTAGTTGCAGGTGCAATGTTTCCATGTGCCAACATGGATGTTTTTGATATATCACAATATTATTGCTATTTAATTTAATGCACATATATATACTTGGTAAAGGGTGGAAGGCTTGGCCTTTTGCTCGGTGTTTTGTTCCACTCTTGCCGCCTTAGTTACTTGTGTACCGGTGTTATGTTCCATATTTTGCGCTCCTAACATGCTCGGGGTTGTTATGGGGACCCCCTTGATTTTTGTTTTAGGATAAAACTTGTCTGGCAAGGCCCAACATTGGTACTATTTGCTTAATAACAACTAAAAATTTGCATACGGCATTGAACACCCCGTGGATAATTAATCAACCCCCGGGCCAGTGCTCCTCATGAGTGTTGGTCCACCTACCTAGCAGTCGGCGGTGCCACCTTGGGGCAACTCGAGGCATTTTCAGGCTACCGTCCATTTCGCATAGACGGCTGATGCCCGTAGATAGAGAGCGTGCGGCTCTAGATGCGGATCTGGCTCACCGGGAGATCTTGCTGGACTTGTTTTACCTTTCTCGAACGTCTTGTGCGCGGGATTTCGACGACACTTCGGGCTATCCCAAAGTTGAGATTTTCCATCGGAGTTCCGCAATTAATATGGGTGATTCTGGGGTTGAGGAATTCCAACGCGGCGTGTGGTTAGTTCGTGATGGATGAGTTGCAGCACCCCTGCAGGGTTAAATCTTTCGGAAAGCCGTGCCCGCGGTTACGTGGCAACTTGGAAACTTTGTTTAACACCCGTTCATACCAAACTTGAAGTAAACTCAAATAAAATACACCAACTGTGTGCGTACCCGTGACTGTCTCTTCTCGTGAATTTCTGATCCGAGAGAGAACACGGTGGGGTTATGTTTGTTCATAAGTAGGTATTCAGGATCACTTAGTGATCATTACTAGTTCACGTCCGCTTATTCGACAATCATCCCCCTTTATTCTTGTACTCGTAAGTTAGCCACTCAAATAAATGCTTAGTACTTGCTGCAGCCTCACCACTTAACCTTACCTCACCCATTAAGCTTTAATAGTCTTGATAGCCTTGGAAATGAGATTGCTGAGTCCCTGTGGCTCACAGATTACTACAACAGCAGTTGCAGGTACAGGTAATGCGATGAATTGACGTGAGAGCGATGCTTGTTTGATTTGGAGTTCTTCTTCTTCATCGATCTAGGATGGGTTCCAGGCGGCAGCCTGGGATAGCAAGGATGGATGTCATTTTATCGTTTGTTTTAGTCCGTAGTCGGACCCTGCTCTTCTGTATGATGTTTGGATATGTTGATGTATTGATGTGATATTGATGTAGCTGTGGCGAGTGTAAGCCAATTCCATATACTCATCTCTTCTTTACATGTACTTGTAATGATATCCATTCTTGCGAAACGACGAGATGCGCTTCTATCCCTGTCGAGGCCCTCATGCCAAAATAAGGATAGGATCGAATCTTGGGCGTGACAGCCTAGGCCCCCTACCCCCACCCCAACACAACTCCTCCCTCACTCGAATCCTAGCTAGCTCGCCGCTGTGATACGTCTCGAACGTATCTATAATTTGTGATTATTCCATGCTATAATATTATCATTCTAGGATACTTTTTGGGCATTTATTTGCCGATTCATATTATTTTTTATCACTAACCTATTAACCCAGTGCCAAGTGCCAGTTGTTGTTTTCTACATGTTTTTGGCTTTTCAGGTTTACAGTACAAAACGAACTCCAATTGCCCCGAAACTTTTTTTTTCTGATTTTTGCTGGACCAAAAGAAGACCTGGAAGCTTCGAGAGGAGGCCGAGGGCCGCACCAGGACCCAGAAGCCAACATGGCGCGCCCAGGGGTGGTGGCCGTGCCATGTTTACTTGTGGCCGCCCCCCTCGTCTCCTGGCGCCCCTCTCTGGCCTATAAATTCACATATATTCCAAAAACCCTAGGGGAAATCCGAAACACTTTTTCCGCCACTGCAAGTCTCTATTCCGCCGCAATCTCATGTGGAGCCCTTTTTTGGTGCCCTGCCGGAGGGGGGGTCGATTACGCAGGGCCTCTTCATCATCCTTGCTGCTCCCATGGTGATGTGTGAGTAGTCCACCGCTAGTACCTAGATGGCTTCTTCTCTCTCTTTGATATTCAATACAAAGTTCACCGCGATCTTTGCGGTGATCTATTCGATGTAAGCTTCTTTTGCGGTGTATTTGTTGGGATCCAATGAATTGTGGGTTTATGTTTAGATTATTTATGATAAAAGATTTGAGTTATCTCTGAATACTTATTTGCATCATCATCATAGCTTCGTAAATCTCTCCGATCTATCGGTTTACTTTGGCCAACTAGATTGGTTTATCTTCCGTGAGAGGGGTGCGTTGTAGTGGGTTCAATCTTGCGGTGCTGTATATCCTAGTGACAAAGTAGGCGACAAGACACATATTTGTATTGCTTCCACTAAGGATAAAACGATGGGGTTCATTCACATTAATTGAGTTTACTTTGTCTACATCATGTCATCGTTCTCCAAGCATTTCTATATTTGCACGAACTTAATACCTAGAGAGGCAAGCATAGAAGCGCTCTCGAAGTGGAGTAATAGTGGTAGATGCAGGAAGGAGTCGGTCTACTTGTTTATGGACATGATTCATATATACACATGATCATTGCCGTGAATAATTGCATAACTATGCGCTTTTCTATCAATTGCCCAACAGTAATTTGTTTACCCACTGTATGCTTTATTTATGAGAGAAGCCTCTAATGAACACTATGGCCCCCAGGTCTATTCACATATATATTTACAAACAGTATTATTTCCTTTCTGCCATTTATTTACATTTTATTTATTTTGAAATTTATAATTATCAACTATCATCTACACTACTCATTTGCTTGCAAGTAACGAGTTCTAGGGGATTGACAACCCTCTTGCCCGTGTTGGGTGCAAGTGTTTGCTCTTTTGTGTTTAGGCGCTAAAGACGGGAGTTGTGTGGTCCTCTTATTGGTTCAATAACCTTGGTTCTCACTGAGGGAAATACTTATCTATACTGTGTTGCATCATCCCCTCCTCTTTGGAAAAAAACCCAACGCAAATCACAAGTATCAGGAAGGATTTCTGGCGCCGTTGACGGGGAGTATCACCAACTTACTGTCAAGTACCTTCTCACAAATTATCATTCAATGTTCTAATTTTTATTTGCTGTTATATTTTGCTTGCTATAAAAATAAAAAATACAAAAATATTTATATTTGCTTGTTTGCTTGCTTCAAGTTGCTATCATGTTTGAGTTTTCTTGCTGCCTCTAGTGCGGAAGCTTTTGGTTATTCAACTTCACCATGTCATGAAAATTCTAAAAGAAATTTTGATGAATTTGCTAAAGAAAAACTTGATAACCTTGCGGATGATGATCCTTCTAAAGGAGAACCTATTATGCAAACAATGAAATTCTGCATAGGTAGTGGTAATATTTATTAGAAAAAGTGTGATACAAGACTTTTTTCACTTGTGCAGGCTTGTTACCCATGATAGGAGGCTCTATTGTTGCTAGAACTACTAATTATGCGTATGTTATATCTTTGCTTATAGTTGAATTGGAAAGACGATTCGTTCATATGCATCCTTTCATACAATGGTTGTTTCTAGAATTCTCTAATATTCAGGATGCCTCTACTAAACGTCTAGCCACAATATTACTCGTTCATGAATTTGATCATATCACGCAAGAGACTAGGGATATATATTCTCATTATAGGGTTAATGGTGAGTGCACACCAATAGAAGGGGTTCTTTATGATTTGGAAGAAATAAGAAAATTAGGATGAACAGGCTATGTTGCTTATGATGAAAACCTTAGAAAAAAGGTTCCACCTAATATCCTAGTTGATAAAATTTCTGAACATAATGATCAATTTGTTATACAAAATCTTGGATTGGGTCACATGCTTGAGAGATAATTAAGGAAATACCTTTATCAAAACTTGTACAATGAAGAGTTCACTATCACTTATGAAAAGCCTAAGGAGGAGCCCGCTATTCTTCCCGAGATAGATCTCATGGACCCTTGTGTTGTGAAGTTTAGTCCCTTCAATTACTTTTGCATACCTATTAGAAAACTTGATGCTGAGATAAGAGAATATGATTATAGCATGACGGATCGTCTTCATGACTACTACAACACTTGATACTATGCATTATGCCTGGCTAGGGGCATAAAACAATAGCGCTAGTTGGGAGGCAACCCAATAGTTATCTTTAAATTTTTGTGTTTACTTTGTGTTTGTGTGTGATAAAATGATTATTGCCTATGTAATGATTATTTTTTATGTTTAAATTAGAGTTCGTGCCAAATAAAGTCTTTGGGATGACTTGCATGATTAGTAGAATTGATACGGTGCAAAAACAGAAACTTTAGCGTCCAATGCGGAATTTCTCTGATTTTACTGGAACGTTTGTTGAGCTGAATTTATTACAAAATATTGGTAAAAAAATTCCCCGGGTTTTCCTAAATTTTCAGAATTTTTGGAGTTACAGAAGTATAGGTTGTTTACAGATCATTACAGACTGTTTTGCTTTAGACCTATTTTGTTCTTGCGTGCATAGTTTGCTTGTTTTGATGATGCTATGGATTGTATCGGGGGGTATAAGCCACAGAGAAGTTAGAATACAGTACCTTATGCAATAATAAAATATGTATAAATTTATAACAGTACCTAAAGTATTTGATATGTTGATTATACTAACAGATCTCACGAAGTTATGTTGAGTTTTGTGTGCTGAAGTTTTCAAGTTTTGGGTGTTATCACGATGGATGAAGGCATAAGGAGCGGCCAGAGCCTGAGCTTGGGGATGCTGAAGGCACCCCAAGTCAAATTCTAGGAATACTCAAGCATCTAAGCTTGGGAATGCCCCGGAAGGCATCCCCTCTTTCGTCTCAATCCATCGGCATGTCACTTGGAGCTATATTTTTATTCATCACATGATATGAGTTTTGCTTGGAGCGTCGTTTGCTTTTGTTTGCTTTTTGTTTTAGTTTGCCACAATCACTATTTGCTGGACACACCTATTTCAGAGAGACACACCTTCACCATGATTTGTTAGAAACACTATGTGCGTCACTTATATCTTTTGAGCTTAGCAGTTGCTCTAGTACTTCACCTATATCTTTTTGAGCACGGTGGCGTACATATTTTATAGAAATAATTGCACTCTCGTTCTTCACTTATATTTGTTTGAGAGTTAATAAATAGTGACGGTAATTTACATCGGTTATAAGACTAGTCCAAAAATAATAGGTATTCAAGGAGTGCATAATCAAAACCTTCATGTAGCACATAAAAGAGAAAACCATGGGTTAATAATATTGATGTGGTAATTTGAAAGGGTGTGAGTGCATGGTTGTTGCTCCGTAGGAGTATAGATATTAAAAGTGTTTCCGTTTGTCTAAATATTGGTTATGGCATGGCAGGGATGTGTGAGCATTATTATTCCTCTTTGAAATCCTAGTGTTGTTTCGAGTCGGAGGCGCGCGATGGTTAACTCCTCCCAACCTCCTCCCTAGGGGCATGTGAGTAGTGCTTTGATTCGAGAAAACTAATAAAACTTTGCAATAGGTATATGAGTTCTTTATTTCTAATGTGAATCCATGGAAATACACACTCTCACCTCCTCATATTTTTGCTAGCCTCTCTGGTACCGTGCATTACCCATTCTCACTTCGAGGATTGGTGCGAACTCCGCCGGTGCATCCGAACCCCGCGGCATGATATGCTCTGTTGCATATAAGCCTCCTTATATCTTCCTCAAAACAGCCATCATACCTACCTATCATGGCATTTCCATAGCCATTCCGAGATATATTGCCATGCAACTTCCACCGTCACATCATATGACTAGTACACTCATTGGCATATTGCTTTGCATGATCGTAAGATAGCTAGCATGATATTTTCATGGCTTGTCCATTTTTGATATCTTTTCTTTGCTAGATCATTGCACATCTTGGTACACTGCCAGAGGCATTCATATTGAGTCATATTGTTTCATAGTTTTTCATGTTGAGTTGTAAGTAAATAAAAGTGTGATGATTTTCATTATTAGGGCACTGTCTCAGTGAGAAAAAAGAGAAAAATAGAAAAATAAAAAGAAAGAGAGAAAAAAAGAGAAAGAAAGAAAAATAATAATAATAATTAAGAGAGAAAAGGAAGAAAACGAAAAAAGAGAGAAAAGAGAGAAGGGACAGTGCTACTACCTCTTTTTCCTCAATTGTGCTTCAAAGAAGCACCATGTTCTTCATATAGAGAGTCTCATGTTTTGTCACTTCCATATGCTGGTGGGAAATTTTGATTATAGAACCTAGCTTGTATATTCCGATGATGGGCTTTCTCAAATGGCCGAGGTATTCATTTGCAAGCAATTTGGATGCACACCCACTTAGTTTCATTCGAGCTTTCATACACTTATAGCTCTAGTGCATCCGTTGCAAGCAATCCCTACTCCACGCATTGATATCTATTGATGGGCATCTCCATACCCGTTCATATGCCTGGTTGATGCAAGACTTTTTTCTCCACTTTTTACTCCTTTGATATCTACCACCATATTCTATTCCACCTATATGCTATGTACATGGTTCACGCTCATGTATTGCATGAAGAATAAAAAGCTGACGCGTTCAAAAGTACAATCCAATTTCCAGACTTGGACACCATGGTGCATGACATTTGTAATAATATGGTGAATAAGGAGTCATGCCTTACTAATATGGTAAAATGAATGGGGGTAAACATTCTTTGAGGATCGCATACTTCGAAAGATTGATGATTGTGTTACTTATGCTTATAAATATTACTATGTTGATGTTTGTTAATTCATCATTTCTCAATGAGCATACACGCAAGGGATTACATGTTGGGTAGCATGTCACATCAAAAATTCTGCTTTTATCATTTACCTACTCGAGGACGATTAGGAATTAAGCTTGGGGATGCTGATATGTCTCCAATGTATCTATAATTTTTTATTGTTCCATGCTATAATATTATCATTCTAGGATACTTTTTGGGCATTTATTTGTTGATGCATATTATTTTTGAGCACTAACCTATTAGCCGAGAGCCAAGTGCCAGTTGCTATTTTCTGCATGTTTTTGGCTTTTCAGGTTCACAGTAACAAACGAAGTCCAATTTTCCGAAACTTTTTTATGATTTTTTGTGGACCAAAAGAAGACCTAGAAGCTTTGGGAGGAGGCCGGGGGCCGCACGAGGGCCCCACAAGACAACAGGGCGTGCCCAGGGGGGCTGGCTGCGCCCTGTTAGCTTGTGGCCGCCCCCTCATCTCCTGACGCCCCTCTCTGGCCTATAAATTCACATATATTCAAAAAACCCTAGGGGAGATCCCGAAATACTTTTTCCACCACCGCAAGTGTCTATTCCGTCGCGATCTCATCTGGAGCCCTTTTGCGGTGCCCTGCCGGAGGGGGGATCGATCACGGAGGGCCTCTCCATCATTCGTCCTGCTCCCATGGTGATGTGTGAGTAGTCCACCGCAGACCTACGGTTCCATAGCTAGTACCTAGATGGCTTCTTCTCTCTCTTTGATCTTCAATACAAAGTTCACTATGATCTTCACGGTGATCTATTCGATGTAATCTTATTTTGCGGTGTGTTTATTGGGATCCGATGAATTGTGGGTTTTATGTTCAAATTATTTATGATAGAAGATTTGAGTCATCTCTGAATACTTATATGATTCTTATTTGCATGATCATCATAGCTTTGTAAATCTCTCTAATCTATCGGTTTAGTTTGGCCAACTAGATTGGTTTATCTTCCGTGAGAGGGGTGCATTGTAGTGGGTTCAATCTTGCAGTGCTCTATATCCCAGTGACAAAGTAGGGGACAAGACAGGTATTTGTATTGCTTCCACTAAGGACAAAACAATGGGGTTCATTCATATTAATTGAGGTTACTTTGTCTACATCATGTCATCGTTCTCCAAGCATTTCTCTGTTTGCATGAACTTAATACCTAGAGAGGCAAGCATAGAAGCACTCTCGAAGTGGAGTAATAGTAGTAGATGCAGGCAGGAGTCGGTCTACATGTTTATGGACGTGATGCCTATATGCACATGATCATTACCGTGAATAATCGCATAACTATGCGCTTTTCTATCAATTGCCTAACAGTAATTTGTTTACCCACTGTATACTTTATTTATGAGAGAAGTGTCGGTGTCAAAACCGGCGGATCTCGGGTAGGGGGTCCCAAGCTGTGAGTTTAGGATCGATGGGTAACAGGGGACGAAGGAGATGATGTTTACCCAGGTTCGGGCCCTCCTATGGAGGTAAAACCCTACGTCCTGCTTGGTTGTATTGATGATTATAAAGATTACAGAGTCGATCTACCACGAGATCAAGTAGCCAAAACCCTAGATGAGCTTGTCTGCCCTCTACGATCTAAACCCCCCGGTTTATATAGACACCGGGGGTACCTAGGGTTTACACATGATCACTCTCCAGCCGGAAGTAAAGACGCCGATCCCCTCATCTTGACTTGGAGTGCACGCCGCGTCTTCGGAGGTTTCCTTCTAGAATACAAGGTTGCCGCATATCCCGGTCCTTCCTGCGATAATCAGAGAGCGGCCCACCAAGCCGGCCTATGAGAGATAGGCCGGCGGCCCGAGGACCCCTTAGTCCAGGAATCCCTCAATAGCCCCCGAACTAGCCCCCAACGCCAGGGGTCATGACACTAGCAGCTTCGCGTGATCGGAGTCTTCGGCTTGTGGGGTGAGTTCTTTTCCCCCTTTATGATCGGCTGGCCCTAGTCCGGCCACCAATGACATGTAGTTATCCGGACGCCATAAGTCGCTTAGCCTCAAAGGCCGAACATCAAAATGTGAATAATATTTCCTGACAACCTTTCTGACGAAGAGTCGTGGCCCACCACGACCGCTGAGTCGGTTACAAAAACTCGATTCACGGTTCGAGGCCGTTGCTCCATTGGCACGTCTTATCAATGGGTAGATCGTGTCCCGTTTCTTACGGAATACGATCAACGCCCTGGGTTATCCCACGCGCGCACATTGGCACGATTGTTTCGAGAAGTGGCAAGGCCTGCGGCGCAGTAAAAGGGAGGCTCTTGGTATTACGACACCCCATAAAAGGGAGAAAACCCCCAAGGCCTATTCACGCTCCAAATTCGCATCCTTTGCCTCCTCAACCTTCCCAAACTCTGAGAGCCCAGATCCAGTTCTTCCTCAATCTTCCCTCCGAGTTCGGCCATGGTTGGTTCAGGCTCCATGGGTAAGTGGGAGGCCTCCTCCGTCACCGACAACGACATTCGGGAGCTAAAGTATGCCGGCTACCTCTCCGCCAACATCGCCCATCGTGCTCCAGAGGCGAATCAGGTGGTTCCCACACCGAGGTTGGGCGAGAGGGTGGTGTTTGTCCCCCATTTCATCCGGGAACTGGGCTTTCCGCTCCACCCCTTCGTCAGGGGACTCATGTTCTTTTACGGGTTAGATTTCCATGATCTCCCCCCGAACTCCTTCATGCACATCTCGGCGTTCATCATCGTCTGCGAAGCCTTCCTACGGGTATAGCCGCACTTCGGCCTGTGGCTCAAAGTGTTCAACCTCAAGCCGAAGACAGTTGCGGGCGCGCATGCGGATTGTGGAGGGGCGGTAATCAGCAAGCTCCCCCATGTCGAGTGGCCGGACGGTACTTTTATCGACACGGTCAAGATCTGGCAAAAGGAATGGTTCTACATCACCGAACCAAGGAGAGAGGACTGGGTGGCTCCTGCCGAGGTCAGATCCGGACCCCCCATGAGGCTAACCTCGTGGCTCAAGAAAGGCCTTGACTGGGGGTCGGCCGCAGAGGTAAAATCGCTGCAGAAGCGCATCTCCGCGATGATTGAGGCCAAAATCGAGCTGGTCAACGTGATCTAGGTCATGCTCCGCCGCCGTCTCCTCCCCTGCCAGCACCGGGCCTCCCCAATGTGGGCTTACCAGCTCAAGGACCCGGCTACTGTGTGTCAATTCCTCCGCATTACCTATGAGAAATTGTGGAAAGTGTTATTCAAGCCCCAGAAGAGCTGGCCGGCCGAGGAGGAGGACATCGGTCTAGACACCGAAACCCCTCCTGATGAAATTTTAATTCTCCGGCTCTGTTTTTTGATAAAGAGCTGAGTCCCCTTCTCCCTTATCTTCACATAATTGGCTAAGCAAGGCCGTGCACATTGACTGTCCGGCCCCACAGCCCGAAGACCCTCGGTCGGATCTTGTCGGATTTCAGGCTCCGCTAAGCCCTACGAAGTTCGAACCCAGAGGCTTGTGCGAAGATCCCCAACAGCTTCACTCCTCCAAGCTCACAACACAATTACCCCGCTCGATGGCGAGGAAGAAGATGGCACACGAGAGTTTACCCAGGTTCGGGCCGCTACGAAGCGTAAAACCCTACTCCTGCTTTTGGTGGATTGCCTCACAAGGAGGTTTGTGGATGAACTAGTATAGTGGTCAGTTGCCTCGCGGGGGCGTTTGGGGTGGTGTGTTGTCTCCCCCCTCTACCGAGCAGCCTAGCCTCTATTTATAGCGGCCCGGGTCCTCCTCCCTTATCACAATGGCGGGAAGGGATCCCACAATGGCCAAATTTGAAAGGGGACAGGAGGTACATCTTATCCTGACGAAAGGTGGTCTTCGCCTGTAAAGTAGCCGGTGGTGATGCAGAGGTGGGCTTGGCGATGACGTCCATCCTGCGGGGCTCGGGGTCTTGGTCTTGTTGCACCGGAGTGGAAACCTTTGGGGGTGCTTTGGGAACTTGCGTGCGCCCCTGCCACCTTTGCACCAAAGGGGAAACTGTCCCCTCTGGCGCGCTGGCGCCCGCCTGGCCTGGCTGGCGTCATCCTTGACCTCCCGAGGCTGAGCACTGCATAGAGATCTCCGCCGCCCGGGAGGAGGCCTGGGGAGGCCTATCCCCCGCGGGTCTTGGCGCTGTTTCCCTCGTGAGCTCGGGGTCACGCGAGGGCCTTGTGCTGACTAAGGCCGCGCTGGACCGTACTTGGTCGTCGAGGTGGGCCACGCCCTGGGCTGCAGGTAGGCAAGTCTGGGTACCCCCGTTCCCAGGACGTCGACAGTAGCCCCCGGGCCCGAGGCGTGCTCGAGCTAGCTTATGGGCGAAGCCAAGGAGGATGGCCCGAAGCATAGCGGGCCCCAACCGCCTGCGGGCCCAACTCGACGCGTGGCGCACAACGAGACGTGGGCGTCTCGGCTCCCCGAGGACGTCGGGAACCGCCCTGAGTCGAGCCGACACGAAGCCTGCGCGCCTCCCTGGCCATCGTTGATCTTCCTTGAATGCTGCCGTCTCTTCGTGCCCTCCTTCTTTTTCGGGCCACGCAGATGTGACCCGAGGGAAGCAGGTGACGCGACATGAAGCAGTGTGACACACCGACCGAGTCTGGCATGCGTCGCCCGAGAAGTGCACGGCACCTCCACTTCCCATGACGTCTCGACAACCGCTCCGTCCGACCTTCAACCGGCACACATTGCGGGGTCATCATTACCCGGGTTCTGGAAGATGCCGGTTGGTCTCCATCCAGCTATAAATGGGCGGGGGGAGCTGAGCCCCAGCCCATTCCTACTCCTGCTCCCTCGCCTTCGCCCTTCATCTCCCCCATCATGACGCCTGTGAGGAGGTTCTCCGCCACCGAGAAGGGAAAGGCCTGCCAGGGGGCGCCGGACCAACATCCTCCCAAAAGGAGCAGGGGTCGCCCACGTAAGTATACTGGGACGTCCCCGGCGGTGCCCCGTGGACGTGGGCGCCCCTCTGCGGGGCCCGGCGCCTCCGCTGGCGTAGCCGGAGGCGGTGGGCACGGCGGCCGTGGCCGGGGAGGGAGACCCGCAGTCAGTGCTCGGCCACCGCGTCTGCAAGCCCGCACAGCCGACGCGGGCCCGGAGTTCCTGGTGCCGGTGGAGAGACCGGCGAGCACCTGGCTGCAGCTCCCGCACTTCTTAACAGAGGTTTTGCCGGTCGACGCGCCTACAGGTCTGTGGCTGTAGGCCGACGGTTGTTGCAGTGGCACATTTTGGGTGGAGGTTGAGGTTACCCCCGCAGGCAATGCCTTTTTGAGCCGCGGGTGGCAGACTTTCGCCCGCGCCCACGACCTGGAGGGGAGGCCCACGCTTCACTTCAAGTACGGCGGCGCCGCGACGCTTTTCGTCAAGATATTTGGGGAGGACGGCAGGCGCTTGGGGTGCTGCCCGTAGGGCGGCGGCAGCGGCGATCTTGGAGGTGAGCTTGCCCTTGGCGACGACCGCCATGCTTCCAGTAGCAGCGATACCTCCTCCGAGGAGAGCCCGAGCGACGACAGCTATGACTCCCCGCCACGCCGGCGCACCCGGACTTCGGGAGGAAGCCAGCCGCGACGGCGCCGCTCCCCCGCACGGGAAGCGGCCACGCTGTCGTGCCACCGCGGCACCATGAGGGAGGAGGAGGACTCCGATTGAGCGCTGGCGCACTAAGGCCGGGGGGGCTCCTTCACCTTCCCTTCTTTTGCCTGTAACCAAAAAACATGGGGGGCCCTTCCGGGTGTGTAACGAATTTTGGCGCTTGCGCCCTTTTATTAGCACTCTGATTACGGTCACTGTGCTTCTGTTAACCGAGACTTCCCCTTGATCGTGGCTAGAGTACTTAGCTTGATGCGTCCGTGGCGGGTTTCCACGCCGTGAGGTCTGGCAGTGGCGCCTGGTGAGCTAGTGGCACTTGGAGAGCTTGGGGAGGTTCCTCCTTTGTCGTGAGGTTTGGCAGTTTGGGAGGCCCCTTTCGGCACTCTGCGTCTGCAGGGCCCGATCTCGTGCATGCCCCGCCACCGTTGGGGCGTCCGGATAACCAGGACGAGACCAAAAGGGGCGGGGCCTCTACCACCATTGGGGCGTCCGGATCACCAGGACGTGACCAAGGGGCGAACGAGGAGCCACGCGACCAGTGAGGCTCCTAAGGCGCGATGCTCAGGAGCCCCCTTTGATGATCAAGCGGCGCTCTACGTCGGCGGGGCCCGATCCCATGGATGCCTCATCCACCGTTGGGGCATCCGGATCACCAGGACGAGACCAAAGGGGCGAGGCCTCGACCGCCATTGGGCACGTCCGGATCACCAGGACGAGACCAAAGAGCGAGCGAGTAGCCACGCGATCGGTGAGGCTCCTGGGGCGCGATGCTCAGGAGCCTCCCTTGACGTTCAAGCGGCAACCAATCCTTTCTGCCTTGTCCCAGGGGGCGTGAGCCTCTAAGGGTTTTTAAGACAGCGCACCGGGCCACGGCGGAGCCCCCGAGCAAGGGTGAGGCAGCGCGCACCTGCTAGCTCGCTCGAGAGCACCACGTGAGGACCAGGATGCCAAGGCCACTCGGGGACTAGGACGCCAAGTCCTTGGCAAGGTGTGTGCACCGTGCCAGTAGCCCCTGCTCGCGGGGCACGGTAGGGAGAGGCTGGCAGGCGTTATCTCAGAGGAAGAAATGTCAAGAGAGAGGACTGCAAGAAGAAAAATTCCCGTCCCTTTTCCTTTAAATAGAGTCGATAAAAATCTCGGATTTGGTTCCAAGAAAACGGCAAATTCGAACACAAGAAAAGCAAAAAACAGCCGCGTCCGGCACCTAGGCTAGTCTTCGTCTTCCCCCAACGTGGAACATAGGGCATCCACGTTGCGTGGGCATAGTCCTTGGAGGACAGTGTTGTCCGCCAGCGCGGAGCATGGGGCTTCCACTTGGGCGTGGGTGGGAACCCCTCCGCGTCCTCGGGGGGTTCCGGGCGTATACAGCCCACTCATTATTACGTGAGAGTGTCACGGGTAGAACTTCTGGAGGTGCTGGATGTTCTAGGCATTCTGGATGGGGACTCCGTCCTGAGTCTCCAGACGCACGGCGCCAGGTCTGGAGACGCGGGCGACCTTGAACGGGCCCTCCCACATGGGCGAGAGCTTGTGCAAACCTTCCCTAGAAAGGACCCGCCTCAGGACGAGGTCTCCGACTTCGAGGGTCCTGGAGCGGATGTTATGACAATGGTAACGCCACAGTGCCTGTTGGTACCTTGCAGCTCGGAGCGAGGCCTGGCGACGGGCCTCCTCCCCGAGCACGAGGTTCGTCCCCCGCGAAGCATCCTGACGCTCCTCGTCAAATGCCAAAACCCGCGGGGATCAGTGCTTGACTTCGTGTGGGAGGACGGCTTTGGCTCCGTAGATGAGGAAGAACGGGGTCTCGCCGGTGGGCTTAGTTGCAGTGGTGCGGATAGACCACAACACGGACCGAAGCTCATCGACCCAACCCCTACCGCAGGCCTCAAGCTTCTTCTTGAAGCTCCTCGCCTTGAGGCCCCGTAGGACTTCCACGTTGGCGCGCTCTGCCTGACCGTTGCTTCACGGGTGTGCCACTGAGGCGTAGCATATCTGCGTTCCAAGGTTAGCGCAATAGGTCCTGAAGAGGTTACTTGTGAACTGCAAACCATTATCGGTGATGATGCGGTTGGGGACGCCGAAGCAGCTCACGATGCCCTTGATGAACTTGACTGCTGATCCGGCAGGAATGGTGCGGACGGGCTCCACCTCCGCCCACTTGGTGAACTTGTCGATGGCGACGTAGAGGTAGCGGTACCCACCTGCTGCTCGTGGAAAGGGCCCTAGTATATCCAGCCCCCAGACCATGAAGGGCCAGGAGAGCGGGATGGTCTGGAGGCCCTGCATGGACTGATGAATCTGCTTGGCATGGAACTGGCAGGCCTCATAGGACCGGACCAGCTCGGTGGTGTCGTTGAGTGTCGTGGGCCAGTAGAAGCCGGTCCGGAACGTCTTCCCTACAAGAGTGCTTGACGAGGAGTGGTGTCTGCAGTCTCCTCCATGGATGTCGGCCAGCAGCTTGCACCCCTGTTCTCGAGATACGCACCGCAACGCGACGTCGTTCGGGCGCCTGCGGTACAGCTCGCCGCCCCGTAGACAGTAAGCCGTGGCCTGTCGTACCACACGCTCCGCGTCTTCCTCCTTTTTCGGTAGCGTGCCGTGAAGCAGGTACGCCCTGAACTCCTGTGTCCAGTCGTCGACTTGGGGCTCCAGCGCCAGGAGTAGTCGGGCTCTTGAGGCCAGACCGCAAGGTGGAGCCCCTGAGGGTGGTGCTGGGGGTAGCTCTCCACTCCGCGGCGCCTGGTCCCCGATTGACGGTGCCGCGGATGGCTTGAAGAGTCGCTCCTCGAAGACGCCCGACTCTTGAGGCTCGCGGCGCGATGCCCTCTTGGTGATGTCATCGGCCTCCTTGTTCGTGCCGCGCGGGATGTGCTGCAATTCCAAGCCCTGGAAACGTTTTTTAATCTTACGTACCTCTTCCAAGTATGCCTCCATGTGCTCGTCCTTAGGCGTATACACCTTGTTGGAGAAGTTGACGAGGAGCTGGGAGTCGCCCTTGATGGTGAGACGCTGAATCCCCAAGGCGGCTGCGGCCTTGAGGCCGGCGATTAAGCCCTCGTATTCTGCGATGTTGTTGGAGACCTTCTCACCACGCTGGAAACAGAGTTTCACGGCATAGTAGAGCTTGTCCCCGGCCGGGGAGACGAGTACAACTCCAGCCCCTGCTCCCCTGCATGCAAAGGCCCCATCGAAGTGCATGATCCAACCCTCAGGCGCCTCGTCGCCGGGGGCAAGGGACTGGCCCTCGTCCAGCCCCCGGTCGGGAGCGTCCGTCCATTCGGCTACAAAGTCCGCCAGGGCTGCCCCCTTGATGACCCTGGTTGTGGTGAACTCTATGTTGAAGGCCTGCAGCTCGATGTTCCATTCTGCCACCCTCCCTGCTGCGTTGGGGTTGTGCAGCACTTTCTCCAAGGGGTACGCAGAGACGACCTTGATGGGGTGCCCCTGGAAGTAATGGCGCAGTTTTCTTGAGGCGACAAGGAGTGCGAGCAAGAGCTTTTGCTGCATAGGGTAGCGCGAGCACGCGTCCCGCAACACGGTGCTGACGTAGTACATCGGATGCTCGACGAGGGAGAGGCCTTGCGCGACGTCCCTCTCCGCTGCGGGCTCATGAGGCCCGGGCGCCTCGGGGGCCGCCGGGGCGACTGAGGCCTCAGGGGCATTGTCTTGGGGAGGTGAAGGCTCCTTGGCGTCGCGTGAGTCACCTTGCTTCTTGTTCGGGGGCCCGCCTGAGCCTAAAGGCGTAGCGCGTGTGCCGGCACACTCTTCCCTGACCGCCACAAGCACAGCACTGGCGGAGTGCGGGGTGGCAGCCAGGTATAGCAGTAGGGGCTCCCGGGGGTGAGGTGCCACCATTACTGGTGGACTCATGAGGTACTGCTTGAGGTCCTCAAACGCTGCATCCGCCTCCGGAGTCCATTCGAAGGGGCCCTTCCTCTTCATGAGCATGAAGAACGGCAGGGCCCACTCGCCATGCTTCGAGATGAAGCGCCCCAAGGAGGTCACGCAACCTGCCAGCTTCTGCATTTCCTTGAGGGTCAGAGGCGGACTCATCTTGCTTATAGCCTTGACCTTCTCCGGGTTCGCCTCAATCCCTCGGTGCGACACCAAGAAACCGAGTAGTTTGCCTGACGGGACTCCGAAGACACACTTCTCGGGGTTGAGCCTCAGGTTCACCCGCCTCAGGCTGGCGAACGTCTCCTCCAGGTCGTCGATCAAGGTCCTGGCTTCTCGCAACTTGACCACGATGTCATCGACGTAGGCTTCCGCGTTCCTCTCGAGCTGCTGCCCCAGGGCAATGTGCATCAGCCGCTGAAAGGTTGCGCCAGCGTTCCGTAGCCCGAAGGGCATGCACGTGTAGCAGAACACACCGCACGTGGTGAGGAAGGCTGTCTTGTCAACGTCTTCCACCGCCATTTTGATCTGATGGTAGCCCGAGAAAGCGTCCAGGAAGCATAAAAGGTCGCACTCGGCGGTGGAGTCCACGATCTGGTCGATGCGCGTGACGGGGATATTACCCCTGGGTATGCCAAGACGAGGGAGTTCAAGCCCCTTTCAGAAAAACTATATGGCCGGGTGGTCCGCGACCGGCTGGCGAATGGCCGGCTGGCCCCATGGCCGGCTGGCCCCTGGCCGGCTGGCCCACGGCCGGCTGGTCCGTGGCCGGTTGGCGAGCGGCCGGCTGACCCCCTGGCCGGCTGACAAGTGGCCGGCTGAACAAGAACCGGCCGCCTGGCCCTCGGCCAGGCGCACCCGGCCGCCCCGCGGCTATGCCTCCCGCTGACCTCTGGACGGGCAGGCACCCGTCCCCTCATACTGCGACCAAGTACACCGACAAGACGCGACCCCCACGATGGGCTCCGGCGCGGCTACAGCGATCGCTGACGCACGGACGCACATGGCTACAGTCCGGGCGGTCGTACCGCTGACCATCCCCGATCTAGACCCGGCGGGGCAACAATGCCGCCACACCGCTGTCCACTCCGTTACCTGCCTCGGCGTGGCTACAGCGCAGCCGGCCATACCGCTGACCTTGGCCGGCAGGCGCAAGACGACGCCGCCCGGGGCGGCCCGTGCCACGGCAGGTGGGCGCGGACCAATGGAAGAGCCGGCTGGCGGGCCCCAGCTGGCGATGGGACCGCACAGCCGGCTGGCCCTACGGGCGACAAGACGACCCGGCCGGTGGGCCCCCCAGCTGGTTGGAGAGGCTGCCAGCCGGGTCCCCCCTTTTAGTACCTTAGGAATATTGTAAGCCGGGGGGTTGGCCTATAAAACCCCCCGAGGCCCCCATGCATCGGGCAGGAAAAGCACGGAGGCATTCGCCCCACCTCGTACTCACACTCCCACGTAGCAAGGGAAGAAGAGCCGGCTGCTCCTTCTTCCTCCCCTAGACAAACAACTCAAGGAGCACCGTTGTAACATCACCCACCATCTAACTAGACCAGCAGGACTAGGGGTATTACCTCCCACGGAGGGCCCCAAACCTGGGTACATCGTGTGTCCTTCACCGCTTGTGCCTAATCCCGCTCCCAGAGCCCGTCGGCGTCCTTCGGCCCCAACCACTCTCGATAAGCCACCCCATGGCATCTGCCATGAGAAAACCACGACAGTTCGCGCCCATCGTGGGGCCGTCCGCGGCGCCGGCCGGGGTCACGCTCCGGGCGGGACCCTTCGCCACCTCCCCCGGTCGCCTCGCGTCCAGGCGGAACTGCATGCTCGTGGGGCATGCTCCTACGGGGCTGACCCCCGTCCCCGCTGGCCCTGCGGGCGACGCTGCCGGCCTCTCCGACGAGTGCCTCGGCAGCGACGCTCTGGTGGACATCGCCATCCTCACCGAGCGCGTCGGCAGGCTGTGCCTCGCCGATGAACCAGCTGCCGACGAGTACCCTAGCAAGGTACTTGACTGCCTCGACCCTCCCTCGTTCGTAGGAACACTCGCCCCGGGCGAGGCCAATAACCCCCGCCTCCGCGCGGGGGTAATGGCCACTGGGTCCTCCACGACCTCCGGCCGTGCCAGGGCGGAGGCGGACGCGGCCGCCGTGGGCGCTCACGCCGGCACCTCCGACCCCCTCGGCTCCGTGCTTCGGGGCCTTAACACCCCCGTCGTGCCGACGACGAACCCAACCATGGCTACGGCTGAGCTGGAAGCTGCTCGCCGGCTGCTGTTCGACGAGGCGACCGTGCTTGCCACCACCAAGCGTCGGATGGAGTCCGCGCAGCGCGAGTATAACTCCGCCTGCGGCCTCACCCCCGCCGGCAACGAGCCCAGCCGGCGCGGCGATGTCCGCAACCGCAGCCGTGTGGTCGCGGAAATCCTCGGAGGCGGGCTTCCCACCTATGACACGCTGGCCGCCAACCTGAGGGCCGCCCACGTAGCCTACGCCGACCTTGCCGGCCTGGAGGGCGAAGAGCGAGAGCTGCAGGATCGACACATCCAAGACCTCATCACCACCGCCAACGCCCAGCAGGCCCGGGTCGACGGCATCAATGCCAGCTCCGAAATCCCCGTCCCCGAGGGGGACGCCCCGCCTACAGCTGGCCAGCGCCGGCTGGTCCAGCAGGCCTCTTCCCCTCGCGGCTCTGGCCGGCGGGGCGCTGGGTCTCACAACGGACGCACCCGGCTGCGAGACAAGCAGCCGGCCGTCAGCAGCCGGCGCAACGACGCTCCGGCTGGCGGCAGCCGGCGCAGCCGGGACCATACCCCGCCCCCGCGGTGGGAACGTGCCCGCTCGCCTGCCCCGACTGTCCGCCCCGAGCTCGCCGCTCGGCTCGGCCCGCGCGTTCCGCGGAGCGAGAACGACGCTCGGGCCCGTATCGAGCGGCTAGCGCAGTCGGCCCTCCTCGAGGAGAAGGGCTCAACCGGCCCAGCGTGCTTCGGCCCCCGGATTCGCAACGAGCCATTCCCGACCGGCTTCACCCTTCCTCGCGACACCCCGAAGTACAACGGCACCGCCAAGCCGGAGGACTGGCTGGTCGACTACACCACCGCGGTCGGCATTGCAAGGGGGAACAAGCGCGTGGCCGTGCGCTACGCCCCGCTAATGTTGACCGGCTCGGCCCGGACCTGGCTTAACAGCCTGTCAGCCAGCAGCGTCAACACTTGGACGGACTTCGAGGAAGCATTCGTCCGCAACTTCACCGGCACCTACAAGCGGCCCGGCCGACCCCGCGAGCTGGCCATGTGCGTCCAGGGGCCGGAGGAGACCCTCCGCGACTACCTCACGCGCTGGACCGAGCACCGCAACTCCTACGAGGGAGTGCACGAGGTGCAGGCCATCCAGTACTTCATCGAGGGTTGCCGCGACGGCACCCACCTCAAGCACAAGCTCTTGTGCTCCTAGCTGGCTACCCTGGCAGACCTGATGGCCAAAGCAGACAAGTACGCCACGGCCAACTCCGCAATGCGGATGAAGGTCACCACGCCAGCCAAGCCAACTCCGCCGCCTGCCACGCCGCGGGCGGCCGCCGACAACCGGCAGCAGCAGAACAACAAACGCAAGCCCGACCAGCCGAATCCCCGCTACGGGAGCCGGCAGGTCGCCACCATCGAAGAGGAACAACCGGCTGCCCAGGCCCCCAGCCAGCACTAGCGCACCGTCAAGGCCGCCTGGCAGCCCAAGCTTACCTTCGGGCAGATGCTCGACCTACCCTGCAAGCACCACTCCGGCGCCAAGCCGGCCACCCATACACTCCGGCAGTGTAGCTTCTCCCAGCGGCTAGCCCGACGCGAGGGTCTTCCGGCTCCTCCGCCTCTGGCTCCCCGCGAGCCGGCTCCGGCTCAGGCCCAGCCGCCTGCTCCGGCCCCGGCAGCCAATGACGGCGGCCTCCATGACCAGTTCCCTCGCCAAGACGGGTCCTACGTCGTCTTCACCAGCGAAGCAACCGACAAACACAGCGTGCTCCAACGCCGGCACGAGGTGAACGCCACCGCCCCCTCGGTCCCCCAATTCATGCATTGGTCCGAGAAGCCGGTCACCTGGAGCCAGGCGGACCACCCGGCCGTGATGCTAAACCCGGGCAGCCACGCCCTCGTCCTCGATCCCACCATCGTCTCCGAGAGGCGCACCTGCCATTTCTCGCGGGTGTTGATCGACGGGGACAGCAGCATCAACATCCTCTATCGCGACACGATGCTCAAGTTGGGGCTCAAGGAGAAAGACCTGCGAGCAAGCCGGACGGTTTTCCACGGCATCGTGCCGGGAAAGTCCTGCACCCCCATCGGCAAGATCGAGCTCGACGTCCTCTTCGGCAACCAGAGCCACTTCCGCCGTGAGCCGGTCTGGTTCGAGGTAGTGGACCTCGACAGTCCCTACCACGCGCTGCTGGGCCGGCCAGCCCTAGTCAAGTTCATGGCGATTCCCCACTATGCCTACCTCAAGCTCAAGATGTCGGGTCCCAATGGCATCATCACCGTCGCCGGCGACTACAAGATGTCGATCGAGTGCGCTCGCGACGGCAGCCGGCTGGCCGAGGCCCTGGAGATAGCGGGGGAGAAGCGGCAGCTCGACCGGCTCGTGGCTCACGCCTACAACCAGCCGGCCGTGCCGGCTCCCCCGTCCCAGACGGCCGGCGAGGCGTCGTTCCAGCCGTCCAAGGACACGAAGCAAGTGCCGCTCGATCCGGCCAACCCCAAGCAATGCGTCACCATCGGCGCCAACCTCAGCAGCAAATAGGAAGGCGAGCTCGCCGACTTCCTCCGTGAGAATCGGGACATCTTTGCATGGTCTCCCAAAGACATGCTGGGTGTTCCGAGGAAGTTCGCCTAGCACAAACTTCACGTCCGGCCGGATGCGAAACCGGTCAAGCAACCGCTGCGCCGTTTCTCCAAGGAGAAGCGACGTACTATAGGAGAGGAGATCGCCTGGCTGCTCGCAGCTGGCTTCATCACGGAAGTGTTCCACCCGGACTGGCTGGCAACCCAGTCCTGGTGCTGAAGAAAAACAAGACCTGGCGCATGTGTATCGACTACACCAGCCTGAACAAGGCTTGTCCCAAGGACCCATTCGCCCTGCCCCGGATCGATCAAGTCATCGACTCCACGACCGGCTGCGACTTGCTGTCCTTCTTGGATGCCTATTCCGGCTACCACCAGATCAAGATGGATCCGGCCGACTGGCTAAAGACGTCCTTCATCACCCCTTTCGGGGCCTACTGCTACATCACCATGTCCTTCGGCTTGAAGAACGCGGGCACTACCTTCCTGCGCTGCATGCAGAAGTGTCTCCTGCCCCAGAACGGTAGGAACGTCCATGTCTATGGGGATGACATCGTCGTCAAGACCTAGAAGCATTTCAGCCTCCTCGACGATCTCCGGGAGACCTTCGCTAACTTGCGCGAATACAAGGTCAAGCTGAACCCGGAGAAGTGCGTCTTCGGCGTGCCTGTCAGCCAGGTCCTGGGTTTCTTCGTGTCCGCCCGCGGCATCGAAGCTAACCCGGAGAAGATCAGAGCCATCGAGCGCATGCACAAGCAGACCAAGCTCGTCGACGTCCAAAAGTTCGCCGGCTGTCTTGCCTCGCTCAGCCGGTTCATCAGCCGGCTGGGTGAGAAGGCGCTGCCCCTCTACCAGCTCATGAGGAAGACACCCAAGTTCGAGTGGACCGATCAGGCGGACGAGGCGTTCCGCGATCTCAAGCGCGCGCTCTCTAGCGCTCCCATCCAGGCGGCGCCGGCCGAGAAGGAGCCGATGCTCGCGTACATAGCGGCCACCACCCGCGTGATCAGCGTCGTGCTAGTGGTGGAGCGGCTAGAGGAAGGCAAAGCGCTGCCGGTCCAGCGCCCCGTCTACTACCTCAGCGAGGTCCTCTCCGCCTCCAAGCAGAACTACCCCCACTACTAGAAGATGTGCTACGGCATATACTTCGCTGCCAAGAAGGTCAAGAAGTACTTCCAGGAGCACACCATCACCGTGGTGAGCACGGCCCTGCTCGGCGAGATCATGAGCGGCCAGGACGCGACCGTCCGGATCGCCAAATGGGCCATCGCTCTCGTAGACCACGAGATTCGGTACGAGCCGCGCACCGCCATCAAATCACAGAGAATGGCGGACTTCCTCGTCGACTGGGCCGAGACCCAGTTCGTGCCGCCTCCCCCAGACTCCACGCATTGGCGCATGCACTTCGATGGCTCGAAGATGCGAACCGGCCTGGGAGCCGGCTTTGTCTTGTCGTCCCCGAAGGGGGACCAGCTCAAGTACGCGCTCCAGATCCGCTTCGCCGCCTCCAACAACGTGGCCGAGTACGAGGCGCTCGTCCACGGCCTCCGGCTCGCCAAGGAGATCGTGATCCGGCGCATCATCTGCTTTGGCGACTCCGACCTCGTGGTGCAGCAGGTCTCTGGTGAATGGGACGCCAGGGACGCCAACATGGCTAGCTATCGCTTCCTCGTCCAACAGCTCACCAGCTCCGTCGAGGGATGTGAGTTCCACCATGTCCCCCGGGCGGACAACGAGGCAGCCGATACGTTGGAAAAATCAGCTCCACCCGGCAGGCCATCCCAGCCGGCGTCTCCCTCGAATGGCTGCTCAAGCCTTCCCCTGATTCGGAGTCTATCTTCGTGCCGGCTGCTCCGGCAGCCCTGCCGACGCTGTCAGCTCCGGCTGCTCTGCCGGCACCATCAGCTCCGGCGGCGGTGCCGACTCCGTTGGCTCCGGCATCCGGCACCCTCGCGGCGGCTAGCCCTGACTCTACGGCCGTACTGACGACGATCGCCGCACCCCCCGCTGTCCCAGTCTCGGGGACTGGCGAGCCGGTCCCGGGGGCTGGCGAGCCGGTCCTGGGGACTGACGGGCCGGACCCGGCGGCTCCGGCTGCCCCCGGCACTCCACTCGAGCTCGAGCCGGCTCCCGTCTCGGCCCCCTCGTGGGCCTAGCCCATTCTGGCTTTCCTCTTGCACGGCAAGCTCCCCCCTGCCGAGGCCGCGGCGAGAAAGATCTAGCGTCGGGCCCCGGCTTACAGCATCATCAACCGCGAGCTAGTTCACCGCAGCACCACCGACGTGTTCCAACGCTGCGTCGAGACAGAGAAGGGGCAAGAAATCCTCCTCGACATCCACCAGGGCGAGTGCGGGCATCACGCCACCTCCAGGACCCTAGTGGCCAAGGCGTTCCGCCACGGCTTCTACTGGCCGACAGCCTTGGAAGAGGCCAAGCGGCTGGTCGACAAGTGCGAGGGATGCCAGCGCTTCAGCACACAGAGTCACCTGCCGGCAGCGGCCCTCCTGACCATCCCACTCTCGTGGCCCTTTGCCGTCTGGGGGCTGGACATGGTAGGGCCCTTCAAGACCGCCCGGGGCGGCATGACGCATCTGCTGGTGGCTGTCGACAAGTTCACCAAGTGGATCGAAGCTAGACCCATCAAGAAACCGGACGGCCCCACAGTCGTCCGGTTCATCAAGGATATCATGGTCCGCTACGGTGTCCCCCACAACATCATCACCGACAACAGCACGAACTTTGCCAAAGGCGCGATGGCGCGTTCCTGCTCTCAGGAGGGCATCCGGCTCGACCTCGCATCGGTGGCCCACCCACAGTCAAACGGACAGGCGGAGAGGGCAAACGGCCTGATCCTAGCCAGCCTCAAGCCCCGGCTCGTGGCGCCCCTCGTGCGGTCGGCCAGCTGCTGGATCGATGAGCTGCCGACCGTCCTCTGGAGCCTCAGGACCATGCCCAACCGGTCAACCGGCTACACCCCCTTCTTTCTCGTATACGGGTCCGAGGCAATCATCCCCACTAACATCGAGTTTGACTCACCTCGGGTCACCCTATATACGGAGAAAGACGCAAAGGAGGCAAGAGAGGACGGTGTTGACCTGCTCGAAGAAGCACACGAGCTGGCCCTGAGCCGGGCGGCCATCTACCAGCAGAAGCTCCCGCACTACCACAGCAGGCGGATCCGGCCCCTCTCCTTCCGCGAGGGGGACCTAGTGCTCAGGCGGATCCAGCGGACAGCCGGCCAGCACAAGCTGTCTTCCCCATGGGAAGGCCTGTTCATTATCAGCAAGGCGCTGCACAACAACACCTACTACCTGATAGACGCCCAGAAGTCGCAGAAGCGCAAAAGAGACGCCTCTGGTGAGGAGTCGGAACGCCCCTAGAATGCGGCGCTCCTTCGGCCGTTCTACTGCTAAGGAAAAAACCCGTGTATGTATGTATCTTCCCTTCTGTTGGAACTTAATGAATGCAATGGGGGCCCCAAGCCGGCACAGGGGGCACGCCCCTTTTCAATTCCATCAAAGGCTTGTCATTTTTTTAAAGCAAGGCACCCGGGTCCGGCTCCCTGGCCCGGGGGCTCGCCGGCTCTTCTCCGAAGCTGACAAGTAGCGTGGGCAAGCAACCCTTTCACACCCTCCCTACCCAGCCACAGACTGGCCCCCGGCTGTCCGGCTGGCGGAACCATGGGGTAGGAAGGAACTTACCACGTGAACACCACCTGAAGAGTAGTAGCCGGATAGGTCCAACCGGACCATGTTACCTCTAAGAACCAGCCTCTGCCGGCTCGCCCCAACCCTAGTCGGACGACTCTAAGGCCCGCTCATTTTCCCCAAGGGCGATGCCCCGTCCCTGTCCCAGACCGGCTCCCGGCTGGCTGACAGGCGGGGCGGAAGCCAGAAGGAACCCTTGCGTAAAATATAAGTCGAAAGGTAAAAGGCAGGGGAGGAGCCGGCACGCAAACATTTTAGACTTCACGCAAATTCATAAACAAAAGGCCACAGGCCGAGGATTCTTTACAATACACCCCCAGTGGGTGGAAATGCGTCTTAAACGAGTCTTGCAGCAAAAGGAAAAGATACAGCAAAAAAAAGAGGGGCGCCTAAGCCTCCGGTGCATCGCCAGCCGGCTCTTCCTCCATGGCCTCCGTGGCCTCGGTGTCGCTGCCGGTGCTGGAGGCGGTGCTCTCGTCAGCGACGTCGTCGTCCTCGGGGCCTTGAGGGTTGCCGGTGGAGTCCTCGGTGATCGGCTCGCCGTCCTCATCTAGCGCCGGCAGGAGCTCGTTCGGGTCGACGTAGGACGCCAGCTCATTGGCTCGGCGGACCAGGGCGCCTTCGCGGGCGGCTCGCTCTGCCTCGGGGACCTCGCGCATCGTGACTAGCCGGTCCAAGTTGACGGCGGGGTACCACGAGGTGACGAACCGAAGGGCCATCTGCGCCCCGGAGCGGGCCGCCGACGCCTTCCTAACCTCGAGCCGGGACGCCGCATTCTCCAGCCACAGCGCCACGCGGCCCTCCGGGGCCCCACGACCCGGCTAGAGGGCCGAAATCACCTCCTTGCCGGCCGTAAGGAGCTGGTCCATGCAACGCTGAACGTGGATCAGCCGGTTCTCGATGGCCAGTGCAAGCTCCGGCACGTCCCAGCCGGCATGCTCCTCGACCTCCTACCCGCGCTGCCACAGGCACTCCCAGTCCTCCGCGATAGCCCGCTCGGCGCGGCGCTGTGTTTCTGGGAACCGGTCTAGGGAGAGAGAGAGAGGAATCAACAAGCAAGACAAAAGCAAGTCGAAAGTGGTCGGCAAAGGAAGAAGACTCGAAAACAAAACTCATGCTGGAAAGCCTCGTCCATCTCGAGGGCAAACTAAAGGCCTGCGCTCCGCTCCCTCTCCAGCGCCTCCTACACCTGAGCAAGGGCGGCTCCGCGCGTCTCAAGCTCCCCCTTGAGGCGATCCACTTCGTCTTGAAGAGCGGTGGCCCGCTGGGTGGCGTCGGCCGCCTCCTTGGCGACGTCCTCCCGGGCCGCCACCTCCCGCTGCAGCTCCGCGGTCAGGCGCTCCCGCGCCGCCTGACCGTCAGCAACCAGGCCGCCCAGCCGGTCCCGCTCCGACGTAGCCGCCTGGAGCTCCTGCCCCAGCCGGTCCTGTACGGTGGCCAGCTCATCCCTCTTCTGCCAAATCGGGATCAGCTCCTCTGCGAAAAACCAAGCATGAGCTACCCAAACACAGAAGACCCGGACCGACTGCCGAGCAGCCGGCCCGACTCTCGGGGGCTACACCCAGTGGGTGCGCTCGCGCGCCTCCACTAGAATAAACATACCTTGCACCTTCTTCAGCTCCTCCTGGACCCGGTAGAAGCCGAGCATGCCGCGGTTGTGGATAGCAACCGCCTCATCAAAGAGCGTCTGCCGCCTGGCGTTCTCAGCCTGCTCTGCGCCAGGAAACAAGAAGTTAGACAAACAAAAGAGGGTTAGATCCGGCCCGGCTGCCACGTAGCAGCGCAGCCGGCCTGAATCTCGGGGGCTACACCCAGTGGGTGCGCTCGCGCGCCCCCACTGAAAGTTCAATGCAAGGCAGAAGAGTCTCACCTCCACCGCCTCCTCCACGCGCCGAAAATTGCTTTCGGCGGCCTCCGCGAACCTAGCCAGTCCCTCACGGCAGTGCGCCATGATGCGGCCCGGCTCCCCAGGTGCAAGGGCCTGGATGCTGGCTGGCTGGGCCGGGACGGCCGGGACGAGAGCCGGCACCTCCCAGTCCCGGATCACGTCAAGCATGGTCCTCCTCGACCGGCTCGAGCCACCGCTCGACCCGGCGTCCACCACGGCGGCAACCGGTGGAAGGTTGGAGGTGACCACCAGGGCTCGGGAGCTGGCCTCGGGCCCCTTCACAACCGGCACCGTCGGCTCCACCACCTGCCGGACCGGCTCGACAGCCGGCTGGGCCGGCTCGCTCCTCCCGCTGGCCGGTGTCTCCAGTGCCGCCTCCGGCGCAGCCGAGGCGACAGGCACTCCCGTTGCGGCCGGCTCGATGGTAGACGGGGTCACTACCGTCTCCCCCAGCCGGACCGTCTCCGGAGCCGGCTCGGGAACCGCTCCCGCTGGCCGGGTCACCTCCGCCACGGGCGGGGCCACGGCCGTCTCCACGGCCGGCTCTCGCGGCTCACTCGATGGAGGCCTCGACCTCCGCGTCGATTCCGCCGCCGAGTCCGTCGCGCGTGCCGGGTCGTTGGGCCGCCAACGCCTCCCGTCGCTCGAGGCCCCCGAACGCGAGGGCGCGCCCTTCGCCCCTACCTTCGCGGCTCGCAACTCCGCGAGCCGCCTCTTCTCCTCCCGCACCGTGGCCACGTGCTCCTGCGCCTGCAGGCTGGCGGCGTCTGCCGGGTCGGCGGTCGACTCCATGTCATGGAGCTCGATGGCATCCTTGGGGCAGACAAAAGACGGGCCCTCAGGCGCTTGACGGCTCGTAAACCCAAAAAACCAATAAGAATCTAGAAGAAGTGCCTACCCAGCGATGACAGGGAGGGCCCGCCTGGCCCGGGGTGGCGGATTCGCGGCAGCCGCTCGCACTATCTTCTGAGCCGATGGCGGCGCCAACGGCTGCCCTGAGGCCGGCCTCTTCTCCCGACGGGAGGCCTCGGCCGTCTGGCCACGAGCCGGCCGCTCCTCGCTCCGCCCGCGTGGCTCCTGCCGAGCTATGGGGGGAGGCGCGTCCAAGACCCGGACATAATCATCATCGTCGTCGTCGTAAGTCCAATCTTTGATGGAGGGTCCGGAGGGGAACTCACCAGCCACTCTAGACCCGCCGGCTCCCGGGTCGTCCATCGCCCCGTCCGCCTCAACCTCCCCCGAGGAGTCGGCCCCTTCTTCGATGCCTCCCCCCAACTCGAAATCCTCCGGGTCGGATTCGGCGCGTTCCGCCTGGAATACCCGGGGGTGCGGGCCGTCCGGTGTGTTCTGTCGAACGAAATGCTGCGGTCAGCAAGGCGTGTGAGCAAGGGGAGGCCGGCTGGAAAAACGAAGAGGGAAGAAAATTACCAAATCAGAGCGTACCTGGGGCGCCGGGTCGTGCCGGCTATACGGTAGCTTGCCGAATCTCCAAGTCCCCGGCTTCAGCTTGAAATTGGTGATGGCGTTCACCCGCCTCGCCACCTGGGCTGTTGATAGGTCGAAGGTGGACAACCGACAGGGGTCCCGCTGGCCCGACATGTTGCAGATCCGGTGCAGCCTCTGCTGCAGGGGCAGCACCCGGCGGTCGATGAAGGCTGCCACCAGATCGGCCGCGACCAGCCCCTCTCTGGCCCTCTTGGTCTTGAGCCGGCCCAGCTCCCCGACCAGGTCTCCAGGCGGCCTGTCACCCGTCTAGTTTATCCCCGAGGACGGGGTGTTGACGAAGGCTGGCAGCCGGATGTAGTCCCGCGCCGGGTCAACGTTCTTCACGTAGAAGAACGTCCGGTTCCATCTCTTGACGGAGTCGATGAGGGTAAGGCGGGGGAACAGCGGGCCCCGGACGCATATCACCGCGCCCCCGCAGGCGTACGGCTCGTCGTCGTTCCTGAGGGCCTTGAGGTAGAAGAGTTTCCTCCACAACTCCACGAAGGGGAGAAGTCTGAGGTAGCCCTCGCAGAGCGTCACAAAGCTCGAGAGTTGGAGGATGGAGTTGGGCCCGAGGTGGTGCGGCTGAAGATCGAAAGTATCCATGAAGAAGCGGCAGAACTGGCTCACCGGCAAGCCGAAGCCGCGCGAGAAGTGCCACGCGAACACTACGAACTCCCCCTCCCGGGGCTCGGGCGCCACCTCGCCGCCCGGCGGACGGGCGGCGACGCGGTCCTCTGACGGCAGCATACGGGCGTGGCGGAGGTGCGCGATGTCCTCCTCGGTGATGATGGATCCGCCCCAGCTGTCGAAGGGTCCGTCGGCCATCTCCAAGGCGGTCGAGTGCGAGGAAGCAGGCGAGCGTAGTAGTGGCGTGAGCCGAGGCGACAGACTGTGAGAGAACGAAGACGATGTGTAGAGGGGTGCGCGAACTGCCTCCGCCCCTCCCCCTCCCCTTATAAATACGAGGTGACGCCCGGGGGACGTGGGGATTAACTGCGCCCACTCCCCCGTGGAATCCGCGGGACGTGGGCACCGCGGGCCGCGGCCGCTGGGGTCCGGGCATAGAGGATCCCGGTCTGCGGCCCGAGACCTACCGGGCTAGGCTCGCGGCCTGGCGGGCTAGGCCCAGGAAGATGTCCCGTCGGGCCTCAGGTGTGGGACCCTCGGCATCATCACGCCCCGCGTGGCGCGCCGCGGTCCGGCACGGGGCCCGAGGCGGCGCGACAGGACCCGAGGCGTCGGGAGCGGTTGCCGGCGCAGCTGACCGACCGGTCCCACACGACAGAAACGATATCACCGGGAGAAGCCGCCGGCTCCCCCTCGTTGGAAGGACGCGGGCCCACGCCGGCTTCGGGGACTACTGACGGGGATATTACCCCTGGGTATGCCAAGACGAGGGAGTTCAAGCCCCTTTCAGAAAAACTATACGGCCGACTGGTCCGCGACCAGCTGGCGAATGGCCGGCTGGCCCCATGGCCGGATGGCCAACGGCCGGCTGGTCCGTGGACGGGTGGCGAGCGGCCTGCTGACCCCCTGGCTGGCTGGCCCGTGGCCGGCTGAACAAGAGCCGGCCGCCCTGCGGCCAGGCCTCCCGCTGACCTCTGGACGGGCAGGCACCCGTCCCCTCCTACTGCGACCAAGTACACCGACAAGACGCGACCCCCACGATGGGCTCCGGTGCGGCTACAGCGATCGCTGACGCACGGACGCGCATGGCTATAGTCCGGGTGGTCGTACCGCTGACCATCCCCGATCGAGACCCGGCGGGGTAAAAGTGACGCCTCGCCGCCGTCCACTCCGTTACCTGCCTCGGCATGGCTACAGCGCAGCCGGCCGTACCGCTGACCTCGGCCGGCAGGCGCAATATGACGCCGCGCGGGGCGGCTCGTGCCGCGGTAGGTGGGCACGAACCAATGGAAGAACCGGCTGGCGGGCCCCAGCCGGCGACGGGACCACGCAGCCGGCGGGCCCTACGGGCGACAAGACGACCCGGCCGGCGGGCCCCCCAACTGGCTGGAGAGGCTGCCAGCCGGGTCCCCCTTTTAGTACCTTAGGAATATTGAAAGCCGGGGGATTGGCCTATAAAACCCCTCGAGGCCCCCATGCATCGGGCAGGAAAAGCACGGAGGCATTCGCCCCACCTCGCACTCACACTCCCACGTAGCAAGAGAAGAAGAGCCGGCTGCTCCTTCTTCCTCCCCTAGACAAACAGCTCAAGGAGCACCATTGTAACATCTCCCACCATCTAACTAGACCAGTAGGACAAGGGGTATTACCTCCCACGGAGGGCCCCGAACCTGGGTACATCATGTGTCCTTCACCGCTTGTGCCTAATCCCGCTCCCGGAGCACGTCGGCGTCCTTCGGCCCCAACCACTCTTGGTAAGCCACCCCATGGCATCTGCCGTGAGAAAACCATGACAGCGCGGCAACAGGAACGGGTCCTGGGGGCAGGTCTTGTTGAGGTTCGTGAAGTTGACACACATGCGCTCCTTCCCACACTTCTTCGGGACGACTACCTGGTTGGCGAGCCACTCCGGGTACTGCACCTCTCGGATGACTCCGGCCTCCTTCAGCTTGCCTACCTCTTGGGCGATGAATGCCTGCTTCTCTTGAGCCTACCTCCTCGCCTTTTGCTTCACTGGGCGTGCGTTGGGACACACCATGAGGTGGTGCTCGATCACATCCCTCGGGACCCCCACCAGGTCAGAAGCGTTCCACGCAAACGCATCCTTGTTCACGCGGAGGAAGGCTACCAATGCCTCCTCCTGCTCCCGGGATAGGCCGGCACCGATGGTGAAGGTAAGGCCAGGATTCTCGTCGCCTACGGGCACCTGCTTTGTCTCAGCCCGGTTCTGAGAGAACAACTGCTTCTTCTTCACCGGGGCGACATCGACGACGCCCCCGGTGCCCTCCGTGGACCGCGCAGCATCCCGAGCATTGGGGTGCGCCGCGGCCGCCGCTTTGTAGGCGAACTTGAGCGCATGGTTTGCGTCCTTGGCGTCTCCAGCGGCGGAGAGGATGCCGCCACTCCCGGGCATCTTGATGACATTGTAGCCCGGGTGCGTTGCCGCCATGAACTGGGCGAGGGCGGGGTAGCCAAGTATAGCGTTGTAAGGGAGGTGGATGTGGGCAACATCGAAGTTGATTTGCTCGGTGCGGTAATTGGAGCGGGCGCCGAAGGTGACGGGGACGCGCACCCGCCCTAAGGGGGCGACGGAGCCCCCGGCTACCCCAGAGAAGGGCCTTGAAGGGGCGAGCTGGCCTTGGGGCACCTATAGCGCGTTGAAGGTCTCCATGGAGAGGACGTTGAGGCCGGCCCCGTCATCTATGAGGGTCCTGGTGACGACCACGCCGTTTATGGTTGGTGTGCATAGCATGGGGAGCGTACCGGCGGCAACCGCTGTTCTTGGGTGGTCGTCGGGGCCGAAGGTGATGTCGATTTCCGGCCACGTTCGATGCTGCGGAGTCTCGGACTGTGGCCGAATCACGCTTGCCTGGCGGAGGAACTGCTTGACTTGGCGGTTGGTGGCAGGTGCCTGAATCCGACAAGGATGCAAGTGACCGCATGGTCGACGCTGCGAGCCGAGTCGCCACCGTGCGCCGAGGGCCGCCCGGCCTCGGGGGTCGTGTCGGCCATGGAGCCGGTGAATTGGGGCCCGACTGCAGCCGTAGATGGGGAAGCTTTGACACGCCCCCTACTTGGTGCGCCATATGTCGGATTTCAGGCTCCGCTAAGCCCTACGAAGTTTGAACCCAGGGGCGCGTGCGAAGGTCCCCAATAGCTTCACTCCTCCAAGCTCACAACACGATGACCCCGATCGATGGTGAGTAAGAAGATGGCACACGAGAGTTTACCCAGGTTCGGGCCGCTGCGAAGCGTAAAACCCTACTCCTGCTTTTGGTGGATTGCCTCACAAGGAGGTTTGTGGATGAACTAGTACAGTGGTTAGTTGCCTCGCGGGGGCGTTTGGGGTGGTGTGTTTTCTCCCCCCTCTACCGAGCAGCCCTAGCCTCTATTTATAGCGGCCCGGGTCCTCCTCCCTTATCACAATGGCGGGAAGGGATCCCACAATGGCCAAATTTGAAAGGGGACAGGAGGTACATCTTATCCTGACGAAAGGTGGTCTTCGCCTGTAAAGTTGCCGGTGGTGATGCAGAGGTGGGCTAGGCGATGACGTCCGTCCTGCGGGGCTCGAGGTCTTGGTCTTGTTGCACCGGAGTGGAAACCTTTGGGGGGTGCTTTGGGAACTTGCGTGCGCCCCTGCCACCTTTGCACCAAAGGGGAAATTGTCCCCTCTGGCGCGCTGGCGCCCGCCTCGCCTGGCTGGCGTCATTCTTGACCTCCCGAGGCTGAGCACTGCATAGAGATCTCCGCCGCTCGGGAGAAGGCCTGGGGAGGCCTACGCCCCACGGGTCTTGGCACTGTTTCCCTCACGAGCTCGGGGTCTCGCGAGGGCCTTGTGCTGAGTGAGGCCGCGCTGGACCATACTTGGTCGTCGAGGTGGGCCACGCCCTGGGCCGCAGGCAGTCAAGTCTGGGTACCCCGTTCCCAGGACGCCGCCAGATCTGTTGACGGAGATGCTCATCATGGCGCCATATTCGGCGCTAGAGAAGAAGGAGAAGAAGAAGAAAGGGGAGAAGAAGGAGGCCCGAGAGGGTCTTCGTCTAAGGGGTCTTCCGGACGCTAAGTCCGAGGAGACCCATGCCTCTTCCACTCACGAGGAAGAGCACGAGGACAAAGGGGAGTGCGACTCCCCCCTCACAAGGAAGAGGGCGGCGCTATTGGATGCGCGGAGGACCTACCTCCTCCTGCCCTGAAGAGGACATGCCGGACAAAGGTAGTCCTGGCCGACGATAGCTCGGACTCCGATAAGGAGTCTGAGGCTTTTGAAAAGGTTCCCCGAAGGAACCCAAGGGTTAAGCCCCCATCCCAGAGGTATGAATCCGAAGACCCTCTGGGCCACTTACATAGAGCTTTTAATGTTAAATGGGTGAACGTCTTTTAATTTGCAGCCCACCATGCGATCTCCCCACCGACCAAATCTCAGACGGGGAGTCTCTGCCCGCCGACCTGGCGGAAAGTGGGACTGCGTCACATCCTACGCCTCCTGAGGTCTCCAAGGAGGCCGCGGAGGTGTTATCACACCAGGCTCATTCTGAGCCGATCACCGGCGGCGGGGGTGACGACGTTATGGCTGAGGTTAATACCTCGGCCGCCGAAGACCAGGAGGGGGAACATCTCC
Source organism: Elymus sibiricus (assembly GCA_039707655.1). NCBI lineage: Eukaryota > Viridiplantae > Streptophyta > Magnoliopsida > Poales > Poaceae > Elymus > Elymus sibiricus. Next base: position 389,277,395 of record CM077665.1, on the reverse strand, counting down.
TGGCAACTGAAGAGGGGGGACGAGGTCCGGTCCAGTCCCCTCCGAGGACATCTCCGAAGCGCTCTATGCCTCAGGAGCTGCCCGCCCAATCCCCCACCGGAGGGAGGGTTGGCAGGCCACCACCGGTGCCGCCCATGACTGGGTGGTCGGTCGTGATGGAGGAAGCTTTATCCGGCTCTTCCATCGCCGAAGATCACCGCGCCCTTATGGGGGCGGTTTTGCAAGGCATCTAGTCCGTTCATAGCGGACTAAAAGAGGCCTTCAATGGTCTCTTGACGGGCTTCAAGGTGTAGTAGCCCCCGAGCCCTGGGTGAGTTTGAAAAACCCACCCGGGGGTCAAATGTCCGAAAATTAGTAACGATGCTCAAGGCACCCTTTGTCCCTCATTATTCTAAGAGCTCCGGAGACTACCTAGCAGAGGGTCTGAATCCGACAGCTCAGGGGTTTTAATGCACATAAGTTGTTTTGTAGGCCTCGTCATCGGCGGTGGCCGCCAACGCACTGGAGCTTGCCGAGCTAAACCGGAAGCTCAAGAGCTCCGATAAGGAGCTCGATCGCCTGAACAAGAGATTCGATGAGACGCAAGGTGAGTCTGAATTGTATCATTCGGGCTATTGTCTATCTTCATTGAGGGAGATATCCGGATTGTTATCCCAAAGTGTTATTTACTCATTGTTACCATAGCTATGGCCGCGGAGGTCGAGAACCTCAAGGCCGAGTTGGCAAAGGTGAGGTAGGAAGCCGCGGATGAGAAGGTGGCGGCCGAACAAGCAGCAGCCGAACTGTCGGTGTTAAAAGCCGTGAGCGACAAGCATGAGGCCCGGGTGGTAGAGGTGCAGCTGGAGCTCAAGGATGCTAGCATGAAGTGCGAGGCCCTTGAGCAAAAGAGCAGAGACCAGGCCACCGAACTATCCACGCTGAAATCCGAGCTCAAAGCGGAGCGAGTTGATAGGCGGTTCTTTGAAGAAGAACTTCGCCAAGTCAAGGCGACCGCAGATGGTAAGCCGTACTTACTGCAATGTGCCTTTGGTGGTAACAGGTTTGCCTTGCTCACCCGGGTGTGGCGTTCCTCAGGCGCCTTTACGGACCTCCCGAGGAGTGCAGTGGACGCGAACAAATACTTCGCCTCTCAGGATGGGGATGTTGAGCCTCGGCTGTTCTGGGCGCAGTTTCAAGCTCCCGAGCATCCTCCCCTCCTGAGCAAGTAGATGAAACAATTGATGGAGCTGCACAGGATGACGGAGCCAGCCATGAAGGACCTCTGCATCCGGCTGTGGCCTGCAGAGCCGTTGCCGAGTAATTACTTCGGCTTGGTGCAGAAACTGTGCGACGCTGCGCCTCGAATTGATGCTCTAAAGCGTTCTACGTGTATCGAGGGAGCTCGGATGGCCTTTGCAAGGACCATGGTGCACTTGCCGAGGCTTAAGCCGATCGATTTGGCCACCGGCCTCCACCCCCTGGGAAGGAGCATAGGCGCCCCGAGAAATACTTTTCCATTGTGATGGATGGTGCTCGGGCGATAGAAGCCCAATGCCCTAAGGATGTAATTTATGAATGAGCATTTTGTCATGTATCCGATGACTGTTCCGCTTTATAATGCGGTTGGATGGTTTATCATATCTTTAAGCTTTGTATTATTTTGACTCCTATGTGGCCATTTTATCTGAAAGTTCCGAGTCGTTGGCTTCAACCCCCATGTAGATATTACACGAGGTGTTTCTACCTCCACACTATGACCCTTAGCCGACGTATCGGTGCCCGAAGGCGGTAGTGAGAGGGGGAACAAGGAAATCGGACTATGATGCTTTAGTGCTTTCACTTAGCCATAGGAGCTTGATTGCGGGGGCTGATGACTAGCCCCCAGTGTTTTGTGATATTCGGATACACCGAGGATGAAATCACCATCACATGGTTTGTAAACGTACAAACCCCTTGTATAACACGGAATAACCTCTATCGATTTTTAGTTTGACACTTATGCTCAGATTGTAGACCGGTTCTCGCTTATTATGACAGTCAGTTTTCGGCTTTCTCCACTGAGGTACTTGACCGGGCGAGCCGGAAGCACAGTCGCAGTGGTTCTCCCTTTACCCTTTTAGCCGAACAAGCGGAACGTAAGAGGGCAAACACAGGAGCCGGGCAACTCAACCATTGACCCAAGACATAATTCGGAACCGATTCATATAACGCAACATCCGAGACGCCGAACACATAAACAATAGTGCCGGGGTGATGCGTGGGGTGATTTTTATAGTCAAGCCCCCGGTCTATTAGCCGGTCACATCGTAATATGTACCGAACAGCTTTGCTATCGGCGTTGGTGAGTAGAGAACAAAGTATGTGACATAAAATACAGCGAGGAGGCCGTAAAGGATGGTCTTTATTTCTGATGAATTCTTATAACTCAAACTGCCGAAGCAACTGTTACATATATTTTGAAATGAAAAATAAAGTTTACAAAGGAGAGGTTTTACCCGGGGTCTTCGATGGGTGGCTTGACGTCCTCAATTTGCCCTGTCGCATGTCTGCTCCTTTGCTCCCGAGGGGGTGCGTTCCTTTAAAGGTGATTGTTGTCGGCTAACGGACCTTGGGAAGAAGATCTTGAGAGGTCGCCGCAGTGTGGATGAGCTTTACGCTTGGAAGGTCCTAGATGGTACCTGTGGTTTGTCCGTAGACATGTGTTGACAGTAGTTCGGTCTAGCCGAACACTTTCACTGCCCATGGTATTTTGAGCGCGAAGTTGTGCCTTCGTGGCACATATTTTACGAGAACTAGGGCTGTGCTGTGGGGGGCGTATCCCTATTTTTGTTGGGCGGAAGATGATTCCGGGAGTTTGGGTTGAGACCGAGCTTGTTTACTATCCTGACGTGCCTTTATGGCTGATTTGGGCGTCGGCCTATCGTCGCCGTACGGGAATTCGGCTACCAGGGCCGTTGTGTGTTCCTCAGTTCGGAGAGAGGGCTCTGTGTTGCCATTGACAGTAATGATCCCCCTGGGCCCGGGCATCTTGAGCTTCAGGTACGCGTAGTGGGGGACGGCGTTAAAGCAAGCGAATGCTGTGCGGCCGAGTAGGGCATGATAACCGTTGCGAAAATGGACAATGTCGAAGATCAAGTCTTCGTTGCGGAAGTAGTCGGGCGAGCCAAACACGACTTCCAAATTCACGGTGCCCGAGCAGCGGGCTTCGACGCCTGGGATCACTCCTTTAAAGGTAGTGTTGCTAGGTTTGATCCTTGACGGATCTATACCCATCTTTTTCACCGTGTCTGAGTAAATCACATTAAGGCTACTTCCTCCATCCATTAGGACTCTAGTGAGGTGATACCCATCGATAATGGGGTCTAGGACGAGGGCTGCCGAACCTCCATGACAGATACTGGTCGGATGGTGCCGTCGGTCGAAGGTGATTGGGCAAGCCGACCATGGGTTATACTTCGGGGCTACGGGCTCTACGGCGTAGACCTCCCGAAGGGTGCGCTTCCTCTCCTTTTTTGGTATGTGAGTGGCATATATCATGTTCATAGTTTTTACCTCTAGAGGGTACTACTTTTGTCCTCCATTGCTTGGACGGCGGGGCTCGTCATCGTCCTCGCTGCGTGGGCTCTTGCCTTGCTCCTCGGCTGCGAGTTTGCCAGCTTGTCTGAATACCCAACAATTATGGTTGGTGTGGGTAGCGGGCTTGTCCTGGGTGCCGAGGATCTGACAGGGCCTATCCATGATTTTGTCCAGCGTGGTAGGTCCGTCTCGATTTCCTTTAGAAGGTTTCTTCCGCTGTCCGGATTTTGGGTTGCAGAAACCGGCATTAACGGCCGTGTCCTCAGCATCGCCGTTGTTGTGTCAGCGTTTGTTTTTGTTACGTCGTGGTTTCCCATTTCCATCCCGGATTTCGGAGGTGCCGAGGTCTTCGGGGTTATGGCCTCGTCGAGCTAGCCAGTTATCCTCACCCGCGCAAAAGCGGGTAATAAGTGAGGTAAGGGTGGACATTGTCCTTGGCTTGTCCTGGCCGAGCTGACGAGCTAGCCACTCATCCCGAATATTATGTCTGAAGGAGGCTATTGCCTCGATGTCCGGGCAGTCAACGATCTGGTTTTTCTTGGTCAGGAAACGATTCCAGAATTGTCGAGCCGATTCACCTGCTTTCTGGACAACATTGCTCAGGTTGGAGGAGTCCGGTGGCTGGACATAAGTGCCCTGGAAGTTAGATCGGAAGGCATCCTCGAGCTCTTCCCAGCTCCCGATAGAATTCTTGGGGAGACTGTTTAACCAGTGTCGAGCTGGCCCCATAAGTTTTAGGTGCAGATACTTGATGGCGTGGAGATCATCTCCTCGTGCCATATGAATGTGGAGGAGGAAGTCCTCAATCCACACGGCTAGGTCTGTTGTCCCATCGTATTGCTCTATGTTAACGGGTTTAAACCCTTCAGGGAACTGATGCTGCATCACCTCGTCTGTGAAGCACAGTGGGTGGGCAGCGCCTCTGACCCGAGCTATGTCATGCCTACGATCGGTGGTAGATTGGGCCCGGTTTTGTTCCCGACCTCTATTGTTGTGGTCGAGCCAAGACTGGTACCCGTCCCGTCTAGCGGGGAGTACCCTCTAGATCCGTAGATGGATCTTGTGTGTCCTGCTCTGTAATCCAGGTCCTGTCGTAAGTCATACCTGTCCTCAGGCCCTGCTGGCTCTTTTCCTCTCCTGCGGGGTACCGCAGGTCTGTACTCGGCCTCGCCGGCCGGCCTATCGCGTCCTCGGGGAGGGTGGTCCAGTTGGTCGTACGGAGTATGCCTGGGAGACGATGGTTCAAGGACCTCGTCATCGAACTGTGGCAGCAGCCACCGGCGTGGGTAGCTCTTGGGTTGGTCCGGTAGATCGGTACCGTACCCTTCTTCGGCTGCCAAGACCCTCGTCCATCTATCATTGAGGGTGTCTTGCTCGGCTTTGAGCTTCTGTTGTTTTGCCTTCAGGCTTCGGGCGGTGGCTAAAAGCTGCTGCCTAAACCGTTCCTGATCCGCAGGGTTTTCGGGGACGGTGAAGTCTTCGGCTTCCAGTCTGTCCTCCTCCTCGACAAGGGGAAGGTAGTTGTCGTCCTCCGAATCATTAAGATCCTCGGTGCCGCGCCGATCTTCGGGCCTTTCCTGGTCCTCCAGTGGCTGTTCGGGGACTTCAGGGTCGCCGAGGTCTTCCGGGGTGTCATTTTCCCCGGTGCCTGCAATGGCCTCCCTTCCCTTGTTTGCCTTAGATCATTTGCGCTATTTTCGGCGCCTTGACGGATCCTCACCAGATTTATCGCCATTCTTCTTAGGGGTGCGATCGCCCTTATCGTCAGGGGTGTCTACCATGTAGACATCGTAGGTGGAGGTGGCAGTCCATCGCCCAGTGTTGACAGAGGCGGGGGCGCCGTCCTCTTCATCCATGCCTTCTGCCTCCTCGGAGGCGTAGTCCAGCATATCGGTTAAGTCTTCGATAGTGGCTACCAAGTGGGTGGTGGGTGGGTCGAAAAATTCCCCATGACCCACATTGAGACCGATCTAAGCATGGGTCGAGGTGGGGTTGTCTGTGATTTTTATTGATAGGATCCGGTCCAGCACCTCGTTGATCGTCGAGAGCTCGACCGGATCGATCTGCCTAGGACTTTCGGAGTTAACCTCCAACGTGTCCATACAAAGAGCTTGTTCGGCAGGGGCCGACCCCTGGCCCACAGGTACTGTAACCGGATCCGGACTAAGAACTAGATCATCGGCACAGATAGACCCGAGGGCGGAGCCGAGAAGGAGATCCGAAGTTAAGGCTTCGGAGACTTCGGGCTCGTCAGATGAGATCGCGAGCCCAGCGAATGAAAGATCACCCCGGGAGTCTACGGAGAACTCTAGGTTCCCGAATCTGATCTCCTGATCGGGGGCGAGATTCCCGATCCGACCGGGGAGGCCGGTGGGGTCGGCGTGCAGCACGATGCTGCCGAAAGCGAAAATCTGTCTGGGGGCGAAGGAGCCCCCGTTACGGACTTCATCGCTAATGATTAAGCGATCCATCAATTCCTCTTGCGATCCCACAACGGAACTCTCAATGAAAGCACCAATGTCGGTGTCAAAACCGGTGGATCTCGGGTAGGGGGTCCCGAGCTCTGAGTTTAGGATCGATGGGTAACAGGGGACGAAGGAGACGATGTTTACCCAGGTTCGGGCCCTCCTATGGAGGTAAAACCATACGTCCTGCTTGGTTGTATTAATGTGTATGAAGATTACAGAGTCGATCTACCATGAGATCAAGTAGCCAAAACCCTAGATGAGCTTGTCTGCCCTCTACGATCTAAACCCCCGGTTTATATAGACACCAGGGGTACCTAGGGTTTACACATGATCAGTCTCTAGCCGGAAGTAAACACGCTGATCCCCTCATCTTGACTTGGAGTGCACGTCGCGTCTTCGGAGGTTTCCTTCTAGAATACGAGGTTCCTGCGATAATCAGAGACCGGCCCACCAAGCCGGCCTATGAGAGATAGGCCGGCGGCCCGAGGACACCTTAGTCCAGGACTCCCTCAAGAAGCCTCTAGTGAACACTATGGCCCCGGGTCTATTCACATATATATTTACAAAAGTATCACATCCCTAGCTTTAGCATGCACTAGGGTTCATGTTTGGAGTTGCATCATGTTTAAATTTTCCTTTAATCATGAAATGGGGATGATCAAAACCGTAACACATTTGAAGTCAAATAGGTTTACCTAAAATAATTTTCAATAAATCCAAAGTGGCCTTGTAAAATGTTCATCATCTCCGGAAAAATGTGTCAACATCAACCAGAGGTGACTCATATTTTATTTGTCATTTTGGTCTATTGAATTAATGCAATATGTTTTTGATTTGGGGTTATAAAATACTATAAATATTTCTATAGCTCCAATAAATCTGGAAATGGTTATGTGCCCCTGGATATTTTACATCTAACCACATATTTATTTTCAGAAGCAAAACAATTGATTTAGTATTTTTACTAAATGAGAAAACAGAGGCAAATATTAGGAAAACTGAAACAAAAGAGAAAACAAAAAAAGGGAGGCAACCTTACCTGGCGGCCCATCTGGCCGGCCCAGCCCACTGGGGGCAGGAGGGTCTTCGTCCTCCTGGTGCCAGTGGACATCGCGTGTGGTCTGCGCACGTGCGGGCGTGCCGCCACGCCACCTGCCTGCCGGCCCTGCCCCGGCCAGCGAGGCGTCCGGACGACCCCGCGAGAGGCGTCTGGATCGAGCCGTCCTCGCCATTTCTGTCTTCCTCCCCTGGCTCTCTCTTCCTCTCCCTCGCGACCGAAGCGCCGCCGCAGTGTTGCCGCCGATAGCGTAGCCCCGACCACCCCTAGCCGCCGCCGTTGAGTCCAGAGGAGCCGCCGCATCGTCTTCTTCATCCTCGATGAGCATCGGGAGCCCGGATGCCCTGTGGAGCCGTCAGCGCTGTCGTCTTCGTCCTCGGCTCCGACGGACCTCGCCGGTCGATTCGCCGCCTCCGCTCCGCGGTGAGACCCCGGTTCCTCTCCCCATGTCACCATCACCGATCCCCTCTTCTAGCTCCGCTAGCCGCCGGAGCCGAGAGGAGCTCGCCACCGGCCATGGAGTAGCCATGGCCACAGCAGCCGTAGGCCACGCCCGAGCACGGCTACGTGCTCGGCACCTCTCCAGGAGTCCGTAGCCATCTCCAGCTCCTCCTCCCGTGCCCCTGGCCTCAAGCCCATGCTGACCCGAGCCCCGGCCGCCGTAGCCGTCATCGCCGACGACGCTACGGGCCGCCCCACGCCGTTCCACCTGCTGGAATGGATGCGGCTCGCTCCCCGCATCCGATAGCGCCGCCCCGCGTGCCAAATGGTGGCCGGAAGCGCGATTCCGGCGAGAATCCCCCGTCGGGATGGTCGCCGCCGGCCAAACTCCGGCGGAGCTGATGTGGCCATGCCATTTGCCGATAATCCTCCCGGCTTAATGACCCCGCAGAGGCTGACAGTGGGCCCCGCCGCTGGTCAAACCCCCAGTCAGCGCGGGATTGGACCCGGCTTAGCCACTGGGTCACTGACCAGTGGGTCCCACTGGTCAGGTTTGACCCAGAGCGGTCAGTTGACCAGGCTGACGTCATGCTGACGCATGGCTGATGCAATAAATGTATTTCTGGATTTTTTAATAATTACAGAAAATGCTAAAAACTTAGAAAATTCATATAAATTAACCCGTAAGTCAGATGAAAATAATTTATATATGAAAATTGATCAGAAAAATCCAATGAATCCATCTGTACCATTTTCATGCATGATAGAGCAACCTAAATAGGAGAACTTGGACATTTTGTTCAAAAACAATATGTGATCTCACATATGGAGTTGAATTTGAACCTTGGGTTCAAACCTACTTCATTTAAATCTGTTGCTGGATGCATTAGCTCAAACACATCATATTGCCATGTCATGTTCATGCATCATAATGTTGCATTCGATGTGTATTGATTTGCCCCCCTTCGATGGTTGTTCATCGTGTTAGGCACTGCTCCGGAGGGTACGATCGAGTATCCATCTGAGGAGCAGTAACGTGTTGACGTCTTATCAGGCAAGCAACCCCCTTGAACATCTCCGATACAATCCCACTCTCTCGCTCTTGCTCTCATTTATTGCATTAGGACAAAATGATTCAACTCTTATTTGTTCCGGTAGTTGAACCCATTCCTCTGCATGACCTGTCATTATCACAGTAAATAGCTAAACCAAGCAACCTAGCATACCTGGTAGATGCTTGAGCCATGTTGTGCCTTTAACCAGCTATGCTTGCTATGCTTAGAGTTGTGTCAGGTCTGGTTCATCTGGGTGATGGACCAGAGTAAACTGGTTGTGTCCTAATGATGAGATTTAAGTGGTGAACCTGATTTGGTAAAGGTAGCGATGAGAGGCCATGTAGGAGTACATGGTGGATTGTCTCATTGGGACCGTCCTTAAGAACTGAGTCGTGTGTATGTTATCCAAGACCAGCTACTACCGCACATTGGGATCATTAATTGACTCTCTCAACTTATTAATCGCCCTGACCTCTGTCCAGGAGTTGCAACTAGTTTCTGGTGTTTGTAGGCCGTGCTAGTAGTCTAACCGGGTGGCAACCCATACAGGTGGACTTGGGTCAGACTAGGCACCGTGGCCCGGTGTACCAAGCGTAGTACCATCCGTCGAGGTGGGCTTGGGAACCCTGCACACATCGTTTGGGGCCGTAGAGGAAACTTTGGCCAGACTTCCTTGCGGGTTCAGTCTCAAATAGGCGATAAACCTGGACTAGAGTCTTGTGTGGTTAGTCAGGTCGTGGCCGACTCCCTCGCTAGGCTTCCGCTTGAAGGTTGCCGAGGTGCCTTTTACGTGCACATGGCGGTAAGTGGCGGGAGCGTGTGCGATGAAGTACACCCCTACAGGGTAATAATCTATTCGAATAGCCGTGTCCGCGGATATGGACTACTTGGAGACCTATATGGTTCATAGACAATTTAATGGTTACTCATAAAAGCCTCAAGACAAGTGTGAGTACCGTGGATGGCACTCTCGTAGGAAGACGGGAGCGGATCCATGGTGGTGTATTGTTGTGGTGATAGTGGACTCGGGTGCGCTTTCTCAAAATTATTCAAAGTACTGTTAGTCGTAGTATAGGATAGCCACCGAGTGAGAGCTGGCTTGCTGGATTGAACCCCACAACACCCTTGTTGATACCGATGCATATGTAGTTAGTTCTGATGTAAGTCTTGCTGAGTACCTCCGTACTCACCATTGTTTTATTAATGTTTTTGCAGAGGAGACACCAGTCTCATTAATGGTTTCTACGATAAGATCGATGCCGACCAAGTAGCTTGGGAATCCCAGCCAGAGGTCTGGTTCCTATGGAGGGTCTTGTAGATAGACAGGCTTCCTCAGCCTTCTTATTTTCTAGATGTCTGTACCCAGACATGTTAAGCTTCCGCTTGTTGCTTGTATGACTTGTGTGTTGGGTCATGTGACCCCTGCTTGTAATATCACACTATGTTGTCTCTTATGAGCCTTCTGAATAAATGTTGTGTTGTTGTATGGTTATGTTGTGATGCCATAGTTGTATCTATGCATATCGGGCATGTCGTGCGTACGTGTGACGTGCAACGGTATGTATGGGATTCGACACCTAGTTGTGTGCCCTTAGTAGTACTCTTTACAGGGAACTGCCTCTTTGTGCTTCCACTGAGCCTTGGTAGCTTGCTACTGCTCCGGACACATCGATTGACCGGCGTGTATCCTTCTCTGCTGCTGTGTCTGTCCCTTCGGGGAAATGTCTCGCAGTGTAATGGAGTCCCTGTAGCCTACTACGACTCGTCTACGTGCAGTGATGACATTTATGTCCCACGGCGTATTGGAGTCCTTGTAGCTTGCTATGACTCGTCTACACACGCTAGAGGCCGACACCTGCATTGTTGCGTTACGTATGCCTGTCCCTGTATGGATGTGCCACTTGGGTTCTACGACTAGTCATGTCAACCCGGGTTCTTTGACATTTGAATGCTAGCGACATGTTCACATACGTGAGCCAAAAGGCGCAAATGGTCCTGGCCCAGGTAAGGTGGCAGCCGTGGAGTTAACCGTGCGTGAGGCCGCAATGTGATGTGACGTGTTACATGCTAGATTCTTATGGCTTAGGATCGGGGTCCCGGCAGTGTTGGTATCAGAGTTGACTGACTGTATGACTACCAAGCCAAACTGGTCGATGTTGAGTCTAGCAACTCTTTAGTTATATAAGGGAATTGATTGTGGAAGGGAACGTAAGGCTCTTTTTACTCCTTTCCCCATGTTATTCTGATTCTGAGTTACCCTCTTCTTTTCTACGGGGATTAAGAACTAGGCTTCTTACCTATCTACCAGGATCTCAAGTTACTATTCCGTAGACTTATAGGATTGGATGATCTAAGTTGCATGCCAGTCCTCGAGTGTTGCCTGTGTAGCTTGTTAGCTCGATCAGAATCTCGAGATTGTGATATTGAGGTGTCGTGGCACCTAAATCTTTGCAGGATGTCTCATTTCTGAGCATTCACAGCCGTTATGCTGTCCAATTTTCCCTAGGATCTCTATGGAGATCTAATGCTTTTGCATTCCTTCCTATTCATCTAGTATGCCATCCTGATTAATCCTAGTTTCTCATCCTCAGGATGTCTCTCAGTAACCGAGTTGCCACTGGTCGCAAGAAGGGCCAAAGACGTGGAACCAGAGATGCTGAAGTTCTGCCAGATTCACCTTCGTTGGCACAGTTCATGCTAGACGTTGAGAAGGACAAGCGTGAGTCAAATCGCTTGTTGGCCCGTATTGAGGAAAACACCGCACATCAGTGTGCTGGGACAGTGACCATCCGTGACTTCATCAAGCTGTATCCACCCACCTTCCATCACTCCATTGAGCCACTCGATGCAGATGACTGGCTCCGTAGCATCACCAATAAGCTGCGTTCCGCGAACGTGGCTGAGGCTGACAAGGTCACTTATGCTACATATCACCTGGAGGGTCCTGCTAGTATATGGTGGGGGAACTATGAGACTATAATTCCAGCTGGACAGATTCCTACCTGGGAAGAATTCACAGAGGCTTTTCGCGAGCATCATATTCCTCAGGGTCTTATTGATCGAAAAAGAGAAGAGTTCTGTAACCTTACTTAGGGTAAGATGACTGTAGATGCATACAGTCGAGAGTTTGAGAACCTTGCTCGTTACGCCACAGAAGAAGTGTCCACGGACGCTAAGAAGCAAGCTAGGTTCAGGAAGGGTCTCAATCCAAAGTTGCGTCATGATCTTCACCTGCATCATTGCGACACCTTCCAGGCTCTTGTGAACAAGGCCATCAATGCGGAGAGAGCTCAGCTCACATATGACGAGTCTCGCAAGCACAACCGTGATTTGGCTTCTACCTCCGGCTCTGGATCTCAGAAGCGCCAGATTTGGGTTCCGAACTCATCACTTCCACCTGGATATGCGAGGCCATCCTATGTGGTGCCTCATCCAACTCAGCCATATGCTCCACCCAAGCCTGTTGGTGGACCGCCTACCAAAGCGGCTCCACGTGCAACCCAAGTGATTTGTTACAAGTGTGGAGAGCCAGGCCACATTGCTCGAAATTGCACTCAGTCCAATTTTGCTTCACCTCAGTCCGGGAAGTCAATTGGTCGTGACAAGCCGATCCATGCCAAGCCAGCTGTCATTGATCGTGGTTGTGTGAACCACGTCTTAGCTCCTTGTCATTTGCCATCCGGCATCAGTTCTGTTTGATACTGGAGCTTCACATTCTTTCATCTCGGAAGGCTATGCCCGGTTGCATGACATGTCATTTTGCGATATGCCAACTGCTCTTGAAGTTCAGACTCCAGGTTCTAGATGGCAGACCACTAGAATAAGCCATGGAAATGAAATCCTTGTTGATAGACTTGTGTTCCTTGCTTCGCTGATAGCTCTCAAGTCTTCAGATATTAACATCATCTTGGGTATGGACTGGATGATAGCTCACCATGCCAAAATTGATTGCTCCACCAGGTCTGTTCGGCTTACACACCCATCTGGCAAGATAGTCAATGTTTCAACTCGAGTTGCAAAGCGTCAACTCTATTCGCTCAATGCCAACCCTCTTCCTGAGCTTGAAGATATTCCGGTAGTTCGAGATTTTCCGGATGTCTTTCCAGAAGAGTTGCCAGGTATTCCACCTGACAGGGATGTAGAGTTTGTGATAGACCTCATCCCAGGAACTGTTCCAATTTCAAGAAGACCATATAAGATGGCACCCTTGGAGCTAGCCGAGCTTAAGAAACAACTTGATGAGTCCTTGCAAAAGGGTTTCATCAGACCAAGCTCTTCTCCTTGGGCTTGTCCCGTTCTCTTTGTCAAGAAGAAGGATGGAACGTACCGAATGGTTGTAGATTACCGACCCGTCAATCTGGTCACCATCAAGAATAAGTATCCGCTCCCCATGATCAATGATTTGTATGATCAACTTGCTGGATCCTCAGTGTTCTCTAAGATGGATTTGAGGCTAGGCTACCATCAAATCAGGATCAAGAATGGTGACATACCCAAGACAGCCTTTGTCACTCGTTATGGACAGTATGAGTACACGGTCATGTCTTTTGGACTAACCAATGCTCCAGCAACATTCTCCCGCCTGATGAACTCAATCTTCATGGAGTACTTGGATAAGTTTGTCGTGGTTTACCTCGATGACATACTGATCTATTCAAAGAATGAAGCAGAGCATGGTGAACACCTCAGACTTGTGCTAGAAAAGCTCAGAGAGCACCGTCTTTATGCCAAGTTCTCCAAGTGTGAATTTTGGTTACCAGAAGTGACCTATATTGGTCATGTGATCTCCGGTAAGGGCATTGTACTTAACCCAGAAAGAGTTCAAGCCATTCTTGATTGGACTCCACCTGAAACAGTTAAGCAATTTAGGAGTTTCCTTGGTTTAGCGAGCTATTGTCGCCGCTTCATTGAGAACTTCTCCAAAGTTGCCAAGCCCCTGACGGAACTCCTCAAGAAAGATAAGAAGTTCAAGTGGACCCCACAATATGAGCACAATTCCCAGGAACTGAAGAGACATCTGACCTCTGCTCCCGTGCTTGTACCACCGGATTTCTCCAAAGACTTTGTCATCTATTGCGATGCTTCAAGACAAGGACTTGGATGTGTTCTTATGCAAGACCGACAAGTGATCGCCTATGCATTTCGACAGTTGCACCCACATGAGGAGAAATATCCAACACATGATTTGGAGCTTGCCATAGTAGTGTATGCACTCAAGACATGGCGACATTACCTTCTTGGTAATCGTTGCGAGATTTACACCGATCATCAGAGTTTGAAGTATATCTTCACTCAACCAGATCTGAATCTCAGACAAAGACGATGGTTAGAGCTGATTACGGATTACGACTTAGGAATTACTTACACCCCAGGCAAGGCCAATGTCATGGCGGATGCATTAAGTCGTAAGTCGTACTGCAACAACCTTATGATACAACAAGGCCAACCCCTTCTGCATGAGGAATTCTGCAAGCTTAACCTTCACATTGTTCCCAGTGGATCCCTTTCTACCTTGGTTGCAAAACCTACTCTGGAGGATCAGATCATATCCAGCCAGCAGTATGATGCGGGTATCACCCGGGTCAAGAACAACATTGTGAAAGGAGTTGCTGGTAGTTTCTCCATTGATGATAAAGGTGCAGTGTACTTTGGGAACCGACTGGTAGTTCATAAGAAGCAACAACTTCGAGAGTTGATCCTTAAGGAGGCTCATGAATCTCCCCTCACGATTCACCCTAGTAGCACCAAAATGTATCAAGACCTACGCCAAAGGTTCTGGTGGACTAGAATGAAGAGGGAAATCGCTGAGTTCGTTGCAAACTGTGATGTTTGTCATCGAGTCAAGGCAGAGCATCAGAGGCCTGCTGGCACCCTTCAGCCCTTAGCTGTTCCTGAATGGAAATGGGATAAAGTTGAAATGGACTTCATCACCGGATTTCCTAAGACCAAGAAAGGAAATAATGCCATCTTCGTGGTTATTGACCGCCTCTCCAAAGTGGCTCATTTTCTTCCTGTCAACGAGAGTATCACTGCTAGTCAGTTGGCTGATTTATATATCTCTCGAATAGTGTCCCTGCATGGTGTTCCATTGGAAATCAATTTAGACCGTGGAAGTTTTTTCACCTCTCGATTTTGGGAAAGTTTCCAGAATGCTATGGGAACCCATCTCTCCTTTAGCACTGCTTTTCACCCTCAGTCAAGTGGTCAGGTTGAAAGAGTCAATCAGATTCTCGAAGACATGCTCAGAGCTTGCGTCATCTCATTCGGAATGAATTGGGAGAAGTGTCTTCCATTCGCCGAGTTTGCGTACAACAACAGCTACCAATCCAGTCTGGGCAAAGCTCTGTTCGAAGTTCTTTATGGACGAAGATGTCGAACACCTCTGAACTGGTCAGAAACTAGGGAAAGACAATTCTTTGGACCAGACATGATCCAAGAGGCAGAAGAGCAAGTTTGCGTTATCCGTAAGAATCTTAAGACAGCTCAGTCCCATCAGAAGAGCCAGTATGATCGCCATCATAAGGAAGTAACTTATGAGGTGGACGAAAAGGCTTACCTTCGGGTTACTCCTCTGAAGGGTACCCATCGTTTCGGTATCAAGGGCAAGTTGGCCCCTCGTTACATTGGTCCCTTTTGCATTCTTGCTAAACGAGGAGAAGTTGCCTACCAATTGGAACTGCCCCCTCAGCTTTCCAGAGTTCATGATGTCTTCCACGTGTCTCAACTCAGGTGTTGCTTCAAGGATCCTAACCGCGAAGTGGAGCACGAAACGCTTGATCTTCAAGATGATCTTTCATATCGAGAATATCCTGTTCGTATCCTCGATCAAGCCGAGCGTGTCTCCCGGCGTCGAAACATCAAGTTTCTGAAGGTTCAATGGTCGCATCATTCTGAGAATGAAGCTACGTGGGAACGAGAAGATCGTCTTCGACTTGAGTACCCGGCCCTCTTCCCGACGACTCCTGAATCTTGGGACGCGATTCTTTTAAGTGGGGGTGAGTTGTCACATCCCTAGCTTTAGCATGCACTAGGGTTCATGTTTGGAGTTGCATCATGTTTAAATTTTCCTTTAATCATGAAATGGGGATGATCAAAACCCTAGCACATTTGAAGTCAAATAGGTTTACCTAAAATAATTTTCAATAAATCCAAAGTGGACTTGTAAAATGTTCATCATCTCTGGAAAAATGTGTCAACATCAACCAGAGGTGACTCATATTTTATTTGTCATTTTGGTCTATTGAATTAATGCAATATGTTTTTGATTTGGGGTTATAAAATACTATAAATATTTCTATAGCTCCAATAAATCTGGAAATGGTTATGTGGCCCTGTATATTTTACATCTACCACATATTTATTTTCAGAAGCAAAACAATTCATTTAGTATTTTTACTAAATCAGAAAACAGAGGCAAATATTAGGAAAACTGAAACAAAAGAGAAAACAAAAAAAGGGAGGCAACCTTACCTGGCGGCCCATCTGGCCGGCCCAGCCCACTGGGGGCAGGAGGGTCTTCGTCCTCCTGGCGCCAGTGGACATGGCGTGTGGCCGGCGCGCGCGCGCGGGCGTGCCGCCACGCCACCTGCCTGCCTGCCCTGCCTCGGCCAGCGAGGCGTCCGGACGACCCCGCGAGAGGCGTCTGGATCGAGCCGTCCTCGCCATTTCTGTCTTGCTCCCCTGGCTCTCTCTTCCTCTCCCTCGCGACCGAAGCGCCGTCGCAGCGTCGCCGCCGATAGCGTAGCCCCGACCACCCCTAGCCGCCGCCGTTGAGTCCAGAGGAGCCGTCGCGTCGTCTGCTTCATCCTCGACGAGCATCGGGAGCCCGGACGCCCTGTGGAGCCGTCAGCGCCGTCGTCTTCGTCCTCGGCACCGATGGATCTCGTCGGTCGATTCGTCGCCTCCGGAGCGCCCCGACCCCGCCGTCAGCGCCAACCGCTCCGCGGTGAGTCCCCGGTTCCTCTCCCCATGTGCCCGTCGTCGATCCCCTCTTCTAGCCCCGCTAGCCGCCGGAGCCAAGAGGAGCTCTCCGCCGGCCATGGCGTAGCCATGGCCACAGCAGCCGTAGGCCGCGCCTGAGCATGGCTACATGCTCGGCACCTCTCCAGGAGTCCGTAGCCGCCAGCTCCTCCTCCCGCGCCCCTGGCCTTGAGCCCATGCTGACCCGAGCCCCGGCCTCCGTAGCCGTCGTCGCCGGCGATGCTACGGGCCGCTGCATTGTTCCACCTGCTGGAATGGATGCGGCTCGCTCCCCGCATCCGATAGCGCCGCCCCGCGTGCCAAATGGTGGCCGGAAGCGCGATTCCGGCGAGAATCCGCCGTCGGGATGGTCGCCGCCGGCCAAACTCCGACGGAGCTGACGTGGCCATGCCATTAGCCGATAATCTCCCCGACTTAATGACCCCGCAGAGGCTGACAGTGGGCCCCGCCGCTGGTCAAACCCCCAGTCAGCGCGGGATTTGACCCGGCTTAGCCACTGGGTCACTGACCAGTGGGTCCCACTGGTCAGGTTTGACCCAGAGTGGTCAGTTGACCAGGCTGACGTCATGCTGACGCATGGCTGATCCAATAAATGTATTTCTGGATTTTTTAATAATTACAGAAAATGCTGAAAACTTAGAAAACTCATATAAATTAACCCGTAAGTCAGATGAAAATAATTTATATATGAAAATTGATCAGAAAAATCCAATGAATCCATCTGTACCATTTTCATGCATGATAGAGCAACCTAAATAGGAGAACTTGGACATTTTGTTCAAAAACAACATGTGATCTCACATATGGAGTTGAATTTGAACCTTGGGTTCAAACCTACTTCATTTATATCTGTTGCTAGATGCATTAGCTCAAACACATCATATTGCCATGTCATGTTCATGCATCATAAAGTTGCATTCGATGTGTATTGATTTGCCCCCTTCGATGGTTGTTCATCGTGTTAGGCACTGTTCCGGAGGGTACGATCGAGTATCCATCTGAGGAGCAGTAACGTGTTGACGTCTTATCAGGCAAGCAACCCCCCTTGAACATCTTCGATACAATCCCACTCTCTCGCTCTTGCTCTCATTTACTGCATTAGGACAAAATGATTCAACTCTTATTTGTTCCGGTAGTTGAACCCATTCCTCTGCATGACCTGTCATTGTCACAGTAAATAGCTAAACCAAGCAACGTAGCATACCTGGTAGATGCTTGAGCCATGTTGTGCCTTTAACCTGCTATGCTTGCTATGCTTAGAGTTGTGTCAGGTCTGGTTCATCTGGGTGATGGACCAGAGTAAACTGGTTGTGTCCTAATGATGAGAGTTAAGTGGTGAACCTGATTTGGTAAAGGTAGCGATGAGAGGCCATGTAGGAGTACATGGTGGATTGTCTCATTGGGACCGTCCTTAAGAACTGAGTCATGTATATGTTATCCAAGACCAGCTAGTACCGCACATTGGGATCCTTAATTGACTCTCTCGACTTATTAATCGCCCTGACCTCTGTCCAGGAGTTGCAACTAGTTTCTGGTGTTTGTAGGCCATGCTAGTAGTCTAACCGGGTGGCACCCCATACAGGTGGACTTGGGTCAGACTAGGCACCGTGGCCCAGTGTACCAAGCGTAGTACCATCCGTCGAGGTGGGCTTGGGAACCCTGCACACATCGTTTGGGGCCGTAGAGGAAACTTCGGCCGGACTTCCTTGCGGGTTCCGTCTCAAATAGGCGATAAACCTGGACTAGAGTCTTGTGTGGTTAGTCAGGTCGTGGCTGACTCCCTCGCTAGGCTTCCGCTTGAAGGTTGCCGAGGTGCCTTTTACATGCACATGGCGGTAAGTGGCGGGAGCGTGTGCGACAAAGTACACCCCTGCAAGGTAATAATATATTCGAATAGCCGCGTCCGCGGATATGGACTACTTGGAGACCTATATGGTTCATAGACAACTTAATGGTTACTCATAAAAGCCTCAAGACAAGTGTGAGTACCGTGGATGGCACTCTCGTAGGAAGACGGGAGCGGATCCATGGTGGTGTATTGTTGTGGTGATAGTGGACTCGGGTGCGCTTTCTCAAAATTATTCAAAGTACTGTTAGTCGTCGTACAGGATAGCCACCGAGTGAGAGCTGGCTTGCTGCATTGAACCCCACAACACCCTTGTTGATACCGATGCATATGTAGTTAGTTCTGATGTAAGTCTTGCTGAGTACCTCCGTACTCACCGTTGCTTTATTAATGTTTTTGCAGCGGAGACACCAGTCTCATTAATGGTTTCTACGATAAGATCGCTGCCGACCAAGTAGCTTGGGAATCCCAGCCAGAGGTCTGGTTCGTATGGAGGGTCTTGTAGATAGACAGGCTTCCTCAGCCTTCTTCTTTTCTAGATGTCTGTACCCAGACATGTTAAGCTTCCGCTTGTTGCTTGTATGACTTGTGTGTTGGGTCATGTGACCCCTGCTTGTAATATCACACTATGTTGTCTCTTATGAGCCTTCTGAATAAATGTTGTGTTGTTGTATGGTTATGTTGTGATGCCATAGTTGTATCTATGCATATCGGGCATGTCGTGCGTACGTGTGACGTGCAATGGTATGTATGGGATTTGACACCTAGTTGTGTGCCCTTAGTAGTACTCTTTACAGGGAACTGCCTCTTTGTGCTTCCACTGAGCCTTGGTAGCTTGCTACTGCTCCGGACACATCGATTGACCGGCGTGTATCCTTCTCTGCTGCTGTGTCTGTCCCTTCGGGGAAATGTCTCGCAGTGTAATGGAGTCCCTGTAGCCTGCTATGACTCGTCTACGTGCAGTGATGACATTTATGTCCCACGGCGTAATGGAGTCCTTGTAGCTTGCTATAACTCGTCTACACACGCTAGAGGCCGACACCTGCATTGTTGGGTTACGTATGCCTATCCCTGTATGGATGTGCCACTTGGGTTCTACGACTAGTCATGCGACTCGGGTTCTTTGACATTTGAATGCTAGCGACATGTTCACATACGTGAGCCAAAAGGCGCAAACGGTCCCGGCCCAGGTAAGGTGGCAGCCGTGGAGTTAACCGTGCGTGAGGCCGCAATGTGATGTGACGTGTTACATGCTAGATTCTTATGGCTTAGGATCGGGGTCCCGACAAAAAGCTACTATTTCCTTGCTTCCATTTATTTATTTTGCAATTTACAATTATCAACTATCATCTACACTACTAATTTGCTTGCAAGTAACGAGTTCAAGGGGATTGACAACCCTCTTGCCGGCGTTGGGTGCAAGTGTTTGCTCTTTTGTGTCTAGGCGCTGAAGAAGGGAGTTGTGTGGTCCTCCTATTGGTTCAATAACCTTTGTTCTCACTAAGGGAAATACTTATCTATACTGTGTTGTATCATCCCCTCCTCTTCGGGGAAAAATCCAACGCATATCCCAGGTATCACGCTGCCGCCGCCTCCACCACCCACTTCCACCGTCAACCTCTGCCGCTTTCCCCGTGCACGTTACCAACCCATCTCCATACCCTCCCCGCCCCGAATTTCTTAGATGGCGCTTGCTAAACACCACTTTCTCACAGATCCCCATCCCCAATCATGGACTATCACAGCCTAATCCCAGGTACGCTTCCCGGGGAGCTCGAGGAGCGAATGGCGAAAAGGAGGTATATCACCGCCTTGCCACTAGACGATGGCGAGGTGGAAGCCGAGGCCACCGGGGAAGCTAACTTTGATGACGAGGTGACCGCTGAGACTGCCGGGAAAGCTGACTACAATGACGAGGTGGCCACTGAGGCCGTCGGTGAAGCTAACTACGATGACGAGGTGGCCTCCGAGGCCGCCGGGGAATCTGATCACAATGAGGCTTCAGAACAGCGGGTTCGCATATGGCAGTATATCTACGCAGCCGACTACGACATCGAACTCATCGATAATGACGGCTTGACACGGGCTATGTCATAGGTTAACTTGCTTGCCCCAATACCTTGGGTTCAAACCCCGTCGACCTCATGCATGGCCCAGCCGCTGATCTCCTCTGCTTCGCTGTCAAGAATTTGCCTTCCTTCATTGCCATCAAGCCCCTTTTGTCATTTCTGAAGGACACATTT
Organism: Elymus sibiricus; assembly: GCA_039707655.1. Classification (NCBI taxonomy): domain Eukaryota; kingdom Viridiplantae; phylum Streptophyta; class Magnoliopsida; order Poales; family Poaceae; genus Elymus; species Elymus sibiricus. Next base: position 389,256,750 of record CM077665.1, on the reverse strand, counting down.
TATGGCGGTGGCTCAGCATCGTCAGCTACCAAGTCAGACCTCATCGACGATGCCAATGCTGACAAGGGCACCCTATGCGTCTCTTCCAAGGGGAAAGAGCCCATCTGCGACATAAGGGAGGGCAAACTGCAGCCGTGCTCTTCCAAAGGGAAGGAGCCCATCCGCGACATCAGGTAGGGCACCTTGCATCCATGCTCTTCCAAGAGGAAGGAGCCCATTTGCGACAACATGTAGCACACCCAGAATCCGTGCTCTTCTAATGGGAAGGAGCCCATCTGTGACAAATGAGAAACCCATGTCATGTTTAATTATTTCACTCATGCAAAATGTATGTATCGTGCAGTTGAATTTCATCAATACCTGTTTCAACAACCATATGTGATTCTTGTTAAACCTGGTGTACTTAACACGTCCACTGTTTATTTCAATTTTTCACATGTGATGTTCAGTTATACAATTTGATGTTTAAGCACCAGCTACGTTCTATGCAATTTCAGCAGTACACTATGAATGACTATATTTGGTTGCTATTAAGCCTGTTGTAGTGAGCATATGCCTTGTTTAACTATTTTTGCTTGCTCCATTGTTTGTAGTGGGAGTATGTCTAGATTCAATTGCTATATAGTATGCATTGTTTATTTCAGTTATTCACATTGTGAAGTTCTATATGTGCAAGTATGGACTTTGTAGTTCGATTTCATCATACCAGTTTCAACGACCATATGTGGTTCCTGTTAAGCCTGGTGTAGTTAACACGTCCACTGTTTATTTCTGTTTTTTCACAATGTGACGTTCAGTTATACATTTGATGTTTAGGCACCAGCTACGTTCAATGCAATTCCAACAGTACTGCTATGAATGACTATATTTGGTTGTTGTTAAGCCTGTTGTAGTGAGCATATGCCTTTCCATTTTTATGTAACAAAAACTAGTGTGCTTAAACCTGCACAATACCAGTTTGAATGACTATATTTTGTTGTTGTTAAATGTTAAGCCTATTGTAGTTAACACACCTCTCCACTTCCTATTTGCTTAGCTAGCATGCTTAAACCTGCACACTGAAGCTATCATTTTTTATATCATGTTGTTTACCATGCATATATTTGGTTGATGTTTAGCCTGTCGTACTTAACATGCCTTTCAATGTACTTACCCAAGACAATATTGGGAACGGTTGTTGTTTTCCATCGAGGTTAGTTTCATCACATGGCTTATATATACTCCCTCCGCCCCATAATATAAGATGTTAATACATCAAATATGTGAGTATTTTGGATGTAATAAGATCTTATACATTAGGACAGGGAATGTTGTACTACGTCATTGTGCCATTTCAGTTTACCTTCAAATATTAACTTATTGCTTGTAGGTACATATGTCACTAAAGATCCGCGTTTACACCCTTTTTGTGTACGGGGTAATGAGACATTCATGAATGAACATCAAGTGAGGAAACTAATGAAGATTGTTAATAAAATGAGACAAAATATGCCAATTAAACTATTTCTTTACACCTTATTCAAGACAACAATGAACAACATAATGGTAACTAAGAACTCTGTACCCTTCTTTTTATTGTCCATAATGAGTTGTTAGCTTACAAATTTACAATGTCTGAATCTTTTTTGTTTGTAGTGGTTCCCAAAGGAGTTTACTCAAGATTACCTCTCAAACTACATGATTGGTGGACATGCAAAGGTTAAATTATATCTATGAGGCCACAATGACTATCTAGATGTCCTCATCAAGACAGAGAAGGATGGGTGGTCCGCCATCACAAGAGGCTAGACTAGAGTCGTGCGTGCATTCTGCATGGAGGAGGACACAAAATGGGTACTCTGCTTCACCTTGTACAGCTACCAGAATGTCTTTCGCATCTTTTTTTACCGTCTTTAATACAAGTATGCAAACTTGGTTCGTCATTCTTTATTTGGTCCTTATGTAATTATCAATTTTTTATGTAATTCTTGAACATATGTACCTGTGAATGGAATAATGCATTGGTTGTTGAATCTATATCTATATAAGATGGATATGAAAAATGTTATTGCCTATTGTCAAATTCAAATTCTGCAGAATTTTAAATTGCGGTGATTAAATTAGCGGAAAATATGCTCTACAGGTCATTACACCACACACGGTTTGTAAAGCAGAACATGTGTGATATACATCATGATTCGACATGTTTCAGAGAGAGAAACTTTGTGCGACAATGCACACAATTGCTGTCTGAGAACCATGTGTGATGTTAGACAATATCATAAACGGTTGAACTGACCTAAATGTTTGTGATAGTCTCCTTATCATACATGCTTTATAATGTTGATTTGTTTGTTATGTCGTATGCATCCGACATGAGTACGACAGTTCGAGCATTTGGGAATCTTGGTATATCGCAAACGACACGTTAGGACAAAATGTGTTTGATAGTCTCCTTGTCATACATGCTTTACAATTATGAACTGTTTGTGATGCGGCGCACATCATAAACGGTGCAGCACAAAATAGCGTGTGCGATGATAATGTGATCTCACACGATTAGCAAAGATGGACCATATGGGAAATATGACATATCTCAAACAGTTGACCGATAACTCTTGTTTTTATATTTGAGGACATCCCATAAGCTTAATTTTGTCAAATGTTTGTGTTCATTTATCACTATCGCCGATGATTTTTCCATGTCCTGTGGGATGGACCCCCCTATCGCCCACATAGGCAAGGCGACGGTATAAACTACATCGCGGAAAGGGGTTAAAAACTATTTGTATAGGACGATGTTGCACCTGTGAGCTACGTATAATTTATATGCTAGCCCTTTGAAAAAAATTCTTAGCATGTTTTAGTCTGTAGGTGTTGATCTCATTTGAGCATCCATGTGATAGCTACATAATTGATAGTTATGAATTTATTCATTAAGAAAATAATTAATATGTATGTGAATTTATTTTAAAAATTTGTAAAATATTGAAGTGCTAAAAATCATCTTTGTTGCTCCAAATGCAATGGCCATAACGGTTTTAGTGAAATAGTAGAATTTTTCAATTAAGCAAGGAACTACATATACGAAACACATAATTATCATATAAAAACAATAACAACTTATCTTCAATGAATTGCTACTACATGTAGTTATGTTCTATACAAGGGATTTATATGTCGGTTTGGACGCATGCATGTAATAGGCGAAATAGTCCTTAGATCTATGTTTATAACACATTCCTCCTAGGGATCCTAGTTCTCCAAAATTTTAAATAAACAATTTAAACACCATAAGGTATTCTAGTTTTAAGTGTGTGAAACATAAGAATATTTTTCTAATGATATTGTTGTACGTATTAGTACTGTTTGAGTGATATAAATTGAAATTTCGGGTGCCATGAGCTATCACAAAATTGGAAAATTCATGGATCCTTTGTGTTTGCATCGAGAAGACTCGCCATAAATATTTTTATATTTCCTATGAGCAAAGGTAAACATAAGTACACTAAGGTGAGATATGTATTCCTAGTACATAGAAAATAGGTAACATACAAGAAAAGCATTGCTACCATTTTCTGGAAGAATCAATAGTATCAGACAACCAATAGCCGACTACCAGTGACCCTTGCCAACATAAAATAGCTCTTTCCCATAGCTTGTTTCTCCTATGGTTTCACAATAGGTAATTAGGTACATATTTGTCTACACAGGATCCCTATGAATTTTAATGATGGGAAATGGGCATTAAGAATCATGTTCCTTTTTTCTTCAATGATATATATAATAAGCATGTATTTATTTTTTATATTACCTATGTATAACTATGTGCAATTTATCCATAGGAGGTGATCACAATTGAGCAACCATGTCATAGCTAGAGTACTGCCATTGTTGAATCTACTCATTAAGTAAAATGGTTTTGATGGTTTTGCACTTTTTATGGTACATTATTTTGAAAGTACTATTTTACTTTGAAGAACTTGGGAAAATATGGTAGGAAACATACATCTTAACTAGTTCCAGAAAACCTTCATTAAAAATCTTGGTTCCTTCATATATTGAATATGAAAGAGAATAAGATAGTATACAACCATAAAAGATGAGTCTATTAGTTAAAGAGGGAAACAACAACATACACCACTCAAACAAAGACAATTCTTTTATTTCACACCCTCACAACATAGTCCCACTCTTATGTTACTCTATTGGTATTTTGTTTCCAAAAACAAATAAACTGTATTAAATTTCCTCCACTTGATCTAGAACCTCTAGGTCTTCAACCATTTTAGGGCTAGTATAAAATATTTATCCCGAGAATGGTAATCATGGGATGTCCAACTACACGAGAAGATCAACCTTCTAGGTGTTTCTTTGCTTTAGCATGTGAACTCATGTGACCACCATAGGCTTGAGATGTGATCAACGTGCGACCACAAGTCTTGCATGTGTACTTCCCAGAGGTTGTGGAATTGTTCAAAATAGTGCCATTTGGACCAACTAGAGGGGTCTTATCTTCTGTTTGTACATGTGAGGACATCATGACTGGAGAAATAGGGGTAGGTGGACCATAAGAAGCGTCATACAGTAGCCTCCCATTCTGCATGTTCTGTTGTTGAAGTATAGTATTCAGTGTGAATGGGTCAATATTTTCAAGAGAATGAATAAATCCATATGGTAGTGAATTTACCTCGAAGCCATGCCCGATGGGCATCTCAGAGATTGAACCATCCTACAATGCTCCAGTAGTTTTGAGGTGGGTATGAACAATAGAACTTGGATCTGTTTGGAGTAAGGATGTGAATGACAGAGACTCCATGGATGACGCATTCATATGATTATACGAGTTGACGTAATTTGAGAAAGGGTTTGAAAGGAAGTCTTCATGCCAGAACATTTCATGTCCATCCTGATGGATTTCCTCATTGTAAGGATGGGATGTTATGGTATTAACCATGGATAAATGATTACTAATTGTATCAGACAAGTGTGGTGGCAGTGGTTCTAGGCCTACATTCATTGGGTGTGGCATCATGGAACTATCATTGACTGATATCATGGCACCTTCTGGTGGTGCATCGATGGCAGGTGAGGAGTTCCCCACAGAAGGTAAATCTAATGGTAGTGACTCAGAGGACAAAGTATCATTTGACACTGGCATGGCTATCGTTCCTATCAATACTTCATGTAAGGGGAAAATGTAGGCATCACTTTCACTAGATCTAACTTTGTTAGGATATGAGATATTAGGATCCATAGCTACTAGGAAGATCGGAAATTTCTAGAAGTAGCTATGGAGAAGAAAGACACATAGTCTATGATAGTGTTTGATGCTTATGAGGAATATTGCATAGGTAGATATATATATATAAGGATCCTACAAAACTATAGACATGCATGGCCTCATGTAATATTGAATGATAACATAATCAAGAATATATGGATTTTAATCATTGCTATTCATACCATATCTAGGAGATATGAGATATAAATTTGTCCAATAATTAATGAGATCTTCTAGTATCTCTCATTGGTAAATTCGACCTCATATGTTAGCATTAATGGCCTCATGTAATATTGAATTATGACATTATCAAGAAGATTTAAATTTTAATCATAGACATTCATGCAATATCTAGGAGATATGATATATCAATTTGTCTCATAATTGAAGAGATCTTCTAGGATCTTTATTTGTAAATTTGATCTTTCCACCAGCTTTCATAAAACTTGGCATCACCCTCTCTTTTGTTCGATGCAAAAAACATCATTTATGTTCAAATAAAATAGCACGGGTCTTCCTAAAAAAGTGATATTAGTTTATCATCTCAACATTGAAAATTAGTTTATTAACTCCATTATGCCTCCATCATGGGTCCAAATTGCAGCTGCTAATAGATCTAAGGGAGGCGTGGGGGTGGGGGAGAGAGATAAATTTGTTGATATATCTCTTTCTCTTGGAATCACATTTAAAACATTTAATTATACAAAACTTTCACCAAAATATTGCCTTTACCTTTATCTTTGGAAAATATTATGAATTCTTGTAAATATCCAATTGTAGATAGCTACGTAAATAGTTTCTTCTCTTCCTCTACATCTCAGTCATATTCTTCTTTGACATACATACACATGGTTTCAAGCCACTCTCCATTTCATGATTGGTTATGTAAATCAAGCTAGGTACTCAATTATAAGGTCATAGTTATAGCTGAAAATACTTTTAGAAACCTATTTTCCTTTCTCTCACTAAAGCTTTTGATGTGCTAGAAAAGTATGCTTGCACTTTTCATTGATTGTGAGACGCATAGTGCAAGTAGTTCATGCTCTTTCTAGGAATAGATGCATATTCACCATTGCGTTATATGGACATATCATTCATGCAACTATACCAAAATGGAATCCTAGAATACTGCATTATGTCCTCTTGATATGTCCATTATTTATGAGTTTGTTCTTGTACATACCAGAATGTAGGAATTTTGAAGTCGATAACCTTTGAACCAAACATGCGATTCATGATTTTTTTGGAACCATCATTAGTTTACAAATTTATAAACATTTACATTGATAACGAGACTGGAGAGACATTAAATTTCATCTTTTATCAACTAGGTCCACCGCTAAGGCTCCATGCTTAGGTCAGTGTCTATGAGGTCTTATCATGCATATATCATTCATGGCGTCAGATTCACTTCTCGAAGTGTCTGTTAGGTAGACGACAAAGTGAGATATCAGCTTCACCAGCTCCAAACATGATGACCTAAACCAATATTCTCTCAAACAAATGTGAGAGGAGGCCCTCACTTACAGAATTTTTTATATGGGTTTTACAATCCAAGTACATGGCACGTAGACTTATCATATGATCTAGATGTAGCATCTTTTTGAACTTGCCATATACGTAGCATATTCTCCTCATGTTGTACCAATTATTGTCGCTCAAGGAAAAATGATTTCTTATTGCATTCTATGCCACCAACTTGCTTGTTGTGACACTTACTATCTATCTAAAATAAATAAATTTCATGTTTATCTAGAATTTAATAAAAATGCATTCATCTAGATAGGAATAGAAATCAGAGATTAGCATTGTTCAGAGGCTTGCAACTACATAGAGTAAACGTCACTCTCATAAGAAATACACCGTACCACCTAGTTTGAAGTCCTAACACGTGCAACTTTGGGTTCTTCTTTTTCGTGAAACAAAATTGACCTAGGGGCTTCTGCTATCTCATTCTTGAAGAAAATTTTATTTTTCACAAAAATGTCATTTCAAGTAAATAAATATAACAAATAATAGTAAACACATGATAGATGGACAAATTTACAATCCATATGACTAACTATACCTAGTTCGGATAGTGTGCATGTAATAGGTTGCTTAGTGCTGCATTTATGCTAACAACATATTGCAAACATTTCCAAATGCAACCCGTTATACCTTCTACACCAGAAACACAATGAAATACACCTTGATAATATTCTTGCATTTCTTAAAAAAGAACTCAGTTAATGTCATCAGACTTGGATATTAACTGATGGGCCAATGCTAAATGAGAAAATCAATTTATTAGTGGTTAAAGGGGGGTTTCTAGGAAGGAAATAGTCACAAGTACAGAAACACCCTCTCATGACCATGATGTCCTACAAGTGCACATGGTTTAGTTGTATCCTTTTCGAAGTAAGAGTATCGATCCCACAAGGAGCACATGAAATCAGCCTTTTGTCTCTTGACAAGTTTAAATAGCAACGTGTGCAGGTTATAAGAAACTCCAAAGCGAAAGCAATTTGATGGAGATTGTGAAGCAAGTAAAGTAAATTATTGAAATTAAAGCAACAAAAAGATGTAAAGTGAGTGTTGAAACCAACAGGATTAAAGCATTTTCGGGGAGTCTGGATTCCTCACTAGTGTGTATCTATAGTGATGCCTAAACACAACGCTACTTCGGATTCATAAGCCACTTTGCATATTTCTATTTCTGGGCAGAGTCGATAGAGATACATGCATACACACGGAAGCCCCATATCACATACGCCACCATCGTTCTTCCTCACTCCGGTAATCAGACGGTGATTAAGGAGGGAAAGGGTCCCCATGGACGCAACCTATAGATGGTCTTTGTTTTATCCCCTGCTAAAACAATCCGGGACAAAGGGAGACACGGCATGTCACTCACCTACCTCCACAACCAGTCGGTTCGCTACCATTAATAACCTTCCATCCAAAATTTGTATATGTCGGATGGTCAATTTCACCCAACATCAAGTAGATTACTAACATAAACATGAAAAAAATATTAAATCCTAATATCGAGCAATCTATTACATACTAGGGTTCATCCATATCCCCGAGAACTAGGGGAATTACTCACCGATGTGAGTAACATGCATCATAAGGGTGGTGATGATAAAAATGAATGGATTGCAAATGTAACACACAGGTTGATCCACTAGGTTTCTTGGGTTTACAATGAGATGGATGTGGATGATGATGAAGATGACAATGGAGATGATGATGATGATGATGATGATGATGATGATGATGACGACGACGAAGATAATGTCAAAGACCCTTTATTGTCGGTGGTAGAGGCGGGGATCTCCCCCTCTGCCAGTGGCCCCCTCTGAATCGCTCCGGAGGCTAGGGTTCTTCCATCTGGACGAGTTCCTGCTGTGTCAATCTGTTTTATCCCCAATCCAATCTCACGGGATGGTAGTAGTGTACGAGGCGGCGGCCCTCGCACCCCTTACGACCACCCATACGAGCGGGTGCGGCCGTATGGAACGCCGTCTTTAACTCATGGGGTGTCGTGGCGACTCTTCCTTTGGTCATGTTGTTCCACTCTTTTATGGTAGGCGATTATCACTTTAAATACGTGATTTCACTACCATTTCTTGAAATCTCTTCCAACGTTTATTATTTGATCCAAAAGGTGTTACTTGAGGAATAACAACAAAAAGAGGTGCACGAACGCGATACGTCTCCAACATATCTATTATTTATGAAGTATTGATGTTATATTTACATGAGTTCTACATGGTTCGGGTGCACTTATATATGATTTTTTATGGACTAACCTATTAACTTAGTGCGCGGTGCCAATTCCTGTTTTTTTGCCTATTTCTTTTCTACGCAGAAAAACTATACCAAACGAAGTCAAAACGAGCTATAAATTTACGGTGATTTTTTTGGAACACCCACGAGGAGGCCACAAGCTCACATGGCATGCCCTGTGGGCCCGGGGGTGCCACTTGAGCTTATGGGGTCCTTGTAACTCCTTTTGGTGTGATTCCAATGCAGAAAATTCCTAAAAATTAAGGAGCCCCCGAAAATTAACCTAGATAAGCTTTTCCACCGTCGCAAGCCTCTGTTCTAAAGCGATCTCACTTGGAGACCTCGTTCAGCACCTGTCATAGGGGGAAAGCCATCACCGATGGCCATCTTTATCATCCCCGCTGCCTCCATGACGAGGAGGGACTAGTTCACCCCCGGGGTTGAGGGTGTACCAGTAGCTTTGTGTTTGATCTCTCTCTCTCTCTCTCTCTCTCTCTCTCGTGATCTTGACATGACACAATCTTGATGCACGATGAGCTTTGTTAATATACTTAGATCGTATGATGTTCTTCACTCTCTATCCTATTATGATGAACTGAATACTACTCTATGAAGTTCTTTGTGTTGTATTAACTCGAGGATACTCGTGGTGACATTGGCGTATCTGGGTGACATTAGAGTTGATTGATGTGTATCATATGGTGTTGTCGTAGTACGATCTCTAGAACTGTTCCTGACACTTTGGGGTGGTTCAATAGTTGATAGGAGAGATAACTATGAGGTGGTTTTGCTACCTACAATAATTTCATTTTATGTTCTCACCTATAGATAAGAACTTTGGAGTGGTTCTTTATCGCACATTCAAGATTGTCTTTTGATTCAATTATGTTAGTGATGTTGAGAGACTACACTAGTGAAAGTATGAACTCTAAGCCTTGTTTCCAAACATTGCAATACCGTTTGTGCACACTTTTACTATTTTCTACCTTGTTGTTTTTATTATTTCAAATTACAAAAAACTATATCTACTATCCATTCTATATTTCTATCACCATCTCTTCGCCGAACTAGTGCACCTATACAATTTACCATTGTATTGGGTGTGTTGGGGACACAGGAGATTGCATGTATTTGTTTGTAGGGTTGTTTGAGAGAGAACATCTTCATCCTACACCTCCCACGGACTGATAAACCTTAGTTCATCCACTTGAGGGAAATTTGCTACTGTCCTATAAAACTCTGCACTTGGAGGGCCAACCAAGTCTACAAGGATAAAGTTGCATAGTAGACATTAGAACACAGTAAAATTCCACAAAGCCTACCGTGTAGGCACAAAACAACCAATAATAATAATAATAATTTGGACTCATCAACTCACCCAAGCTTAAAGGTTTGCTCATCCCTGAGTAATCACTGTGGCTTGTAAGAAAGAGGTCATCTTTATTATGAGATGTGGAAAATAGGAATGAATGAGTCCACCATATAGTTTTAGAATTTGCATCGTATGATTACTCCTACTATGCACTACTGAAAGCACATATGCTCCATTGGAGGTTTTGATAATTCATGACAACATACATTATCTCTTGGACTGACAGTTCTACCTAGTTTGTCTCAGATCAAGTCCAAAAGTTTGCACTGGCTGGGGATTGTGAGGAGGATCTTCAAGAAGGAAAAGAATAGGATTGGCAAAGCATCAAGCCTCAAGACTCTACATTTAATATTTATGTGATAAATCACATTTGAGTCCATAGGAAATCCAATACTATTAAAAGGGGATGAGGTATCTATGATGATCTGGTTTCTCAAAGTGCTTAGAGATTAGCCACCAAAAGCCTCAACATTTCTCCCACGAAATATTCTGTCCAAACCCTAAAGTCAAATTCGGTGCCACCAACTTTCTTCATTTCGGCCACACCGAGTTTCCCTTAGACAGAACCCAAGCCAAACCCGAGCAAATCCGTGCAACCGAGTTTTGCTTTGGTACAGCCGGAAAGCAGTGACCACCTCTCTGGTATCTAATTGATAAAAATCAAAATTTCCAAGTTTTTCATTTCGGTGCAATCGAGGCACTGGAAATGCCTAGGTTAACCGAATCGGACTCACAGAGATGTTGTATATTGGTCTCACCGAAATGCCAAAAGTTAGAACATTTTTCACTAGTCGTTGCAACCGAGTTTTACTCGGGTTCCACCGACTTGATCAATAATGTTGTAATGGTTGGATTTTTAGAGATTGCTATATACACCCCTCCACCTTCCTCTCAGTCATAGAGAGAGCACTCAGAACAAGCAAACACTTTCACCATTCATTTTATGAGAGAGAACCACCTACTCATGTGTTGAGATCAAGATCTTCCACTCCAACCGTATGAATCTTGACTTCTAGCCTCCCCAAGTTGCTTTCCACCCAATCAATCTCTTCTACCAAGCCAAATTCTGTGAGAGAGTGATTTAGTGTTGAGGAGAATATCTTTTGAAGCACTACAACAAGGAGTTCATCATCCATACCACATCTATTACCTTTTTGAGAGTGGTATCTCCTAGATTGGTTAGGTGTCGCTTGGGAGCCTCCAGTTCCTGTGGAGTTGAACCAATAAGTTTGTAAGGGCAAGGAGATCGCCTACTTCGTGAAGAACTACCCCGAGTGAGGCTAGTCCTTTATGGAGATAAGCCATGGTGAATAGACGAGGTTGCTTCTTCATGGAACCTTCATGGGTGGGGCCCTCCATGGACTCGCGCAGCCGTTACCCTCCATGGTTGAAGTCTCCATCAATGTGGACATACGATATCACCACCTATCAGAACCACGGGAAAAATCTTCGAGTCCCTATTGCGTTTGATCTTCCTATCTCTACTCTTTACTTACATGTGCATGTCTTTACTTTCCGTTGCTATACTTCGTAGAATTGCATGTGTAGGGTGTGCTAGACTTGATAGAATTGCTAAAACTTGCCAACCAATTAAATTGGGAAAATGTTAGGTTTTTATTTGGTCAAGTAGTCTATTCACCCCCCCCACACACACACACTCTAGACGCCGCTTCTCGATCCGACAATTGGTATCAGAGCCAGGTTTCCATTGCTTCAGTTTTTTCACCATTGGAGGAAGATGGATGTGCCTAGTTTGGGGAGTCTTAGTTGTAGTGTGCCTATTCTCAATGGGGAGTACTATAGTAAATGGAAATACAAAATGCTTGATCTATTTGATGAATTCCATTTGAGCAAGTATGTTGATATCCCCTATGTGCCTCCCATTGATCCCTTACATCCTTCTCACGAGGAAGAAATTGATATGCTTCGTAATCTTAGAGTTGTCAATCTTACCATTAGAGGATTACCTAGAATCGTGTTTGATCAAATGAAAAGCCTTGAGTGTGCTTATACTTTGTGGAAGTATTTGGAGAAAAGATATCCAAACTAATCTTTGAATTTTTTGATGTCATTCTCCATAAAACTATCACCTTTCACAAAATGAAGCCTAGTGATCCTAACTTTGATAAATACTTGTTTGAGCTTTGTGATCTCATGCGTGCTAAAGGAGATGTCATAACCATCAATAACATCATTAAGCCATTTGCATTCATAATCTTGAACATTGTCGTGATCACAATTCTAACAACTCTAATTATGTTTGTGACGAGGATATTCCATTTGATGATCACAATGTGGAACATGGCTACTATGATGAAGATGATAAGTTTGACATTGAATATGAGAAGACTATGAAGAATCTAAGTCTCATGGCAAACTAAAGACTACATGTACGGAGGAGAAGAGTGGATTCTTGACAGTGGATGCACCGATCACATGACCGGAGATAGAGACATGTTTGACGAGATCACACCAAACCATGGACTGCGCAGGTATGTGACCTTCGGAGATAACTCCAAGGGTAAGGTACTTGGTCTTGGTAAGGCGGCCATATCTCATGATAGTGCTATTCAAAATGTCATGCTTCTTGAATCCCTTGGCTACAATCTTCTTTCCGTATCTAGACTAGCCGATTTTGGTTTCAATGTGTTATTCACTAAAGTTGATTGCCAAGTGTTTCGTCAAGAGAATCATAACATGGTCTTTACCAGTTTTTGTAGAGGTGATTTATACATTGTCGATTTCACTAAGAGATCCCAACCTCGTACTTATCTTATTGCAAAATCTTCTAAAGGTTGGCTATGGCATAGAAGGCTAGGACATGTTGGTGTCCGTAATCTAGACAAGCTCATAAAAGGTGATCACATACTTGGTGTTAAAGATGTTATATTTGACAAAGATAGACTTTGTAGTGCTTGTCAAGCAGGAAAACAAGTTGGAGGAAGCCATCCCGTAAAGAACATCATGACTACTAGGAGACCACTCGAGTTGCTTCACATGGATCTCTTTGGTCCCAATGCTTAGAGGAGCCTCGGTGGAAATTCTTTTGGTCTTGTTATAGTTGATGATTTTTCCAGATTTACGTGGGTATTCTTTCTTGATGACAAGTCGCAGGTTCAATTTTTTTTCAGGAACTTTGGTCGGAAGGCCCAAAATCAATTTGAAGTGAAGATCAAGAAAGTTCGAAGTGACAACGGATCGGAGTTCAAGAACGCTAATATGGATACCTTTCTTAGGGCCCGATTGCCAAGATTTCATATCTGAACCTATTATCTTTTCACGAATATGAGAGTGTTTTGGATCCGATCTTGCAAGTTGCATGCACCTATTATGTGTTATGATCCGTAGACCCCAAAGTGACAATAGCTGGGATCTTCTCTGGTGATGACCGTAGTATGAGGAGTTCATGTATTCACCATGTGTTAATGCTTTGCTCCAATTCTCTATTAAAAGACGGCCTTAATATCCCTGAGATTTCCTTATGGACCCCGCTACCACGGGAGGGTAGGACAAAAGATGGCATGCAAGTTATTAATATAAGCACGTATGACTATATACGGAATACACGCCTACATTATATTGATGAATTGGATCTAGTTCTGTGTTGCTCTAGTATGTAACTGTTACATGATGAATGTTGGTGTTGAAACCGGCGGATCTCGGGTAGGGGGTCCCAAACTGTGAATCAAGGAACGATGGTAACAGTGGACGAAGGAGACGGTGTTTACCCAGGTTCGGGCCCTCGTGAGGAGGTAAAACCACGTCCTGCTTGATTATATTGCTGAGTATGAAGGTTTACAGAGTAGATCTACCTCGAGATCACACGAGCTAAACCCTAATGAGTTGAGTTGTCCTCTACGAACTAAGCCCCCTAGGGTTAGAAATGGTCAGTTTCCATCCGAGCATAGATACGCCCATTCTTTCTTGGAGGACACACCAAGTCTTCGGAATATTCCCCCATAAGCCTAGGGTCATTTCGCAGTCCGACCTTCCCGAAGATACCATAAGGCAGCCCATCGGGCCGGACTATAAGAGATAAGCCAGCGGCCCGAGGAGCCCTTAATCCCGGACTCCCTTAGTAGCCCCCGAACTATCCTCCAATGCCGGTCGTTAGGACATCAGCTGTTCCGCACGTCCAGAGTGTTCAGCTTGCAGGGCGAGTTCCTTTCTCCCTTTCATGCTTCGGCAATCCTTAGCTCGACCATCGATGACACCTCACTGTCCGAACATACCTTGCTTAGCCTTGAAGGCCAAACGCCCGAGTGTGAATAGTACCTTTCCTGACAACTTTCATGACGAAAGGTTCAGACGGGTCGTGACCATTCAACCAGTTACAAAAAATCGATTCGCGGTTCGAGGCTGCCATTTTATTGGTACGTTTAATCGACATGAAGATCGTGCTCCATTTTTTACGGGATATGATCAATGATTTGGGCTATCCCACGCGCGCATAATGGGGCGGTCGCTTCGGGAACTGGCACAGCTCACGGCGCAGTAAGGGGACGCTTGGTGTTATGGCCTTCCATAAAAGGGGAAAAGGATCTTCACAGTCCTTCTACGCTCCCCAGATTCGCTTTCTCCAACTTTCCCCGCTCTGAGCGCGTAGATCTAATCTTTCTCTAGCTCTTCCTCCAACACCCCTTCTTCTTCCCCGAGCACGGCCATGGCTGGTTCGGGCTCGCAAGGCAAGTGGGAGGCGTCGTGCGTCACCGAGGACGACATCCAAGAACTGAAGCACACCGGCTACCTCTCAGTCGACGTCGCCCACCGCGCCCCCGAAGAGGGCCAAGTGATCCCCACGCCACGGCCCGGGGAGCGGGTGGTGTTCATTCCCCATTTCATTCGGGACTGGGCTTCCCGCTGCACCCCTTTGTAAGGGGCCTGATGTTCTTCTATGGGCTGGACTTCCACGACCTTCCCCCAAACTCCATTATTCACATATCAGCCTTCATCATCGTCTGCGAGGCCTTCCTACGGGTCCAGGCACAGTTCGGCTTATGGCTGAAGGTCTTCAACGTCAAGCCGAAGACCGTGAGCAGCTAACACGCGGACTGTGGGGGAGCGGTGATCAGTAAGCTCCCTCAGGTGCAGTGGCAGGATGGCACCTTCATCGACACCATCAAGACCTGACAGAAGGAGTGGTTCTATATTACCGAACCGCGTGCCGCAGATTGGGCGGCCGCTCCCGAATTCAGATCTGGTCCTCCCGCAAGGTTGACCTCTTGGATCAAGAAAGGCCTGGATTGGGGGTCGGCCACTGAGGTAAAGGCGCTGCTGGAACGCATCGGAAAGATGCTAGAAGCAAACATCGGCATGACCAATGTGGTCCAGGTCATGCTTCGCCGCCGCCTCCTCCCCTGCTAGCTCCGGGCCACACCGATGTGGGCCCATAAGTCCGATGACTCCCCCACCATGCATAAACTCTATGACACTACTCGGGAGAAGCTATGGAAGGCACTGTTCAAGCCCCAGGAGGAGTGGCCGGCCAAAGAGGAGGACACCGGCCTGGACGCTTAAGGTAAAGCTTCAATCTTCAATCTTTTATCTCCAGGTTCGATCTTTTTAGCAAGGATTCTAAATTCTCTTTTCTTGGTTTCCCTAGGGCTGGCTAGCTCAGGCCATGCGGATCAACGGCCCTGCTCCGCTGCCCGAAGCCCCCAGGTCGACCCTCTTGACGGAGATGCTGGTCGAGGCGCCGTACTCGGCGCCAGAGAAGAAGGACAAGCAGAAGAAGGGCGAGAAGAAAAGGAGATCCGAGCTGGTCTCCGCCCAAGAGGCCCTCCGGACGCTAAGTCCGGGGAGACCCAGGCCTCCTCTGCTCATGAGGAGGAGCAGACGGAGGAAGGGGGGAAATCGCCCCAGCCAAAGAAAAGTGCGGCATCTGTGGATGCCGAGGAGCAGTCAGATCCCCCTTCTCCAAAGAGGCCCTGCCGGGTCAAGGTGACCCTGCCCGATGTCAGCCCGGATTCCGATGAGGAATCCGAGGCGTTCAAAAGGGTCCTGCAGAGGGTCCCCAGGGCCAAGCCCGCGGCCCAGTGGTACGGATTCCGAATATATTGCTTATGCATGATTTTTGTTGCTGGCCGGACTAATGACTCCCATGTTGCAGCCCTGCCCGCGATCTCCCGACCAAATAGGTCTCAGAGGGAGATCCCCCGCCAGCCGAGCTGGCGGAAAGCGGGACTGCATCCCGAACATTTCTTCAATAGGCCGTCGACGAGGCCGTGGAGGTGATATCCCGGCGGACGCCTCCTCGGCCGAATACTGAGGGGAAGGAGGTCATGACCGAGGCTCAGACCTCGGCGGCCGAGGACCAGGAGACCGGCCCCTCCTGTTAAACAAAGAGGGAGATTGTGAGTCATCGGAGCTCCCTCCGAAGACGGCTCCGGAGACTGACAAGGCTCCGATATCGACCACTCTAGCTTCACAAGAATGAGGAGGTGTGGTGCCGCCATCGGTGCCACCCGCGACGGGGTAGGCCAGAACCGAGTGGCAGCCGCGATGGAAGAGGCCTTGCGCAGCTCCGTCCTCGCCGAAGACCACCACATCCTTATGGGTGCGGTTCTGAAAGGCATTCAGTCCGTTGATAGAGGACTGAAGGAGGCCTTCGGCGGTCTCTTGACGGGCTTCAAGGTAAGTCATGTAATGCACCTCTCTCTAAGCGGAATTTGTTCGTGAGATATATATATTTCAGATAGATGTAGTAGCCCCCAAGTCCTAGGTAAGTTTAGGAAACTTACCCAGGGATCAGAGGATCTCAGGTTCCGAGTAAAAATTGATATTTTGACTGTCTTCGGAGATGGTCTGAAAAGGAGGGTCTAGGACCAATAGTTCTGATGTGTGTCTCACATAATCTTTGATGTGTAGGCCTCGTCATCGGCTGCAGCTGTCCACGATGTGGAGCTGGCTGAGCTCAACCGGAAGCTCAAGAGCTCCGACGAGGAGCTTGACCGTCTGAACAAGCGGTTTGATGAAATGCAAGGTGAGTTGGAGTTTCAGAGACCTTGTCCGATCCTCATTGATTGAGATTCTTGAGTTTTTGAATCCTCAATGTTGGTCTTCCATTGCATTTGAAGCCATTTCTTATGAGGTCGAAAACCTCAAGGCCGAGCTGGAGAAGGCCAAGCGGGAGGCTGTCGATCATAAAATGGCGGCCGACCAGGCGGCAGCCGAACTGAGCTCCTTGAAGGCTGTCAGCCAAAAGCACGAAGCTCGGGTGGCCGAAGTGCAGCAAGAGCTCCAAGATGCCAGCACTAAGTGCGAGGCTCTTGAGCAGAAGACCAAGGATCAGGCGGACGAACTATCCACATTGTCTTCCGATCTTAAATCGGAGCGTGTGGATAGGCGGACTTATGAGGAAGAACTCTGCCAAGTCAGGATGATCGCGGATGGTAAGCCATACTTACTTCAATGCGCCTTTGGTGGTAACAGGTTTGCTAGTCTTACATGGCTATTGCGTTCCTCAGGCGCCTTCACGGACCTTCCAAGGAGTGCGGCGGAGGCGGCCAAGCACTTTGCGGCTCGGGACGGGGATGCAGAACAGAGGCTGTTCTGGGCGCAATTTCAGAACCCCGAGCCCCGTCCTGTCCTTAGCCTACAGATGAAGCAGCTGATGGAGCTGCATCGAATGGCGGAGCCGGCCTTAAAGGACCTCTGCATTCAGTTGTGGCCTTCCGAGCCCCTACCAAGTAGTTACTTCAGCTTGGTGCAGAAGCTCTGCGACGCCTCCTCCCATATTGAGGCCGTGAAGCGTTCTGTGTGTATTGAGGGAGCGCGAATGGCTTTTGCAAGGACGATGATGCACTGGCCAGGGTTGAAGCCGCTCGAGATGGTTACAGTGCCCTCGCCACCCGGGAAGGAGCATAGGCGCCCTGAGCTGTATTTTGCTGCTGCAATGGAGGGTGCTCGGTCAGTGGAGATCCAGTGCCCTAAAGATGTAATTTTCGAGTGAACATGTTATTGTATGCTCGATGAATATTGTATTTTGATAATACTTATGCATGGTTTATCATGCTTTCGTGTTTTGATTATTTTGACTCCTATGTGGCCGTTTTTGGAACTGAAAGTTGCCAGTCGTCGGCTTTAGCCCCCATGTAATTATTACAAGAGGTGTTCCGTCATCCGCAGTATTATCCTTAGCCGAATTATTGGAACCCGGAGGCGGTAGTGCGAGAGGTGGGAATGAGGCAATCGGACTATGCGGCTTTACTGCTTTCACTTAGCTGGAGGAGCTTGACTACGGGGGCTGATTACTAGCCCCCAGTGTTGTGTGGTGTTCGGGTGAGCCGAGGTAGAAACCATTACCACATGGCTTGCAATAATGCAAACACCTCATATGACACAGAATAATCTCTATTGATTTTTAGTCTGACACTTGTGTTCGGATGCAGACCGGTTCGCGCTTATTATGACGGTCGATTTTAGGCTTTCTCCACTGAGGTACTTGACCAGGCAAGCTAGAAATATAATCGCGGTGGTTCTCCCTTTACCCTTTTAGCCAAACGAGCGGAACGTAAGAGCGTAAGCATAGGAGCTGGGAAACCCAACCTTTGACCTAAGACACAATTCGGAACCGATGCATATAACGCAAAAATCTGACACGTCGGACATATAAAGGATAATGCCGGGATGATGCTTGGGACGAGCTTTATAGCTAAGCCCCCCGGTTTATTAGCCGAGTGCATCGAAATTGTACCGAACAGTTTCGCTTCCATCGGCGGGGAGTTGGAAAGCATTATAAAATGCCATAATCGGACCATAAAAGATGGTCTCTATTATGAATTTTTACAATTCATACTGCGGGTGTAACTGATACAGGTATATTTAGAAACAAATGTATACAAAGGGGGAGGCTTGATGTCCTTGGCGTGTCCTTGTGCGCCTCCATTCCTTTGCTCTTGACGAGTAGTATGCTCTTTGAAAGGTGGTTATAATCGGCGAATAGACCTTTGGGGGAGGTACATGTTTAAATCGCTGGGACATGCATGAGTTTGATGCCTGCTATGTTGAGAGTAGTTCGGTCGAACCGACCACTCTGTTGTGATGAGGTGTCCCCCCGCAGCTGCCCATGGTATTTTAAGTGCGAAATTGTGCCTTCTTGGTACGTACCTGATGGGTAGTGGGGCCGTGCTGTGGGGGGCGTGTCCCTATTTGTGGTGAACGGGAGGCTGCTCCGGGAGATCGGGTCGTGCTCAGATCCGCTTGTTTGCATGTCGAAGTTTTCCCCAAGTTGGGGTCCTGGTGCCTCGATGCCAGACTGGAATTCGGCCGCTAGAGCCGCTGTGTGTTCTTCCATCCGGAGTGAGTGCTCTGTGTTACCATTGACGGTGATGACCCCCTTTGGCCCGGGCATCTTGAGCTTCAGGTATGTGTAGTGGGGAACTGTGTTAAAGCGAGCAAACGCTGTATGGCCGAGCAGTGCATGATAGCCACTGCGGAAAGGTACTGTATCAAAGATCAAGTCTTTGCTACGGAAGTTATCGGGCGAGCCAAACACTACTTCCAGCGTCACGGTACCCGAGCACCGTCCTTCGACACCGGGGATGACTCCCTTGAAGGTTGTGTTGCTGGGTTTAATTCTTGACGGGTCGATACTCATTTCTTTTACTGTATCTGAGTAAATCAGATTAAGGCTGCTTCCTCCGTCCATAAGGACTCTAGTGAGGTGGAACCCATCGATAATGGGGTCCAGAACGAGAGCGGCCGAGCCTCCATGACGGATGCTGGTAGGGTGATCCCTATGATCAAAGGTGATCGGACAAGCCGACCACGGGTTGAACTTCGGAGCTATGGGTTCTACGGCGTAGACCTCCCGACGTGCGCATTTCCTGTCCTTTTTGGGTATATGTGTGACATATATCATGTTCACGGTTTTGACCTTGGGAGGGAATTGCTTTTGCCCACCATTGTTCGGCCCGCGGGGTTCTTCATCGTCCTCGCTTCGTGGGCTCTTGCTCTGTTCCTCGGCTGTGAGCTTGCCTGCTTGCTTGAACACCCAATAGTTTCTGTTGGTATGGGTGGCCGGCTTCTCTTGCGTGCCGTGGATTTGGCAGGGCCAATCCATGATTCTGTCCAAAGCGGTAGGTCCATCCATGTTCCCTTTATGGGGCTTCTTCCGCTGTCCGGGTTTTGAGTTGCGGAAACCGGCGTTTACGGCCGTGTCCTCCGAGTCGCCATTGCTATGGCGGCGTTTATTTTTGTTCCGCCTTGGTTTTCCGTTACTGTCCCGCACTTCAGGGGTGCCAGGGTCTTCAGGATTATGGCTTCAGCGAGCTAGCCAATTGTCTTCGCCCGCGCAAAAGCGGGTCATAAGGGAGGTGAGGGCAGACATCGTTCTCGGCTTATCCTGGCCGAGCTGGCGAGCTAGCCATTCGTCCCGGATGTTGTGTCTGTACGAGGCTATCGCCTCGGCGTCCGAACAGTCGATGATCCGGTTCTTCTTAGTCAAGAACCGATTCCAAAATTTCCTGGCCGACTCGCCAGTCTCCTGGACGACGTTGCTTAGGTCGGAAGAGTGCGGGGGGCGGACGTAAGTGCCTTGGAAGTTAGACGGGAAGGCGTCTTCGAGCTCCTCCCAGCTCCCAATGGAGTTCTCTGGGAGGTTGTTTAGCCAGTGCCGAGCTGGACCCTTCAGTTTGAGTGGTAGGTATTTGATGGCATGGAGATCGTCTCCTCTGGCCATATGGATGTGGAGGAGGAAGTCCTCGATCCAGACGGCCAGGTCCGTTGTTCCGTCGTATGATTCTATGTTGACGGGTTTAAATCCTTCGGGGAACTGGTGCTGCATGACCTCGTCTGTAAAGCACAGTGGGTGTGCGGCGCCTCTGATCCGGGCTATGTCACGCTGGAAATCAGCTGGTGGGTGAGCTCGGTATTGTTCCCGGTTTCTGTGGTTGCGGTCGAGCCACAATCGGTAGCCATCCCGTCTAACGGGGGAGCGTTCCCTAGATCCGTAAATGGATCTGGCGTGACCTGACATATAGTCCAGGTCCTACCAAAGATCGTATCGATCCTCAGGCTGTGCTAGTCCCTTTCCTCTCCTACGGGGTGACGTGGGCCAGTACTCGGCGTATTGAGCCACCCTGTCCTGTCCTCGAGGGGGGCGGTCCGGCTGGTCATACTAAGTGCGCCTGGGAGATTTGGGCTCAAGGGCCTCATCGTCGAATTGCGGCAGTAGGCGTCGGCGAGGGTAACTCCTCTTTTGGTCTGGCCGCTCAGTGTCGAACCCTTCTTCGGCCGCCAGAACTTTTGTCCATCTTTTGTTGATGGTGTCTTGTTCGGCTTTGAGCTGCTGCTGCTGCTTTGCCTTTAAGGTCCGAGCTGTAGCTATGAGCTGTTGCCTAAATCGTTCTTGGTCCTCGAGGTTTTTGGGGACGGTGCAGTTTTCGGCTTCGAGGTTTTCTTCCCCTCCAGCATTTGGGAAGTAGTCATCATCCTCGGAATCATTGAGGTCCTCGGCTTCTTGCTGATCCATGAGCCTTTTCGGGTCCTCCACCGGCTCCGCGGGGACCTCAGGGTCACCGAGGTCCTCCGGGGTATCTATTTCCTAGGTGCCTGTAACGGCTTCCCTTCCCTTGTTGGTCTTGGATCGCTTGCCTTGTTTCCGGTGTTTTGATGCTTCGCCGGATTTTTCGCCGTTCTTGTTGGGGGTGTGGTTCTCCCTATTGTTAGGGGTGTCCACCATATAGACATCATAGGTCGAGGTGGTTGTTCACCGCCCGGTGGTCATGGGGGCGGGATCGCCGGTCTCTTCATCCATGTGTTCTGCCTCTTCGGAGGCGTAGTCCAACATGTCGGTTAAGTCTTCGATAGTGGCTACCAGATGGGCGGCGGGCGTGGGCCGTAGAATTCCCCGTAAACGGCCTCAAGGTCGACCGGAACGTGGGTCGAGGTAAGACCGTTCTCGATTGCCATCGACTGGATCTGGTCTAGAGCCTTGTTCAACCACGAGAGGACGACCAGATCGGTTTCCTGAGGGCCCTTGGAGTTGAGCTCCAGGGCGTCTTCGGGATGGGCGTGTTCAGCGAAGGCCGAACCTTGATATTCAGGTACCATCACCGAGTCTGGGCTCGAGGCCGGACCTTCGGCAGAGATAGATCTGAGGGTTGAGCCGGATAGTGGGACTGGAGTTGAAGCTCCAGGGTCTCCGGGCCTGTCAGACAAAACCGAGAGATCAGCGAGGAACAGATCGCCATGGGGGTCGGCGGTGAACTCTAGGTTCCCGAACTTGATCCCCTGGCCGTGGGAGAAATTTTCGATCCGTCATAGATGGTCGGTCGAGTCAGCATGCAGCACGACGCTGCCGAACGCGAAGACCTGTCTGGGGACAAAAATGTCCTTGTTCCGGGCCTGTTCACCGATGATTAGGCGAGCCATCAATCCACAAGTGATCTCACAGCGGAACTCTCAATGAAAGCACCAATGTCGATGTCGAAACCGGTGGATCTCGGGTAGGGGGTCCCGAACTGTGAATCTAGGAACGATGGTAACAATGGACGAAGGAGACGGTGTTTGCCCAGGTTCGGGCCCTCGTGAGGAGGTAAAACCCTACATCCTGCTTGATTATATTGCTGAGTATGAAGCTTTACAGAGTAGATCTACCTCGAGATCACACGAGCTAAACCCTAATGAGTTGAGTTGTCCTCTACGAACTAAGGCCCCTAGTTTATATAGAGACCAGGGGTCCCTAGGGTTACAAATGGTTGGTTTCCATCCGAGCATAGATACGCCCATTCTTTCTTGGAGGACACACCAAGTCTTTGGAATATTCCCCCATAAGCGTAGGGTCATTTCGCAGTCCGGCCTTCCCGAAGATACCATAAGGCGGCCCATCGGGCCGGACTATAAGAGATAAGTCAGCGTCCCGAGGCATTTATATGCTATTTTATATCATTATTGTGAACTAACCTATTAACCTAGTGCCCAGTGCATGTTGTTGTTTTCTGCTTGTTTTTGGCCTTTCAGAAATACTAAACCAAACGAAGTCCAAATGCCCCGAAATTTGTTGTTGATTTTCTCTCGACACAAATAAGACCTGGAAGCTTCGGAGGGAGACCGGAGGCCACACGGGGTGGCGCCAAGCCAACAGGGCGCACCCAGGGTGGGTGGTCGCGCCCTGCTGGCTTGGGACCACCTCCCACGGTCTCCTTACCTAATTCTTCCCCTATATATTCTCTAAAATCGGGAAAACACCTGAAAGCTAGCCAAAATACTTTTTCCGCCGTCGCAAGTCTCTGTTCCGACGGGAGGCCATTTGGAGCCTTGTTCTGGTGCCATGCGGAAGGGGGAATCGATCACGGGGGGCCTCTACATCAACCTTGCTGCCTCCGTGATAATGTGTGAGTAGTTTACCATAGACCTATGGGTCCATAGCTAGTACCTAGATGGCTCTCTCTCTCTCTCTCTCTCTATGTGTCTCTCTGTGATCTTCAATACAAAGTTCACCGCGATTCCGGCGATGATCTATCCGATGTAATCCTTCTTTGCGGTGTGTTTGTTGGGATCCGATGAATTGTGGGTTTATGTTCAGATTATTCAGGAAAATATATTGAGTCTTTACTGAATTATTATATGCATGATTGTTATAGCGTCGTATTGCTCTCCGATCTATCGGTTTGGCTTGGCCAACTAGATTGATTTATCTTCAGCGGGAGTGGTGCGTTGTGATGGGTTTAATCTTGCGGTCTTCAATCCTCATGACAGAAGGGGTCAAGACACGTATTTTATTACTGCCATTAAGTGGAAAACAATGAGGTTTATTCATATTGATTGGATTTACTTTGTCAACATCATGTCATTTTGCTCCAAGCATTACTCTGTTTTTACTTAATACTCTAGATGCATGTTGGATAGTGGTCGATGGGTGGAGTAAAAGTAGTAGATGCAGGTAGGAGTTGGTCTACTTTTTTATGGATGCGATCCCTATATACATGATCATTGTTGTGAATAAATATTGCATAACTATGTGCTTTTCCATCAATTGCCCAACAGTAATTTGTTTACCCACCGTATGCTTTCTTCGAGAGAGAAGCCTCTAGCCAAAACTATGGCCCCCGGATCTTCACGAAATATAATATTACAAAAACACCAAAAGTATTTCTGCCATTTATTTACTATTTTTTATATATTTATATTATATATCTATCACTACGTATCGCTTGCAAGTAACGAGTTTGAGGGGCTTGACAACCTCATCCCTGTGTTGGGAGCAAGTGCATGCTCTTTTGTGTGTAGGTGCCGAAGACGGGAACTTGCTTGGTCCTCCTATTGGTTTGATAACCTTAGTTCTCACTAAGGGAAATACTTATCTCTACTGTGATGCATCTCCTCTCCTCTTCGGGGAAAATCCCAACGCAGTTTACAACTAGCAGTAAGAATTTCTGGCGCCGTTGCGGGGGAGTATCACCAAATTCTTATCAAGTACCTTCAAACAAATTATCATTAGCTTTTTCTACTTTTTTTCTGTTATATTTTACTTTATATAAAAATAAAAAATACAAAAATATTTCTATTTGCTTGTTTGCTTAGTTATCTAGTTTCCTCATTTGCGTGCTAGTTTACTTGTTTAGTCACAAAGTCTCAATATACTACTAAGTTGTGTGATTTCTCAAATACTAATAATAATGATTTTATTAGCACTCCTATACCACCCGCCACTAATACGGAGTTTTATGATATTAATGTTGCTTTGCTAAATCTTTTTATGAAAGAACAATTTTCGGGAAGTCCTAATGAGGATCCCGCTTCACATCTTAATACCTTTGTTGAATTATGTGATATGCAAAAGAAAAAGGACATTGATAATGATGTGGTTAAATTGAAATTATTTCCTTTTCACTAAGAGATAAAGCTAAAACTTGTTTTTTATCCTTGCCTCGCAATATTATTGGAACTTGGGATAAGTGTAGGGATGCTTTTATTGCCAGGTATTTTCCTCCCGCTAAAATTATATCTCTCCGAAAGCAAATTATGAATTTTAAACAACATGAGCAAGAACATATTGCACAAGCATGGTAGAGAATGAAAACGATGAATAGAAATTGTCCCACTCATGGCTTACACTTATGGATAAATATACAAAATTTCTATGCTGGACTGAACTTTGCGTCTAGAAACCTTCTAGATTCTGTTGCAGGTAGTACCTTTATGGAGGTGACATTAAGAGAGGCTACAAAACTTCTGGACTATATCATGACAAATTATTCTCAATGGCACACCGAGCGAGCTCCAACTGGTAAGAAGGTAAATTCTGTCAAAAAAATAGTACTTTGAGTGATAAAATGGATGCTCTTATTGTCGGCGTTCTGGGAACGGGGGTACCCAGACCTGCCTTCCTGCGGCCCAGGGCAGGGCCCACCTCACAACCCAAGCATGGCCTGGCACAGCCCCACTAGAGACAAGGACCTCGCGAGGACCCGAGCTCGCGAGGGAAGCAGCACCAAGGCCAACAGGGAGCGGGCCTCCTCAGGCCCCCTCCGGAGCGGCGGAGATCTCTATGTAGAACCCGGCCTCAGGAGTCAAGGATGACGCAATGAAGGACAGGCGGGCGCCAGCGTGCCAGGCGGTGCAGTTTCCCCTTTGGTGCAAAGGGAGCAAGGACGTACGCGGGTTCCCAAAGCGCCCCCAAAGGTTTCCATTCCGGTGCAACAAGACCACGACCACGAGCCTAGCTGGACGGATGCCATCGCCTAGTCCACCTCTGCATCATCGACAGCTACTTTGCAGGCGAAGACCACCTTTGGACAGGGCGGGGATGTACTCCTGTCCCCCTTCGAATTTGACCGTTGTGGGATCCCTTCCCGCCATTGCGTTAAGGGAAGAGGACCCGGGCCGCTGCTATATATAGAGGCTAGGTTGCACCGTAGAGAGGGGGACAACGAAGGAAAGACCACAGACAAGGCAGAGAGCCAAGAACACCACTCGAGCGCCCTCACGAGGCTCCTCACCACTGTACTAGTTCATCCACCACACCTCCTCATGAGGCAATCCACCAAAGCAGGAGTAGAGTATTACGCTTCACAGCGGCCTGAACCTAGGTAAATCATCGTGTGGATCTTCTTCCTCGTGATCATGCGAATTCATCGTCCTAACCATCTAGTAGCGAGATAGGTGGGGAGAGGCCGTTGGGGATCTTCGCACACGCCCCTGTGTTCGAACCTTGAGGTTTTTGCGGAGCCCAAAATCCGACATTTGGCGCGCCAGGTAGGGGGCGTGTCGAAGTCTTCCAGAAGCCTCGCTCATCCCACGCCTCACCGCTCCGATGGACAGCGCCCAACAAGCTTCCTCCGTCCACGGCGGATCTGTCTTCACCAATCCTGCCGCTGCTGACCGAGACCCACGCCCCAACGGCACGACGCTAGGCAGTCAGTATCAAGCCGCCAGTGTCGTCTCCACCGTCGTCACTTCTCGCGCCGACCGAACACATGGCGGACGGGCGGCGCCCTCGGCACCGGCATCGCGTCGCACCTACGTGGGAGACCTCGACGCGCACGATGCTCTGCTGATGGCAAGCGAGATGCTCGGCCACCGCCCGACGCACGGGGGCTTCGACGCATGGGCCGACCACATCGCAGAGCTGGTCAACGTCGCGCGGAGGGCCATGGCTCCTCACTCTTCTTCAAGGCCACAGGCGTCAGGCGCCGGGGGCTCGTTCACCGTGCCTGCCGCCCAGCCCGCCGGCGGCGTCCCCCTTCAGGTCCTGGGAGAACTTGAGCGGGGGCCACCGCATGCCGTGCTCCTTCTCCTTCGAATTCTGGTGACCGGTTTCGGGGTGCAGCCCGGCCCCGATGATGGAGCGCACGGAGGAAACAACGGGGCGCCCCACGCGCGCACTGACACGCGCCCCCGTGACCCTATGGACCGTCAACAGCCTGGGTTAACCAGGCGGGAGCGTGCCATCCTACACAGGGAGCAGGCGGCGCAGGCGTTCGGACAAGCAAGCAACCACGCCGAAGGCGCATCGGTTCGCCAACGAAGCAATCCACGCCAGGAAGCACGCGGCCCACCCAACGGCGGTGGCAGAGGTAAGCAACTTCGAGCTGAGGCTCGTCGCAGGAGGGTCTGCGGGCTGCGCGCACAGGGGGGCGCCCTGCCGCCGCCCGGAGGGGCCGTCCTCGGTGCCCCGCCGGGCGGCTCAGGAGGAGAACAGGGCCCTTATGTGGAGCCCTATGTACCAAGCTACGTCGTACCTCCGGACGGTGGGATGGATCAGGTGCCTGTCGTAGGCGCCAACACCCCCCAAGAGTAGGGGGTACCCTGGGCGTCCTCCCCGAGTCGGGCTTGGGGGCTCCTACCAACGGAGCACCTAGCCTGGACAACGCGAGCGGGGGGAAGAGGGAGGACGCCCCCATGCCTGTGAGGCACGGCGCAAGACATCGCCCTCGCGAGCAAGCAACACCGAGCAAAGCCCCGAGGCCTCAAAAGAAACGGCCTGGGGGGGGAGCATCAAGACACAAGCAGCGCAGGCCACCCGCGGCAACTGGAGCGCCGGCGCAGCCTCGGGAGGCCGGGCCTCACGAGGCCCTCGGGACACTGTCAGGCCAGCGTCCTGATGCTTCACGAGGCGGCTTCATCGACAAAACACCTTTATGGCTGCGCCGGATGCATTGTGCTCATGTTTGGGCCGCGGGAGCGCAATCCTGCGGCTACGCGGGAAACAATGAATTCGGGTTTGGGTCATAGAGGCGCGCAACCGAGCAGAAATGCACGGGATGGCTCTTGACGGAGTTGGGAGCAACCGGGCCGTGCGCCTGGGGGCTTGCCCAGCTATCTATGGCCGTGACACTCTCACGTAATAATGAGTGGGCTGTATATGCCCGGAGCCCCCCGAGGACGCGGAGGGGTTCCATCCCACGCCCAAGCCCCATGCTCCGCGCTGGCGGACAACACTGCCCACCAATGGCTATGCCCACGCAACGTGGATGCCCGACGCTCCGCGCTGGGGGAAGACGAAGACAAAGACTAGCCTAGGTGCCGGACCCGGCAGTTGCTTGCTTCTTTTTGGTGTTCGAATTGCCACTTTTTGGAATGAAGGTTGAGAATTCCGGAACTCTATTTTTAAAAGAAAAAGGGGCGGGGACTTTTCTCTCATCGTTCTCTCGTTTTTCCGGTCTTGGAGTCTCTTTCTCTGAATTGGTGTTTCGCAAGGGCCCGTGTGCTCCGGCCCTCCCCGAGGTGCCTCGGAGCTGGATAGCAAGGCCCTGTCGCCTCAGGGACTTGCATCTTTTGGCGGTCAACCCCCACTCGGGGCTGCGACCACAGCGCGGCACCGCAGCATGGAGCCTCGGGAGGCCCCAATGCCCCCTGAGGCAGCAGCTGGCAGGACGGAATGGGGGTCGCTCGAGCGTCAAGGGGGGCTCCTGAGCAGCGCGCCTTGACGCTGTCCTGCCGATCCGGTCGGTATCAAGGGTGTCGAGGCCTCACCCCGTAGTTGCGTCCTGGTGATCCGGACGTCCCTTACGGTGGTCGAGAAATGTGTGGGACTGGGGCCTGCAGACACAGAGTGCCGAAAGGGCCCCCAAACCGTCCCACAAACAAGGAGGAAGCATCCCAGGAGGAACCGCGGACTATCTGGACAACCCGGCCGTGCCTCGCGACACACGAGATCGTCACCGCCCAACAAGCTAAGTACACTACCGGACCAAGCAAGAGCCTCCTGATCTAATGACGACCCGAGGGCGGGATAAGGGTTGTGCGCACTAATGTGAGGATGCAGGTACTACGGGCCACCACGCGCGGCCACCGAGACCCCTGGGGCCTGAGGGGCCAAGAAAAACGGCATGACGGGAGGGACCCTGCCACGACGAGCAGCAAGGCCACGAACCCGGGGAGCGGCAGCCACAAGCAGCCCCTCAGGAGAGGACACCTCGTGAGGGCCCAGTCGGCCACCGTCGCTAGGCCGCAACGGCGTCGGCGCAAAGAAACTAAGTCACGTCACGGCAAGCAGGCGACCGGCGGTTTAAGAAAGGGAAGGACGGAGACGAAGGTAATACGCAAAAGGCTAACGCCCTCCAGGGCCGAGTTCTTCTTAAAGATTGCAGGAACCATGAAAGGGAAACAGGGGATGCCTAGAGGGAGGAGTCGCTGTCGCCGCCCGCGCCGCCGCCCGCCCCGGCGCCGGAATCGTCATCCCCGCTGGAGGCGGGCACCTGGATGAACCGCTCCACCAGAGACTCCACGTGCGGGCGCACCTCGTCCCGGAGGGGCCGCTGGAGCTCGTCAGGCACCCACTCCCCGACGCGCTGGAGGTCGAGCTCCGAGGCGTGGCGGCGCAAGTTGGAGAAGACGTGCGTCAGGGCGAGGTCCAGGAGGTCGCGTGCGTCGGCCTCGCTGTCCGCGTTCACGCGTGAGACGCCAGTCTCCAGCGCCTCCACCACCCTCCGGAAGAAGTCAAGATAGCCCCCGTCGCCATGCGCGCACGGCAGTGCGTGGGCTTCCCCGACGAACCGGCTCACCATGCCGGCCGCGCGGCGGGCGATGTCAAGATACTGCTCGGCGCGTAGGGACTCCAACATCTTGGCATGCGCCGCCTCATCCTGGGCGGCCTGCACGGCGTCAGCTGCCTCCTTAACCTGGGCCTGGAGGGACGCAAGCTCCGCCCTGGCCTCCACTTTGCCCCTGAGGGCAGCTTGGAAGGCGGCCTCGGCGGTCGCCAGCAGGACCCGTAGCGCGTCTGTCGGATTTCGGGCTCCGCAAAACCCGCAAGGTTCGAACACAGGGGCATGTGCAAAGATCCCCTGCAGCCTCGCCCTACCTAGCTCGCTACTCGATGGTTAAGACGATGAACTCGCGCGTCGACGAGGAAGAAGATGAACACGGTGGTTTACCCAGGTTCGGGCTGCTACGAAGCGTAATACCATACTCCTGCTTTGGTGGATTGCCTCTCAAGGAGGTGTGGTGGATGAACTAGTACAGTGTTGAGGAGCCTCGTGAGGGCGCTCCAGAGGTGTTCTTAGCCCTCTGCTAGTTTTATGATCGATCCCCCTCCTACGGTGCAGCCTAGCCTCTATTTATAGCAGTGGCCCCGGTCCTCTTCCCTTATCGCAATGGCGGGAAGGGATCCCACAACGGCCAAATTTGAAGGGGGACAGGAGTACATCCCCGCCCTGTCCAAAGGTGGTGTTCGCCTGCAAAGTAGCTGTCGATGATGCAGAGGTGGGCTCGACGATGACATCCGTCCCGCGGGCTCGTGGTCGTGGTCTTGTTGCACCGGAATGGAAACCTTTGGGGGGCGCTTTGGGAACCCGCGTACGTCCTTGCTCCCTTTGCACCAAAGGGGAAACTGCACCACCTGGCGCGCTGGCGCCGGCCTGTCCTTCCTTGTGTCATCTTTGACTCCTGAGGGCGGGTTCTGCATAGAGATCTCCGCCGCTCCGGAGGGGGCCAGGGGAGGCCCACCCCTTGCTGATCTTGGTGCTGCTCTTCCACGCGAGCCTAGGGTCCTCGCGAGGGCCTTGTTTTGAGTGGGGCTGCGTCTGGTTGTGCTTGGCTGACGAGGTGGGCCATGGCCTGGGCCGCAGGCAGGCAGGTCTGGGTACCCCCATTCCCAGAATGCCGACAGTAGGCCCCGGGCCCAAGGCGCGCTTGAGCTGGCTTCCAGGCGAAGCCTTGAGGTCGGCCCGAAGTGCCACGGGCCCCAAACACCTGCGGGCCAGGACTGGCGTGCGTCGTGCGGTTGTTGTCGGGCGTCCAACGTCCCTTCGTCCACCGCCCGAATCGACAAGAGCCTGACTTCCAACGCCGAGCCATTACTGCTTTCCCCTTCTGCGCACCTGCTCTTGCTTCCCAGATCCCTGGCCTTAGCAGAGACCTCTCCAGATTCGGCACCGCTCCGTCCTCCTCCTTGCCGCTTCGGCCCCGCGAACTTCCTGATGGCTTCCGCCGGCAAGCCGAAGCCAGAGGCCCAGAGCTCAGCCTCCGCCCTCATCTCACCGGCGCTTTCGGAGTTCACCATCGCCAAGGACGAAGACCTCGTCCCGGTGCTCCCGTCGACAGCGGACGGGACCAACGAGTGGGGTGGACCTTGATATGGGGCGGCTCCTCGGAGAAGCGGCCCTCGTCCAGGTCGGTATACCCTTTCTTTCTCCATAGCGTCTTCGCCGGTCTTGTCCCGTCTTTCTCCGCGTTCTTCAGCACTATCCTCGACCACTACGGGATTCAAGCCCTTCATCTCCAGCCCAACTCCATCCTGCTCTTGTCCGTCTTTGCCTTCTACTGTGAGGCTTTCATGGGCGTGAAGCCTTCGGTGGCCCTCTTTCGCCACTTCTTCAGCTTGCGCATGCACGACGGCGCTCAGCGGTCGGCGTGCGTCTCCTTCGTCGCGGTACAGAGCGGTAACATGCTCTTAAAGGCCGGGAAGAAGGTGGAGAACTTTAGGCACCGCTGGGTCCTCATGGATCTCAAAAACACCAACCCCCGGTTGGATCTGCCGAAGGGGCTGCCGGAGAAGACCCCCGCGTGGAGCTCCGCGAAGCTTTCTGACCCCCGGGGCAGGCCCGTCCTGGAGCGGATTTTCCGTGATATCAGTGCCAGGAAGCTGACTGGGGGGATGATAGTGAAGGAGTTCTTGACGCAGCGCCTAGCGCCCCTCCAGTCTCATTCTAGGCCCTTGTGGGACTATCAGGGCAGCAGCGACAACCTCAGGCTTCGGTCCGCACGCATAACCCCCGAGGAACTGAACAGGGCCATGGTGACCCTGCTCAACGGCGACCCCGGTGATCTCCCCGACGCCCATGCCCCGCTGTACTGTCGCGACGACGGAGCCGATCTGGTTGCCGCGATGTCTGTCTTCAACGAACTGGGGCTCTCCCCAGCTGAGGGCCTTGGCTCCCTGGTGATGGTGTCCTTTGGCGACACCACGGGCGGGGAGGATTCGGAGAAGACAGCCGACGACGACCCGGCAGGGGCGTCTCCCCCGTCACAGAGCATGCTCTTGCGCGACCTCGAGGACGACGATGATGTTGGGAAAGTTTCCGCTGCGGGCTCCCCACGTCCCGCCAAGGCCCTCAGGGGGCTAGGACCGGCCCCTCATGCCACACGGTCCGCCTGCATGGCAACCCCTAGGAAGCGCGGAGCGGAGTCTCGTCCGGTGCGCCCTGTCTCTGCCGGCAAGGCGGTTGAAGCGCCGGCCTCGCCCCCACCCAAATCACAGCTCGCAGGCAAGGTGGGCGAGGCCGGGGCCATGGCGATCCCTCCAGCAGCTGCCCTTGCGGACAACGCCCTTGCTCCCCCACGTGGTGGTGCCCTCACCGAGAAAGGCGAGGGCGCCCCCGCCGTTGCCGGAGCGGAGAGGAAGAGGAAGTGGGTCGACGTTGAAGAGTAAGTAATCCGGCTCGGCCTTGGTAGCCTGCCGGTAGCTTGTGTATTGATGATTTTCCTTTGCTTGGTAACCAAGAACGCCGCCGCACTGAAGATGAGGAAGAAGAAGGCGGGCGTCAAGCCAAAGGCGCCTTCCGATGCACCGCCCGCTCCTGTCGTCCTACCGTCGCCTGTCGAGGTGCCTGCCACCGAGGGGGTGGTGGCTCGCGAGGCAAACCCCCTGGTCATCACCGCGGAGCCCCCCAAGCCCCCAATGCCTGTTGGCGTGGTCGCTCCTGCCCTCGAGGGCGCGTCGGTGCCGTTGTCCGGAGGGCCAGCCCCTGAGGGCCAGCCGCCCGTCGATCTGTCTGTATCCGTCTTGCCCGTGGTCGCTGCCCAGCCTTCGGAGCCTCCTCCTCCTCATGCTGCTGTCTCCCTGGGGATGTCTCCCGTGATCGCACAGGCGACTCCTCCGGAGGAGGCCTTGATGCCTTTGTCACGCAGCCTCGATGTCCTGGACGGGGCCTTCACCGCTCTGGGTCAAGTTCAGGACGCCCTCGGGGGTACCGACGATCGCCTCGCGAGTGGGCGCCTAGGGCTCCTCTCCGGGTGGCTCCAGGCCGACGCCTCTGCCATGGCGGGTTGGTGTCAGGCCGAGGCTGCCGCGGCGAAGAGCGAGAAGGAGGCCATGTCTGCCAGGGCAGCCCGCGAGGTGGAGGCCCGCCTGAAGGCTCTCAAGGAGGAGAAGTCTGGGCTTGCGGAGCAGTTGCGTCAGCAGGAGGAAACCCTCAAGACCCGTGAGGCCAAGCTTGCCACTCAGGACTCCGAGCTGTCCCAGGCGGCGACCAGCCAGGCCGCGGAGCGAGAGCGCCTGGACGCGCGGGAGAGGGAAGTCGCTTCGGAGAAGGCCCTGCTCGACACCAAGGAGAAAGCTCTTGCCGTGGCTGACGAGAAAAAGGCCACGGAGCTCAGCGCCTTTCCCTCCGTTGAGCTCAAGCTTTGCCAAGCGCTCCACTCCCTCTGCCGGGATGGGTTTGCGGAGCCCCTGGTGGCTCCGGAGAGCAGCTTCGCAGGGCTCGCTTCGAAGCTCGTCGAGGCGCTGGAGGGCGTCGTTGCCAAGGTGGAGGGGGTCTTGGAGAGCGAGTGTCGCGACCTCTTTTCTGAGGCCGTGATGCGCGTCTTCAACCATCTTCATCTTCGCGAGCTGGGGTTTGACTTCGACTCCGTGATCCGCTCGGTCGCCCCAGAGGTCCGCGCCAGTGCTGCGGCGGCAGTGAAAAGCGCCGTGGAGGCGCTGGTGAAGAAGTTCACCCGCGTCACCGTCCCTCCACCTCCTGACGCTGCAGGGGTTAGCGGCGAAGAAGACGACGCTAGCGATGTCGACGACGAGTTCCCCGAGAACGGGACGAGTGGTGGCGGCGGCTCCTCCTGATTCCTCTTCCTTGTTCCTTTCCTGCAACGTTCATCATGCCTCGTGGAGGCGTTAAACTTGTTTGTACTTGTGAAAACTTTTAATGCTTGTAATAACTGTTGAACTGTGTGATTGCTCTCTTCGCCTTGTTTCCTTCTTGCTTGCTGTGATGCTCTGCGTCCGCAGGGCCCGGTCCCGCGGATACCTCAGCCGCCGTTGGGCCGTCCGGATCACCAAGGACGGTTCCAAGGGGTGAGGGGCTACGTGGCCATTGAGGCTCCTGAGTCGCGATGCTCAGGAGTCCCCCTTGACGTACGAGCAACCCTCATGAAGGGAACATGGTGAAGATTGGGTTAACTTGGAAATTTCGAACACCTTGCGCTCTGCGTCGGCAGGGCCTAGCCCCGCACATACCTCAGCCGCCGTTGGCACGTCCGGATCACCAAGGACGGTTCCAAGGGGTGAGGGGCTACGTGGCCAGTGAGGCTCCTGAGTCGCGATGCTCAAGAGTCCCCCTTGACGTACGAGCTCCAGCGTCCTCCTTAAGGGTTTTGAGCGCTTTGAGCTCTGCATCGGCAGGGCCCGGCCCCGCGCATACCTCAGTCGCCGTTGGGCCGTCCGGATCACCAAGGACGGTTCCAAGGGGTGAGGGGCTACAGGACCAGTGAGGCTCCTGAGTCGCAATGCTCAGGAGTCCCCCTTGACATACGGGCGGCTCCCATACCTTTCCTTGCCAGCTTTTCCTGAGATGGGCGCATGAAGACCAGGTTTGCTAGACCTGGGAAGGTGGCGTGTACCAGGCTTGGCCCGGTAGTAGCCCCCGTGCAGCCCCCTCACGCGTACATCCCGGGGGAACGCAGCGAGTTGGGGGCCGCTAGGGGCCTTCCTGAGGTTGGATGCAGCCGCTGGGGCGCCCTCAGTTGTTTATCCCCTGCACGGAGCATAGGGCTTCCATATTGCGTGGGCATAGTCATTGGTGGACTGTGTTGTCCGCCAGCACGGAGCTGTGGCTTCCACATTGCGTGGGCATAGTCATTAGTGGACCGTGTTGTCCGCCAGCACGGAGCTATGGCTTTCACATTGCGTGGGCATAGTCATTGGTGGACCATGTTGTCCGCCAGCACGGAGTTGTGGCTTCCACATTGCGTGGGCATAGTCATTGGTGGACCGTGTTGTCCGCCAGCACGGAGCTGTGGCTTCCACATTGCATGGGCATAGTCATTGGTGGACCGTGTTGTCCGCCAGCACAGAGCTGTGGCTTCCACATTGCGTGGGCATAGTCATTGGTGGACCGTGTTGTCCACCAGCACGGAGCTGTGGCTTCCACATTGCATGGGAAGGAACCCCTCCGCGTCCTCGGGGGGCTCCGGGTGTGTACAGCCCATTGAGTTCGTACGCGTGGCTTGCACGGCAGAACTGGGAGGTGTATCTAGGAGCTCGCGAGGGCGCTTTGGCCTCGCGAGGTCCCTACCTCAAAGGCGGTTTGCGCCTGAGTCTTCTCGTAGGTAGCGCCGTCCGAGATCCTGCAAATTTTGGAGAAGCTTGTGCCGAACGTGCTCCCTAGGGCCACCGCATGAGAGGGCCAAGCACCAGTGACCCTAGGAGGTGACGTGAACAGGGCCGGCCCGCCAGACAGAGCTCAGCCACTGGATTTATCAACACTACAGGGACGAACCCGAGCACAGACGCCGTGCCCAGTCCTCTCATGAGGCGGTCACAGGTAGGACCATTTGGGTGCGGCGACATTCACGCCGGCAAAGAGCCGTGCAAGCAAGGTGAAATGTTAGGAAACAGATCACTCGCATGAGAAACTACTGAAATATGCGTAAATGAGGCGGCTGCAGGGGTATGCCCTGATTGCCTGAGGATAATGCGGCCCGGTGGGCGCCCTCAAACGGAGTAAACCAAAAAGTTACCTGGCAACGGCCAACAAAAAGTCACCTGGTGGCCATGCCGCTGAGGAGTCGAAGCTGCCATCGTAGCCTGATCTTATACCTCCACGAGCGCGACCCTCATGGGCCCGTCGTCTCCCGGGGCTCGGGACCTCTGCTCAGTCCAGGCATCTCCTCCAAGTCCTCGCCGTGCCTCGCCATGCAAGGTATGAGCATGGCCGGAGCAAGGCGCTGGAACGTGATGCCTGCGTTCGCCAGTCCGAAGGGCATGTGGACATAGTTGTGCGGGTAGACCCATCCGCGATTGGCACGTGTTGGCCAAAAGAGGCCCTGGGATGCGGCCCTGTTGTTCGTGAGCGTGTTGACGCAGACGCGCGGCTGGTCGACCGGGCCGACGATGGCGGCTGCGATTGGTGGTGCTGGGCAGTCTCCACCTTGCAAGGCCTGTGCCTCCTGAAGCTCCTCGATCGCTCTAATGACGGACTCTTGCGAGCTCGGTGCCTCGCGCCATGCTCCTGGCTCGAGCGCCTCCCTTGTCTCATTGGCCAGGCCGGAAGCTCCCCGGATGGGAGCCCCCAGGCCCGACCCAAGAAGGGTGCCGAGCGCACTTTCCTATGCGATGGAATGTGGGGCCCCATCCCTGGGTGCAGAGCTTGAGGCTCCGGCCTTGGAGGTCCCAGCCCCGGGGCGCCACGCGGGAAGGAGCTACTTCTTCTTCTTGCGTGTGTCCTCATGAAGCAGGGCATCCTCCTCGTCGTCCGAGCGCTCGGCCGCCGCAGCGCGGTAAGCTCGCTCGAGGGAGCATACGGGATCTTTCTCATCGCAGGCGACGGTGATGACCCCGCCACTCCCCGGCATCTTGAGGACGTTGTAGCCGTGATGAATCACCGCCATGAATTTGGCGAGGGCTAGGTACCCAAGGATCGCATCGTAAGGGAGGTGGATGTGTGCGACGTTGAAGACGATGATCTCGGTGTGGTAGTTCTTGCGTCCGCCGAAGGTGACGGGCAGGCGCACATGCCCAATGGGGACGGTGGACCCGTCAGTGACTCCCGAGAAAGGCTTGGTCGGCATGAGCTGGTCGTACGGTACTTGGAGCGTCTTGAAGGTCTCAATGGAGAGAACATCGAGCCCCGCCTCACTGTCGATGATGGTCTTGGTGACGAGGACGTTGCTGATGGTTGGAGTGCACAGCATGGGGAGCATGCCGGCCATGGCCGAGCACCTGAGCTGATCCCTCGAGTCGAAGGTGATTGCAGTCTGGGACCACTTGAGGGGACGCATTGCTTCGGGCTTTGGGAGAGCCGCGTTCACCTCCCGCGTGAACTGCTTGAAGACGCGGTTCGACGCTGGGGCCTCGGTGCCGCCCAAGATACAGGCTACCGCCCTGACCTCCTGGAAGCCCCCAGCCCCATCGTGTTGCCTGTCCTCTGTGTGGCGGCGGTAGTGGTTAGGCCGGCCTCACGAGGATGGGCCTCACGAGGCTGGCCACGGCGTGACCCCTCCGGAGGGTCATTGCGCCAGCGGTCCTCCCGAGCCTGGTCGCGCCAGCGGTCCTCCCGAGCCTGATCGCGCCAGCGGTCCTCCTGAGGCTGATCGCGCCACCCCTGACGCGGTTCCCGGTTGTCCCAACGGCCTCCACCGTGGCCTCCGCCGCATCCGAAGCCACGGTCAGTGCGTCCAGGGCGCCAGCCGAAGTGTTCGGCGTGGACCAGCCTGAGTTCCTAGCAGTCGGCGGTGTCGTGGTTGTTGGTGCCATGGAAAATGCAGGTCGGTCTCCCCCCTACGGGGTGTTCCTCGCCCTGGCTGCGTTTCTCCTCGGGCTCGGCCGCAAGTACCGCTGGGGCCTTGCGCTTCGCCTCCTTGGCCTTGGTCTTCTTTTCCTCTGGCTCTGCCGCCGGAGGCTCGCGGAGCGACAGGCGGCCCTCTTCAGCCTTGGCGCACCTGTTCGCCAGATTGAACATCTCCAGGGCTGAGCACCGTTCGTCGTTCATGGCGAGCTCCTCCTTCATCTTGAGGTTCGTGACGCCGTCGGTGAACGCGGAGATGATAGCCTCGTCCGATGCCTTCGGGACCTTGAGGCGCGTAGTCGTGAAGCATTGTATGAACTTGTGCAGGGTCTCTCCCTCCTGCTGCTTTATACGCCGCAGGTCGTTCACGGTGAGCGCGCGGTCGCGGGTACCTTGGAACTTGGCGACGAAGCGCTTGCGCAGGTCGTCCCAGAAGGTGACGGACCCCTCCGGGAGGTTGAGGAGCCAGGAGAGCGCGCCACCTTTGAGTGCCATGGGGAACCAGCACGCCATGACTTTGTCGTCTCCACCGGCCGCCCGGATGCTCAACGAGTAGAGCTGCAGGAACTCAGCGGGATCCGGGGTGCCGTCATAACGAGGGGGCAGCTCAGGCTTGAACTTGTAGGGCCACGTGGTTGGATGGAGCTCCGGGCCGATGGCGAGGCACCCCACCGGTTCGACGGGTGGTGCGTGTGTGGGAGGGACCCGGCCTTGACCCTCCTGAGGGGCCTCCTCGAGTGGTGCTCGGTTGCGACGCTGGGTCGGTAGCGCGGGGAGCGCACACGCGTCGACGCGCGGCCGGGGCACCAGCTGGCAGCTTACTTCATCTCTCGCCCTTGCCAGCGGTTCGCGGGGCTGGTCACGCGGGCGCGCTTCTCGCCCGGGCTCGGGGTCGATGCCGCGTTGCGGAAGAGGTGGCGGCGCATCGTGGGCCACGTCGTCTGCCAGGGAAGGTTGGGGTCGAAGCGAGTAGGAGAGCGCTGAAGAGTCGCCGGCAGCACTGACGAGCTCCGCGATGTGCCGAAGCCAGTCGGGGGCAGGGCGGTAGCAGAGCAGCTCGTTCACCGTGGCGAGTGCGCCCAAGCCGCGCGCCGGCCCGGGCCGTACGTGGGAGGACGACCCAGTAGCTGGAACGATCGACGGAGTGGCGGTGTGGCCATCGCGCCGTGCAGTGACCGGCTGGGAGGAGTCTTGTTGCTCGTGGGCCTCCGGTCCCGTGGCGGCGTTGGCCACAGGCTAGGGTCACCGGCGCGCGCCGGCGCGGCCCACTGGTGCCGTCTGGGTGACGCGGGCAGCTCGGCACTCGACGCGGGCTCGGCGAGCGTCAGACATCGGAACGGCGAGGTGGGAGAAGATATTGGCTTGAGGAAGACTCCGACACGCCCCCTACCTGGCGCGCTAAATGTCGGATTTCGGGCTCTGCAAAACCATCAAGGTTTGAACACAGGGGCGTGTGCGAAGATCCCCTGCAGCCTCGCCCTACCTAGCTCGCTACTCGATGGTTAAGACGATGAACTCGCGCGTCGACGAGGAAGAAGATGAACACGGTGGTTTACCCAGGTTCGGGCCGCTGCGAAGCGTAATACCCTACTCCTGCTTTGGTGGATTGCCTCTCAAGGAGGTGTGGTGGATGAACTAGTACAGTGTTGAGGAGCCTCGTGAGGGCGCTCCAGAGGCGTTCTTGGCCCTCTGCTAGTTTTGTGATCGATCCCCCTCCTACGGTGCAGCCTAGCCTCTATTTATAGCAGTGGCCCGGGTCCTCTTCCCTTATCGCAATGGCGGGAAGGGATCCCACAACGGCCAAATTTGAAGGGGGACAGGAGTACATCCCTGCCTTGTCCAAAGGTGGTCTTCACCTGCAAAGTAGCAATCGATGATGCAGAGGTGGGCTCGGCGATGACATCCGTCCCGCGGGCTCGTGGTCGTGGTCTTGTTGCACCGGAATGGAAACCTTTGGGGGGCGCTTTGGGAACCCGCGTACGTCCTTGCTCCCTTTGCACCAAAGGGGAAACTGCACCGCCTGGCGCGCTGGCGCCCGCCTGTCCTTCCTTGCGTCATCTTTGACTCCTAAGGCCGGGTTCTGCATAGAGATCTCCGCCGCTCCGGAGGGGGCCAGGGGAGGCCCACCCCTTGCTGATCTTGGTGCTGCTCTTCCTCGCGAGCCTAGGGTCCTCGCGAGGGCCTTGTTTTGAGTGGGGCTACGTCTGGTTGTGCTTGGTTGACGAGGTGGGACATGCCCTAGGCCGCAGGCAGGCAGGTCTGGGTACCCCCGTTCCCAGAACACCGACAGCATCCACCTCCCCCTGGAGTTCGCCGAGCCTACGTTTCTTGGCCCCAGGCGCCCTGGAAGAAGGAGAGGATCAGGTCCGGTGCACTGGATGAGACAACTAAGAAAGAAGGAGGCAGCGGAATACTCACTCATCGACCATGGCCCAGCGTTGGCAAACTTGCGCCGGCCCCGAAGGCCCCCTGCTGCTGCCTCCGGAAGGGGACGAAGCTGCCAACGGTCCCACGCGCTTCCCCGCGCCCACGGCACTTCCTCCAGACGCCATGAGAGAGGGGAAGCAAGGAGGAGGAGAGAAATTTTTCTGTGGTGCGATGGGAGCGAGAAGACACCCAGAGACTGCAATCCCCCCCTAGGGGCGGAGTGGATTTATAGGCGTAACTGCAGCCGCGAAGTGTCGTGGGAGGGCAGGCGTCGTGTGCCTCTCGGGCGCCGCGGGGCGGTTCGACCGGCGCAGTCTCATCTGCGTCGTCTCGCCTGCCGATTGTCGGGTCACATCCGAGTGGCCCGAAGAGTGGAAACCCAAGGGAGCAGCAGCATTCATGGAAGCGCAATGATGGCCGGCGCCGCACGCGGGTGTCACATCAGTTTGACTTTGGACGGTCCCTGACACCCTCGGGGAGAGGGGGCGTCGCCGCCCAGGCACTCGATGCGCGTCGAGCCTGGTCCGCAAGCGTTTGTTGCCCGCGGCGCTTCGGGCCGCCCTCAAAGGCTTCGCCCAGAAGCCAGCTCGAGCGCGCCTTGGGCCCGGGGGCTACTGTCGGCATTCCGAGAATGGGGGTACCCAGACCTGCCTGCCTGCGGCCCAGGGCAGGGCCCACCTCACAAGCCAAGCATGGCCTGGCGCAGCCCCACTCAAGACAAGGCCCTCGCGAGGACCCGAGCTCGCGAGGGAAGCAGCACCAAGGCCAACAGGGAGCAGGCCTCCTCAGGCCCCCTCCGGAGCGGCAGAGATCTCTATGCAGAACCCGGCCTTAGGAGTCAAGGATGACGCAAGGAAGGACAGGCGGGCGCCAGCGCGCCAGGCGGTGCAGTTTCCCCTTTGGTGCAAAGGGAGCAAGGACGTACGCGGGTTCCCAAAGCGCCCCCCAAAGGTTTCCATTCCGGTGCAACAAGACCACGACCACGAGCCCAGCAGGACGGATGTCATCGCCTGCATCATCGACAGCTACTTTGCAGGCGAAGACCACCTTTGGACAGGGCGGGGATGTACTCCTGTCCCCCTTCGAATTTGGCCGTTGTGGGATCCCTTCCCGCCTTTGCGATAAGGGAAGAGGACCTGGGCCGCTGCTATATATAGAGGCTAGGTTGCACCGTAGAGAGGGGGACAATGAAGGAAAGACCACAGACAAGGCAGAGAGCCAAGAACACCACTCGAGCGCCCTCACGAGGCTCCTCACCACTGTACTAGTTCATCCACCACACCTCCTCGTGAGGCAATCCACCAAAGCAGGAGTAGGGTATTACGTTTCGCAGCGGCCCAAACCTAGGTAAATCATCGTGTGCATCTTCTTCCTCGTCATCGTGCGAATTCATCATCCTAACCATCGAGTAGCGAGCTTGGTGGGGAGAGGCCGTTGGGGATCTTCGCACACGCCCCTGTGTTCGAACCTTGAGGGTTTTGCGGAACCCGAAATCTGACATTTATGAATATGATTGCAAACAAGAATGCCCAAGTTGATCCTAATGATATGTCATTTTCTACTTTGATTGAGAAAAATAATGATGCTATTCATGTGAACTTTGTCTCGCGAAATAATTTCAAGAACAATGCTTATAGGGGTAATTTGAATGCTAGATCGTATCTCGATAATTCTAATAATTATGGCAACTCTTATGGTAATTCATATGGACTTTCATCCAACAATAATAATAGGATACCTATTGATCTTGAGAACACCATTAAATAATTTATAAGTTCTCAAAAGATTTTCAATACTATGGTAGAAGAAACATTGCATAAAGTTAACGATATGGCTAGAAACATGGATAGGATTGCACATGATGTGGAAACTCTTAAAAGTAAAACTTCACCACCCAAGCATGATATTAATGAGTCTATTAGATAGATCCAAATATCTATTAATGAAAGTAACGAGAGGACCGCTAGGTTGAGACCTAAGTGAGAATTCATAGAAAAGGCGCTTCCTCCCGGATTTTACCGTAATCATGATGAAGATATTAAAATGATTAGTACTTCTCCCATTGAATCTTTGTTTACTAATCTTAAAATATATTATAAAGGTACTGGAGACGAGTAAACTTTAAGTAGAAGGCCTCCCATTTGCTCGGACGGTGATGATCTTAACGATAAATATGAAAAAATGGGTTTGGAGAGGTCAACACTTTAGCTAGTGATGTACCCA
Organism: Elymus sibiricus; assembly: GCA_039707655.1. Taxonomy (NCBI): domain Eukaryota; kingdom Viridiplantae; phylum Streptophyta; class Magnoliopsida; order Poales; family Poaceae; genus Elymus; species Elymus sibiricus. Next base: position 389,214,305 of record CM077665.1, on the reverse strand, counting down.
CTATCTTGGATCACAAGGACTTTAATTATGATAATTGCTCTTTATTATAATGTATTTCCTTGCTGAAATCCATAATTAGCTCACCCAATGCTTATGAACAAAATAAGGCTTTTACTAAACATATCGTAGTAGCTATGCTAAAAGCTCATGCAGAAAAACTTGAGTTAGAAGTTTCTATTCCTAGAAAGGGATGATGAGTGGGAACCTATTATTAATATAAAGCTTAAAGAATATGAGTGCAATGCTTTGTGTGATCTTGGTGCTAGCATTTCCACTATACCGAAATCTCTATGTGATGTGCTAGGTCTCACCGATATAAATGAATGTTCGCTTAACTCGCACTTAGCGGATTCCACTATTAAGAAACCATTGGGTAGAATAAATGATGTGATTGTTATTTGTAATATAAATTCTGTGCCCGTGGATTTCATTGTGCTTGATATTGAATACAATCCGTCCTGTCCAATAATACTTGGCAGACCTTTCCTACGAACTATAGGTGCTATTATTGATATGAAGGAGGGAAACATAAGATTCCAATTCCCACTAAAGAATGGGATGGAAAACTTCCCTAGAAAGATAAATAAACCACCTTATGAATCTATTATGAGGGCAACCTATGGACTGAGTGTCAAAGATGACAATACTTGATACTATGCATTATGCCTAGCTAGGGGCATAAAACAATAGCGCTTGTTGGAAGGCAACCCAATAGTTATATTTAAACTTTTGTTCTTAATTTCTGTATTGGTGTGTTTAAATGATTATTACCACTTTAATTATTTTGTTTTTATGTTTTAATTAGTGTTTGTGCCAAGTCAATCCTTTAGGATTGATTTGGAAGATAATAAAATTGATACGTTGCAAAAACACAAAATTTTGCGTCCAATGCATAATTTCTCTGATTTTACTGGAACGTATTTTTGATATAATTTTTTTAAAATATTGTTATACAGATTTCCCACATTTTCCTAGTTTTTCTTAATTTTTGGAGTTACAAAAGTATGGTGTTTGTGCAGATCATTACAGATTGTTCTGATTTAGACAGATTCTGTTTTTGCTTGCATAGTTTGCTTGTTTTGATGATGCTATGGATAATATCGGGAGGTATAAGACATGCAGAAGTTATAATACAGTACCTTATGCAATAATAAAATCGGGAAAATATCTGAAAGCTAGCCAAAATATTTTTTCCACCGCCGCAAGTCTCTGTTCCAACGGGAGCCATCTCGAGCCCTGTTCCGGTGCCCTACGGGAGGGGGGTCGATCACGGAGGGCCTCTACATCAACCTAGCTGCCTCCGTGATGATGTGTGAGTAGTTTACCATAGACCTATGGGTCCATAGCTAGTACCTAGATGGCTCTCTCTCTATGATCTTCAATACAAAGTTCACCATGATTCCCGTGGTGATCTATTCGATGTAATCCTTGTTTGCGATGTGATTGTTGGGATCACACGAATTGTGGGTTTATGTTCAGATTATTCATGAAAATATATTGATTATTTACTGAATTCTTATATGCATGATTTTATAGCTTTGTATTGCTCTCTGATCCATCGGTTTGGTTTGGCCAACTAGATTGATTAATCTTCAGCGGGAGTGGTGCGTTGTGATGGGTTAAATCTTGAGGTGTTCTATCCTCGTGACAGAAGTGGTCAAGACACGTATTGTATTACTGCCATTAAGGACAAAACAATGGGGTTTATTCATATTAATTGGATTTACTTTGTCTACATCATGTTATCTTGCTCCAAGCATTACTCTATTTTTACTTAATACTCTAGATGCATGCTGGATAGGGGTCGATGGGTGGAGTAATAGTAGTAGATGCAGGAAGGAGTTGGTCTACTTGTTTATGGACGTGATGCCTATATACATGATCATTGCTGTGAATAAATATTGCATAAATATTCGCTTTTCTATCAATTTCCAACAATAATTTCTTTACCCACCGTATGATTTCTTCGAGAGAGAAGCCTCTAGCGAAAACTATGGCCCTCGAGTCTTCACATAATATATTATTACATAAACACCAAAAAGATTGCTGCCATTCATTTATTGTTATTTTATTTTATATTTATATTATCTATTTATCACTACTTATTACTTGCAAGTAACGAGTTCAAGGGGCTTGACAACCCTCTTGTCCTCATTGGGTTCAAGTGCGTACTCTTTTGTGTGTAGGTGTTGAAGACGGGAATTTGTGTGCATTTGATAACCCTGGTTCTTACTGAGGGAAATACTTATCTCTACTGTGTTGCATCTCCTCTCCTCTTCGGGGAAAATACCAACGCAGTTTACAAGTAGCATTGCCACATAGACCACATGTCGTTAATAGGCCGAAAGTCACGTCGGACTATAAATGGGCCCAACTATAGGACGGGCCGTTATCAGGCCGAAAGATACATCGGGTTGGAATTGGGCCCATTTCTTCAACATGTCGTTAACAGGATGAAAGACACACTAGGCCATAATTGTGCCTGAAGACATAGCGAAAGTTAATAGGCCGGAACTGGCGGTGAACCATAAATGGTTCATATGCAAGCTGACGTTAGTGGGCTGGCTCGCTAACTATTTTCTAAATCTTATGGGGATCTGACTAGTCTGGTCTTTTATACCAGACGAGCCACTGTTGCGTCGTGCCACATGTCATAGTATGATTGGCGCATAACGCTCACTAGATGTGCAACACGTGTCGCGATGCAAAGCTAACACGTGGTTTCATTGACCATGGGAATTTGACACTGGGCTGTTAACTGGTATCGGATCCAAACCCTTGCCCATTAGCTTAACAGCGACTCGTTACGGTGGCTGCCACGTGTCGGTTTTCTTTGAAGAAAACACTTCCATGACATGCCATTTATCGTCGAAAGTGAACACTTCCGTGATGATAAATAGATTATTGTCATGTAATACTTCTATGACAGCACTTGTATGACTATCTTGATTCCGTCTTAAAATCATCACAAATGAACATGATAACAGAAAACATGTACATATCATCACGGATATGTTTTTTTGTAATACATAAACGAAAAGAACGACATCGCCAAAATACATGTTTGAAGTGATACTTTCCCACTAAAAAGACGCAACACGAGAATTGCATGCTCTATTTGCCTATAGACATTAGAATTAGAGTAGAATATTGAATTCCCTAACAACTCACCAAAACGTAAAACTAGCAAATCACACAGCCACTAGGAGATAATGTCGTCTTCTTCTTTTTTCTAAGGGAACATTTTGTAAAGGAATATATTAATATCGTGCACATAGGAAATCATCGAGTGTCTGCACCTGGAAGATGTCGCAAAGACATTCACCCTGTAAGTCACAGCCTCCCGAAACACTTTTTCTGCCGCCGGAAGTCACTGTTCCGCTGTGTGCCCATTTGGAGCCCTTTTCTGGTGCCCTGCCAGAGGGGGGGTCGATCACGGAGGGCCTCTACATCAACCTTGCTGCTCCCATGGTGATGTGTGAGTAGTTCACCACAGACCTATGGGTCCGTAGTTAGTACCTAGATGGCTATCTCTCTCTCTTGATCTTCAATACAAAGTTCACCGCATCTTCGCGGTGATCTATTCGATGTAATCACTTTGTGTGGTGTGTTTGTTGGGATCCGATGAATTGTGGATTTATGTTCAGATTATTCATGAAAAATATTTGAGTGTTCTTGGAATTATATGATTCTTATTCGCATGATTGTTATAGCTTCGTAAATATCTCCGATCTATTGAAATAGTTTGGCCAACTAGATTGATATTTCTTCAGTGTGAGGGGTGCGTTGTAGTGGGTTCAATCTGGCGGTGCTCTATATCCCAGTGATAGAAGGGGACAAGACACGTCTTTGTATAGTTTCCACTAAGGATAAAACGATGGGGTTAGTTCATATTTATTGAAGTCTCTTTGTCTACATCATGTCATCGTTCTCCAAGCATTACTCTGTTTGTCATGAACTTAATACTTAGAGAGGCAAGCATAGAAGCGCTCTCGACGTGGAGTAATAGTAGTAGGTCCAGACAGGAGTCGGCCTATTTTCTTATGGACGTGATGCCTATATACACATGATCATTGCCGTGAATAAATATTGCATAACTATGCGATTTTCTATCAATTGCCCAACAGTAATTTGTTTACCCACCATATGCCTACTACATGAGAGATGCCACTAGGGAAAACTACGGCCCCTGGGTCTATTCACTTATATATTTACAAAATATTTCATTACCTTGCTGCCATTTATTTATCTTTTATTTATTTTGCAATTTACAATATCAACTATCATCTACACACTTCATTTGCTTGCAAATAACGAGTCCAAGGGGATTGACAACCCTCTTGCCCGCATTGGGTGCAAGTGTTTGCTTCTTTGTGTGCAGTCGCTGAAGACAGGGGTTGCGTGCTACTCCTACTAGTTCGATAACCTTGATTCTCACTGAGGGAAATACTTATCTATACTGCCGCATCACCCGCTCCTCTTCGAGGAAAACCCAATGCAGATCACAAGTATCAGGAAGGATTTCTGGCGCCGTTGCCGAGGAGTATCACCAACCTACTATGGGTACCTTCACACAAATTATCATTCACTTGTTCTACTCTTTATTTTCTGTTATATTTTGCTTTCTTCCTAAAAATCAAAAATACAAAAATGTTTATCTTTGCTAGTTTACTTGTTTGCTTGTTTCGCTTGCGTGAAAGTTGCTATCATGTCTGATTTTATCATTGAAAAGGTTGATGGAAGTAAAATCCCCAAAGAGCAAACACCCCCACAGCGAGATGAAAAAAAGTTTTTGTTGCGGGTAAGGGGAATATCATAGAGAAAAGCATTATCCAATAATTCTTTAACTGCACGGGTACTTTAGATCGCAAGGATACGCCAATCCTTAAAATAACCAAAAGTTATGCTGATGCTATTTCCGCTCTTGTACTTAAGCTTGAAAGAAGATTTATGCATACTCACGCCACTTTGCAAAGACTTTTCTATGAGTTGCCGGTCATAAAATACCCTAGAGCCAAGAAGATGGCCACTCTCATCCTCATGCATGAATTTGACTATATAGTACAAGAGGCTCGGGATATCGTTGATTACTATAATATGAGTTGTGAACATCCTATGATAGATGAAATTTTATATAAGAGGACTATATGATGAGATATGTGTTTCGAGATAACCACACTTTTGATGAAAACACAATTAAAGAAGTTCCTCCTATTCATATTATCCAACAAGTTTTCAATGCCATAAATAAACAATATTCTTGGATAGTAAGAGAGAATACGGAAGATTTTAAGGAAAGTACCATTGAGAATGCTAAGATATTACTTGATGATGTGTTTCCTATTGTCTTTGAGAAACCTCCTCCCCAAGAAAATAAGAAGGATGACAACACTTCAAACTAAGCATTATGCCTAGCTAGGGGCGTAAAACTACAGCGCTAGTTGGGAGGCAACCCAATAGTTATCTTTATTTTTTTTACTTTCTATTTGTTTTTTATAATATGATTATTGCCTATGTAATGATTGTTTATGTTTAAATTAGTGTTTGTACCTGAGGGAGTCTGGGACTAAGGGGTCCTTGGGCCGCCGGTCTATTTCTTATGGGCCGGATAGGTGGGCCGCTGTGTGACTATTATTGGAAGGCCGAGCTATAGGACGACTCCGTGTTCAGGAAGGAAGCCTTCGATGCCTTGGTGTGTCCTCCAACCCTAGGTACCCCTGGTGTCTATATAAGCCAGAGGGTCTTAGAAGGAGAAAGATGATCGTACTCATCTAGGGTTTAGTTCATCTGATCTCGTGGTAGATCGACTCTGTAATTGTCATACACACATCAATACAATCAAGCAGGACGTAGGGTTTTACCTCTTCGAGAGGGCCCGAACATGGGTAAATACTGTCCCTCTGTCATCCTATTCCCCATTGATCCAAGATCCTCAACTTGGGACCCCCTACCTGAGATCTGCCAGTTTTGACACCGACATTGGTGCTTTCATTGAGAGTTTCGCTTTGGGATCGCTGAAGGATCGATGGCTCGCCTAATCATCAGAAGTGACGTCTCCAACAGGGACGTTTTTGTCCCTTGAAAGATCTTTGCGTTCGGCAGCATCATGTTGCACGCTGATCCGACTGGCTACCTTGGCCAAGTCGGAAGTTTCACCCCCGATCAGGAGATCAGGTTTGGGAAACTAGAGTTCGTCGCCGACTCCCAGGGAGATCTTGTTCTGAGGAACTCTCAGCTCCCATTGAGGAGCCCGCAAGTCCCAACGCCTTAACCTCGGGAGCGGTGAACCCTGCCACTGGGGCGACCTCCACCCTGGGTCCGGCCTTAAACCTCAACCCAGTCGATACACCCGGATCAGCCCCGGCCGAATACTGCTCAGGCGTGACTTTAAACACCCCTGGAGCAGCGATACTGCGGATCGGCCTCATGTACTCCGGGAGCATGGACGCCGCGGATATCTCATTGATAAACGAATTACTCAGCCGGATTCAAGCCATGGGGATAACCGAGGACCAACCCTCGGTTTATGATCATATCGGGCTTAAAACTGACGACATGAAAATTTACGTCCCACCTATCACACCCTTGGTTGCAACCATCGAGGACTTGGCCGAAGGTTCGCCCTCTCAATCATCGTAGCCAGGAACGGCTTATGTTTGGATTTTTGACCATCAAGATCGTTCCTCTAGTTCGGAATCCGGACTTTGCACCGGAAAAAGTTCAGGATCCAACCCCGATTCAGCGCACGACCTTGAGTCCGTGCGGTGGTGTCCGGTTGACAATACGGACCCCCAACTTGGCGCGCCGAATTCCACGATGGCACAAGACTCCACCGCCAAAGCTTCGGACTCGTATCCAATTGGGATACAAAGTTTTTTTCACACCCACCCCCACGTCGAGTACTCTCCAGCAAACGGGACAACTCGACATATGGGACCTATTGTATGTCAAACAACAGGCAGGGGAAACGGTCCATCACTTCTGGGCTAGATTCCTCCTCGCCAAAAACAGGACAGAGGACTGCAGCGACAAGGAAATCATAGCAACCTTCCGGCATAACTGCCGCGGCAAAGGAATCCTAAACGCTCTCGCCAGTCACCAGGTTCAAAACTTCACCGAGCTATTTGATCTGGTAAGTAAATATTGCTCCATGGAAAGCACATGGCAGGCTCAATAGATGCGCATGGAGTCAATCCATGCCTGGGAACCCAGAAGAGCTCGGGGGAAGCGCGTACCCCTTCGACAGTCGGCCGAACACGAGCCTGCCGAGAAAAA